>BTGD01000001.1:0-1200000 GCA_037102785.1 Maudiozyma humilis | reverse complement strand
ATATGCCAATTGCCGTCGAGATGAGGATCGCCAGGTAACCCTTCAACGTGAAACCAGGTGCCAGTGGAGGTGGCTGTCTTGGCAGGCCGTCCATGTTCAACCAGTCGTCGGTGTGCCCAGCGGCGTTTCCCTCTAGGGCCATGTTGGCGCTTTTGCACACGTCCTTGTAGTTGTCTGTGAACTTCTCGCGCTTCTGAAGCGTCAGTGGGTCTTCGATGAAGATAGCGGCAAGACCTTGCTCAAGATGCCAGTCGACATGGCAGTGGAAGAACCAGACACCTGGGTTGTCCGCTCTGAACCGGATGACGACGTGTCCGTTGGGCTCCAACACCACGGTATCCCTCACCATTGGCCTCTTGGGGAAATCCATCAATGGATGGGACTCGTTGTAGGCCACTGTCATCTCGTCTTGAAGAGCAGGGTCGAAATCCTCACCGACGTGGAAACCCTGGGACTTCTGCACGACTTGGAAGTTGTGGCCGTGGAAATGGAAGGGGTGTCTTCCCGTGTCGTAGTTGTTGAGGACAATCTCATAGATGAGGTCCTTCTCGAGGATGAAGTGGTTGATGTTGTCACCGTAGATGGCTGGGTTGGTAGCGAGCTTGCCAGAGGAGAGCACTGTGTTGAGGATGGGGATGCGAGGAGGAGTGTAGGTGATGTTGTTGAAGAATGCGTACTTGACACCGTCGCCCAGACTGCCCATGCGCACATCCAGGACAATCTGCTGGTCGTACTTCTCGTACAGATCCCACTCATTCAGCGTTGTCAGGTAGAAATCATTCGCAGCACGTTTGTCCAACTCACTGCGCTTTAGGTGCTGGGTGTCCTCGGCGTCAGCGTACTTGTCGTCGTACACGATCTGGTTAACTGCACGTAGACGCAGATCCTTGGGAACCTCGTCCAGCATTGTGTCGTCAAGCACCTGGACCAATGCGTAGTTCTTTCCCGGGTCTTCCTTCTTGGCCTGCACCAACACGGAGATACGCTGTCCCGCGGCCAGGTACAGCACGTCCGTGACATTGGGTTTCACGTAGACACCATCGACCTCGACGATGGTGAAGTCATGGTCCTCAAGGGTAACATAGTGCGATACGAACAATCCCACATTGATGAAGCGCAGCAAGTATGTCTCCCCAGGGGTGAATGGTATACGCAGCGGCACCGCGGTTTCATTCGACAGGAAATCGTTAGGAATGGGCTCGTTTCCCATGGGGTTGTACCGGCTAAGGAAGTCGCGCTCGACTTGGTAGTACGGCTTGTAGTACACATCTGAGAGAGTCATAGTGTACTCTGTGTCGTAGTGAAATGGGACATCGGGGTCGTGGACGATGAATGCACCCCTGAATCCGTCTCCGTACTGCGCTCCCTGGTGGGCGTGGTACCAGTACGTTCCCACCTGTTCAGGAACAGTGAAGTTGTACAGGTAAGTCACTCCGTGTGTAATGGGGCACTGGGTGACCATAGATGGGCCGTCCATCTGCAGTCTGTTGCCAAGGGATGTGTTGTGGAAAATGCCATGTACATGCAGCGAAGTGGGCATGCGGGGGTGTTCCAGCATGTTGGTGAGGTAGATGAGGACTCTGTCACCCTTTGTGACATGCATTTCTGGCAATGGCCATTGGTCGTTGAACGCCAGGACCTGTTTCTGCTGTGGCACCCCCTCGATGGTGACATTCTTCCACGCCGCAGTGAAGTTGAAAGTGTGCGTGGCTGCCGCGCAGCACTGGAACAGCAGTGCTAGAACGAGAAACCCAACCATAGTGAACGTATGGGATTGTATGGTCCTTGTGTGTTCGATACAGAAGAGTGTATATATTACTCCGCCCCTTCTATATAAATGCACCTGGCAATTTCGGCCGCCACCGAAAATCGAGAAGCGGGGCTCGGCGGCTGTTTTACGGGCAGTAGAAGAGAGCGTAAGCAGTACACAGGAGAATGATCAGACACTGGAACTACCCCATGGAACTATACCTGCTTGTAGTTGCTATACGATGTTGTTCTGGAGAAGGCTGGATGCAGTTTGGACACGGCAGAAGTTTACAGTCCATAGTAGCACCAAGACAGAAATAGAAGCAATATACGTGATGAGATGTATTGAAAAAGACTACAAAGGAATAGATTAATCCAAATACAGTGAGCTCATCAATCCTCCCCCACACTACACACCGTGCCAATGCTCCCCCACAGCACTCTTTTCAACACACCCAGAGTCACAAATCAACCCGCCTGTTAACCGCCGCCACACCAACCCACTAACACAGCAAAACCAAACACCCCCACCACTTCAACTCACCAACACATCCACACCTACACACACACCACTAGAACCCCCACAGCACCCAGCACAAGCACCACACCACTGCCACGACACAACACCCGTGCACCGCATACTGCCCCCTCGTTTAGCGGTGCACAGACACCCGTGGCGACCCCGGTTTAAGGTACGCCGGTTCTGCGATGCGTTCTACTTGAGGGCAGCTGGCGCTTGGCGTGGGCTCCGCAGTGTCCAGGCGTTGCGGAAAAGGGGGCGCTGAAAGCAAGGATACACCGTGTCGTTTAGCCAATAATTTGTATTTGATACCCTCTCATAGCGGACACATGGACTACGCATCCGAATTCATGGCGGATATAGACGACTGGGAACCCGTGGACGCCACGGAGAACGTTCAGACGGAAGACCACACAAGCGAGACAGTCGAACCAATGCAAGCAGCGGTAGAATCTGCTCCTGGACTGGCAACGCCCTTCTCCCCAGAGAAGGAGATGTCTGTGGCAACAGTTGAAGAGGTTGACAGGAACGGATCAACCACGCCAGAGTCTGCACCAGGATCTGCCGACGAGGCGGAGAAGAAGGACGTTTCGCCTGAAGAGGCACCTCCCATGGCCAAGCAGCCTTCAAAGGAGCTCTCTGTTGACACATCCGTCGCAGCATCGTCATCTAACCCAATTACTGACAAGTCCGAAAGTGCGCAAACACCTGCCAGCGATACGGCAAGCATCACTTCCCCTTCTTTCATCAACAACATGTTTTCAACATTCAGGTCGTACTCGGGTGCTAACGGGGAGTCGCCCATGTCTCCAAACACAGCCGGTGCATCCTCCCCATCCATCATTTCGCATAGGAGACAGTCGTCGGTTGGCTCGCGCAAACGCATAAGCAGTATCAGTAGCAACAGATCTACGGGGAGTGCAGGCAGCAAAGGCGGCCGTTTCAACATAAACATGGAGCGGATCAACAGCCAGGATGCCTCCACTGAGGAGTCTGGTTCGGAGTCTGAGACTGGAACTGACAATCTGGATGAGAAGACTGCGGATCAGCAGCTGGACTACAACCCAAAGAAGTTTGTCAAGGAGAAGTATCTAGATACACAGTACCACTATGCGTCAGTAGAGCGCGACACAGACTTCCACAACCTATTCTCATCGATCCCAGTGCATGACAGATTGATAGATGATTTCAGTTGTGCCCTGAGTAGGGATTTCCTGTACCAGGGCCGCATTTACATTACCGAGACATACCTCGGCTTCAACTCCAACATCTTGGGCTGGACCTCAAAGGTGATCATACAGTTCAAGGACATTACCTACATGGAAAAGGCTTCCTCCGCGGGACTGTTCCAGAATGCCATATCCATAGAGACTCGGGAAGAAAAGACCCTATTCATCAACTTCATTTCCAGGGACGGTTGTTTCGGACTAATGAAGGAGGTGTGGTCTCGGAATTTGTTGGCTCATGAAGAGGAGGAGAGACGCAAGAAAGAGGGCATTGAGGTCCACAAGACCAGTGGTGCGCATCCACACTCACTGATAGACACATACTCAGAATTAATACACTCCCCACCAATGCACCAGAGCTCGTACAACAGCTCCGATGACTCAGTTGTCAAGTCCGCGATATTCTCGGTTGATGACGACGCGAGCCCAGCACCTGCCAAGCATGAGAAAGTTCTCAACATTTTCAAGGTCAAGCCAGAGACGCCATTCGCCTCAGCTGATGACAAGCCATACGTGCATAAGAGCACACCAAGACCCTTTGATCCACATGCTCAAAGCAAAGAGCTGGTCCTGGCTGAGGAGACATTGAACTGCACGCCCAATCAGGCGTTCCAGTTCATGTTCAACGAAGAACATCATGATTTCCTTGAGGCATTTTTGCAATCTACAAATTCGCTCGACATCAAGCTGCCTGCAAAGTACACTCGGAACGAGGCCACCGGCCATATGGAGCGTTCCTACAGCTATGTTAAGTCCATTGCTGGGATTCCCGGCGGCACCACAGACTGTCTAGTGACGGAGGAGATTCTATGCAACGATGTTGAGGACAGCATCATGGTGATCAACACCACCCAAACGCCCAATGTGCCCAGTGGTGGCGCATTCCTAACTAAGACGAGGTACATGCTGAACTGGGGCCAGGACAACCGCTGCAATCTCATGATATCGTTTTGGGTTGAGTGGACAGGTTCCAGCTGGATCAAATCGATGGTAGAGGCTGGATGCAAGAGCGGCCAGACCGACGCCACAGAGAAGATGCTGGCGATTCTGCACGACATGATCGACAAGTACATTGTGTCTGAGGTCATCATTGTTGAGGGCGATGGTAGCAGCGAGAAGGATCTGTCCGATACCGAGATCGAGCGCAATATCGAGGCGAACAATGCTAAACAGGAGGCCGTGAGGGTACAGAACGCACTAAAGAAGAAGCACAATGAGGGTACTGAGGAGAGCACGAGCACGACAAGTCTACTTATTGCGGTCATTGTTGTGTTGTTGCTGTGGAACATCTACAATCAGCGCAGTCTGAACCGGTCAATCCGTGATCTGCAGAAGACGATGTTGGCCATGCAGCAGGCGAAGAAGTGAACGTAGTGATGTTCGGCAGAATACCAATTTGCACTATTTCTATTTCCTTTATTTAGTTTATTTAGATGTCAAGCATGAGTAATGTAGTGTTGGGAGGTGATTAGAGATGTGCCGTTTTTGCGTCTATTGCTATATGCAATGGCTGATGGAAAGTTTCCTTCGTTAACATATATCTCAATTCAGGCGGACAATGTGGAAACTGACTGGGAGCGCATAGGAATGCTCGACTCTGACCTGAACAGAGAAGTTCAAGGATTGGGAATGTTATTCTTCAAAACTTGCAATTGCAAGACTTGCAGAAATGACATGTCGTTATACAAGACGAATTAACATATATATTATATGAGAAGACTCAGATGCAATGAAACTGTTCACTTCCTGAAGTAAATGCGCGACAGTTATAGACCACACTGTTTAAATCACAATAGACAAATGTTTTAGTACTAATGAATATGTCCTTACTGCTGAACAGGCCACCTAAACTCCTCAATAAAATATATCCGTGTCAAGCATAAGCGCATCCCACTGGCGCAACGAAATATTGATAATTAATTAATTAGGTACGTATGTGTGAGAGGTGATGGGCAGCGTGGTATAAACGTCTGTGCGTGCCGCCTAAAATAATGTACATAGAAGTTGCCCAAGGGGGCGGGGACGGGAGACAAGGGCAGCGGTGCCATGCGACCGCAGTACAAGCTTAGAATGTTGGGAAGCTGAGCTGTGGCAGTTCCGGGTACAGGTGGAGTCCCGCCGTTTCCGAATTGGCCGGAGCAGTTGCCTGTCCAACTTCGCGGGCGGATGAACCAGAGGCTGATGTACCAGATGTAGAGGATGTGTTGACTCTAGAAGTTGCAGCGGCTCCACTCTGTGCTGTTGCTGTACTGCGATGTCCCGTAGCGCTCTGGAAGAAGTTCAGCGACTGTTGGAAATTGTGCTCGGAGAAGGTCGCGGGGAGCACGGTGCCGCACTTAACACTCTCGTGCTGATCCCTGTGGTTGCTTCCGGAGCGGGTGCGGGCGATGTTACGCGCCAGGGATACCTGGTGCCTCTCCCACTCTGCGTCGATCTTGTTCTTGAGCTCCTCTATGAGACGCATCACTGCTGGCACCTCTAGCTTGATGAGCTGGAGGTACTCCTGTCTGTAGAGCGCGAGCTCTGGGTCGGCGTTGGCCGCGGACTGCTTCCCCGCGGCGAGGAACTCCGGGTGCCGGGAGAGCCTGTTGGTGCACAGGTCGACGTACCTGTAGTAGTACGTGAACGCCATTGCGGAGTCGCCTGCCTGCACGCTGAGCTGCGCCTTGTCCAGGATCCCGATGCACGTGCGGAGGTATATGCGCAGGGGGATCACTGGGTTGAACTTGTAGTCCCTGGCCTCCTGTGCCAGCTGTAGAGAGGACTTCATTGCTGGGGATTTTGCAAATTACCGGTAATTGAACAAACGAATAAACTCAATTATATAAATACGCAAGGTAATAATATACGTTGCGAGGAAAATAGCGGGAACCGCGCCCAAACTCCCCGTCCAATGCCTCGGGAACATCACCAGAGCCAGCGACAAAGGATCGAGCATCACCAGAGCACGCAACAAAGGATCGCACAACCTCGACGACGGCGTCCCTGTGCCCAGCAGCCTATTGCCGATGAGATCGGGCGTCTCTGCGCCAGCGACGGCGACAGCGACGCCTCTGCGCTGCGCGCCGAAAAGTTTTTCACGCGGCGGCCAGAGAAACCGCCGGACAACAAAATCGGTGAGACGAGGCAAGCGGACACGGAACACGGAACGCGGAAGGCGCAACACGGATACGGAAACGGAAAACGGAACACGGAAAATATTTGAATGACGTCGACCTCGCTGTGACTTTCCTCTAGGATAGATTACTCAAACAGCAGGAATTACCGATCCGTGCACAGTGACAACACCCAACGCGAAAAGCACGCCGTCCCGAAACGCGAAAAACGCGAAACAGATGCGTGGCCTCTGCCCTCATATCCTGCGGGCGTGTCTGTGCACATGACACGAACAATGGCCTGCGCCTTCTCTCTGCCACCGACGAAAACTTTTCTCGCCGCTGCTGAAGTAATGCACAGAGGCTGCCGTGCCGTGTAATTATAGCACACACGCACAGCGCCCACTGATGGACCGGTGCCGTCCGAGCGCATTCTGCGAGAGCCCTGTCTACTGGTGTATATTGCTGCTTTGCGTTCTCTGCCACCTGCGTTTGCTGTCGCTGTCGTTCTCTCGCCGTCGCGTTTCACTGCCAGTGTGAATGCGGATGGATATAAATAATATGATCATTCCTCTCAGTGACTGATGGGTATCTGTCCCTTGCCTTGCGTCGTAGCTCTTATTAATCCTTGTTTAGTTTTCTCTTTCCTCTCAGAAACAGCTCTTTGACGATAAATACATCTATTTACCACCCACCCTCCTACTAACAACCACAGTTTCCACTCGCACAATGTCCGCCTCTGAATTCCAGTACAAGGAGAAGCCAGACACCCTGGTCCTCTTCGACGTCGACGGCACCCTGACCCCTGCCAGACTCACCATCTCCGACGAGGTCAGAGACACCCTCAAGAAGCTGAGACAGAAGGTCTGCATCGGCTTCGTCGGTGGCTCCGACCTGTCCAAGCAGCTCGAGCAGCTCGGCCCAACCGTCCTTGACGACTTCGACTACTCCTTCTCTGAGAACGGTCTCACCGCCTACAGACTCGGCAAGGAGCTCGCCTCCCAGTCCTTCATCAACTGGATCGGCGAGGAGGAGTACAACAAGCTTGCCAAGTTCATCCTCAAGTACCTCTCCGAGATCGACCTCCCAAAGAGAAGAGGTACCTTCCTTGAGTTCAGAAACGGTATGATCAACGTCTCCCCAATCGGCAGAAACGCCTCTACCGAGGAGAGAAACGAGTTCGAGAGATTCGACAAGGAGCACAAGGTCAGAGCCAAGTTCGTCGAGGCCCTCAAGAAGGAGTTCTCCCACCTCGCCCTAACCTTCTCCATCGGTGGCCAGATCTCTTTCGACGTCTTCCCAACCGGCTGGGACAAGACCTACTGTCTGCAGCACGTCGCCGCCGACGGCTTCAAGGAGATCCACTTCTTCGGTGACAAGACCTTCGAGGGCGGTAACGACTTCGAGATCTACACCGACGACAGAACCATCGGCCACTCCGTCACCACCCCAGACGACACCGTCAGAATCCTGAACGAGGTCTTCAACCTCTAAGCGCTGAGGGAAAGAAACCTTTCTTCTATAGATGACGATATTCGGGACACACACAAACAACGGTAAGTAGTAGTCGCCTGTAGTACAGACCTCTACCCATGCTTATCCACGAATGTAAGATATAATAATAGCAATAATAACAACATTAGATTATGTAATTATAGTGCTACGACAGCAGCCGTATGTACGCCAGCACCAGCGCACACGTACCCGTGCACACACCGATCAGCCACTGCATCACCTGTGTCTTCACAGAGTCGATCTGCATCTTCATATTCGACACCTCCTGGTCGATCCGTGTGTCGATCTCCTTGATCTGCAAATCGTGGTGCGTGCTCTCCTCCTTTATCCGCCCTTTCTCCAGCGACAGGTCCAGCTTGAACCCGGCGTTGCTCTTCGATATATCCTCCTTCAGCTTGCTCTTGAGCTTGTCCAGGTCATTCTTCACACGCTCGTACTCGTTCTGGATGTTGTAGAACTCGTTGCGGTCGGAGCTCAGCAACTGGTCTCGCAGCTTCGCAAAGTCCACCCGCTGCTGGTACGTCAGCTGCAGCAGACGCTCCCTCTTCGCCAGGTCCTTCGCCACGTGTGCCACACCGCTGCGGATCGACTCCGTGATGGTCTCAACAATCACCTTTGACTGCTGTTCGGTGAAATCACCCTCGCTCATCAGCACCTCCTTGTACTTGTTGGTATTGGCAACGTGCACGGCCTCGTCGCTGCTGTTGCGCAGAACCGAGGCGGTGTGGAACCGGCCTAGCGGGCGCACAAGCCCCACAAATCGACTTCTTGGTATCACAGATCTCAAGCCACAACTTCCAATCATCATTGAGTCTGTATGTTGTCGGTTATTACAATGTATTCTTGCCCGTGGTCACCCATTGTGCTGTCCCTTGCCACCCTTTTAAGCGGGCACAGCCGCAGAGCGCAACACAAATGATTGTCCGCGTGGAGAATTTACTACGCGGGCATCGCGGCTACAAGGCGATGACAATGGGTAAACATGGGAAATGGTAGCAATTATATGATGTATGATGTGTACGTATGGTGCAGTGAGTTGGTCTGACAACAGATCAATTCCCTGCGGAGGAGCTCTGGCGCTTGAGTTCGCGGAAGATCCGCTTCTTGTGCGTCAGCAGATCGTAGAATATCTTGTATCCCAGCTCATTGTCCTCGAACTTCGCAGCGTGCAGGATGCAGTTGGCAAACTCCTTGGACACATCCGTGATAAATGTCGAGACAAACAGGTTGACCTCCTCGCGCTTATCCTCGGAGGCATCGTCCGAGCCGGCCATGCGCAAGATCTTAATGAGTCTGCAGAAATGTGTCGTGATGGCGTCAAGGGTAGCGATGTGTGGTTTGGGAAGCGATGCAAGCGATGTAAACAGACCTGTGATGCGCTTCTCGTTAGCCTCTTCGTCTGTGCTGCCCTGTGGGTACTCCTTGTACAATACGTCAAGGATCTCTGCTAACTCCGCGGTGATGAGGGGCTCCGGAAGCTCCAGAAGGTAGATCTTCAGCACGCTGGCAATGGTGCTAGGATCGTATTTTCCGTCCTTGAATATCGTAATAATATCCTTGTCGCTCTTGAATTGGGTCTTGTTGAGTTGTGCGCGAAGCTGGTGGGTAAGGCTCAGTTTGACAGGGTTGGTCCACACAGAGACACGTATCTTATCGTTCTCCAAGTCTGGGTATATCATGTCCATGTATGAGAGGATGACTGTAATGATCAGAGGTACGACCCGCTTATCCAGTCTGCACCGCGTTTCGAGATCGATTCCGAAGTTTTGATAGATGCCAGGGTTGTAGTAATTGTTGTATGTGATGACCCTCGGTTGGAAAAGGCCAGTGTTGTACTTGGCGATGAGGTTGAGAAGGTCACCCATAGGGTCAATCGACTCCTCATCAGCTATCATCTTCTCAATGTGCACTTTTAGATGGGCAATTTTGTTGCTGATGGTGGAGCAGAAATCGATGGTAGCTTTCTTGATCGCCTTTGATCTGTCCAGCTCACATTTCTCAATAAAGGAAAGGTGGTCTATCATCAGCTCCTCGACGGAGCATCTTAATGCATCCATCTTGTTACATTCATTAAAGTAGTTGAGGTTGGCCTTTTCAACATCGATTATGAGACTATGCAAGGTCTTTTCGGTTTCTGTCATTTGAGGGGCCTCTAGACTGACATTTGGGTTAACTGGAGGAGGTGGTGTGGATTCCTTGGACGCAGGGACTTCCTTCTTCTCCTCGGAATCGCCCTGTTCAGTTGTAGCCTCAATTGATGAAGTGTAGGAAAGGTCTGGTGCATCCGGCGTACCAATGTGGTCTCCCGAAGTAGTAGTAGCAAGTGTAGTAGTACCACTGCCATCATCGCCAGAAAAGTATCTAGTCAGATTATTGAAGTTGCGAGTGACGTTCTCCTGGAAATTGTCCGGAGCAATAACGGCTGCGGCGCTTGATGTGCCGTCTCCAGACGTACCAGCGTTGTCAGCTACCCTAGCGAACTTAAATGCATAGTCCTTCCATTGGTACTGGAACTTCTTGGAGTTAACAAACGAAGTACCCACACCATTGCAATATTTAAGGAAACCTAGGTTCAGCAAGTCCTGGCCGAACTCCTCTGCCTGATCTGTGTCCTTGAACGACATGATCTCTAGGATATAATGCGTGATATCGTAACCAGAATTGGTGTTCAGCAAGGCATAATTGATCAGTGGCAACCTGTACTCCTCGTGTTTCAAACCGGTGAGCAGCTGCTTAATGGTCTCTCTCATGGTCTTGAAATCAAACTCGATACCGCCGACCTTGCCAAATACCTGATTCTCCTTTTCCTTACGCAGGTACTTCTCGTGCTGCTTCTGCAAATCCAGCGACTTCATAGCATTTGAGAGCTCCTCATCGTTCATGAAATTAATGCGCTTGAAGTCTTCGAGCTTCTTGCACTTGTTGAAGTAGTCCCTTTCCAGCTTCGTGACGTAGTTCTTTGTCTTTGAGAAGTTCTTGACATTGTCAGTGAGTGTCTTTTCTGAGAACTTGATACGCTCACGGTGGTCGATACACCATTTACTGAAGGGTTGGAGCACCATGCCCTCGATATTAGCGGCGATGTCGAGATGCTCGTCTCCCTCGGCCTCCATTGTCTTGATGATGCTGTGGAGAGCCATACCAGCGGTGGTCTCCATATGATCATCGGGCTCCTTGTCGATTCCGGTCTGGATCGCACAGAGTTGTCTACCGTACGCTACCTCGTCTTGCATTCTGGAGGCGAATAGCTGTATGAATGCATCGCATTGGTTACAGCCGTTGTACAGTTTGTAGAAGAGAACCTCTAAGCCCGAAGACAGGTCCTCAGACCAGAAACTGTCAGCAAAGGAGGGCATGTGAAATGGGTATGTGTGGTGATCTGATTATATGATTGCAATATTAGCAGAACAGGCCTTTGTATTGACACACACTGTTAAATACGGTACCTGTCACTATTC
This sequence comes from Maudiozyma humilis, assembly GCA_037102785.1. Classification (NCBI taxonomy): domain Eukaryota; kingdom Fungi; phylum Ascomycota; class Saccharomycetes; order Saccharomycetales; family Saccharomycetaceae; genus Maudiozyma; species Maudiozyma humilis. The sequence continues at coordinate 1,188,437 of BTGD01000001.1, read as the reverse complement.
CCGGGCGGGAGTTCGGCGCGAGGCAAGATGGCGTTGTTATTTTTAGCGTGGCTGTGGCCAGGCTTGGCAGGGACAGAGGGGAAGTTCAGAAAAGAGATAACGCATGCTGCTGTATATGATCATAGATTGTACATTCCTAACATAGATGTTATAATCAATACCCTGTACATGAACCGTCCTCCATACAATCCTTTATACCCTCCCTGCACGTGACCACAACCGCCGTGTCGCCCAGAAAGAAAATTTAAAGAAAACTGTTTATACAATAAAGATAGGTGGAAGAAGAGACGTACTTCCGCCATTTCCTTGTATATAGATCCACTATTGGTCCCAGAGCATCTGTGACAATAGCTATACTCCCACAAACACAATGAAACTCAACTTCGCTTTGAGTCTGCTGTCTCCTTTGGTGATAGGCGCCGTTGCCGCGCACGACACCGGAAGTGGTTCGTCCCACGGTACCTCGTCGGCTGTGGCTGATCCTGCCCACTCTCTGGACAACCTACTCACAACACTGGAAATCCCCAAGCATTGGACTGCAAAGGAGCAGACTATCCTGGAAGAAGGCCGCGTGATCCTTACCCCCAAGACAAACTCCAAGGGCTCCCTGTGGCTCGTCGACCCCGTCAAACTCGGATCTGATTTCACCATCGAGTGGACTATCCGTAGTGTAAACTTTGAAGGTGCAAGTGCAGGTGGACTGTCTCTATGGTTTATCTCCTCCGATTACACCAAGGACAAGTCTCTGTACGACGGTCCCGCGACGTACAACGGTCTCCAGGTTCTCGTCGACAACAATAGCCCACTGGGTCAGTCCGTGCGCGGTGTGCTAAGTGACGGATCTGCCAAGGTATCAACGGACTCCGTGCATAACAGTGCTTTTGCCTCCTGTCTCATGGGTTACCAGGGCACCTCCGTCCCTCTCACGATGCGTCTATCGTATACTGAATCCCTCCCTGCTACGGGTCGTTCCCAGCTGAAGCTGCAGGTGGATAACCGTGTGTGTTTCCAGACAGACAAGATTATGCTTCCTAAAGATGGCGCGTCGAACAACGGTGCCTACCATATTGGTATCACGGCCGACAACGCAAAGACCCCAGAATCCTTCGAGGTGCTGCGTATGCAGTACTTCGACACTCTCGTCGAGGAGGCTCTTGCTCCTAACACCAAGGAGATGGCTCAGCCCCGTATGATCGCCAAGATCATCGACGAGAGTACTGGAAAGGAGAAGCTCGTAGAGAAGCAGGTTCTGGATGAGAAGAACGACCACACTTCCAACTACATGCTGTTCCAGAAGCTCGACAAGATGGAGGGAAAGATCCTTGCCAACGATATCTCTGAGTTGCAGGAGAAACTGCAGCAGATCATGAAGAACCAGTACACTATGGTCGAACAACTGAACAGTGTTTTGGAGAAGCTGCAGAACAAGGCCAAGAGCGATGGCGACAAGCCAAGCGGAAACAATAAAGAGTTCGACCGCAACAATGAGGAATACAAGCAGTTCTTTGCCATGAACGAGAAGCTAGGTAAGCTAATGGACGAGCGCGACCAGCTACGTGAGGCTAACAAGCAACAGGAGTCCATGCGCAGTGCCACCAACGCCGTCACCACAGACGAGATTGTGTCAAAACTTGCGGTGTGGCTCGTGCCGCTGATCGGCATCATGTTTGTGATGGCATACTACACGTTCAAGATCAGACAGGAGATCACAAAGGCGAAGCTGCTGTGAGGTGAAGTGGTGTAAATCGTAATTGCCCTTCTCTAAAGTGTACTGTATTGACGACCGTGTTATACAACTGTATATACTATAATAAATAGAGTAATCTATGTGGTGCACGGTTGTGAGAGTGCAGGTGTGTGGGTTTTCATCGGCGGCTAATCCCAAACAGGATAGTTTAAGCGAATGGGGTTATAGGTGTGTGGGTTTAAGATTGGCTGCTAATCCCAAACAGGCTAGTTTACCCGATGAGAATACAGGTGTGTGGGTGTTTCTCCCGGCGGCTACCACCAAAACAGGAAGGTATATGCGAATGTGTGTGGATGCTGCGTTCGCTGTTAGTCCCAAAAGAGTAGGTGTACGCGACTGGGAGTACAGCTGTTAAAAGCAGCCAGGATGTAAAAGCTTTATAAGGAAAGAGGTTGTGGAAGGCTGTCAACTGTGGTCAGTCCAAAGTGGTTTCTGTTGCCAATTATGCGTTGATGATGATGATTGTTATCCTACAGTTATATGTTCGGAGATGGAAACAGACAAGGATTCATGGTAGCTACTATGTGTCGCTGTCATTCCTACAGTAACAATTAAGAACAACAGATCTGCAAAATATCGTCGTGGAGCGCAGAGTACACTAAATGGAATGTGTTTTCTAGAGATTGGCTACACAAAAGAGTGTGTAGAAATTGACATATTTGCACTATTCAGTCAACCGACCAAAACTTCTTCACATTTCAACCATGCGTACGATCCTATTTTAAGTTGTTCATTGCATTTAACAGGCGAACACCTATATGCATACTAGCGACTGTTTATGATATTTCTCTTGATTAATATTCCACAGTGCTTGAATATATTTAAGAGACTTATATACAAACAACTGTTTTAATGAATACAGTGTTAGGAAAACCTGTATGTGCGCTGCTTATACCATTAATAGCGACTGCTAACATCAAATGTAGCGCTTATTGAACCTCAGCGGCAACTCCCAAAGAAGCAAGTACTCCCGATACGACGCACCAGCCACAAAAACACAAGAGTATGTCTATCCCAAATGGGAAAGTGTATGCGAATGACGCCTGGTGTGTGGGTTTATGCTCGGCGGCTATGCCTAAATGAGTAGTCGCCGTTGGAAAGCTGTATTGCGGGGGTACCGGATCGGGGAAATACCCGGTAAGACGTCTGTTAGCCGGCGATGCCGCATTCGGGAAGTAGCTGCCACAAAGTCAGCTCCGCGGTGGTTCCGAATTGGGGAAACATCCGCAGCCTCATTTGTTAGCCGGTCATAGCGTATTTGGGAAATAGCCGCCATAAAGTTTGCCCGCGGCGTTACCGCATTAGGGAAACAGCCGCCACAAAGTCTGCCCCGCGGCGCTACCGTATTTGGGAAATTGCCGCCACAAATTCCGGTCGTCGGCGTTGCCGCATTCGGGAAATATCCGCAGCGTAGTTTGTTAGCCGGCCATACCGCATTCGGGAAACAGCCGTTGCAAAGTCCGCTCTCCGGTTTTACCTCTTCATGGTAACAGCCGCCGCAAAGTCAGCCCTCCGGCTCTTCCGGTTATAGGCAACCGCCGCAAAGCCCCTCAGCGGCAATACCCAAGAAAGGAAAGCATCATAACCACGATACTATATTCTCGAAGACGTGGCACTCTCACGCATCACTGCGTTACCTACTTCCCCTCCTCTCCCTAGCCCTCTGCTCCCTGAGCTGCTTGGCTACGACCTCTGGAGGCACCGGTGCGTATGGTGGCGGCAGAGCCGCGACGTTGGCGCACCCCCACATATTCGCATTAGCGACGCGCTTCGTCGTGTGCACCTCGTCGCAGTTTGTCTCGGCGTTGTACACCTCGCGGACGTCCCTGTACTGCGTGACAGCCCTGAGCAAAGCGCGCTGCAGCGCCTTCTCCGACAGTGCGTCGTTCTCCCCGGCGAGGGCGACTCCGGCCTTATACTGCCAGTAGCGGCGCCAACGGTGCTCGCGGAGGGCCCGCGCGCGCTGGACACCCGTGTTGAGCACGAGCGCGTCGTGGGAGTACTCCAGCTCGCGGATCTGGTTGGGCGTAAGGCGGCGCAGACGGTGCAGCAGCGGCGCCATGCGGTACACGGGCAGCCCGCGCATGGTGTAGAGTGGGGTATCGTCTGCGATCTCCCCTTCCTTCTCCCGTGGGACCACGGTCTGCATCTGCACGGGGTTCTCGCGGAGCGGCAGTGTCTCGAACTTCCAGCCGTTGATGTTTAGCACTGGGTTGTTCTTGGCGTAGGGGTGCGGGGTGTCCATGGGGGAGGCGGCAGCATTGCCATTGGTGGTGGCGTTAGTGGCGGCAGTGGCACTTGCCCCGCTGTCCATGAGCAAATTGCTGAGCATGCGGGACATCGGCCTGCTCGTGTGTGCTTGTGGCTGTGGCTGTCCCTGTCCCTGGGGCATCGCCACGGGGCTTGCCGCTGCTGTTGTGGCGTCGGAGTCCACGGCATCTGAGTAAGGGGTGGCACCAGAGACGCCTCCCGGTGTGTTGTTGCGCACAGCACTGGCGAAACTGGCCATGGACCCCACGGTGCCATCGATGCCGGAACCAGGCGTTGCACTAGTTGCCTGCGCTGCGAGCAGGGCCGGGTCCAGGCCAATAGGCAGGTCGAGTGCGTGGGCCTGCGTGGCCTGCAGGAACGAGTTCTTGGAGTGGTACTTTGGCACGCGGAACTGGGCGGCCAGCTCGAGCGGGTCGCTGAGGCCCTGCCCGGGCATCGGCTGCGCGACGTGCTCGCCGCGCGCGAACGCCGCGAGGTACTCGGCGCGGGCCTCGCTGCTGGGCTCGTCGCCGGGGCCCTGGGTGGCGAATTCAGGGGTTTCGGCACTCCCCTCTTTTTCCTCTTCGGGCGATGGGGGCTCGGCGGCTCCGGCGGCTCCGGCGGGCCGGCACAGAGCGGGCTGCAGGGTGTGCAGCAACTGCAGCAGCTCGTGCGGCACGGTGTACACGCGGTGGTGCGGGGACATGCCCTGCTGCTTGGCGAGCGTCTCCCAGTAGTCGTCGGCGACCCGGTGCGCCGAGGCGACGGTGGCGGCGCCGAACACGACGTACGCCGAGCGCGCAGTAACGTACTGCAGGGGCGTTTCCCCAACGGCGCCCTCCCCTTCCGCTGGGCCGAGCAGTTCCATGTCGCGCAGGAACTGTGTGTCCTCAGGGGTGGCCGTCAGGGGCAGGAGCTGCGGGTGGCGTTGGAGAAACGCGTTGGGGTCCGCGGTGCCGCAGTGCAGCGCGCGCATGAGGTCGGGCACGAGCACGAAGAGCGTCATGCCGTGGCGCGCGAGCGAGAACGTCGTGAACAGGAAGTGCGCGCCGTACAGCAGCTGGCCGTACACGCTCACCTTGCGCTCGCCCACGGGGTCGCGCTGCGTGAGCGGGTACTCCAGGAGGCCCGCGGTGTCCGCGCGCGTGTCGAAGGCACCCGCGGGCGGGCGCACGGCTTTGGCGGGCGCCGCGTCCAGCGGGCCCTGCAGCAGTTCCCGCTGGTTTGCCAGGGGCACTGTGTGTTTGATGACAAAGAGGCGGTGCAGGCGCAGTGTCTCGGGCGAGACGCGGCGCACCGTGCCGAGCGGGTGGGGGGTCATCGCAATGTATTATTGGAATGTGTGAGTATACGATTGGTGCAATTGGTGCAAATGCGATTGGTGCAAATGCGATTGGTGCAAATGTATAACTGTTTAAGGCGTCAGTCTCCCTTCAATTGGCAATTGGCAATTGATAGTGTGTAATGTGCAATGGTATGGGATGAACACAACAATTCTCACTTTTTTCTTTCAATATCCCTTGCTTGTGTACAACACAACACTCCGAATGTCTACTCCCTCCAACGCCTATAGCGATGGATGCACGGCTATGCTGGCTGCCCGATGCGAGCGCATGGCTGGCGGGTCTTGCATGGTCACGTTGCTGGGTGGTGTTTACGTCGGCGTTGCAGTTGGCGGCGGGCCTCCGCCTCCGCCACCTCCCGCCCCGGTGCGGTGCGGTGCACGGGTGCATGCGCCGAAAATCCCGCGTGCCCGCCGCAAGCGCGCTGGCACAAATGTGCTAGTACAGGCAGTGCACAGGCGAGCCGGGCACGCTGCCCGATGAGTCGCGGAGGGTCCGGTGTCCCTGCTGCAGTGTCTGTGTGTGCGTCGCTGGCAAGTGGCGTGGTGGCAGTGGGGGCGGGGTGACGGGTGGGGTCCTTCGCTATATTGTACAGTCTCCCCACTGCTTATGTACATGTTGACTGCTGGCGTGCCCGCGTTCTGTGCCCACGCGTGAATTACACGCGTATATACTGTGCTTCCTCTACGCGACGCTCGGGTCCCTATTGTGTCTGCGACAGGGCAGGCACAGACGTATATAAAGCGAGTGGCGACCGGGGAGGCAGACCCCCCAACGCCCAGGCTAGCCTTGTCCCTTCGTATTACGTAAGCGCAACTACACAACGATGAGCGGAGAACTGAAGCAGCGCAAGAGCAACGGCAACAGCAATAGGCCAAGAGGTCTCAGCAGCTACGAGAACAAGGTCACTGGCAGGACTCCCCCGGGGTTCGGCAGCTTTGAGGCGGTGAGAAAGTTGGGTATTACTCTAAGCATCCTGGGCATGCTTTTTTTCATCGGCAATTATGTCATCTAGACGAAAGCAAGGACGACATCTCACCTTCTACTAATTATTTATTTATTACATAGCTCTAGCGAGGCTGGCACAGTTCTCCTAAACATTAATACAGATATATTGAAACGCGAGGCGGATCGAAAAATACATAAGTGCAATTCAAATAATGAACTTGTAATTGACAGCACCGGAGTGCAGGCACCTTTGTGTACGCCACCCACATACGTGCCACACACCCACAGCCTTGGCGTGCCGCCCACGCAGCCGCGCTGACTCCGGCGGCCAGAGTCCCACCCACACACCGCGCCACACTTTGCGCAATTTACACATGCAACACCCACACACCCGCGCGTGACGGTCGCCCGGAAATCGGGAATTCTCGGGGCGGCTGCGCTGTCGTGTGAATCCCCCCACGCGTTTCCCGTGGGGGACACGCTGGATGCCACACAGTTCTGACCGCTGCCTGCACTGCGCTCCACACTGTTTCCAGTTACGTTTCCTTCGCGACACACTTGTCTCGGCGGTTGCCGTATAAAGGGTGGCAATTCACGAATACTGATTTTGATTTGCGTTTTCTTTTCCCATCAATTATATGTTGCCCACTCTCAGTCATCCAAACAATCACACTACCTCACTCTCCCAATGGTTGCTATTGCCGCTCAGTTTACCGCCGAGGCCTACCCTCAGGTCCACCGTAACCCGGCCTTCAAGGTCCCAGGCCCAGAGGACGTCAAGTACTTCCGCTCCTTCCTCGACGCTGACGAGGTGCTCGAGGCGCCCCAGGGCGACGACGAGGCCCTGGTCTCCTTCAACCAGGACTGGATGAACAAGTACAGAGGCCAGTCCAACCTCGTCCTGCTCCCAAAGAGCACCGAGAAGGTCTCCAAGATCATGAAGTACTGCAACGAGCAGAAGCTCGCTGTAGTTCCCCAGGGTGGTAACACCGACCTGGTCGGCGCCTCCGTCCCTGTCTTCGACGAGATCATTCTCTCCTTGAAGCAGATGAACAAGATCAGAGACTTCGACCCGGTCTCCGGTGCGTTCAAGTGCGATGCCGGTGTCGTCATGAAGGACGCCCACCAGTTCCTGCGTGACAACGACCACATCTTCCCACTCGACCTGCCATCCAGAAACGCCTGCCAGGTCGGCGGTGTCGTCTCCACCAACGCCGGTGGTCTGAACCTGCTGCGTTACGGCTCTCTGCACGGCAACGTCCTCGGCCTCGAGGTCGTCCTGCCAAACGGTGAGATCATCTCCAACATCGACGCCCTGCGCAAGGACAACACCGGCTACGACCTGAAGCAGCTGTTCATCGGTGCCGAGGGTACCATCGGTGTCATCACCGGTGTCTCCATCCTCGCCGCCGCCAAGCCAAAGGCCTTCAACAACGTCTTCATCGGCCTCGAGTCCTTCGACGTCGTCCAGACCCTCTTTGTCAAGGCCAAGAAGGAGCTCTCCGAGATTCTCTCCGCCTTCGAGTTCATGGACAGGGGCTCCATCAAGTGCACCATCGAGTACCTCAAGGACATGCCTTTCCTCCTCAAGAACCAGCACAACTTCTACGTCCTCATCGAGACCTCCGGCTCCAACCAGGCCCACGACTCCGAGAAGCTCACCACCTTCATCCAGAACGCCCTCGACGAGAAGCTCATCTCCGAGGCCAAGGTCTCCGACAACATCGACGAGTACAACACCATCTGGACCTGGAGAAAGTCTGTGCCACCAGCCTGCAACTCCTACGGTGGTATGTACAAGTACGACATGTCCCTCAAGCTCAAGGACCTGTACTCCGTCTCCGAGGCCGTCACCAAGAGACTCGACGCCGCGGGCCTCATCGGCGACGCGCCAAAGCCCATCGTCGCCTCCGTCGGCTACGGCCACGTCGGTGACGGTAACATCCACCTGAACATCGCCGTCAGGGAGTTCACCAAGGAGATCGAGGGCCTCCTCGAGCCATTCGTCTACGAGTACATCCAGTCCAAGAAGGGCTCCATCTCCGCCGAGCACGGTGTCGGCTTCCACAAGCACGGCCACCTGCACTACTGCAGATCCGAGATCGAGATCAGATTCATGAAGGAGATCAAGAAGCACTACGATCCAAACTTCATCCTCAACCCTTACAAGTACGTGTAAGCACGTAGCTTCGAGCGCAATCATGAACTGTAGATCTATATGTACACATTGGCACGCAGAGCGTGCCATTTCTTTATTTTATAGAAAATGAACGATAATTTTGAGAAAGAGGGGTATGCGGGGTAAACATTGTACGGGACTTGTGTTGATTTTGCGGAAACGTACGGTCCATTCACTATGGGAGTGGGCGTAGTATGCCGTTGAAATTTCCACCTCATTCAAGCAGAACTGTTCTCAACTTCTTCTCAGATGTCGATAGGTTATCACGCACAAATAATTTGAAAACAGTCATTGCTCCTCACCATTATTAGAATGAAGGTGCGATTCGGACATTCTGTGCTTTGGGAAGATCCCAATTGCCAACCAAACGAATATATATTTTTGCTTTCTGACTACTATGAGGGTCATTCCCCTTGTACACACTACTGGTCCATTGAAGACGAAACGCATGACCTAATTGGAAATCCAGAAGGAGTAATTGCCCATTCGAAGAGATGATGAAAATGTCATTCCATTGAATCGAGGGGAGTTTGTATTTTTATCAATATTTTACACCTGTTTGCAGCATTTTCACATTACGTACCGGTTCCCTAGTATCTGACATGGAGACACGTCATATATCACGACATGTCTGTCACAAATGATGGTACATGTGTCCGTCACTCGTCATATTCTCCAATACTTCAAAATCCTAAAAGAGATGTGGCTACGTTGAACATATTCATCTTATACTTGTGCAGGCGGATGTATATATGTATATTTAAATCGGATACATAGAGTGTAAGGTGCGTTGGGGGATTAAGATGGGCCAAAAGCTAGTTCGACTTCGTATTGCCTTATTACAGTGTCAACAGAAAGTATCCCATCAATATAGAAATACGCCCGCATTATCCTCTGAATACCAGCCGTACAACCTGCGATGTGCATCACTTTGAAGGCGAGTAGACGCAATACTGTGGCGGGATAAGCACCATTATACAACGCAGCAACCCCAAGGCTGTTTCATCGCAGAAGCAACGTCTTCAGAACCATTATATTGTCGCTTGTCACCTATACTAAACAACAGCTCCACCCTCCAAATTTCGCAGCTCCACTATGTCCCGAGAAACCACCCGCAGCGATGCGCGGCCGGCTTTAGTGCGGCTGACCGGCCGTGCCTGCAAGCGAGGGGAGTTGGAGAAGAAACGGGGGTGTCTATAACGAAAACATAGGAATATCACCACGCTGTATCGAGGTGCATTTGAGTAGTAGGTGTGCATATAAAGGCAAGCAAGCACCCTGTGCGTGCGTATTTTACCAACAACTATATAATGTAGAGTACAAGCGCACATTGATCTAGCAACACTGGGTTGAAAACAATAAGGTGTACTCGGACATACTCTATATACGTGCTGATCACCACAACACTCTTTTATAAGTGTTTCCACACCCACCTGCCCTCTGCCCATACCCATATCTAACTTCACTCCCCCCATGCCGAACCCACTCTCGCTAGAAGGCGTGATGCTGCACCTCCCAGAAACACCGCACCGCCCACCCACACCGCACCCGGACACGCTCCGCTTCATCACACTACTCCACCGCACCTTCGACGCCCGCCGCCGCGCGCTTCTCCAACTCCGGGACACGCACCCGCCAGGCGAACTACTCCTGGAGACACAACACATCCGGGAACACAACACATGGACATGCACCGACTCCCCACCTATTACCACAACGGGAAACAGCTCCCACGTCATCCGCCTGCAGGGCCTGGACAACGCGAGCGCCCCCACATGGCACACCGTGATGCACACGCATGCACAGTGGGCGGACGAGAAGGGAAATTCCTGTAGTGCCCCCAGCACACTGGTACCCCGCGCACTGCACACACACGAGCAGCACATGACAGTGGACGGCGCGCCCGTCAGTGCCGCCCTCTTCGACTTCGCGCTGCACTTCCACGCCACGCACCCCCCCAGGGCAACCCCGCACTACTGCATACAGGGCCTCGTGCACCACGGCGAGGCACGCCTGTGGCACGACGTGCTGTGCGTGGCGGAGGACGTGGCGCGTGTGCCCCGCGGCTCCCTGCGCGTCGCTCTGTGTCTGGACACGCCCGCCGCGCTGTGGCAGTGCGAGGAGATGCTGTTCGAGCTGCGGCAGCACTGTGCAGTGGTGCTGTTGCCGAGGGAAGTGCCGGGTGACACCGCGCGGGCTCAGCGGCTGCACGCGGTGCGCGCGGTGTGCGCCCGCCGGTGCGTGCGGGTGCTGCAGTTTTCGAGGGAACTCCCGCGGGATGCCGCCCCGACACCGGCACCCCCACCACAACGGGAGAATAAGCGCGCACCCCGCCCCGCCCTCCTGCAGCACGCCGGCAGGCTGTAGCGCTGAGCGCTGAGCGCAATATCTGGCAGACCGCCCGCGTGTGCAGAGCCCATGCACACCTGTACCTGTGCTGCACAGACAAGTGCACAGCGCACCTCTGCGGGGCGCCCCGCGTGCCCCCGCCCAGAGAACTTCTGCACAACACCCCACGCACAATGCCCTCAGGGCAATGCCCGCACAATGCGCGCCCTGTTTCTCCTATTTTCTGGCCATCGCGCAGGCGCAGACGCGCCCGCAGTGGCTGACACCGCTCCGAGGCACCCGCACAAATGCGCGCGGACACCCCGAGACACAGCGAAGGCGGCGCAGAGGCACGAGGCGCGTCGGGGATACAGGCGGGGATGCATGGGCGGGTTGATAAGCGCGCAGCTGCCCCTGTCGGGGAACGCCGCCCCGCTTTATTGGGTGGCGGTGCTGCTCGGAGCGGTGCTGCCGAGGTGCGAGCTTTTCGGAGCACTGTCGTGTAGTGGCATGCTGCCTGCACGCGATATATATATTGTTGGTGTGCATAAATGATATAACACTGTATAGTATATCATATCACAGTATACCAAGTATATCACAGCATACATTACACCCCTGTACACGCAACGCACTGTACAACACACTGTATTGCATACACTCTCGACACCCACACACCGCACACACCCCGTCTCGCCTCGCTTTACCGAAATAGGAAACAGGGGACACACCGTGCTGCAAAATTTCACTCCCGCCGATATATATAGATTCACGTTCCTTGGCAGATCCGCCATATAATATCTTCCCTAAATTTTTTACTATGCCCGCCACGGAAATAGCACCACAGAGAAGGTACAGAACACAGTCCGTGTCCAGCAACAACACCTCCTCCTCCAGCTCGCTTTCTTACACTTCTGCCCGCACAAGAAAGAGCAGCTTCGCACTCGGATCTTTCTTTAACTCATTTGGATTCTCGAATTCGCGTACTAATTCACGCTCTAATTCTCGCTCTAACTCCACTATGCTTTCTAGCAACACCCCACCTTTAAACCGCGCGGAGACTAAGTACTCCATCCCAGCGGTGCTAGAGCCATCGCAAGTAGAGTACCTAATGACTACCTCCCCAGCGCGTGCACCCCCGCACAGCCGCAACAACTCTATGAACAACCCTTTTAGCACATATTCCAACTACACCGCTCTGACACCAAGTACAGATGCGAGTACCAGCACCACTACTCCCCAGTCCAACGGGTCCATGAGCATCGACTCAGGGTTCGTTGCCCCCGGGCGGTTCAAACTTCCCGAGGAGTACACTCTCCCCTTCTTTCTTCCCTTGAAAGCTGTCCCCAAGGAAACAGCAAGGGAGCAGGCACAGCAGCAGGTTCAACAGCAAGTGGATGCCACGGATTTCGCCCTGACTAGAAACAACTCCGACAGCAAGCAAAACGACTTCTCTACATTCCACTTCGTCAACGCTCCATCGCAGACAATCGCGTCCATCTACCCCCAAGTGCAATGGAACATCCAGCAAACCGATATTGACGAGGAAATGGACGAGCTCGCACACCTGCGCAACACAAAGACCGCAGACGGGCTCTACTCCATCAGACTCACACCTTTTATCGACCCCTCCATCGACGAGGAGGAACAGGCTGACTTTGTCAGGTCACAGGGTCTCTACTTCGACCCTATCATCCGCACAGCGGGACCAGGGTCGCAGCTCGTGATCGCGCGCTCCATGAGCAGCTTCGCTAAGCTACATAACTACTGCGACCTCAGACTGAAGGAGTACTACAAGCCCATCCTCTTCAAGTCAAACGTTGTGTCAAGGCTCCACGGCTGCCTCAAGGTTGACGCCAACGGATGCTGGTACATCAAGGACTTCAACTCCTCCAGCGGCACGTTCCTCAATCACAAGCGCATCTGTTCAGTCGAAAAGAAGGACGGCACAACAGACCAACCTATCGACGGCGCTGACCACTTGCTCCACGATGGTGACGTCATACAGCTCGGCATGGACTACAACGGCGGCCGCAACCACAAGTTCCGCTGCGTCAAGGTCAAGGTCGAGCTCAACCTCTCCTGGAAGATCAAGTCCAGAAACTACAAGAAGCTCGGGCTGGAGAAGCTGCAAACGCTCAACACAATGAACATGCTCGCCACGGCCACAGAGGTCCTTGAGCCTTGCTCCATCTGCCTCGAGGAACTGGACCCATGCCAGGGCATATTCATCTCCCCATGCGGACACTCGTGGCACTTCAACTGCGTCCGTAGAATCCTGCTGTCCAACTACCCGCAGTTCATTTGCCCAAACTGCAGAGCAACCACCGATCTCGAGTCCTCCATGGACAACCTGGAGGTAGAACACGCACCCATCACAAACGCCGAGACCATCACCCCTCCTCAAGAGGGAAGTCCTATAGCAATTGGCCACGGTATCCCCGCATCACTGCGCCCACATAGCCCGCTCACCCCATGAATATTCTCATTGTATCTATTACTCAACCCAAAACAAACGCAATATAATATAATGTATTGTAAAATATAAATATGTAAAAAAAAAATAGGGAAAAAAGTGCATTGATTCTACGTTACCGTCTATTCGTTGATCATACGCAGAAGTACGTCCTGTGCCTGCTCAACGGCGATTCCATTCTTGTAGAACTTGTGGCCACCCTCAATGATGCGCCACTCAAGTGTCTTGCTCGAAAGCTTCGTCAACTTGCGCTGCCAGTTGCCCCAGACGGGAGAAATCTTGATGAATTGCTTCGAACTCACCACACTCAGCGGGATGTCTTGGATTTTGATGTTAGACGCCAGTATATCGTTGTAACTGGACAACGAGCTAGTCAGGGCCTCCAGTACCTTATTACGGATGAACTGACCTTCTTCCGTCATATCCTCTCCAAATATACGAGTCAAAGAACCGTGGTGCGAGATCAACCACGAACTTTGCAAGTTCAGACCAAATGCGGACCATACACCATAAATCCATGTTTGTATAGTGTACCGCTTACCAATCTCTCTTTCAGGAACCTTGTAGTCGATTTTGGTATCACCGTGGCCGTCATCATCATTGCCGCCACCATTACCTTCACCAGGGAATATCCTTCTCAGGTAGTGCTTTAATAACAGCTCCTCATTCCAACCATCAAGTAGGAGTAAGCCGTTGCAGATGTCTCTGTTGTCGGCAGCGAATACGCGTGAAACAAGAGCACCATAATCATAACCAACAGCAATAAACTTGTCCGTGATTTGCAATTCCTCCACAAGTGCATGGCGCAGGGACTCCGCTGACTTCTTCAACGAAATAGGAGCACTATCGGAATCACTTAAACCAAATCCAAATCTATCATACACGCAATACTTGTCGATTTTCCCGAGGTTGTATAGCTCCTCAATCCACCTACCTGAGGTGTAAGAAGTGTCTTCGCCACCATGCTCGAACAGTACAACTGGCTGACTAGAGTCGACACTCACATCAGAAATATTGGTCTTTACACCATAGCAGGATATATGAAGACGCTTTGTGTGTTCCGGATTTGCCCACACAAACATCGAGTTCTCCTTCTTGGAGTGTTTCAAGGCATTGCTAATATCAATGGCGTGAAGAATATCTGCTAGTAGTAGCAATACCAACAGCACCAACGAGATAAATTTGACGACATTACGGAAGGCAATCTCAATCCATTCAGTTAGACTGTGCTTGTTCTGGGCTGTCGGGGGAGACAGATTCCTAATGTATTTTCTCAAATTGTGAGCTTGAAGAATACCCAGGGAGAACGTGAAAGAAGTCCACAAGAACATCAGAATAGTTACTTTGTTTATTCTATCTCTAGTGAACTTGATGGAAAACAAAACCAGAAGATGCAGCATTGGCAGCACAGTTAGCACGACATTCAAGTGTAGGTCGAATGGGGAAAACAGACCGATCTTATTGAACCAGAGGTTGAAACAGTTTCCAATCAACGAAACTAGAATCAATATGAAGTTGTTAAAGCTTGCAATCCTGTCAGTGGGTAATATCTCAATAACAAATTCGGAAACAAATATCATAACTAATAGTAATGTATTAATGAATAAGACGACGTTCAATATAGCCTTCCAGTTGCTAAGAACAACAATGTAATTCTTGTGGACCTGAAAGCGGCCATTGTTGGCGTAAAACTCTGCATCAAGATAATCATCATCGTTGGGAGTGTAATCCTCTGTGGCCTCGTAATCCTCGGGGTGTAGCAACCGGTTCCTTCCCTTGGTTCTGGTTTTCCGTTTCTTCTTGTTCAGAAGCGGCTGTGTTTCTCCACTACTGCTGCCGATGTTCCGGTGGGACTCCTGTACGACATCTGAATCGCTATCAGATGAATCGGATTGTGGGTTGGGTGCCGCTTGTGCGGTAATAGGAGGTGTATGTGGTTCTAATTGAGGAGAGCTTTCCTGCTCATCCCTTGTCTCAGACATTATCAGTTAGAGCTTCTTAGCAATCTATGCGGCTTGGGAGTTGCAAATCTCGTGAAACAAGAAAAAGTATAGGTCTATAGACTCTATTTTCACCCTTGTCTCTCTTTGAAAACGCCCTTTGCACAATCCCGTATCGCGCCTCACCAGACGGCCCGGCACATTTCTTTGCCTCCCATCTTGGCTCCCTTGTCTTTTTCGGACGGCTCCCCTTTCGGATGTCGGCCTCGGACTTAAATCGTTTGTTCTGTGCCTCTCGATGCGCCCGACGTAATTTCGATGGCGGTCTGCGGTGATTTCTGAGCAGAGCGTTCAGTATCTGCAATCGACACTCAAACACACATATATTTCTTATGTTCATCAACATCGATATCCTGAGCATTATAGCACATGATTATGTTATATATGCATTTTATATAAGTACTTATGTCATTAAATGGAATAGGTGTACGCACATAGGGCAATACTTTTTGTTACTTTTGTCATTAGGAATATCATTTCTTGTAGTTTACAAATTTGAAGTCAACGCCGTTTGGTTCCATCATTTGGTTATTTTGCTGTTCTTCTTGCATAAACCCATTTTGCTCAAGTGGTAGTCCAGGTACACCCTGTCCACCAGGTAATTGTTGGACGTTGTTGGTTTGATTTTGTGGTGGAAAATCTAGGCCCATTGGCAGCGACAATCCTCCTCTGATATCTGTATTTGGGTTGCCATTTGGTTGCTTTGCATTACCATCTACCTGACCGTTTTGGCTAGTTTGGTATAGACGATACTCTGGTGAAATCTCTGGGTGCACATCCTCAGGCGAAACAATATTAGTCTCCTTGTGTACTCTTTCCCTCGCCGGTTTCGACCTGTCTTTACCTCTTCCCTTGATACCCTTGTTGGAATTCTTGTATAGGGAAGCAAAATAATCTAGCATGCGTCTCTCCTCAGGATCAATAGTCTCATTCGGATCGAGCTTTGCCAAACGTTCAGTCAGCTTGTTCAGTGTCTCCTGGTGGAATCTGTTTTGGTGTGCCTTCATATTACCCAACTGTGTAAATGTCTTGTGGCAATTGTCGAGTTCACATACGAATGGTTTTATCTTCTGATGTGTCAGGGTATGCGCAGCCATGTTTCCCTTTCTTGAAAACCGTTTACCACACACGCCACATTCATATGGCCGTTCACCGGTATGGAGTCTAAGGTGAGTTCTCAAGTTACCACCTTGGGTGAATCTCTTTTTACAGTAATGACACTGAAATGGCTTGTAGCCAATATGAGATCTGATATGAACCTCGAGATGGGTCAACTGTGTGAAGAACCGATGGCATATCTTGCACTCGTGCTGCTTAACACCGTGAGATCCTACGGGCTTCTCTACGCCACCAACAATCTCATTGGTAGGAGGTAAAATATCTGAATCGTTGTCAAGGACTAGCTTACCATCCTTGGTAGTTTCAACCTTCTCTGTAACACCTTTCTTTCTAGCATCGATCATCAGCATTAATTCGTCAATTTTGGTAACACCTAACATATCTCTGGCATTTTTATCATTATTTTGTATTATATCAGCCTCGCTAATATTCTTTGCTATATTAGAATCCTGTGTAATCTTCTTCAGAACATCTTCAAAAGAGGACTTTTTTGAAGGACGTTTTTCCTTTCCTTTTCTGGAGTTCTTCTTTGCAGTCGTCGCATTAACGGCAGGTTCTAGTGAAACTATAGCTTCAGGTAAATTAGTGGGGATTTCTTTCTTAACTCTAGTTTTTACTTTTGACTTCTTACTTCTCTTTGGTTTATGATTCTTTCCAGTATCGTTTAGTTGTCTCTTTTTATTGTCGAATTGAACGTAACCATTAGATGGAGGTACATCTAAACCGGATTGCATTACTGGCATTCCCTGTTGAAGTCCATTAATGTTATTCATCCTGAAGTTCGGGTTATTTGTTGTTTGCATGTTGAGGTTCTGTGGTATACCTTCTCCCATGTTAGGAGCATTTGTCGGTTCATTTCCCATTAAATTCATCATAGAAGAAAATCTGGACAGGCTCGATGGCATACTTTGCATGTCACCTGGGTAAGTATGTCTCATCGAATCCTTTGTTAATGGTCCCATGTTGGGTATCATTTGATGGGACTGACCAATGTTCATTTGCCCCATGTTGGCATTAATATTACTATTGTTGTTGTTGTTATCCAATAATGCCTTGATAGAGGAGTTCCGCCTTTTAGGATCGAAGTCCAAGTCGTCATTTCCTAGTTTCAATGAATTCTTCCGTGAATTAGAACCTGCAAAGAATGAATCCAGACCCATTGCCTGGTTTGCAGATATGGGAACATTAGAGTTGGTATTAAAGTTCATGTTTCCACCCCCGCTTCCTGATCTTGGGTATCCTCCATTCTGAAATTTCTGTTGAGGCTGTGTTTGCTGTTGCTGCATCAAACCACTATTAGCATTTGTTGCGGGTAACATTGTTGGGGGCCTCATATTCATAGGAAGTGTCCCGAGCTTATTAGCGCCGGAGTGTAGCATTTCCAAATCTTGGCTATCCACTGGGTACATGCTTGATGTTCTATTAGAAGGAGGTATGGATAACGAATCATTTCTGGCATTGTTTGTATCACCCTGAGGGAGTTTCCCACCAGAAAAGGACAATGGTTTGAATTTTGGTGCACTGTTTATATCCAGTGGGTCAACGTGATTATGGGCTATTTTAGTCTGCATTGGATTGGCAATATGAGGGATGTTTTGCTGCTGTATTGGAGGTGTCCACATACTGTTGTTAACGATAGAATATCCTCTTGCAACCTGTGAAAGATCCTGTGATCGTCTTTTGGGGTCATTAGGGTGAGTTAGATGGTCATTATTTTGAGTGCTATTGGCATTGCCGTTGTCTGCTATGTTTAGAAATGGTGCAATGGATGAATCGGTTGAGAATCTCGGTAGATTGAAATTATTGAACAGACCATTAATGGAGTCGTTTCTCTGATTTGATCTTGGACCGAGACCATATCCAGGATTGGAATCCCTCCTATTAACCAGGTTGGCTAGATTAGTGCCTGAGTTAGAGTTAGCATTACCTGTCATTATGAAATTACTAATGTAATTATTCGCATTGCCATTCGCATTGTTTGAACTCTGGTTAGTCTGGGGATTACTAAGTTGATTTCCCGCATCGATGATGCTACTACTTCGCTTGACTGGTATGAGGTCGTTGTCTTTGCTAGGCATGCCACTTTTAGGATCACCATCTATCAGTTGTGATGAGGTTGGATCTGACATGTTGCTCTATGACGGGGGCTGATGGCAGGTTTCAAAGGGTAGGTGATAGTTTCTCTGGTGGGATATTTCAGGTTGTAAATAGACAAGTCGCCCAGATGGATCGGAAAACGATACTTAGCTTCTGTGTAGTAACTGTAGGCCCGTGTGTGTGTGTGATCTTCACAGGACTGAAGGCGCTTGACTGTCGCTGATCTTGTTGAATAATAGGTGATATCTAAACTTGTGGGCAAAATCTGTAATATGCTTCCTTTTCTTTTTTAAATTTTTCTTTCCTTCCTTTGCCCTAGAGAAATGGACTCTCTCGCCGCCCACAAACTTTCAAGAACTCTGCATGAATCCTCTATGCACAGTGCGTATCCCGTAGCTTTCCTAGTCCTTGTTTTTTTCTTTCACGCCGTAACAATGTTACAGTTCTGCCCGGGGAAGGACGCAAGACGTGCACCCCCTCCCCGTGGCACACTCGGCACAGTAACCTCCCCACGAATCCATCGGCAACCGCATGCAAGCTTCCCCAGAACTGTACGTACACAGTTGCCGACGGTTGATTCTACTCCTACGCAGATCATCTGGGAGGACGGGGCACGAGTTGTAAGAGCCGAGGCTCTCCGTTATTTTTCTGGGAGCACAATTCTCGCCCCGCCCTCGCTGCGGGATCTGGACCGGGGCGTAACACCCACACATGCAGAAGGTGGATGCACTGTAACTAGCTCTAAGCTTCGATGGTGTGCTGATACAGGGGCTGCATATGTGAACAATGGGTCTGCAGTGTGGTCAGAAATGCGGGGATACACACATGTGTACCGGTAGAGTGTAATATGTGTTAATGTTTGTCACAATTGGTGAACGCTTCTCGGAGCACAACGGTCCGAGGAAGCATATCAGCGTTTTATGTGTTGTTAGTAGGTATTGTAAGGGTATGCTGAATGTAATCTGTAGTGTAGATTGTTTGAAGTAATACTTCTTATGGAAATCTGTTATTTCAAGTTCTTATATGTTACTCTTTGTTCCATTTTAAACATAGAAGCCAGCTTTTCTAGGTTTTTACATAGGTGATATCGTCAATTGTAAACATCCAGCGAGCTTAGCTTGCTTTTCAAAACAACCTTTAAATCAATCATTCGTAGTGTTAAGATGTGTCACCTGATTTAACTTCGATATGTATATCCCCATGTAGCGTGTTCCTGGTCCCTTGTCGTTTCTTCAGCGGCTAATTTTATCCTATGGGTTCTTGATCACAACATCACGTCACACGAAGCCGAATTACCCTCCATCGAAAAATTTTTTGGCGGGAAAAAATCTCTGCCTGGAAATTCCATTAGGTAACCGCACAGGCCGGTTTGCAATAGCGAAGGCATCGCAGCATATATCAATAAAAGAGCAGTTATTATATCGATAATTACCTGACTTGTCAAAAGGTAGAGAGTCACAACCACACAATTACAAACACATTAAAAATGGCTGCCGAGGATATTAAGGTCACTGCTGCTGAGAACGAGGATGTCGATATGATTAAGGATGAGACTGTCGCTACCGCGCAGGTGATTGACCCAGAGCAGATCGCCAACGAGGACGCCGAGGAGGAAGAGGAGGAAGAGGATGAGGTTGACCGCGAGAAGATTAAGATCCTGCCACAGGCTACCTCCGAGGATGGTACCTGCGCGTCCTTCCAGATCCTGGAGGAGGACCACACCCTAGGTAACCCTCTACGTTACATTATAATGAAGAACCCACAGGTTGAGTTCTGTGGTTACTCTATACCTCATCCATCCGAGAACCTCCTCAACCTGAGAATCCAGACATACGGCGAGATCACCGCTGTCGAGGCTCTGCAGAAGGGTCTTGCTGATCTAATGGACATGTGTGATGCTGTTGAGGAGAAGTTCACCGACAGAATCAAGCAGTTGTAGGCTGTCTGCGATATTACTCCATCACATATTATCATCTACAAATCATAAAGCATCGGAAGATTAATTGGGTCAGATTTCAGCTTTTCCACCTAGAACTACTTTCTATATATTACTGAGATAATCCTAACTGTATAATAATCTATCTCATTATAACATTTAATATATAAATATGTTTATTGGAATCTGAACAGACAAACGCCATAGAGCGACGCAAATATGACCCTATGACCACACTACTTGAGAGGCATCTGCTTCACCTTCGAAACTCGAAGATCGCCCAAATTATCACCATCGACGATGTCTCTACCCGTTTCTTCTGCAAAAGAAAAGAAAGGCGAAAATATTTTTCAGCTCATCTCATCGCTCCCTCAAAAAAAAAAAAAAAAGACAGGTGAAAATTTTTCCGTTCATATAAAAGCGAATTTTCTGGGTAAAAAAGATAAGTAGTCCATTCTCTAATATTTCTTGTACTTTGTGTATTTCGTACTTTCTTATTTATATTTTTATTCTTATTTTCAAATCACTGTACACATCACTACATTCAAACAAGCAATAATGTCCTACGGTAGAGATCAGCAATACAACAAGTCCAACTACGGCTCCAGAGGTGGTGACTTCCGCGGTGGTAGAGATTCCGACAGAAACTCTTACAACAACGGCGGTGGCTACGGTGGTAACGGTGGTGGTTTCCGTGGTGGCCGTGGTAACGGTGGCCGTTTCAACCAGCCACAGGAGCTTGTTGCTCCAAACTGGGACGTCGAGCTTCCAAACCTTCCAACCTTCGAGAAGAACTTCTACGTCGAGCACGAGGATGTCAGAAACAGAGACGACGCTGAGATCGCTAAGTTCAGAAAGGAGAACGAGATGACCATCACTGGTGACAACATTCCAAAGCCAATTACCAGTTTCGACGAGGCTGGTTTCCCAGATTACGTCCTAGAGGAGGTCAAGGCTGAGGGTTTCGCCAAGCCAACTGGTATCCAGTGCCAGGGTTGGCCTATGGCCCTTTCCGGTAGAGACATGATCGGTGTCGCCGCTACCGGTTCTGGTAAGACTCTATCCTACTGTCTTCCAGGTATCGTCCACATCAACGCTCAGCCTCTTCTAGCTCCAGGTGATGGTCCAATTGTTCTAGTTCTAGCTCCAACCAGAGAGCTTGCTGTCCAGATTCAGACCGAGTGCTCCAAGTTCGGTCACAGTTCCAGAATCAGAAACACCTGTGTCTACGGTGGTGTTCCAAAGGGTCAGCAGATCAGAGACCTGACCAGAGGTTCCGAGATCGTCATTGCTACCCCAGGTAGACTGATCGATATGCTTGAGATTGGCAAGACCAACCTCAAGAGAGTCACCTACCTTGTCCTTGACGAGGCCGACAGAATGCTGGACATGGGTTTCGAGCCACAGATCAGAAAGATTGTCGACCAGATTAGACCAGACAGACAGACTCTGATGTGGTCCGCTACCTGGCCAAAGGAGGTCCAGCAGCTTGCTGCCGACTACCTAAACGACCCTATCCAGGTCCAGATTGGTTCTCTAGAGCTTTCCGCTTCTCACAACATCACCCAGCTGGTTGAGGTTGTCTCCAACTTCGAGAAGAGAGACCGTCTAAACAAGCACATTGCTATTGCTTCCGAGAATCCTGAGTCTAAGATGCTGGTTTTCGCTTCTACCAAGAGAACTTGTGACGAGATCACTACTTACCTGAGACAGGAGGGCTGGCCAGCTCTTGCTATCCACGGTGACAAGGCCCAGAGAGAGCGTGACTGGGTTCTTGATGAGTTCAGAAGTGGTAGATCCCCAATTATGGTTGCTACTGATGTTGCCGCCAGAGGTATTGGTATGTTATTTGATGATTTTTTTGTTTCCACTTTTTATGACCGTACTAACGAGGCTGTGGGAGGGTTGATCCTTCACATAGTCCTAATGATAATGACGAGATGATAATATTCCAAAGAATGATTTTTTTTGATTTTTTTGATTTTTCTTTTTTTTTTGACAGAAACTATTGAGTATGAAGGATGTTTGTTTCCTTCAGCTCGAGATGACGTTTGGGATACACATATTTTTTGTGTGCATCAGAGATATACAAACAACAGTGAAATGGGAGAGTAACAATACTTTTTAATGCAAAGATGACATGTATGTTGGGCGTTGGGTTATTTACACTGATATGTGATGGGTGTTTATTATGCTAGTAATTTTCAGTGTGACCAATCGAGTTGAACAATTGTACATCTTTCTTTAATATGTGATGTTTTTGCTTTTCTGGTGGATGAGCTTCCGATACAGTGTAATGAACAGTGATTTGTTTGTTACTCGAAGGACGATTCGCCTATTTGATAATTTTTCATTGTTGATAATTTTGTATATAGTATGCATATTTTTAAAAAAATATTTATTTATTCTGTTCTGTTAAATGATATCCTGGCAACGTTCAAGAAAGGAGTGTGTGATTTATGCACACTTCTCTTGTTTGAATGATTGCCTGGTGTTTGATAAAGAGAGTTTTATGGAAGACTGTGGTGGATGCTGAGCCTGTGCTTTGTCTTCTACCATCGTCTTCCAGTTTGAGTCATTGCTGTTCGTTCATAAAGAAAGTGGATTCACATTCCTGTTTTTACATGGATTGTATTACGATTTTGCGCAATTTACTAACATAAACCAAATGATGACTATTTCTGATGTAAAGCTTACACTTTGCATGCAAAATATTGCATTATTACGAATATTTCCTTATAGATGTCAAGGGTATCAACTACGTTATCAACTACGACATGCCAGGTAACATTGAGGACTACGTCCACAGAATCGGTAGAACTGGTAGAGCTGGTGCCACTGGTACTGCCATCTCTTTCTTCACTGAGGACAACAAGTCCCTAGGTTCCGCCCTTATTGGTATTATGAGAGAGGCCAACCAGACCGTTCCACCAGAGCTGCTGAAGTACGACAGAAGAAACCGTGGTCCACACCCAAGATACGGTGGTGGTCGCGGTGGCCGCGGTGGCCGTGGTGGCTGGGGCAGAGGCAGAGGTGGCTTCGGTGGCCGTGGCGGTAACGGTGGTGGTTACAACAAGCCAAGAGACGGTGGCTGGGGCAACAGAGGCGGCAACTACTAATTGTTTGCATGCCTTTTTTCTTCCCTGCACCTCCCCATTTCCTTGCTATTCGTTCTTAGCGCTGTATACTACTCCCACTGTTATTACTAATTAATATATATTTTATAAACGCGAAATAAACACGCACCCCTTTTTCTGTATCCTCCTCGCTCGTATATCGCGCTGTCCTTGCTGACTGTATTGAACGACGGGCGGTTAAAATCGATAAACCGCTGGGGCGGCCCTATACGAGGCGTATTGTTCCTGCGTATACGAGGCGGTGTTGTAATGTGCTCAAGGGGTTATGCGCACTGTTGCAGTTGTAGTAGTATAGTAGTCTTTTGAGTAAATAAATAAATATACAATATTTTTCTTAGAAATGCAGGTATAGAATAGAGAAATAGATAGTCTTGTATGGGAGGGCGAGCGCATATTTCCGCAGCACCGCTATGTTGCGCGCGCTATTCGATAGCACAGTGGCAGCAAAGGAGAGCAAACGCAGTCCCGGTGGGGAGTAGATCAACTACCCCCGATTGTATCAGTGATTGGTGTAGGTTAGAAAAGATAGAAAGAAAAAAAATAACAAAAGTTAAAAGTAGAATTGAGCGAATGTGTTCATCTCGCTTATTCGTTGAGGAGGTAGAAACCAACGACCAGACACAGCAGGGCGACAATGACAGCCAGCTGGCCGTTACCCTGGGACTCGGTCTTGGCGTCCTCCTGCTTCTTCTCGAAGACGACTGGGGTGGAGTTGGTGTCGACGGTACCGACACATTTGCTCTTCAGCAGCTTGAGGGCGTCGTCGGAGTGGCCAATGTCGAGGAAGTACTCGGTGGCATCTCTACCGGCCTGCTCGTAGATGATCTCGTCACCACCTGGGTGCTCGTCGAGGAACTTGGAAACATCGTAGACCTTGTTGTCAATGATAATCCAGGTGTCCTTTGGAGTGTTGTGCTCAGCGATCTCTTGGTAGGTGTAAACGTTAGACATTGTGTGGGGAAAGTATTGGTGATGTTGTCTTTTTATCAGTGCAAGATGGAAACAGGATGATTATCTCCACATACACAAACCACACTCCTATATATACGGTTGGAAACCCGCCGCCATCGGACACGCCGCTCGTTTATCGCTCGGCGCCCGTGACACTGCGCGCACAGAACAGCGATTTCTGCGGCCGAAAATTTTTCACGGCGGGCGTTTTAGCGGGCGGCACGTGTTGTGCGGCGTTCCCGTGGCCGGATTTGTCGGCCGGCCGGATTATTAATGGCAGGTGGGGCAGTGGCGGTATAACGGTTGTATGTAGAGTGAGTATGTAGAGTGGGGCGATGTTGCATGGCTGTGCCGGGTTTACCGCTGCTCGACGGTGACCACCTGCTCGAGTTTCTTGGAGGCCGTGTCGTCCGAGAGGTCCGAGTGGGATGGGTCCCTTTCGGCAACGCTTGTTGCGCCGATGTCCGCGCCGCTGGGGATGCCAGGCCCCATGCGGGACATGTCGTAGCCCGCGTCGCGGAGGTACGCGCGGAAGCGGTCGTCCTCGCGGTCCATGGCCTCCTGGTCCAGGTCCGGCAGCAGGAAGTAGCCCAGCACCGCTGAGAACAGGCACAGCGTCGATGCGACCCAGTAGCATGCGGGCAGGCCGTACTTGCGGATGATCGTGGGGAAAACCCACGAGCCAACAAACGCCCCCACCTTGCCGATCATCGCGGAGATACCGTACAGCGAGCCCCGGACGGGCGTCGCGTAGATCTTGGACGCGATCAGCAGCGTGTTGTTCCCCGCAGAGAACTCGCCCAGCGTCATGAACACACCGTACATCACGACAAAGCCCGCGATGTGCTTCTGCAGGTGGTCCAGGCCGCCCGCGATGCCGTAGCCGATCGCGGTCTGGACCACAAGCCCCACGGTCAGTGCGAGGCGCGGGCCGAAGTAGTCCGCAGCGTAGCCGCCGAGGAACGCCCCCGGGATGTAGAACAGGTTCAGCACCACGTTCCACCCGAAGTTCTGGTACAGTGGGGCGTCCGCTGGCAGCACCAGGCCGATGATGATCGACGAGTACGTGCCGAAGCCGTAAGACGAGAAGTCGTACAGGAACCAGATCAGTGCGATCACAGACGTGCGAAGCCAGTAGAACTTGACGATGAGCCAGTACGGCACATGGCCGTGCTGGAACTGCGTCTCGCGGAACCTCTTGCCTTCCTTGTACTGCAGACGCAGGAAGAACAGCGAGATCGGCGGCAGCGCGCCCAGGCCGATCGAGATACGCCACACGGGCGTCAGGTGCCGCTCGCCGCAGATCCACAGCATGATCAGCGGAACGAACGCACCCAGCACGAACCCGGAGTCGATCGCGAAGTTCGTGAACCACATGAACCACCGGTTGCGCTTGCCCGAAGGAAGCATGTTCGAGGCCTCCGCGGCTGCGGGCGAGCCCGAGGAGTACTCCGAGCCCACGGCAATGCCAAGGAAGAAACGCCATGCGGTTAGAGCAGCGAAAAGTCCACCGGGTTCAGTGCCCGATGTGCCTTTGCCCCAGGCACCAGCACACAGGATGGTAAACACAATCAGCATAGTCG
Source organism: Maudiozyma humilis (assembly GCA_037102785.1). Taxonomy (NCBI): domain Eukaryota; kingdom Fungi; phylum Ascomycota; class Saccharomycetes; order Saccharomycetales; family Saccharomycetaceae; genus Maudiozyma; species Maudiozyma humilis. The sequence goes on along the minus strand of BTGD01000001.1, from coordinate 1,162,343 downwards.
TACCGATGAGCATCGAGCGCTTGCGAGAGTAGTGGTCCGACAGGAAACCGAAAAGCAGCTGGCCCACAACTGTACCCACAAACACGATAGAGGAGATGTGTTGGATTGCAAGGGAATCAGTGTACTTCTTGCCGTAGATGGACTTCAGACACGACGAGACAGAAGAAATGGAGTTGTTGATGTAGCCGTCGGAGAATAGGCCCGCGCCAGTGGTGACAATTGCCCAATACTTGTCGCGGGGGAGAATTTCTTCTTCTTCATCATAGGAGGGATCATTGCCCCCAGGCTTCTCAACAGAGTCGATGCTGATGTTGTCATGGTCCTTGGGCGTGTCAGCATCGGCAGATGCCTGTGATTTGTGGGGCTGAGTGATGATACACTCCCTTCTGTGGCGGCCCACTAGAGTAGCCTTGAACTCGGCGAGGGAGGTGGGTAGGTCTCGAAGTGTAGGTTTGGTAAGGTGTTTGTCCTCGTAGTCAATCATTGTTTGATCGTATGTTTTGGGGATATGATCAATCACAAAGAACTAAGTAATAAATTAAAACAACAGCTCAACTCATCTGGACTACGAAAGATAGCTGCTATTTATATGTCAGTTGGGTTAGTAAAATATACAACGAAACAAAAACGTGCATCAAATTAATCGGCACTAACCCCCTAGTTCTCCACAGGGGTATTACACTTTTTAAAAAGAATCATAACCACCATGTGGGTATTCACCAACCACTCAAAATCGGTACAATATGGACATGTCCCCTAATATTTACCAAACTTCCCACGCTTACACAACCACTCTCACAATAAACGCTCGTGGCACATCCCGTGTATAATACGGGGCAATAACACTACTATTGTCCACGCTGTATTTGGGACTATCATAGTTCAGGGTGCATTGAACTGTCAACGGACATATAGTGAAAGAGTACGGCACGTCTAATGACAGAAGAAAACGTGCTCGTTCAGAGTAGCACTGTATTTCTCGGATGCACAACTGGTTGATTGAATAATAGTGATAACAATAGCTACAGCAACATTGAAATCCCCGGGGTGGCGGCATCGCACTTGGTGTGGCAAAATATAGAAGGGCTTTGTTATGCACGACAAAATATGCACTGTGTTATCGGTTCCGGAAAGAGAACAATAGGCGGAACTTAACCCGCGAAGGGAAGTGGGGCCCATGTGTTTCTAAGGAAAGGGGAGGATTTTCAACATGACAACATAGTATTGAAATATCGCTATTGTCAGTCATACCTCATCTCGCATAAGTTTCGTTATATGGATTTTGATTTAGAGCGTCAATACTTTGTGAAGAACCGCAGATGTTGTGTCAGTGTGCATTATATCGCGGCTCATTGCCATTTTGGAAAGTTCTAGACTACTAAATGATTTACATACCACTACAGAAAAAGAAATAAATGGTGTGAGATGTAACATACATGGGTCGCATTTAGCTGTAAGTAACCTCCCCTGTATATACGTTTCTCATTATGACGAACTTTGTGTCATTAAGTCCCAAAGTGGTTTAAAATATGCCAATTTGGGTTTTTCTAACTTTGTATGATTGTTATTAAAATGCAACGGCTAATATTTTTATTGCGCTCAGGTTAAAATAGCATGAGACCATGGTGGAATTGTTTAAACTTTTCAAGTGTGGTTTTCCGTTTGTGGTGATTTGATGACCTTTTGCGCCTATCTTAAATTGGAGCATATTTTTACCATTTTAAAAGTCTGGACTTATTCAAATACATTACTTCCCCACAATAGTTTGAATTACAGTAGTAGTTTTCATTCAAACATTTTTTCAGAGTTACGTTCGAGAATCTAGGAGAAGTCGTCCCCTCTACTTTAAAAGGGATTTTATGCAGGTGATATGGATTTGTGTAAACTTTTAAGAAACAGACGGTTTATTTAAGTTAGAATGTAAGACAAATTAATGTTAAGTTCAACCATATAATCCATAACCCGTTGTTACGGTAGTAACCGTTTTAATGTAAACAAGCTTCTCTTTATAAATTTTTTTTCTTGTTTGCAGAAGCTATTTTTTGAAGCTGTTTTCCTCAAGGAGTTATTTTTTTAATCTCTGGAAGTTTTGCAAATGAAGCTAATTTGTGCAAAACATAAACAACTCGGCAACTTATGACTTTGTTAGTGTCGCTTTTGGTTGACTTAATAAAATAGAATATTATTGGTTGTTCTAGCTTATACATCTCATACTATATAACTAGGACGTGTGATAGTTGCCCCAAGGAATCCTATCAATTAGGTCGGGTCCTGAAAGGTTTATATACGTTAGGTCCGTCGTCGAGAGTTCAGGTCAGGACACCCACTTCAGAGAGTGTGGTGCCACTTCGGGTTTAGTCTGATAATACCGTACTGCTCGTTAATACTGGTTAACGGGGTCGGGCCAGACAACCGGTCGTAGATCACAGTGAGAGGGGTTCATACAATGTACCTCCTCTTCATGTTTTGTCTTATTGTGGTAGAGACAACGTCTCGCCAACCAAAGGCGTACTAACTTGTTTGCCGGTGAGGAGGTCTATTCTTGTTACTTCGAACGGGTGATCAGCCTCGCTCCAGCCTACCTCAACGCCTCGTGTCTACGCGGCAGCTGGGATGCCTCCCAGCTACGGCGCCTTCTAGGACATCGAGCGTAACCTCTAAAACGACACTAACATCATCCACCCCCAAGATTCAGTCTCTAACGTAGAATGCTAGCATGATACTGTGAGAGAATGGAGCTTCACCAAAAGTCCCGGGGGACCTTCAATGTCACCTCAAACTCCGGAGAAGTACTTCTCGATTCGGAAGATACGGCGGTCTTCCTGGGTCGATCTGTATCCTTAGGTAACCATCGGTTTGAATCTTAACAGTCATAGATATATCACTTCTTTTAAGATCCAGGAAAAAGTTGCGAGTAAATGAAAAATGCGAAAAACGCAGACATGCCTATAACCTCCCTCCCCTTCTAGGAAATTTGCGCTTGGAAACACGACAGCACTTAAGGTGAACTTTTACTGTCAGCGATACCTTGTCTTTGAATGCGTTGGTTGCGGCTACGTTTCCGATATTCGACGAATTCATGAGTATCCTCGTAAATTTCTATCAAAGAAAACATTCGGGTATCTCACTTTTCGTCGATCTTCAATAACGTTTCCACCATTGGTCTACCGTCAACCATAGTCATATTAGCGAACTGGGTTATCAAGTGCAGATTGTTCAAAAATTTTCTCGTCGAAGGGAACGTCCCTTCCGTAATCATTAAGGCGCTCATAAAAGGGTTTGAGCATTTTGATGTTAAAAACATCGTGCTTAGTCGTTCCTTTACGCAAGGCAAGTCAATAATTGTTGGAAAGAATATTGTCGGTAACTAAGGAATGGCCCATACCAATAAGAAGTTAATCTTCTTCCCTTTGCTGGCAGGTGCGTAGGTAGATGCGTGTAACAAAACGTCCGTACCCACATTAAATTCGTGCTGGGTGAGCCGCAATTTCTGAATATGCGATACATGCTCTTGTTCCTCAGCCATAGTCCTTCGGATATCTTCCAGAATTGCTGCGAAACAACAAAGTGTTCTGTCCAGCAAGGCATTAACTCCATTATTTTCCAATCCTCGGCCATTGTGTCAATAGCGGACAACTGGATGGGGTTTACTAGTCCCATATACCGCATGGAAAGCATAGGTAGTTAAGAAAGGTGTAGCCTTAGTAATAAAAGAGTAGAGTGTTGTAGGCAAACGAAGTCCTGAGCAAAATTGCTCCCATTTTATAACTTGGTTATTGCGCAGGGTCCGTATCTGTCAACAAAGATTCGATTAAAGGCTCCACTTGACCGTTTGCCTGGGGATCCTGACCCATTGTTCGGTTCAGTTTGATCCTCAATATTTGTGCAAAACAATCTCATAAGGTAGCATCGAATAACCTATCTCGCTCAGATATAATCACCTCTGGCACCAGTGTAACAGGACAACCTCTTTCATGAAGAAATCACACAAATCAATGGTGGTGATCTTCTTTTTCATAACCACAAAAGGGGTCATTTAATTAAACGGTGGATTATCACCATAATTTCATTGTTACCGGGATGTACGTCGGCATTGAAAACAGTAATAAAATCAACATTGATCTCTGTGAGCAATCAGGACATCCAAGGGTTAATGTACCACAAAAGGTATGCCTGTTTTGCATTTGAACTTCTGGCACTGAAGACACACTTTAACATACATTGTTATGATTTGCTTCATTGTCGGCCAGTAATAAATGTCTCATTAGATCCGTAAATATCCTGAGCGCATCACAGTGCGAAAAACAGGTGAATCGAGAGCATGAAAAATGTGTGTCCGGACATCATTGTCTGGAACACAAAGTTAAAACGGTAATTAGATGCGATTCCATATAATAATGGATCTTGTACCTCTTAATGATGGTTCGAAGCTTAAGTGGTATCGCAGAACCGGTTTTTGAGAATCTTGTAGATCTCGTGTAACTCGGAATCTGTCTTGTAACCATCTTCGACCAACTTCATAAATTCTGGGAAAGCCGTTGCAAGTGTCACGATGGCTGTGTCTTCGTGGAGTATTCGCACTTGTCCTAATTCGGAGGATGCGTTCTCCGGGATACTTGACAGACCATCGGCACGATTCTTCGGATCCAGAATACAAACAATTTCAAAATCAAATTCTGCAAATATATTCAACCAACAGGTTACCTTGGCAGATTCAGTTTTCATATCGTGTAAAACATTTTAGAGACTCAGGGTCTATAATAAGAGTTAAAGTTTGATCACAAACTTATTCTCATTCTCTCTTGCTATTGCTATAGTCGATTAACGGCATAGTGAGCTTGGAGAAATCTGAATGAACTTACGGTAAAAACTTGAAGTTCTTAGGAAGCGGGTAGCGTGTGATGACTAATTCGAGTTTGGTCAATGGGCCATAGCTTCGATCTTAGAGCCATCCACATGAATACCTTCTTCATCACTTGTGTAACCTAAGAAGTGAATCTGCTTCATAAAGAAGTGCTCTTTCTTCTTCTTGGCATATAATTTCGCTTTGCAACTCAGTTCTAGAACGATCTTGATATATTCTTGGTGTTCTTCCATACTCTTGGAGCATATCAAAATGTCATCCAAAATATACGAGTGCGAAGTCGCCAAGTCTATCATTCAGATCTTGTTCGCTAGTAACTGAAATGTCGATGGAGCGTTAGTTAATCCGAAAGGCATAACCTTACAGATATACTGTCCCAGTGGAGTTACAAACGTTGTTTTCTCCTGATCCTCCGGGTGAACTTCAACTGTAGGAAATCCACTGGCAAAATCCAACTGGCTAAAAACCGTTGAACCTGTCAGCATGTCCAATAAGTCGTCAGTCCGTGGTAAGGAATACCTGCTTCTGACAGTGGTTTCATTAAGACCTCTGAAATTGCAGCACATACGTTTGGTTCCAACCTTCCTCTTAATTAAGATGATAGGAGCAGTAAATGGTGAGGTGTGAGGTTCGATTCTATCGGAAGCTAATAGCTCCGTGATCTATTTCTCAACTTCCCTCTTATACTCACACTCATCCTATATGGATATTTGGCCGAAGGCACTTGTCCAGGTATGAGTTCAATAGAGTGAACAATGGTTCTTGAAAGCGTGGGCTCAGGAGGCAACTCGTCAACAATCACATCTTTGTTTTCCTCAAGAACGGCCTTAGCCAGGTCTGATAAGTCAGATCCATGTCTGAAGTCGTCTTCAATGGAAATCCAAAGTGTGTGGCGGTATACGTACACTGAAGCGCACGTCTAATTTCAACCACAGACATTAACTGAGAGTATGTACTTGAGTTAACAAGTTTAACTTCTCTTGTAATGATAGTCAGCGCTAAATCCTTGAACTGTTCCTTAAAGGGAACATCCAGAATCAGGCCTTGTGTTAGCCCTAAGGCTAGAAAGAAAAATATTCGAACATTATCCGATTCAATCAGGGCTATGAGTTCTGACTGTTCGTGGGGTATAAGTCTGGATGTTTCTTGTAGCGATGATCAACCATGTGGTTGTGAAGCTTACAGAAAGAACATCTCTCCTTTCGGGCTTGTGTATCCGAGTTACGAACTTCATTCTTATCCTCATGCATGTTCATTCTGGCCAAGCGGTCCTCACTAATGGAGTGTCCCGCGATCCAGTGAATCACATCAGGAATAGTAATAGGTGACTGCAACTCAGACCATGGGGGTGGTAGAGAATGCAAGTCGCCACAAATAGCTTCAGCAGGTCAGTCTCGATAAAGTCGAGCTGGGAATATGCTTATGCTTTTGAACAGTAGCCCCATCAGTGGGCTTGGGTTAATCAGTCTTGGAATCAATTGAACCGCTTGTCTTTGCAGGTGGGTTCTGGTGTGGATTCTTATCCATTGTTTATCTTGGAAAGAAAAATCTTGTAGAAGTAAAAATGTCTTCTAATCTTAGAGCAGCGCTACCAAATGTTAGTGTCGCTTTTGGTTGACTTAATAAAATAGAATATTATTGGTTGTTCTAGCTTATACATCTCATACTATATAACTAGGACGTGTGATAGTTGCCCCAAGGAATCCTATCAATTAGGTCGGGTCCTGAAAGGTTTATATACGTTAGGTCCGTCGTCGAGAGTTCAGGTCAGGACACCCACTTCAGAGAGTGTGGTGCCACTTCGGGTTTAGTCTGATAATACCGTACTGCTCGTTAATACTGGTTAACGGGGTCGGGCCAGACAACCGGTCGTAGATCACAGTGAGAGGGGTTCATACAATGTACCTCCTCTTCATGTTTTGTCTTATTGTGGTAGAGACAACGTCTCGCCAACCAAAGGCGTACTAACTTGTTTGCCGGTGAGGAGGTCTATTCTTGTTACTTCGAACGGGTGATCAGCCTCGCTCCAGCCTACCTCAACGCCTCGTGTCTACGCGGCAGCTGGGATGCCTCCCAGCTACGGCGCCTTCTAGGACATCGAGCGTAACCTCTAAAACGACACTAACAGACTTCGAGGTAATATGTTGAAAAACTGTACTATTTGAGTACCTGTTACCCGGAAACTGTCAGTGACAGAACGGCGTGAAAAGTTTTTCACAGACAACGCGAGGCGATGCCTCTGCGAGAGAATCACTTACAAGAGATGCCCATGATCTAAGTAAATAATATAGATATATATACATTACATAGGAAACCAAGGCTTAAAGACTCTTTAGTCTCTTAACTTCCCTATGTCCCTCAGCTCGCAACATAATACTTAAAAAAATATACCTTGAGAAACAACTTGTTCAATTAAAGGTTGAAACCCAACACAATTCATAGCGAATATCACTCGGCATAATATGGGTTGTATAAGTACATACTCCTCTCGGTGTCACCATGACTTTTAAATGAAGAATAATTACGAAACTAAAACATACTGAATTTTACATATAATTAAATGCGCCCAAACCGTGCCAGCCAATATGGCTGGCATCCATGATATTTTCAGAGCTATTGAATTGAAAAACCTCCTAAGGTGCTCAGTGTTCAACAACCTCAACATCATGGTCTTCCTTTTTCATGACCGAATCATCAGAATCAGCCAAAATGTCTACATTTGTGCCATCCACGTCCACGTGGCAACCAAGTGAGGTCATGTCATAACCACTTGCTCTCAAATATTCGTGGAATCTTTCATCTTCTCTGTTCATTGCATCCTGATCCAGGTCTGGTAGAAAGAAGTAAGCAAGGAAGGCAGAAAAAATGCACAGGGTGGACGAGATATAATAAGGAGCCTTTAGACCATATCTCCTGATGACAGTTGGGAAGGCCCAGGTTCCGACGAAAGCACCAACTTTGCCAACCATGGCTGAAATACCGTATAGAGTTCCTCTAACTGGGGTTGCATAAACCTTGGATGCGATGACACCAACATTGTTACCAGCCGAGAATTCACCAACTGTCAGGAAAATACCATACATGACAACGAAACCTGCAATGTGTGTCTTCAAATGCTCAAGACCACCAGCTAGACCATAACCAATGGCTGACTGAACAACCAATCCCACACCTAGAGTGAGGCGAGCACCAAAATAATCTGTAGAATAAGCACCAATAAAGGATCCTGGAATGTAGAATAAGTTTAGAACAACATTCCAACCAAAATTCTTGTACAAAGATGCATCAGCTGGAAGTACTAGACCAATAATAATGGATGAATAGGTACCGAAGGCATAAGATGAGAAGTCGTATAAGAACCAGATAATAGAAACAATGGTAGTTCTGAACCAGTAAAATTTAATAATACGCCAATATGGGAGACCTTTGGTGAATTTGGTTCTTTCAAATTTCTTGCTCTCCTTGAATCTTAATCTAAGGAAGAACAGCGAGATAGGTGGGATTGCACCGAGTCCAATAGATATTCTCCAAACAGGAGTTAGGTGTTTTTGATCACAGATCCATAGAAGCACCAGAGGAACAAAGGCTCCAACTACAAATCCAAAATCGATGGTGAAGTTTGTGAACCAAATGAACCATCTGTTTCTTTTGTGTGCAGGGAGTAGATTAGAAGCCTCAGCTGCAGCTGGGGAACCAGAGGAGTATTCAGAACCAATGGCGATACCAAGGAAGAATCTCCACGCAGTCAAAGCTGCAAATAGTCCACCTGGCTCAGTACCGGAGGTACCCACACCCCAGGCACCAGAACACAGAATAGTGAAAACAATCAATAGAGACGTACCAATCAACATCGAGATTCTACGGGAATAATGATCGGAAAGATAACCAAAGGTCAATTGACCGACAACTGTTCCCACAAACACAATGGATGAAATATTCTGAATTGCTCTAGACTGTGTATATTTCTTACCATATATCTTTGAGAAACATGATGATACTGAAGAAATGGAGTTATTAATGTAACCATCTGAGAACAAACCTGCACCTGTTGTAATAATGGCCCAGTACTTCTCTAGACCTTTTCTTTCTTCGACCTCTTCGAGTTTTTCTTGGGATGATATACTACCTTCGGGAACACTGGATGTTTCATCATGGTTAGGATAGAAAATGACAACTTCTTTCTTATGTCTTCCGACAATAATATCTCTAAATTCAGAGAAAGAAGTTGGAACATCTCTAAGGGTGGGCTTGGTTGAATGCTTCTTTAGATAGTCAGACATGCTTGTTAGATAAGTTGACTAGCTTTGTTACCAATCCTTGAATGTAGATGGAAGTGTCTGGCCTTGTAGTTAAGACCCTATAATTAGTAAAATGATAGGGGAAAGAAAGTGATAAGATTGGACAAACGAACTGAGGAACCAAAACTGAGAGGGTTTCTTAGCTCCTTTTATAATCAATTATGCTCTGGTAACTTCCTGATTTTCTCGAAAGTAAATGGCAAACATGGATATTACATCATGTACACCAACTAACACACGTCTCCAAAGTTGAAAACTATTGTCTAAGCAATTAGGGATGCATAGAAATGAACAAAACTGACATCCCGGGGGATTTCATAGGAGTCTAGAACCAGTACATGCACAAACAAAACCGCACAGTATTCTCCCGCAATACGCTGTAATGGCACTGGCCGCAACAGACCCTATTCACAGAAGGGCGAGAAACACACCAACGCCGAAAGAAAACATTTTCTAAGGGTGATTAAACGCCACACCTCCGTAACAAACTACAAAACAATAGATTTATATATATGTAGGCCGTTATCCGCAGCAACGACAAATAAGAAAACGTGCTCGCTTTCGAACCTAATTCGTTACGGCCACAAGTGAGTCAGTAGCGGTGCAATGCACATCTGCAGTAGTTCGGACAATAGATAGAACAATACGGCTGTCCAAACTAGGTCATCCGCAGAGCGACGGACAGAAAATTATGCTGACAAGCGTCACGGCTAACAAATAACCGTACAAAGTTAGTACAGTCGCCAGATGTCTAAAAAATAAATAAACAATCACTTCGAAGTCTGTGAAGGGTTCAGTTGTTCAAATTAGTTACATATAGCAGACCATGTGTTTGTGAAGACATTGTTACATCACTAATGCTAATAGATATCGCTTATATTTTCTGTTTTAAGGATGACATTGCCATTCCAACAACTATGAATTATAATTGCTTTTGTAAACGTCAGCACCCGCCCATGTCTTTGAGGGACGACATCACAATTGAACAAGTCCTCTCTATGCTCGCTGCAGTTAAGATTCACATAAAAATAGGCCCTCTTTCTACAATGTTTTAGTCACGGAGTAAATCTATTTTGCGTGGGATATCTGTTCGTAGTGATAATACTTATGGGCACCCAAGCTGAACGATGAGAATAAACCATTTTGAATTATGATCCTTTCTGTTTTAGTTAATTGGAGCCGACAGTTTTCCACTACACTGACTATGACAATTAACCTGACACCGACAACAATGACACAGGAGCCCCATTCTATGCCGTAGCAAAGTCATGTTTTTGATGCTCGCTGTTTCTCAAGACGGTAGTTCCAGCCGGAACTTATTATGATACGTACATTCAAGACTCCAAAGCAAGTTGGATGATTATGACTTCGAATACCACCCTTTCTTGTTTGAAAAGAAACAGTGACAATCCTCTCTTACACATTACAATTTTAGTTGAAACAAGATGTCTTCACCAGAAAATGAGGAGATGAACCCATATGATGGTATGGTCCTTTAAGCGTATATTAAAAAAAGGTAACACTCATTTCAAAAGTTAGTTTGGAAACTGATATGAAATATTTTACACACTACCCGACAGATATTAGATGCTGATTAGTTTCTCTTGAATTTGTAGTTGTGTGTATTGTACAACTAATTTCAAACACAGTGGACCAAAAAAAAATAGATTTCAAAATCACCTTTTCAAAAAACCGTTCTTGAACGAAACAATTATTATTGAATAGTGTTGTACATTCCGTTAACGAAGCGTCCCTTGTATTGGTCATAGACTCCACTTAACTCCGTAGTTGCCTTACTAGGGGAAGACGGAATTAGTAGCTTGCATTATAGGTAGAGCCTGCAAATAACAATGACCCCGTGGTATCCATCCTTGAAACTAACCGAATACAATACCCTGTATGGTGGTAGTGAGTATGGTATCTCTAGCTATTCTCGTTTCCCGATGTCTCTCAGACAGTGCACAGTGGCTGAATTGCCTGGTATTGTTTAACGCACGTGTGCTCGCGTGCAATTTCCTAAAACGGACATACCACGAAATAAAACTTTATTCGAAGCGTAAAGACATAATAACCTTCAAAATACTCCTCAAGGTGGTATATCCTAAAATTATCTAGAGTCGTCCCTCAAAAAGTAGTGGTTCTAACTTTTCGTATTTTGAATAATCGGAATAGGGTCCCAGCAACGAAACACATGAATTTCCTCTTGAGTCAAGATGTCAATGCTGAACTTTAAACATGAGAGTCACAAACTACAACAATTATCCGAATTACAAGACGACACAGCATCCACAGATGATACACATATCACATAACTGAGAGTTTTTAATATTACTAAAGCTTTATGGAATTTACAGTTTTATTATAGAATAACCGAATATAATGTACATAATTAATTAATTAAAGTAGAACAAATTTGATGTTCGTAGTAATGAGAATGATGTATTGGCAACTATCACAAAAACAGGATTCAATGTTGAAAACGCTGCTAAAAGCAGCTAGAAAAAATAGCCCATTGTCAATTACGATCTAACGCTCCTCGACATTAATATCGTGCTCCATCTTGTTGATGTCCGAATCCTCAGAGTCATCCACCATCTCAACGTTGGTGTGCTCAGAAGTACCAAGAACACCCATTCTAGACATGTCGTAGCCAGATGATCTCAGGTACTCAATGAATCTCTCGTCCTCTCTGTCCATGGCCTCCTGGTCCAAGTCTGGAAGGAAGAAGTAGGAGATGAAAGCAGAAAAGATACACAGGGAAGAGGAAACGTAGTATGGGGCGGATAGACCGTACTTTCTGATGATAGTTGGGAAAACGTAAGAACCGACGAAGGCACCGACCTTACCGATCATGGCAGCAATACCGTATAGTGTACCTCTAACTGGGGTGGCGTGGATCTTGGAGGCAATGCAACCAGCGTTGTCACCAGCGGAAAACTCACCTAGAGTCATGAAAATACCGTACATGACAACGAAACCGGCAATGTGCTGCTTCAAGTGCTCAAGACCACCAGCTAGACCATAACCAATAGCAGACTGGACAATCAGACCAACAGTAAGAGTTAGACGTGGACCAAAGTAGTCAGCAGCGTAAGCACCAAGGAAAGAACCTGGAATGTAGAAAAGGTTGAAGACAACGTTCCAGCCGAAATTCTGGTAGATAGAGGCATCCTCTGGAAGGACAAGACCGATGATGATGGAAGAGTAGGTACCGAAAGCGTAAGAAGAGAAATCGTATAGGAACCAAATGATGGAGATCATAGCCGTTCTGAACCAGTAAAACTTGATAATCTTCCAGTATGGCATGGACTGGTTGAACTTGGTCTTCTCGAACTGCTTACCCTCCTTGTATCTCAGTCTTAGGAAGAAAAGGGACATTGGTGGAATGGCACCCAGACCAATAGAGATTCTCCAGACTGGGGTTAGGTGGTCCTCCTTACAGATCCACAGAAGAACGAGAGGGACGAAAGCACCAACAACGAAACCGGAGTCAATGGTGAAATTAGTGAACCAAATGAACCACCTGTTTCTCTTACCGGCTGGTAGAAGGTTAGAGGCCTCGGCGGCAGCTGGGGAACCAGAGGAGTACTCAGAACCAATAGCAATACCAAGGAAGAATCTCCAGGCAGTTAGAGCAGCGAAAAGTCCACCTGGCTCAGTACCAGAGGTACCCTTACCCCAGGCACCAGCACATAGAATAGTGAAAATGATCAGCATAGTAGTACCGAACAGCATAGAGAACTTACGGGAGTAGTGGTCAGAAAGGTAACCGAAGACGAGTTGACCGACAACAGTTCCAACAAAAACAATGGAGGAGACATTCTGGATAGCGTGGGACTCAGTGTAAGCCTTACCGTACAGCTTGGAGAAACATGTGGAGACAGAGGAGATCGAGTTGTTAATGTAACCGTCAGAGAACAGACCGGCACCAGTAGTGATGATGGCCCAGTACTTCTCTAGACCCTTTCTTTCAGTTCTGTCAACGATCTCGGAGTCGGACTTGAGGGACTCATCGGTCTCGAACTGCTGGCCGAGCTTACCTGGCTGAGTGATCAGACACTCTCTCTTGTGTCTTCTGGTGAGAGTATCCTTAAACTCGCCAAAAGAAGTTGGGACATCTCTGAAAACTGGATTGGTAACGTGCTTGTTATCGTGGGCAGACATTGCTTTTTGGTAAGGTAATATCTGGGATGTGATAATGGGTTTGCAATGAGACTCTTGATGTGTTGGGTATATGGGATAGACAGAAGTAACGAAAACTAAGTTAGAAGAACGACAACTTCTCCAGAATTATAAAGTAAATGTTACTCCTTTATATATTTCTGGTTTTGCAAGAACTTGTTCAATCTGATAACAGTATCGGAAGGGGTGTAGAGAATTCTTCTTCTTCGAGAATAACAGTCGTAACAAAAGTATGGCACCACCTCTACAACTCAGAGTGAAATCAATTAACCCATAAAACCCAAATGAACGGGAAGGTAGAGAACATGGCAGAGCCTTATGCGTTCATCAGCAATACCCAAAGACAAAAGCCAGGAGAGAGAGAAAATGATATTACACCGCTATAATAGACTTTCCGCACAGCCCCACGCAACTCTCATCGAGGAAGAAGGACTTGCAAGCGGAAGGACATACAACACAATACTAAATAATAAGGGCGGGCACACGTTGGCGAATAAAAAGTGCTGCACGACAATAGGAACAATAAAACCGTAGACCGGACAACCGCGTCGCTCAAGTCAGTCGACCTATTATGCACTGCGTTTGACCTGTAGTAAAACGAATTAAAAACAAAACAAAACGTGCGCCTTACGTGGACATTCCAGCCAGTCAACGGGCGTGGTAACACTGCGCTCCCGGCCTGCGTACTGTGCAAGGTACATCTTTGGTGCTGGTGACAATAGCATACTGACAATAGATCAGCTTGCAGAATGGCGTCGGTGAGGGGAGAGCGGCGCACCGCCCGAAAAATGTATGGTATGCATGCAGTGATGCGCACAGAAACGCGCGCAGCTGAGACGGACAAACAACTGCGACGCATCGCTTAGGGAAGCACATCACCCGAAACGGACGATTCCAGTAGAAACAGGAAGGGATGCACTGAAATGTAAGTAGTGGTTTCGTCGGACCATGTGCCACGTGAAGGCAACCCTTTCGCGGTCCTCCCACGACTTTGCCCGGCAAAAGGGACGAGAGAGAACTGGGGTACCGGATGTAGTTTCCCTTTCGGGAACGGACGGGCTAGCGGCGTGGGATGTCACACGGGGGGACGCAATGGTTAGCATCGTCTTGAGGGGAGCCTCGTTGGGGGTTATTGCTGTTCCTTACATATGGAACTACAGACGACAATTGGCGGGTCCGAAGCCCACATTGTTGGAGTATTTCTCGTTAGAATATACCGTAGGAGTGTATAGAGATACACCTACAAGAAATTATGAAGAGTTCTGATTACTACCGTCTAACGGTAGGTTTTCTTTTTTACAAGATAGTGCAGACAATTCAATCATTTCCATAGCAAATCATCACTGTGAATGGTGTTTCTTGACCGCTAGAGCTACAATTATTAAATCAACTATGTAATACTATTAATTGCCATAACACACATTATGCGAAATATCATAAGTCATGGTTTCCCATCCTTGTATCCTCGACAAGTTCGACTATAAACTGTAGTACGATTAAAATGATATCATTCAGGGAGAGGCAAGTAACACACTGAGCTGATAACTTTGTCTAATAATTTGAGTTTTGAACAGCTATGTTTTCTGACACTTCTCTCAATGCTAACGTCTGCCGTAGGTACCACACATCGTTCGACTTTCCTGTACATTTTTGAAAGGACAAAACGGGAACAGAGTAACGATGTCTTGCATTCATCCTACATGAAGTATTGACCCCTCCCGAGTATTGACTCGGACCGGGGACCCACGTGCAGCACTTCACTGCATAACACCGTTTGGCGCATCTCCAGCCAGGGTCAGTCGCTAGTTTTTTCTTGTTTCGGCCAGAGTCCGCGTGGCGCCTATTGTTCCAAATATGGCAATCACAACCGAGAGACGCTGGAGATGCACCGGGCCCTGATCTAGAGATCGGCACGGTTGAGCCGACATGGCTATGCTTCATCGGGCCGACATAATGCATACGCAGAGTATTATTAGTCGTGTTACTGCTTCTCCCTCTGTCTTCCCCAGCGATATTGTTACTATTCGAATTTATTCTATGGTAATATGATACATAAAGAAATAAGGACCAAAAACGTGCTTACACGAATGAAAATAAGATAATATGCTGTATGTAAGCATGCACAGCGCCCTTATTCGGCAGAAATAGACAAGTGCAGGTGTATTGTTTTTTCTCCACACAGATACAGTACCTGAGCGGGGCAAATATTATCCACGGGTTCCTACAATAGATGAGAGGGTGGTTTTATGGTTCTGACGGTATTACACTCCGTCATAAAATGATTTTCCCCGGTTTTCTGGTAGCGATACTTGGAGAAATAAAATGGGAAGTTAAAAAAGAAACGTAAGCTGTCGCCTATAATTACCATTTGAAGTCAATACCCGCCTCGGCTAGCTTTGCCATTCTCTCCTCCTGCTTAGCAGCAGCGGACTTTGTGAGTTCCTTAGCAGTTCTCTTAACTGGAGTCTCGATAAAAGCTCTCTTCTTGTACTTGAACAGCTTCTCGATTTTGGTACCCTTAGCCATCTGACGCACCTGCAAAAGGTGGCCCATCAGCAGGTAGTTGTTCATGGTCTCCTGAGCAACCTTGGCGTCGTCCTTGTTAACAAATTCGAGGAAACCGTAATGTCTAGAGTTACCGCTCTTCTTATTCCTCGCAAGTCTGACCTCCTTTAGATCACCAAACTGGGAGAAATATTTACTTAGCTCCTTCTCGTGGAAACCCTGTGGCAGTCTACTGACATATATGATGCTGGAGTACTGATCATTCTGTCCCTTTTTGTTGTCAGACACATCCTGCTTCTTGGTCTTCAGCTTCTTAATGTTGTGCGAGGTCTTTTCACCCTCATCCTCGGATAGACCCTCAATGTCAGAGGCCAGCTCTTCAGCAGACTCCTCCTCGTCGACAGAATCATCGTCAGAAGAGGAAGCGACCTCGAGGTTCTCATTGACCTCCTCTACCTGCTCTGGTGCTTCCTCAACAACCTTCTTGCTGGAAGACTTCTTGGAACCTCTTCTAGTGACAGCCATTATGAATGATTCTGCTTATGCTTGACGGTTTCTTTAGATGTATTAGTAAAAGAACAGACAAACAGCTAGCTTCACTATATACATGCTTATCTTGCTGCCAGGCATATTTTTCAGCTAGACTGAAATGCGATGGGCATCTCACAAAACAAGAAACCGAAGAAAAATTTTCAGACCGGGAAAACGTGATCTCGATATCAATGTCACTTATAACGGCATGCGTGCACAATGGTCTATCAGAAGGTTTAGAGGTTACAGAATAAGTGTATAATATTATAAAACTAGTGTTACGAGAGGGATACAGAACAGTTGAGGTCACCTTGACATTGTACATTCTTCAACTTGCTCTCTGAACTGCAGCATCCGCGATCTTTCTGGCGCGGATATCGGCATCAGAACCGGCCTCAAAACCGTTTCTGAAGTCCCAGTTCATTTCCTCACCCTTATCAAGGAAATCAGTATTGCCGTTCATGGACAACTTCCACTCCTTACCGTAAAAGTTTTCGGCATCATCCTTCACCAATTCGAACTTATCGATCGAACAGGAACCATTACGGATAACAGTACCTTCGTCGTCAATGGGAACAATTGCATTTGGGAAACCCAGCAGGTTCATACCGAGGGCAGCCTTGGTGGCAGCATGTGTAACAATTAGTATACACTCAACATCAGGGAATGCTTTCTCCACTCTGGGCACGAAAACTTCCCAGAACTGATTACATCTCTCGAAGATTTGCTCTTTTGTCTCACCTTTACTGCTTGGAGTGATGGATGGATCCCACTCAGATGTAATCATACCGTTGAAAAGCTTGTTCAGTGCGGAATATGGAGCAGGTCTAGGTATTATCTCTCTGTCAGGACGGTACCATTCACCAACACCATTATCAACATATAATGGTAGGTCGAGCTTCTTCTTAGTTGGCTCACTAGTCTCAAGACAGCGATAGAACGGCGATGAGAAAATCACCTGGGGCTTCTCTTCCAGTGTAGATATGTAGTCTGCCAATTGATGCGCTTGGTCAACACCGTGTGGAGCAAGTGGCACATCACTATCCACACCTGTAGGTGGGGGTGGGTATGGTCCCTGTGGCAACCAATTTGATCTGTAACCGTGCCTTGCGATGTAAATAGTCTTCAATGTCATTTTTTGATCTTGTTTGTTTGTCATTATTTTCTTATGCCCTTAATCTTAGAAGGTATAGAACACTGTAACCAATAACAAGCACGTCTATGCTGTTATGGATATGATGGATAATGCTATTTGGAGAGTTATGTAGTAGTAAGTACTGGCAATGCTTGCTGCTCTTTCTTGCCTGCCATTTGTTAATCGCGCACTAGCCGAAACGGCTCGGGTAGAAAAAAAATGACACAGGCCATCGCCGCGAGAGATATGACGCACAGGGTTTCAAAATTGACGTGGACGTCAGAGGTCCGAGAATACAGCAAGTGGCTGTTGCATTGTCTCTGGAAGGCCCTTCTGTTCCTCACGTAGTCTCTTAAGAGGATAATAATACTATTCCATTATGTAAAAAGAAATAGATTCTGCAGTTACAGCCATGTAGTGTCTGGTCCCTTTCAATATACGGGTAAGGCCACGGATTTGTTTAATTTCCCGAGTTCATTATTCTTAGAGAATCCTTCTTTTTTGGAATCATTGGAGGTGTTTTCTTTGTCAGCACGTGTACTGGTACATTCTCCAGAGTACTTTTCTTTTTTGGGATTACAGGAGGCTTGCTTTTGTTTTTTGCACTTACAGGTTGTAGAAGGGTTGGCTTATTTTCCGCCGTCGTACCGTCCTTAGGAGTCTCCGCAGGAGATGTCAGAGGGGTTTGTGCAATATCATTCTTAGAGGTCCCGTTGGAGCTATCAGATAGCACTGTTTGCTTTCTTGGTTTCAGAGAAGTGGTAGGTGTAGATTTTCTGGAATTGGAAGACAAGGATTTTTCATCATTTGTAGAATTCTTGTCGGACATATCTGATGCCTTCTCTTCATTCTTGCTACCCTCTTCGCCCACATATCTGTTTCTTGATATAGGCGGAGTTGGTGTATATGACTGACGTGGAGGAATTTCAGGAAGATCACGCGGGTTACGTCTTTGCAATGATACTAACGATGCCGAAGAAGAATGGTGTGATGGGGGAGGGGGTGGTGGTGCATCGTTCCTGACAACTGGTTTCTCAGTTACGGCAGGTGGCGATACACCGCGGCGTAGAGGTGGCGAAGTAGTATTTCTTGGTGGCAAGACTGGGCTGCGTTTCTCGTTGTCTCCTGATGGCGGCAATGGACTGCGGTTTGCATCTGATGGAATAGGAGGCAGAGGACTCCGGTTCATTTCAGTTCTGAGAGGAGGTAGAGGACTGCGATTTGTGTCAATCCTGGGTGGCGGCACCGGACTACGACTTGTCTCAATTCTTACTGCTGGCATAGGGCTACGGTTGATATCTTCTCTTGCAGGCTTGAGGTACTGCTCAAGTTCGATATCATCTTTTTCATCATCGGTACTAAAGGTAGATGTCAATTCAATATTGTCTTCTACCATCTTGAAATCTTCGTACAAACTTTTTGACAGCTCCAGTTTCTTTTCTTCGTCTATGAAGTTGACATCAGTTCTATATGCAGCGTAAACTGGTCTGTGGTCACTTACCTTTAGTGTCGCGCATGAGTATGCTAGAGGATGCAGATTATTACCCTTGTAGACAATTCTATCCGTCCATGATGGTGTTCTCATCTTCTCCGACGTATCGTAAATATCAGTCCCATGGTCGAATTTGTAAGTAGGATGGAAATGGATTGTTGGTTCGCAATAGTCGTGGAATACTGCTCCACAATCTATCTGTTGCGTAAGTTGGTCGTGCTTTATAAGTCTATCAAGGTAACCTTCCTTACACAGCGTCAATTCCTTCCTCACTAGGTCATTGGGCATATCCACTCTATAGTTTAAATCACCAAACCAGAAGATAGAGTCGTTGTCCTTAATTTTTCTAGATCTAGCGAACGAGATTTTTCTATTAATAGTCATGTAATCATTAGCTCTCTCATCGACGTTACTATTGCCTGCCGAAAAATGGGCATTCACAAAACAGAAGGACGTGCTACCATATTCAAAACGAATGGCAATAGCTCCCTTGTTACCGGTCATACCACCAAATCCAGTCTTCTTTGTGGAGCCTTCCACTCGCTTAACGTATTTTGCCTTATCCGCCCTTGCAAAAAATAGGATGATCAATGACGTCATTTGTTCCACTCGCAGAAGAACGTATTTCTCACCGTACTGGTTCAAACACTCCTTTACCAGGTATTCCCAGAATGATCCCTTTGTGTAATCTGCGTTTAAGATGTTTCCTGCGTTCAACTCGATAACTTCTTGGAGTCCGAGTACTACGAGATCTGGTTTAAACTTATTGCCAATGGGAAACAACCATTTCGACAGATCTGCCCGCTCTGACATACCATTGACGTTGTAAGTGCCGATAAGTACATTCATATCAGAGGTAGTGGTGTATTGGTCTGCCAGCTTTTTCAGCTTCTCATTGATGTATTCGCCCACTGGGTCGTACAATTTAACTGGAAGTTGGTTGGGCAGTTTTCCGAGTAGTGCGTCAATGTTTTGCTGTTTGCCCTTGTCCATGAAATTGTTAATGTACATTCTGCTGACCGACTTCTTGGCATCTGATAGTGCACCTGACAAGGACATCTTTCCCTTGCGGGAGAAGGATGACTTGAGGGCGTTTGTTCCTGTGTATATTTGCGATATCTGGTCACCTTGGTCAGCCCATAGGGAGTTATGCTTGCGTACGAGATCGGTTGAATCCAATGGCGCGTTGTGTGGCACCAATTCGACGTCGTAGAGGAACGTCTTTAGCAGCTGCAAAGACATCATCTGCTGCACGAGATTCGTTCGATCGAGACAGTCGAGACAGTTTGTTCTGAAGACACCATGCTGCTCTGAGACCAGCACATCCTGTTTCACGTCGTAGCAGTAGTAACCCTCGGTTAGTAATGCTTCTTTTATTAGTGGGAGG
Organism: Maudiozyma humilis; assembly: GCA_037102785.1. Lineage (NCBI taxonomy): Eukaryota > Fungi > Ascomycota > Saccharomycetes > Saccharomycetales > Saccharomycetaceae > Maudiozyma > Maudiozyma humilis. Next base: position 1,141,949 of record BTGD01000001.1, on the reverse strand, counting down.
ATGTTGCGGGCTGCGTTAAACCCTTCCTGTGCCGTTTCCCTGTGGAAATCGAACTCGGTGAGCATTACGTCCCGCCCCTTGTGCAGCTTCTGCGACTGCTGCAGATGCGCCCTGTACCTCTTTGACAGTTCTATCTCATTAGGTTTCGTGGAAAGCAAATTCACGATATTGACTGGTCCGTACTTGCTCACGAGCTTCATGAAATGCTGGTCGAAGGCGGGCTGCGTTGCCTCTAGGGACCGCGTGATCTGCACCTTTGCGTTCATGATCGCGGCGTCCTGCTCCCAGAACATGGGCACGCTGCCGCGGACCTGCGTGAAGGCGTAGCAGTACTCGTTGGAGTACATGAGTATCTCCGTCTCCACGAAGTTTGCGACGTTTCCGTCGTCGTCGATGCCGCGGGCGTTGAACCGTGTCCCCGCGCGCTTCCAGCTCTGTTTTGAAATGACGGTGAGCCCCACTTTCAGCCGCTTTACGTACGTTGTGAAGGTCTCTGCGAAGCCGCGGATCACTGTTGTGAGGAACCCCTCGCGGTCGAGGATGTTCTTTGTGTAGGAGTCGAGCCTGTCCCTGTACGTGAGCATGTCCTCCATCAAGAATGAGTTCCACATGTACTCCTCCTCGAGAGTCACGTCGTTGACGTAACTGCTGCGGAAGCCGCGGTTCTGCAGCGTTGTCGTGAGATCGAAGTCGTTGCTGTAGTAGAACGATCCGTTGGATAGCAGCTTGCGGATGTCGTTACATGGGTGTTTGGGGATACCCGGGTCAGTAGGTTCCGCGGAGTCGCGGACAAAGGGGCGACCGCTAGGATCCAGCTCGAGGAAGTCCCAAGTGGAGTCGTTGAGGCAGAAGAAGTCGACTGCGTATATCCTGTTGACGACCTCGTGTGGGATGGGGGATGCCACTTTAGTTTTCCCCGTTATCACGCCGATGAACACTAGCCCGTCGATCTCGACGAGGCCGATGAAGCCGTGTACTTCGTGCGCGGAAAGCCGCCGGAAACGGTGGTCCCGGAGCTCCTCCTTGTGCAGCAGTTCCACTGCACACGAAGGCGCATTGCTGTCGCTGCCGCTGCCGCTGTTGCCGCGGCTCCTTACCGGCTCAAACACGAGAGCGTGCGTGTCCGAGACCACGGCGATGCGCCGTCTCCTCCGCTCGGTCGACAGTAGAATGAGCATGAGTGTGTAGAGGGTGTGGGGAGGGGGCAGTAAGAAATATAGGGAAAATACATGCAAACCAACATTTCATACGTATTCCCCTATATGCAATTCAACACTTACGAATACGTATGCCCGCCCCACACCCAGCGACCTGGCGCCCCGCCCCGGACAATGCGACCATTGTGCAGCTCTGCCGCGCCTCCCCCAACTGCCGGCCCCTGTCACCTCCAGGCCCCTGTCACCTCAGGCTGTCACTCCCGCGGGCCCTGCCCCGCCGATGCGCAAACGACCATTACGTACAATAACGCCTCGGCTCGTACAGCGATATCGCGTTGCACGAATCATGCGTATTATCACCCCGCACGGCGCGCACTTTTTCAGCCCGGCGTCCACACTTCGCTGTTGCAAAACTGTGTAAGCCAGAGCCATCACATCACATCACATCACGTCTGCTTGCAAGGCTGGGCATCACGGTAACTGTGGCAGCTCATCGCATCCTGGTGTCCCGAACAGGCAGGCGCGGCTATCATAAACACTCGAATATTTTAATACTACGTATATATATAAAGGCAACACCACAGCAACACAATATGGCGGGACATGACTCACAAAACGCGAAGGGCCACTCGTACGCGGACGACTTCGCCAACATATACGGCGACGACAAAGCGGGGGCCCCAGCGCACAACAGCAGCGATAATGCACTGCACAGTATAGTCAGCGGACCCACCACGCTCAGCACGTTCGATGCCATCGACACGCTGAACGCGCCCGCGGTACACGACCCCAATGCGACGCCGGACATCCTGCTCGAGCAGCTGGCCTACGTAGACAACTTCATTCCCTCGCTGGACCAGGACTTTGGCAACATCGACTCCTGGGTCCTGGGCGAGGGCCAGCAACAGGGAAACAATGCAACAAACACTACAACCGCTTCCACCGGCATGAGCAGCGCGGCTGCGTTCGGCCTCGACGAGCAGCTCGCAGTGGAGCTGAGTGCGTTCGCAGACGAGGTGTTCATCTTCCCGGACGAGGACAAGCCCGCCCAAGACAACAACGAAAACGAAGAGGACAATGGAGACAACGACGACGGCGCCACGGAGTCCACCGCCGCGCTCAAGCGCCGCCACGAGCTGCTGTCGCAGCGCCGCAACCGCTTCCTCACCTCGCAGTACGACCACTCGCGCGCGCGCTTTGCCGCCGGCCGCGCGCATAGACAGCCGCCCGGACAAGCGGACGCGGGCGTGGAGCCCGGGGCCGGCACAGCGGACGCCGCGGCGTTCTCCAACGAGTTCTTCGACGACGCGGGCGCCACTGGAAATAGGGGTGCAGGCACCTCCCCCGACCACGGCGGGTTCACCAACTTTGTGGTCGATGGCCAGGGGAGTGGCAGTGGGAGTGGAAGTGGAAGTGCAGCTCTCGCCGCCTCTGCCCTCAGGCAACACGCACCCAGCGTGTCCTCGCCCCTCGCGCGACAGCAGGGTGCACCCGCAAACAACGCCTCCACGCAGATACACATGCCGGACTACTCGCAGATCCCCACGGCGACGCTCGTCGCGCTGCTGCCGCGCGTGATCGTGCCGCAGGGCGCAAGGGACTCCCTCGTGCGCGCGGGGTTCTCCCAGGAGCAGATCGACGCCATCTCTGCCATCATTGCCTACAACGAGCAGAACAAGCAGCAGCCGCAGCGCAAGGGAAGCGGTGCCGCCGACGAGAGCGGACCCGATGGTGACAACGGCCGCTCCAACTCTGACAAGGGGGCGCACTTCCTGCTGGACCTGCTGTCCACGAAGGGCAATGGCAATGGCACTGGGACGACGCCGCGCGCGACACCCCTTGCCGCTGACATGTCCCCGGCACAGCAGGGGCTCGCGGGGTTCCTACAGATGGACAGCCCAGTCAAACAGGAGCCAGAGAGCGCACTCGACCTCTCAGCTAGACACACCAGCGCGCCGGTGACAGCCAAGCACAGCGAGAAGCCCTCCCCGGTGAACCGCAACAGCACGGCATCGCTGCCGCCACCGCCACCGGCACACACACAGAAACAGCCGCCCCTAAAAAAACAAAAGGTGGAGAAACCGGCGCCCGCTACTCAAGTAAAGCCCACAGCGGAACCGCCCTCGCAGTCCTACTCGCAGAAGAAAAAACAAAAGGACAAGGAGCTCGAGAACTCCATCAACGAGCTCAGCAGCCTCGCCATGACCCTGCAGCAGAAGATACACACGCTCGAGATGGAGAACAAGCTGCTCAAGGACCTCGTCGTCAGCAGTGGCGAGATGGACGGCATTGAGCAGGCAGAGCTGATAAAGAAGAACTTGCTCAAGAAGGCCCACCAGAGCGCGGAGCAAGAGAGCGACAGCGACAGCGGCGCGGAGGAGCAACACGACTCCACGTGACGGGCCCGCCAACAACACTATAATAGATATATCCTTGTAACATATGTGCATCCGCCGCTCAAAAAATGTATATACAGCGGGACTTAGAGAGGGGAGTGTGGAGTGGCCGCGTGGGTGGAGTTTCCCGTTTGGGCGCCGCGCGATGACACCGACGCGTAAACGCGTTTTTTGCCTGACGCGTCGGGCCGACCATGCTCAAACAGCGCAAGAGTTATTACAACGCCACAGTGAAGTAACGGCATAGCAATAATACACTGTACTGATATAACAGCAAAAACCCCACCGCAATGAGTGACAGGCTCTCCAAGCTGAAGAAATTGCAGGCTGCCAGGAGCGGCAGCAAGGCGTCGGACCTCTCCAGCGACGACAACGACAGCAGCAGGCTGTACGACGAGATCGACGAGAAGGAGTACAGGAACAGGAAGCGCAAGGAGCTGCTGCAGGACGACTTTGTAGTTGACGACGACGGTCTCGGGTACGTCGACCGTGGTGTTGAGGAGGAACAGGAGTACTACAGCGACGAATACAGCGACGACGAGGCGGCTGCGAAGCCGGGCAGGAAGGGCAAGCACAAGGGCAAGGCCGAGAGCAAGCCAACACACCAGATCAGCAATCTGATCCGCGCCCAGCATGCCAAGGGCAGTATCGCTCCAAAGAAAAAGACCATCGACATTGACGAATTCGACGATATTCTCGGCGAGTTCGACAGCGGCTCCTCCAAACCTGTCAAGCCAATTATGAACGTATCCAAGATTCCATCCTCTCCTACGGGCATGGAGAAGAAGAGACAGTTGGCAAACGACTCGGGGAACGACATGACTGTCAACAAGAAGCTCAAGGCCACGGGAAACTCCAGTGTCGACACCATCAACACCCCGATAAATTCCTCGCCTCTGAAGTCCAAGGTGAAGTTCAACCCAAAGTCGGAAGACATGGATATCAATATGGATGATGCTGACACCGGTGCGGATCACAACGACATTTCTGTGGCTAAGAAGGAGGAAACCTCGCAGATTGACGATGAGAGCAGTGACGACGAGATCGTCTTTAGAAGACGTACTGTTAGAAGCGCAGCCGCCTCCAAACAGGTCAACCTGAATTCCAAGAGCAACCTCGGCAGCTCTCCGTTCGTTACTGCGCCAGGCACACCAATGAACGTTCCTGTGAAAAGTTCCAGCGTGAAATCTGCAGCTGTGGCACCACCACTACAGTTCTCCAACAAGTACACCAAGGAACAGATCGTCGATCCCGCAACAGGCAGTTTCCAGATGTTCTGGTTCGATTTTGCAGAGGTCAACAACACGCTGATTCTCTACGGCAAGGTAAAGACTCTTGACGGCAATCTCATCTCCGCGATGGTCCAGGTTAACGGTCTCGAGAGAGAGCTGTATTTCCTGCCACAGGACGGAAAGACTCCACAGGAAATTCACGAGGAGATCGTTCCTCTTCTTCTAGGGAAGTACGGCCTGGACAATATCCGCGCCAAGCCTGCACACATGAAGTATGCGTTTGAGTTGCCAGGTATCCCACACGAGGCCGACTATCTCAAAGTGCTTCTTCCGTTCAACACCCCAAAGTCTTCTTATGATTTGATTCCACCTGACCTTTCCAGTGAAACTTTCAAGCATGTCTTTGGCGGTAACACCAATATCCTGGAACAGTTCCTTGTCCAAAACAAGATCATGGGTCCTTGCTGGCTGGAGATCAAGGACGGAGACTTCAGTGCTATTCAAAATGCTTCCCATTGCGCCCTCGAAGTTGCTGTCTCTAGCCCAAGTAACATATCCACAGTTGACAATGCCAAGACTACGGCGCTTCTCAATTGCTGCTCGCTAGCTATCCAGACCAAAATGAATGCTAATCAGAACAAACAGGAAATTGTATCCATCACTCTCTCAACCTTCAAGGGACTCAACCTTGATGCTCCAATACCAGAAGACCTAAAGCCAGACAACGTGGTTACTCTGTTGAGACCCCCTCAGGGAGTCGACTTCCCCGTTGGATTATCTACCTTGGTGAAGCAGAAACTTCCAGGTAGTGTACGTCTATTCAAGGACGAAAAGACACTCCTCGGCTGCTTCTGTGCCATGATGAAGACATCCGACCCTGATGTGTTGATCGGTCACAGGCTAGAGACTGTTTATCTGGACGTGCTTGTGCATAGAATGCATGACCTTTCGGTTCCACTCTTTAGTACGCTTGGCCGTCGCAACAGAAAGGAATGGCCGGATAGATTTGGCAAGGGTCAAGCTAGTATGAACCACTTTTTCATCCGTGACTTGGTCGCAGGCAGACTCATCTGTGATATTGGAAATGAAATGGGTCAATCTCTGACACCCAAGTGTCAGAGTTGGGAGCTTGCAGAAATGTACCAGGTCACCTGTCAAAAGGACCACAAGGCACTGGATATCAACTATCAGAATTCTGAGTATCAGACCAACCCAAATCTTTTGACCATGGCTCTTCAGGAGAACATCACCAACTCCGAAATTATTGCCACAGTCTCGTTCAGAATACAGATGCTTTCTCTGACCAAGCAACTGACTAATCTAGCTGGTAATGCCTGGGCACAGACACTAGGTGGTACCAGAGCTGGTAGAAACGAGTACATTCTGCTTCATGAATTTGCCAGAAACGGCTACATTGTCCCAGACAAGGAAACAAGGAAGATGAAGAACCAACGGTTGTCCAATATGCATGATGAGGATGGTAATTCAGGAGACGCAGCTGCACCATCCAAGAAGGCTAAGTACCAAGGTGGTCTCGTCTTTGAACCCGAGAAGGGTCTCCACAAGAACTATGTCTTGGTCATGGATTTCAACTCTCTGTATCCATCTATTATCCAGGAGTTCAACATTTGTTTTACCACAGTTAAGCGTAATGTCAATGACATCGACGAATTACCCGAGATTCCCCCATCTGACATATCGCAAGGTGTTTTGCCACGTCTATTGGCTACTCTTGTCGAACGTCGTCGTGAAGTTAAGAAGATTATGAAAACCGAGAATGACCCACACAAGTATGCCCAATGTGACATTAGACAACAGGCACTGAAGCTTACTGCTAACTCCATGTACGGTTGTTTGGGTTACGTCAACAGTAGATTCTATGCCAAACCACTGGCCATGCTTGTCACCAACAAGGGTAGAGAGATTTTGATGAACACCAGACAGTTGGCAGAGGGCATGGGTCTCACTGTTGTATACGGTGATACCGATTCTGTTATGATCGATACTGGTTGCGAGTCTTACAGCGAGGCCATTAAGATCGGTATTGAGTTCAAGAAGCTTGTCAATGAACGCTACAGATTGCTGGAGATTGATATTGATAATGTCTTCAAGAAGCTGTTACTTCACGCTAAGAAGAAGTACGCTGCTTTGAATGTTAGTATTGGTAAGGATGGCAAGGAACACACTGTATTGGAAGTCAAGGGTCTCGATATGAAACGTCGTGAGTACTGTCCGCTATCGAAGGATGTCTCGACACATGTTCTGGACGTGCTGCTCTCTGACACTGATCCCGAGAGTGCACTGCAGGAGATTTATGCCTACCTTGAGGACACCAAGGACCGTTTGGAGGCGAACAAGATCAGACCTGATATGTTCAAGATCAACACACGTCTGTCGAAGGACCCCAAGGCATACCCCAATGGTAAGACGATGCCTGCTGTGCAGGTCGCCCTGCGCATGAGAAAGGATGGACGTGTCGTGAAGGCTGGCTCTGTTATAACCTTTGTTATCACCAAGGGCAAGCCAGGTGAGGCTTCTGACAAGAATGAGAGCGAGAGTGCACACTTTGCATCTCGTGCATATGCCCTGAATGATGTTATGGTGAAGTCTAATAACTTAGAGCCAGATCCAGAGTACTATCTCGAAAAGCAGCTTTTTGCGCCAGTCGAGAGACTTTTGGAGCGTATTGAGGGCTTTGACGTGGTACGTCTGAGCGAGGCCTTGGGCCTTGACAGTCGTAAATTTGCGAAGCGCTACTCCGATGACAACAGCAACGGCAACGGTATTCACAACCTCGAGCCTCTGGAAACGACAATATCCGACATGGAACGTTTCAAGGACTCTGCCACCTTCGATGTTACCTGTCCAAGCTGCTCACAGACCTTCCCATTCGGTGGTATTGTGGCATCTAACCACTACACCATGTGCTACAACGGTATACAGTGCAAGAGTTGCGAGCATGTTCTGCGTCCTTTGCAACTGACAGCTCAATTGGAATCCACTATCCGTGCTCACATTTCATTGTACTACGCTGCATGGCTATACTGTGATGACGCAACCTGTGGAAACGTTACCAGACAGATATCGGTGTTCGGTAAGCGTTGTTTGAACGACGGGTGTACTGGAGTGATGCGGTTCAAGTACTCGGACAAGCAGCTGTACAACCAACTGCTGTACTTCAGCTCCCTTTTCGACCGCGAGAAGAACAAGAAGCAGACTGTTAAGCCACTGTACTACGAGGGCGACAAGGACTTCCCCACAGAGAAGATGGCCCACTCCTCTCTGCAGGCGCTGAGCGAGCAGAACAGGGAGCTCTTCGAGACTGCCCAGGGCGTTGTACAGAAGTACCTCGACAACTGTGGTCGCCGCTACGTGGACATGGGCGCCATCTTCAGCTTCATAGATGCGTAGACGCATACCCAAACCTCACAATTGTATAATATGATATAATAACTGACACAAACACGTAAATCACGAGAATAAACAGATCTGGTAAGGTCACGCGTAAGAACACCCACGCCACCACTACGCCACATATACGTAATGGGACAGCTCCCCCTCTGCGCCATTTTCTGGGCAACGCCAAAACCCAGCGGCAGATTTCTTCCGCGCAGAGTCCGTTGTGCGGTCCCGTCTGTGCCCCCCGCCAGCCACGCCCCACTGCCGTCTCTGTGGTCGGCGCCGATAAGCGTGGAGGCGCTATCGCAGTAAATATAGCATAATAGATATATATACACGTTCACGCAAGGGGCGGTGTTTGGGAGAGGGTGGCATTTTCTACCAGACAATAGGACAGATAGTGCTTATTTATAGGCAGGGTATTTTGTTTGACACATATTGTCAGGCAGTGCACGTAAGCGTTTTTTGCAAGAGGGTATTTAACGTGTGTGATTTTAAGCTGCACGGATTGCGTTATCTACCACTTAATATACCGAGAATTTAGACAGCTTTCACAGCAGCAACATGGTGTGGAATAACAAGTATAAGCCATTGGATGGTGGAGATGGTGGTTCGGAGACTACTGTCCCAGGGCCGTCCACAGCAAGCTCTAATTTGGCTGTCCCTGGGAGTAGCGATTCCAGCAACACTACAAAGGTCGGCACGATAGCCATTCCTGGATCTGTTAAAGGATCCATACGGCATCCCTCATTCGCCAGTCGGAGAGGATCAGCCATTCGTAATGTACCTGTGGTTGCAAGCGTTGGAAAGAGCGTCGATTCACATGTGTTTGTCAATATGAACAACCCGAATTTCCGCACCAGCCAGGACAGGCATAACGAGGAAATCATCAACAGTGTAAGAGAAAACTACCTGAATAACAACTACCGTAAGTACTCGAACAATTACGGGAGTAACACTGGAAGTGTCACTGATAGTGTTGGCAGCGCCGCTGTGACTAATTCGTCCACAAATGCAAGCAGATCGGATGAGGCGCTGGGTCCAACCACAGTCTCCCCAACCGGACACGCTGAGCAAATTGAAATGTCGGCACTAGACGACCCTGGGCTCTCTACGGCAGGTGCTGATATCTTGCGCGATATCTACAAGGCTACGAAACCAGCAGAGGACGCACAGTTGAAGAGGCAGAAGAGTACAGACGACGTGCTGTTGGCGATGGAGCGGTCCCGCAGAGAGTCCGCAGCAGGTGGACTCAATATTCCTGGAGGATTCAGACGCGAATTCATTGTCAATAAGATCAGGAAACAGAGCACCGCTGGACTAATGGAGCATAGTTCCAACAGAACTGACTATGGGTCAGGATCCAGCCGGTCTGGGACGCCACGCCCGTCCTCGTCTGTCAGGAATCCAAGGATCAGTGTCGTCGACACAAATGCGAATACACACCCCACTACGCAGGAGGGAGAGGTTCCTTTCTTGACCAAGAACTTCATGGAGTTCTTGTACCTATACGGTCACTTCGCGGGTGAGTCCTTCGAGGATGACTTCTTTGAGGATGGTGAGAACGGGGAGACTAATCCAGATGGATCTAAACAGGAAAATAACCCTCTGATTCCTTTAGGCAGTACGGAAGCGGTAACATTGCAACAAGTATCCAAGGTAAAAGGTACAGCTTCGTCAACAAAAGTGTTTCTGCTTCTAATGAAATCGTTTGTGGGAACTGGTGTTTTGTTCCTCCCACAAGGTTTCCACAATGGCGGACTAACGCTGTCCATTTTCCTTTTGATATTATTTGGTTGCTATTCTTACTGGTGCTATTATATTCTGATCCAATCAAAAGTGTACACAAAGGTATCATCCTTCGGTGATATTGGTCTCAGGACCTACGGCAAATGGATGAAATTTGCCATTTTGTTGTCCCTTGTTCTGACACAAGTCGGATTCTCCGCGGCCTACGTCATATTCGTAGCGAAGAACCTTCAAGCATTTATCAGGAATGTATTCAATTTTGAGAACGTGAGCCTAAGTCTTTTGATGATCTTCCAACTGCTCGTGTTCATCCCACTTTCATTTATCAGAAACATTTCAAAACTATCTCTACCATCACTCTTTGCCAATTTCTTTATTCTGATTGGACTGGTAATTGTACTATTTTACACAATCAAGCATTTATTTGTGACCCTAGACATGAAACCCGCCGAAGGCGTCATTTTCGGTGTGAACTCCAACAGATGGACATTGTTTGTCGGAACAGCCATTTTCACGTTTGAGGGAATCGGTCTCATTATTCCTGTACAGGACTCTATGAAATACCCTGAGAGGTTCCCACTCATCCTTGGTATGGTAATTATGACAGCTACTATTCTCTTTGTCATTGTGGCTACATTAGGTTACCTATCATACGGTGACAAGGTGGAGACAGTAATTCTACTGAACTTGCCACAGAATAGTATCATCGTCAACCTCATCCAATTGTTCTACTCCCTGGCAATCATGTTATCAACGCCATTGCAATTATTCCCTGCCATTAAAATTATAGAAAATAGGGTTTTTGCCTCGCTTGGAAAATTGATAACTGGAAGAAGTGCAGCCGCTTACAGAGAACAAGGTTATCAGACCTCTGGAAAATCGAATCCAAAAATCAAATGGCTCAAGAACCTTGGCAGAGCAGTCATTGTCTCTATCGTGGTACTTGTAGCTTACTGTGGTTTTGACTCACTGGATAAGTTCGTCTCCATCATCGGTTCGATATGTTGCCTGCCTCTGGTGTATATATTCCCCGCGATGTTGCATTTGAAGTGCCTACAGATGTCACAGGAGGCAGGGACCATCACAAGAGCAGGAATATTCCTGATCCTGTTTGACAAGATTTTGATAGTGTTTGGTGTTATCAGTATGGTATACACTTCATATCAGAGTATATTTAGTTGAAGCATTAAGAAGACTATATTTTCAAGTTGCATACATATTATTTATCTCCACCAATATATTCCTTGTACTACGCGCATTTTAATCATATGTAGAAATTTAAAAATTCTTGAGAATACAAAGATACAAGCAAAATACCTTAGAGTTATCCTGGAATACATTGTTCGCTCACCGCCCTGTATATTCTCTTGACACCATCATGTTCCTGGTAATTTTCTCTGTCACCAGTGCGGCGTTGTTCCTCGCCCTTGTTAACGCCGAAAAATACGTGTGCCGCGCTATGATTGGCCAGAAGGGGCCTGGCGCGACGTCTGCGGAAAGACCGGGGATCACCAGCATTCCCTTTTAACATAGAGCTGGTCGTGCTTTAGAAGACATGTAGAAGTCACGAACATCAGTACTCGCTTCAGATAACCACATCATTGAGGCAAGGAATACTCAGATATGGTGGACTTCTATTCTACAGTGAAATTAGTGGAGACTCCGCTAACTTCAGAGACTTCGCCACTGGTGCTAAGACCTGTTGTCGAATCAGAGTGCATGGAGTCAACTATTTTGACGACAGGTAACCTCATTACCCAAATCATCCCAGTTACAAAATGGATTCACTCACAGAGAAGAAGTGTAATCGACACCTACGACACCACCATGCAGACAATAAACGAATACGAGGAGAAACAAAAGGAGAGTCTTCGGAGCAAAACACAGTATCTCAAGGACAATGTGTTCACCGACTCCCATGAGAACAACGAATACCTTGCTCCGACCTGTGTTGCTGGACTCGGTGCATTTTTAACGGGAACAGTGATTACACGCAAGCCTGTTGGACTTTCTCCCCTTTCTTCCATGCCACCCCGGACCACAGCTACCAAAATACTGCAGAGCTTCCCAAGCAGGATCGTCACGCCTTGGTTGTTAGTGGCGGCTGCGTTTTCAATGGGAACTCCAATCGCCTTTTCTAATGCCACAGGTATTGCTTCTGACCGCTGGCTTCCAGCTGAGTTTGTTGAGAGCGTACGTAGTACCTATTCCAGCATTTACGAGGCGGTGTGTACCACCCCACGTAAAAATATGAAGGAGCTGGTGGATGTTACTCTACCTGGAATGATAAAGAGTGCTAGAGAAAGTTGTCAGGACATGCTGGACATATAGACTCGGGGATAGTAATTCAGTGGTAATAGGGAAAGGATTGCTGTATGAATAAGCCAGCGAAATCTCCACGATGAAGTACAATGCATAATTACTTAGTAACAATATCTATATATATATTTATATTCCAATACTATTACAACTAAAGGGTGACGAGGCAAAGTCCATACCACGGTTAGACAGCTATATGAACACGCCCTATCTACTCGTTCAATGCTGTTACCAGCCATGCCGGGGCTTGCTTCTTGTCGATCTTTACAATATTCGTATCGAAGGCCTCTATCAGCAGCTCCACCAGGATTCGGCCACCTCTACTGCCTGTGAAACGCCTGTACTCCTCTGATACACTGGCGAGGTTCCAGCCCATAATCCTTCGCAGACACCCAATGACCGTCCCGGTCCTGTGTCTGCCCATGCCGCAACACACCAATAAGGGGTAGTTTTTCCTGTCCACTATCGTCTGCAGGGCGTTTATGATAGAATGCTCAGTGAGTCCGTCCCAGGGGTTGTCGTCCTCGCCACCGTCGGGATTAATCGCGGCAAACTGCAGCGATATGTTGTATGTGTCGCAGAACTCGAGCAGTGTGTCCTGGGGCTCCTCATTAGCGAGCCATATTATAGTCTTTAGGTTCAAGTTCAGCAGAAAGGGGAAATTGACAGGCGACGGCTGTCCCGACCTGTACAGGTACCTCTCCACCGGACAGAAGTTGAGTGGAGGCACAATCCTCTCCTGTGGAGCGTGTGATATCAGGATCTTCTCTCTCCCGGATTCCATTTCCTCGTTGATATATATGTGGTCCTCCTCGTCATCGTCATCCTCGTTCAAGTCACACTCGTCCTCATTGTCGCTGTTCGTTGGAACATGGCCAACACTGACATGGTTCTCGCTTTGATCGTTCGCCACAATCATGTTCTCCAGCACTTCCGGCAGTGCTGGATTGATTTTCTGATCACTTTTCGACATAGTAGCAAAACTATTGGCACAACTGGATTTCCTGTAGACTCTGGATAACGGCAGCCTGTGAAATATTACTCTTTGAACCCTTGTTTATGTAAAACCGGCCATATATCCACCGCAGTTCCACTAGCCCAAATGCTGCATGCACTTCAACAGGCCCTTGGCCGCACTCGTCCAGCGCGATCTTGGCAATATCCAACCCATGAAACCCTAACTTTACATGAATATCACGTGACAAACCCTAATAAAACCGTGAACACGTGATAAACCCTAACTTTGCCCTCAGTCACGTGACGAACCCTAAACCCCTACGTGTTCTTTGAAAATCGGGCGCAAGGGCCAAAGTGGCACGTCGCGGTGCGTTTTGGCGTCGCAGGTGCCGCGCATATATATACAATGAGCCAAGGGAATTCAAGTATCTACTGTGGGTGTTTCGCAGTTGTGCTTAGTGGCTCGTTGGTGAGATACAGTAGATAAACACCTCATACATTCACACACACAATGGCTCCAGTCATCCCTAAGAAGAAGAGCGCCGCTGGCAAGGAGGACATCCAGAAGGACTTCACCGAGGCTATCTCTCTGTCCCTTGAGTCCTACAAAAAGCAGGTCCGCAACAACCCAAAGCTTAGACTGATTGACATCTTCTGCTGCATTCTGGTCGCTATTGCTCTTCTGGAGTGTTCCTTTGTTGCCCTAGTCCAGGACAACTACCCCTTCAACGCCTTCCTCGCCGGTTTCATAATATGTGTCGGACAGTTTGTCCTTCTAATGTGTCTGAGACTGCAGCTGACCAACCCATTCCAGGGCATCTCCAAGAACAAGGCCTTCGGTGAGTTTGTCATTGCTAGTCTGATCCTGCACTTCACCTGTCTGCACTTCATCAACTAAGCGCTATATACGTGGCTGTTCTCCGTGCATGATCACATCAGGTCAGGAAAAATAAAACTATATATATATAAAAACCAGATAATAAAATAAAGAAAACATTACGATAATACAGAGTTGGTGTGTGCGTGTGTGCGCGTTATTTATGCATGGGATTGATGACTGTTAGGGATGCTCACTGTTTCAGTTTCATCTTGTACAGGCAGTCCTTACAGTACCATTTACCCTTGGGCAGCGTTGCCAGGCCAATGCAGGGAAGGTGGAACCATTCAAGCTCGCAATTCTCGCCATCACAGCCCACCATTTCACCGTATGCCACTTGATTACAGTAACAATAGAGTGGCTCGCCGTACTCGTTGGTCTTGGGTCTGTCCTCGTAGTGCAGAAGACCGGCGTCCTGTGCCGCACTTGCCGCCGAGGCCTTTGCGGATTCCGGTTTCCTCTCAACGACCTCTGTTGTGACCCTCTTCTTCTTCCTTTTTGGCTCGTTGGAGTTCTTGCTTCCGCTTCTCTTGCCCTTATTGGAACTCTTCTCATCTTCAGAGGCAGCCTGGGACTGGCTCTGTTGCTTGGCCCGCTGCTTCTGGGTGGTTGGTTGTGATTGTGGTGTGCTCGTTTGCTTCTTCTGTGCCGCCATGGCCTCTCTCCTCGACTCACTCCTGAGTGCCTGTGATGTCTTGTTGGATGTCTTGTTGTCAATCTTATCCATCAGTTCATGGTGGAGATGCATTGCAGGGTGGTTGTCCTGGCCGAGACGCAGCTTCGCCGGTATCTCCTCGTTTCTAATGGCGACCTCGTATGCAAGCTCCAGTCTGTTGTTCAGTTCTTGCAGCGATTCCATCATGATCGACGACACGTGCATCTTCTCCTCCAGGGATGGCATGAGCTCTTCAAACAGGCCGTTGATCTCGGTCAAAGAGCGGAGTTTCTTGACCTTGAACTCCTCCTGTGAAAGTGTGCTCTTGTCAAAGGAGTCGTGTAGAAAGGCATCGATTCTCTTGTTCAGGTCAGGTCTGGAGTATATGCATTTCGCGTCTATCTCGTGCAGAAGCGTGATGTAGCGTGATGTCTCTATAGGGAACTCCTCCAGGACATCCGCGATGTCGTTGAGACCAGGGTACAAGTTTGCCGGTGTGCTCATGGAGAATTAGTCTGCTGTGGTAACTGCAATGTGTGTGTGCTGTTTTTGCCTTGCAAAGTCACCTCTTCCTTGTTTTGTATGGGTGTATAAACGCCTTAGTAACCTTCAAGTCCCTGTTTTGATTTTCCTTTATTTTTTTTTTCCTGAATATTCTGGGTAGCCCCGGTCCGTAAGCGCTTGACTAGGAAGAAATGGCACACACGTCAGTAAGCGCTTTACTAAGAAGACAAGGTGCTGATGCCCTTTTGTCTCTGCTTGGTTCACATTGGTTGTATATTATACATGTCGATAGAGATATTTAAGAAACTATGTAAGATGACGGGACACCCATAAAATAAAGATATACAGTAAAAAAATACACTAAGCGAGCACTCTTACCTGCTTTGTCACAAAGCCAGATATACATGTAGATATCTCCATTGATCGATACATCGCTTCTATGATGGTGGGGTGTAATTTGTTTACTGCTTTTTAGGAATTAAAAGGTATGTCTTGTTTAGTGGGTCTCGGATGGAATCTCGAAAACAATCTGCTTACCGGTCAGCTTGTTGTAGACGGCCTGGAAGGACTCTAGCTTGTAGTCGATCAGCTGGACGTCCTTGGAGTCCAGAAGGACCTTCTGGATTCTGTTGCCACCGACAAGGTATCTGACTCTCTTGCCGACGATCTCGGTTGGGAAAACCATGTCCTCTAGGATCTTGTCCTGGACGGCAGTTAGGGTTCTGGATCTTGGTCTCTTCTGGGTGTTCTTGACACCTCTGGCTGGCTTTGGAAGGATTCTTCTCTCGGCTAGGAAGATGATGTGTCTGTCCTGGAACTTCTTCTCAAGCTCTCTGGTCAGCTTGGTCTGGACCTTGTGGTAGGCAGCTAGCTGTGGGACTGGGACGAAGACGATAAGAGCCTTCTTGCCCTGGGCAACGTCGATCTCTCTGATGGACTTGAACTGTAGTGGTCTTAGCTCGGCCTTTAGCTCGGCAGAGGCGTTCTCCAGCTCGGTGAAAGCCTGGGCGACTTGTAGCTCCAGCTCGGTTGGGGCAGCAGATAGGATCTTGGCGGACATCTTGTTAGGTTCTATGCGTTGTGGTGATCTTAGGGTGAAAGCAAGACTATATTGTTTACGTGTTTTGAAGGTTCACAATAATAAATACCATGTATAATGCTGATATGGCACAGAGGGAACGTTACTTCGAAACCCCTCCTCCGGCAGTAAGAGTAAGGCCATGTGCTTTGCCCTGCGGCCATCTCACACACCTGTCCCTGACGGTACGTGTAGCGCGGCCCGCACTGGGCGCGGTGCAGAACTTCACGGTCTGTGGTTTGTGCGCCAGTTAATTTTTCAACTGTGCGAGCGTGCGTGCGTGGTGAAATTGCCCAGAAACTGCCGTACAACCGCGCGATTACAAACATGCCGAGAAGAAGTGCGAAAAATGAATATTGACATGAAATGCAAGGGTGTACGGATGTGAGGTGTACGGATGTATATACGACTTCCCTGTGCAGTCACACTTTCAGCTGCACCATCAGCATGTATGTCACCAGGAAGGGCAAAGAGATGATGAGCAGCGGGTACTGCAGGACGATGAAGAAGGCGGTGCAGTCCATCTGGACGTGGTCCGGGGTGTCTGGTGGTGTGTAACTTGCGGTGAAGTAGATCAGGGTGGTCATTGTGGGCAGCCCCCACGTCATGGAGATGACGAAGAGCAGCATCTTGTCGTCCTCCCATGTGCACCAGCCGGCCTTGACGAGCCTGTCGCACCAGAGGACGCCGAAGATGGGCATGATGCAGAGCTTGGTGACGACGAGGACCACCGCGGTCTTCCAGAACCCCGGGTACAGGTTCTCTATCTTGAGTCTGCCCAGGGTGGCCCCGAGCAGGAGCAGGCCGAAGGGCACCGAGGCGGCGCCGAGGTACCCCGTGAAGTCCATGACGAAGCTGAGCACGGGCTCGTTGTCGGGAGCCAGCCCGACGTAGGGGGGGTGCTTGGAAGTGACAAACAGCGCCTTGAGCCAGGGCATGAACGCGATGAACAGCCCCGCGAACACGGCGACGGAACAGGGGCGGAGGCAGTTGGTGAGGAAGAACATGATGAGGTTGGCCCCGGGGACGCGGCGCACCCACTCGGGGAGCGTGTCCTCGCCGGAGTGCTCGATGTCGTGCTTGCTGACGGTGGCGTCGGAGGTGATGAGCCGCGTGAGCTTGGCGGAGCGGATGCGGTCCATGAACGGCATCTTCTCGTCGACATCGCTGTAGTTGGCGGAGTACACGGAGGCAGCGAGTGTGGACTGGCTGTCGCTGTGATTAGACGTGGCGCTGTGGAGCGTCTGCGGTGTGGAGAAGCGGCTGGCGGAGGAGAGCTGCCGCTCCCTGCCGAACTGGTCGACGTTGGAGTACTCGTTGACGAGGTCCGGGAGCCCCTGCAGCGGCATGGCCGTGCGCCGCTCGATGGAGCGGACGGAGTGGAGCGTGTTCATGGAGTCCGCGCGGTGGCGTTGTGCGCCGCTACTGAAACTTCCGCGGCTCCCATGACTTCCGCGGCTACCGTAACTGCCGAGCGACGCCGCGGAGTTCCCCGCACGGCGCGCGCACGAGGAACACTCGCTCGCGCTCTCCGCGCCGTACGCCTCGACGGGCGCAAGCGACCCCTGGTACGTGGACATGGACGCGAGGGAGGACACCGCGGTGCTGCGTGTGTGCGTGGGCGCGAGGGAGGCGATGTTGCTGTCGAGTGTGTAGAGCGACTCGTCCGCGCTGTCTTGGGAGCTGTGAGAACTGCCAGAGCTGCCTGAGTCTATGGAGATGCGTGGTGCTGGCGAATGCTCAGGAATACTCTCCATCCCGTCCTTCTGCTTCAGCTCGTCCCCTGTCGGGGCGAACTGCGACTCCTCGTCGGCGTACTCGAAGTCCATCTCGATGAGGCGGAAGCCGCCAAAGTTGAACACACACAGGAGGAACGTGGCGAGGAAGATGATCGCGCACGCGATGCCGCGGGCTCCCTCTTCCTCCGTGAACACAAACGTGTCCATGGTCTGCAAGTACGCGATGGGGAGGTCTGATATATTGGGGAACATGCCTCCCGCGAGGATGCCGCCGCGCCAGCCGCGGGGACACGGCAGTGCAGACCTTGCGATGAGCGCGGCACCGAGCCCCGTGGCGTAGACAAGCACCGCGGAGATGGCGACGATTCCGACGGTCTTGGCGTCGCGGGCCTCGAGCTCGCCGACGATCTTGTTGAAGGCGAGGCACGGGAGCAGCACGGCGAGCACGAGGTCCGAGATCGCGCGCGTGGTCTCGACGGAGAGCAGCGCGAGGCGGGCGAGCAGCGCGCCCGTCCCGATGATGAGGTAGATCTTGATGATGGGCTTGACGGACGCCCAGATGGCCTGGCCGATGGTGATGGTCATGGCGAGGTAGTGATGTATTACGTGTGGTGTATTGTGTCGATTGTATAGTGTGGTGCTATCTGTATAATTACCACGATGTACACGGCATCGATCAATTGCATATTATGTAAAGTCTCGACACGACATCTATATACAACGCCTGCAAACCACGTGAATACGCAGGCGAGCAACGCTGCAGTGCGGAGCGCAGTGCACTGCGTATACCTCCTCTGCATTACTCCTCTGCATTACTCACTGCACTACTCCTCTGTATGTCTTCCCCGATATTACATACGCACGCCCGCAGGCCCATGGCTATTCTTGGACAGCAGGGCACCACCCGCAGCACTCACGAGATGAGGAGCGACCCGCAGAGCCTGCGGGTGAGAGGGGCGGGCGGTGCACGCGGTGCACAGAGCAGGCCGCACAGAGCAGCGCACGGCGCGCCGAGGCAAAAACCGGGGCGGCGCAGCCGTGCGCCTGCGCGTGCATGCACAGGGCACGCAGGGCACGCAGTGCGGAGAGGCACACACGCGTGCACAGGGCAGAGGGGCTCGCAGGGAGCCGTTCGGGGCTGGCTGGCCAGGATCACGGGGCAGGACAGGGGCAGGGGCAGGGGTTACCCTGTACGAGGTTCCAGGGGCAGGGCAGCCGTAGGGGACGGCGTAGGGAAGTGTGTAAGCGCACAGGGGGCACCCCGCACGTACCCCTTACAGCTCCGCGGGATGGGCGCCACCTCCGCGCGTTCCCGCGGGATGCGTGTCGGGGCGGTGTTTCTTGGCGGGGCTGGCAGCGCTGGCAGTGCTGTCACCCGGTGGCGCGGGCTCGTCGTCGCTGGCGGCGAGCGGCACGCGCACGAGCGGCTCCGGCAGCGGCAGGGGCGCGGTGTCACTGGTCTCTGCCGCCGCGTAGTCGGCGTCCGTGTAGCGCAGCAGGCCGAGGCCCGCCTGCGCGATGGCGCGCGCGACGCCGTCCCAGATGCTGAGCACGTCCGCGGCGGCCGAGGCGTCGTGTTCGAGGCGCGCGACGGCGGCGCTCAGCGCGGCCAGCTGCGTCTTGATGTGTTCGGTGGTCGTGCAGATCGCGGTGAGCGCGGCTAGTTCCGCCTGTTTCTGTTGCAGTGACATGGTGTAGCGAGCGAAGCGGTGCAGCGAGCGAAGAGAGCGGTATGTGTGACTGTGTGTGTGTGTGTGTGTGTGTGGAGTACTGCGTGTGGGAGTACTGTAAGCGGGGTACTGCGTGTGGGAGTACTGTGGTAGAGAGACAACTACGTTTGTGTGAGTAGTTCACTAGGATGGTGGTGTGCTAGTGTTGGAGAATAGCTGATTCAATCTGTTTGGCTAGTACGTTGCTTTGTAGTACGTTTGTCTGGCTATTACGTTTGTCTGGCTATTACGTTTGTTTGATGTATGTTTGTTTGCTAGTATTTTTCTCTCGCTGTGTTGTCTCAGAGTAAATGCAGCCTTTGTAGTGTATGTAAATGTGAAGGCTAGGCGAATACGTCTAGTGGTACTTGGTATCACTGCAGAGTTGTTTGGATAACTCTACTGTATTCTATAGTTATGCCCGCGAATATTGCAATCGTGTGGATTCGGTTGCTCAAACGTAGAAGTATGCAGATCTGGCGGAATGATCAGGTAGACAGTGTGTACCGATCTGGCAAGCTGTATCTACACCTCTGTAGTACTCCCCACCTCTGTAATACTCCCCACCACCCTCATACAACTCTCGTTCATCGCTTGTTTACGTGCACCGCCTCGAACGCGGCCTGCGATTTTCGGCCGTCCTCCGGGATGTTCTGGGGCTGCGCACACACACACGGCTCCCGTACACTACGCCCGTCCATATAAGCCCCTGCCACCGATGCAGGAAGTATGGCCCAGCGCTCCATTAAAAGGGGGTCTATTCCACACTTCCTTGCAATTGCACCATCCCATGGCTCACTGGCGCTCGCTCTACAGACTGCGCAAGCGAGTGAAGATGGAACAGCTCGCGAACAAATCGCAGCGGTGGTTCAGCAGCCCCGACGCTCCCACCATTCCCCTCGACACAGCTATCACAGTGTACCCGACATACACGTATGCAGACACCGCACGAGACTCGCAGTACGTCACGCGGCTGCGCATGTGCGTTGCTGCGCCGGGGAATGCAAACTCCCGCAGGAACAAGATCATTATGTCGCTGTGCAGGCAGTACCTGCGCGAGCAGGCGCCCGTGTCTCAGATAACTCAGACACGTATGCAGGGCTTTCTCGCTCGCAGCGTTACTTCCAGGGTCATCCTCGACTTGCTGGGTGGATCCCCCGCGGATAATACACTCTCCGTTCTCGAAACACAGTTCGCAGACACCGACTCCCGCGGGATGCTGGAGTGCGCGCTGCGCACCCCGCAGATCCCTCAGCAGGCTCGCATCACACTCGACACGCCACCGAGTTTCCCCAGCCTCGTCACTACCCTCCAGCCCACCCACTACATCAAGCCCCGCGGCGTCGGGCTCATCAGCGACATCGACGACACCATCAAGCACACGGGCGTCACGGGCGACAAGAAGTCCATGTTCAGAAACGTGTTTGCCACGCCCTGGCAGGAATGGGTCGTCGCAGGGCTGCCCCAGTGGTACAACAGCCTCGCGCTCGACCACGGCGTCGACTTCTTCTACGTCTCCAACTCGCCCCTGCAGTTATACGACACCCTGCAGGCATACATCGACCGCACTTTGCCCCGCGGGCCCATCTTCCTCAAACAGTACTCCGGCAACATGCTCGCTTCGATCGTGAAGTCCGCGGGCGCCAGCAACAGCAAGACGCGCGCTATCGAGCGTATCCTCGACGACTTCCCCGCAAAGCGGTTTGTGCTCGTGGGAGACGCCGGCGAGCGCGACTTCGAGACGTACATCGATCTCGCGCTGAGGTACCCGGACCAGGTCGCGGCGATATACATCCGCTGCTGCAAGGACTCCATCAGCGACGGCAGCAGGAGCGACGATGCTGTGCTTGATGAATTGAACGAGATCATCGCAACGGAGTACACCCGGCCCTTCGAGGCGGCGGCGGCGTCGGCATCACCATCGTCCTCGCGCAAGGTGTCTCCGTCTCCACCACCTGTGCCTCCGCGCAATACACGCGGACCTCCAGTGGTGCCGCCAAAACCGCAGATTGCACTGTCGCAGACGCAGACGGATGGGATCAGGGACTCCCGTGTAATGGTGCGGAACCGGGTTCCACCACCACCACCGCCTCCCTTGCCCAGACGCCCAACGGATGCCTCAGACACCTCGTCCATCGCGACGTCGTCCACGCGCTCTACAACCGCCACTTCCCGCACGGACAGCGAGGTGTACATGATCCCATCCTCGCAGGATGACTACAACACGTACGACGTGTACTTCGACAAGAATGCGGAATCGTGGCGGCAGCGGCTGCGGGACGGCCTGCGGCAGCTGAACTACCTGCCGACGTTCAACATCCGCATCAAGTTCTTCATCGACCCGCGCCCATGCATGCTGGACTGTGATGATTTGGTGAGGGGTATAAAAGAGGGAGGAGTGTAGTGTATACGTTAAGTAATGTAAGACAACTTATAGACATGATATTATGATGATGAGATATTATTTTTTTACTGGTATAATTTTACAAATAGTAGTGAAGAAAGGTATAACAGAAACCATTGATGTAAATAAAAACCATCGATGTAAATAAAAACACAAATAATATATACAGACAGCATACACTATAGAACGTAATATCTAATAATACCCCTCTGATATTTTTAATTAACGAGAAAGTAAGCTCTGCCATAATTTAATTACCGATGCACACATTTGTACTAAAGTGCACATCAGTAAGAATGTGCACAACTGACAAATATACACACAGATACAAGATCACACAACTACTACAAATGTTAACACCCAAACTACATAATGTCTCCTTGCCCACACAAAAACTGCACCCACCTGTGCCAGCCCCAAGACCCCGCAAATCACGCACCGCGGCTAGCACCGGCAAACCCGAACAAGCCCCGCAGCGACCCAACCCTACACAAGTACCCACGCCTCATTACATAATTTACACAGTACCAATACACATACCCATCATAACATGCACAGCACCACTACCCACACCATTATATAGCACACACCGCCTCATCACCCACACCAGTACGCACCAATACGTGACACCCGCTGTCGCCCACTGTGAAAAATTTGTCCGCTTCGCCGCCTCGCCGCGCTGTCGCTGTCGCCGCTAACAAACACAAGAGGCCGCAACAGCTGGATGCCCCAGCCTGGCATTTCACACCCGCTGTTCGTCACTATTTAGAGGACCTATCTCGCTTTTTACACCCACAAACACACAGTCACACACTCACACAGCAGCCCAGTGAATAATGGCACCCAGCTCGAAGAAGAACAAGAAGAAGAGCAAGTCTAAAGGAGGCAAGAAGGGCCATTCGGCGGGCGAACCCGCCGTCGCGCCCAGCGCCTCTTCCATTCCTGGTTCCGCCTCAGGGGCCACTGCCACACCACATGATGTGTCTGCAGAGGTGTATGACCCCACCAGCGAGTATCCCACCAGCCGTGTGATCAAAGTGGCGCCCAACGGCGACGTTATAGTGTCGCCCCTGGCCGATGACGGCAGTGAGCTGGCCCCAGGCGTAAGCGGGCAGCAGCCGCTCATGGATGTTGGAAAGGACAGTGGCAATGGTAGCAGTGGCCCCGCGCAGTTCTCGGATGACCTCACGCGCAAGGCAGCGCTCCTCGACGCTCACTGGGAGACCCTGCCGCCGGAGGCCAAGAAGAATATCCTCAAAATCGACAAAGAGGACGTGTTTGCAGTGATAAAGAAGTACCAGAGCCACCAGAACTGTAACTGCGCAGTCTGCGGCCGCCGCCACGTCGCTATCGACCAGGAGATGGAGAAGATATACAGCATGCTCTACGAGATAGACAGGGTCAGGGACCCGGAGCTCAACCCGGTCAAGTTCCATCTCGGCATAATAAAGGAGCTCCAGCTCTCAAAGAACAGCAGCGTCGTCACGTCGATGCTGCCGCCCCCGCCGGCGCAGGTCTCAGCTCCAGCTCCACAGGACACAAACACAGACGTCATCGACGACTTCGTGCCATCGCGAAACACAAACTACCTCAAGGACGAGGTGATGCACTTCAAAAAGAGCAAGCAGCAGCAACAGCAACATCAGCAACACCAGCAGCAAAGCCAGGACGCAGTGGATGAAGAGGTTCAACACGGTGTAGAAGAAAGCGCACCCACACAGGATGTCGCGCCAACGGTGGCTGACGTCCCTCCTAGCAGGCCCCAGTTCGGCCCAGAGCCGCCACTCAGCAGCGAGAGTGAGCAGGAGACAAGGGAGCGGTACATGGAGTTCGCCACAAAGTTCATATCCTCACACTCAAAGATCGCAGCCGACTTCGTCGACAAGGTGATGGCTTATCCGGAGATGCGCGCTATGGCAGACAACCTCATCAACATGATCCCAGAGAAGAATTTCACCCAAGCGCTCAAGGATTTCTGCGAAGAGCAGATCACAAAGGGCGAAGGAAACATCAAGGAGGGCGCGTTGGCAGACCCAGTCGGGTTCACTACAATGCTCCACCACGGCACTCCGCTCACACAAGAGGAGTACTCCGAACTACAGCGCAACATCGCGGACAGAATGACGGGGTCTTACGACACAAAGAACAGAGAGTTCAGCGCTATATCACCATTGGAACAGGAGCTGTTTGTCAGGTTCATGTTTGGCGACGACAGGGAGAGGTTCGAGAATATCGTACTACAGTCTTTCAGAGACAAGTTTGACCACGAGTTCGGCGGCTCTTCTGTCAGTGCGTCGCTTGCAGCTGCAGCCGCAGCCGCTACATTAACAAACCCGCTGACGTCGATAGGCGCCACGCAGAACGATCAAGGTATCGCACAATATGTCAACCGCGATGACAACCGTTCGGACGACGACAACTACTCTTACTCAGACTACGACGAGGAAATTGACGAGGACGAGGAAGGTAGCGAGATTCTGTCGGACTATCTGGACGAAGAAAACTCAGGTGGACTAATTTCTGACTATGACGAGGACCACCTGGACTACCACAGCGCGCAGACAGGCCACAACCACCAGGGCGACATGCATCACTACCACAATTCCGACAAGTACATGGATGATCACGACAGCTATGATGATGAGAATGACCTGGACGAAAATGAGGACGAATGCGAGAGCGAACTAGACGAGGCCGACAGGCTCGAAGAGGGAAGGAAGCTGCTCCAAATAGCAATCACAAAGCTGCTACAGGGCAGAATTATACAATCATACCACGAGAGCCAAGCTGACAGCAATAGACTGAAACTGCTCCAGGAGCTCGAGGACGAACAAAAGTCGAAGGAGCAAAAGAAGCAGAAAAAGCAACGGAAGAAGGAAAAGGAAAAGGAGAAGAAGAGACAGCAACAGTTAGCAAAGGAAGAGGAGAAGCGTAAAAAGCAGGAGGAACAAGAAAGACTCAAGAAGGAGCAAGAGGAGCGCGAAGCAGAGAGAAGAGAAGCTCAGCGGAAGAAGGTTGAAGAGGCCAAGAAGAAGAAGGACGAGGAGAAGCGCCGCAAGCTGGAAGAGCAAAGAAAGCGCGAAGAACAACAGGAGCGCCAGAGAAAACTCAAGGAAGAGCAGAAGCGCAAGCGCGAAGAAGAAAAGCGCAAAAAGGAGGAGGAGAAGAAACTCGCAAAGGAGGCAAAGTCCAAGAAACAGACCGAGTCTCAACCACCTGCTGCTAATGTGGCTGCCGAGGTTGCAAAACCTGAAGCCAAAGCGTCATCTTCTAACGAGTCGTTGCCTTACTCTACTGGTAACAAAACCGTTCCAACGACTGCCAATTCCGCTCCAAAGAAGCCGGAAAACATCAGTGATGATATTGCTAGTATTATTAGCGCAGCCACTGCATCGCAATCCATTTCTACTTCCCCATCTCATCTGCAGAATCTCCTGCAACCTCATCTGTCTGCAGGCGCAACTCCTGGTATGAACACCCCAACCCAACCCGGTGCTATTGACATGAGCAAGATTCCTGTGGAGGCACAACAATTGTTTCCAGGTGCCAATAGCCTGTTATCCGCCCCAATAATCCCAGGCTCGAGACAAGCTCAATTTGATAGTTTGTATGCTCCTATTCCGGGAACTCCAGTTTCTGCTATGCCAGCAGCCGCAAGAATCCCAGGTGCCAATTTCGACACACCACTATGGTCGTCCTTCCAGACCCCAATTGGCGCACAGACTGGCGTCAACCCATCTCTACCAATGGACAACACCCCTAACCAAAATCCGGCAGGCACGCCACTAAACAGATTAGCGTCCTTCAGCTCGTTAAACAGTGGAATGCAATCTCAGCCAACATTCGCCGACGAACTAAACTCACTCACGGATATGCTGTCGTACTCTGGCCTGAATGACAATACTTTCAAGAGCAGCAACATTGACCCTATGTGGCACAGCCAACCGGGTGCCCCATTATCATCACACGCTAGCGTACCACCAATGGCCAACACCAGCCCTGAGATGATGAGGAACTCTGTACCATCAGCACCAATCCAGCAGAGGTCTGGGTCAATCTGGAACAACAACCCTCTGGAGCAAGCCGGCCAGACACCGCTTACAAACCGCATGGGAGGTCTGCCAGGGATAGGAAATGTGATGCCATCAGCACAGCCAGCCATCCCAACTACGGATTCGGCAAATATGCTACCTTCTAACATCTGGTCTGAGACTGTTCCACAATACACTACAACGGACAGAACCTCACCACTTGCTGCGAACACGCATCGTAGTCCTGGAAACGGTTACGCTGACGCCATTCTAAATGAATGTACAAAGATGCAGCAGCTTGACCCAACCCAGCCATATGTCCCCGTGGATAACGTATACCAACGTCTCGGTTTCCTAGGATTGGACTACAACAGCTTCATCAATGTTCTCCTACAGATGCAAGGTGCGCAAGACTGCCAACTGCTCAGCGGGGCCAATGGAACAATCAGCCACATCAGAGCAACAAGAAATCCCATGGATCCAGTAAGCCAAGGTGTGAATGGATTAAGCCACCCAGCGTTAAATACCGTCAATAGTGCATTCCCCCAGCAATTCAGCGACGGAAGCCTGACTGGCCAGCCAATGGCATCTGCACAGCAACCACTGGACGCAACTCCAATGCCGCTCAACGTTGTTCCCCCACCTGGATTTCCTCAGTAAATAACCCACGGGCAAAATTCAGGCATAACACATGTTGCTCGTTATATAAATGTCGTGCGTACATAAATGAGATATAACCTGTCATTTCCCTCCTGACGCAAGGCCCGCAAACAATAGAAAGGAAGACTATCGTTCCCGGGAAGCACATGCTTTCACACGTGAATATCCTCCATCTGTACGGCACTTTCTGTGGCGCGCGGTGCCATGCGCCCGCCGGAAAAAATACGAATAATCAGCCCCCATTACACAATAGAGACGACCCGCCTTCTTTCTGGCAGTTATATTTAGAGCGGGAGCAGCGTTCTAGAAAGCGGTGGTGCATGAAGGAATGGAGGTGGAGCTATAACGAAATTCACCAGTTGAAGTTTGAAGATCCGACTATACCGTTAAATAGCTTTTGCTTGCTTAACTTTCAGTTGCATTCCGGATCAGCCGTGTTACATCATCTGCGCCAAGGGGAAACAGGAGATACTCCCACATCAACAAGGACAGCCAGGGATACACACAAGAGCATAACATACATATACATACACAGCCTGAAATGTCCAAAGCACCAGTAAAGAGGAAACTAGTCATCATCGGGGACGGTGCGTGCGGCAAGACGTCACTGCTGTATGTCTTCACGCTGGGCAAGTTCCCAGAGGAGTATCACCCCACGGTGTTTGAGAACTACGTCACAGACTGCCGCGTGGACGGCATCAAGGTACTCCTGGGGCTGTGGGATACAGCTGGCCAGGAAGAATACGAGCGTCTGCGGCCGTTCTCGTACTCGAAAGCTGACGTAATCCTGATCGGGTTTGCCATTGACGACGTAGAGTCGTTGGAAAACGCCCGGAACAAATGGGCGACAGAGGTCCTCCGGTACTGCCCCAACGCCCCGATAATATTGGTCGGATTAAAGAAGGACCTGCGTGACCAGGGTGTGAACTCTCACGGAGAGAAGGTTCCCATGGTGAACCCAAAGGACGCGCAAGAAGTGGCGAGGGCGATAGGCGCCAAGAAGTACATGGAGTGCAGTGCCCTTACAGGTGAGGGCGTCGACGATGTGTTTGAGCTGGCAACAAGGACAAGTCTGCTGATGACGGAGGACCCAGGCACATCCTGCTGCACAATCGCGTAGTGCACAGAACACAACCGCATAACACGCAAGGCACACACGATACACCACAACTCATAGAACAGCGAAGGCGATCGCTTCTCACTGTTTTAGCGGATATTCACATCCGCCATGCATATATAGGAAGTCCAAGATGCGGATATACACTGGAAGTCCAATACGCGGATACACAGAGGTATCCAAGGAACCAGCCACACACCATCCCTACCTTCCCCTCCCTATCTACATAAACACACACTGCTGTCCATCAAAGACACATAATAATCCAATTAACATATACTTACGCACATACACAGGTATACCTCATCCCTGCAGGAGGACCAGGCGCCCACCACCACTGGGACGGCTGTCACAGAACTCCCGCAGGCCTCCCAAACCCTGTTTCCACGGTAGGGCTTCGCACGGGGTAGACGAGGGCCCCCGCACCGCACAGAACAGCCCGCACCGCCCCAGCACTGCCCGGGGAGAGGGAAGCCCCAACAGACGCGTTACGCGGAAGCAACACGAAAAACTAACAAACAAATGGGGATACGAGGTTTAACACCCTAGCACAACACATTTTGATCCTGTTATAAACAATGGTTTATCTGTTTTTTTGTGCGATCTACAAGTGTTTATTGGCTGAAACATAATAAGCATTAGCTCCGAACAACTGCTGCCAGGACATTACTCAACCAGCGCTCACAGGAGACACTTAGACCATGACAACTGAGGCTAAGTCGGCTACCGAGAGGTACCAGAAGATCTCGCAGCTGGAGCATATTCTGAAGAGACCCGACACGTACATCGGCTCCGTCGAGATCAACGAGCAGGAGCAATGGATTTATGACGAGGCGACCGAGTGTTTGATGGAAAAACATGTCAAGATTGTGCCCGGCCTGTTCAAGATTTTTGATGAGATTCTCGTCAACGCCGCCGACAACAAGGTCCGTGACCCCAGCATGAAGAAGATTGAGGTGACAATCACCCCCGAGGAGAACCTCATCGAGGTCAAGAACGACGGTAGGGGTATCCCCATCGAGATCCACCAGAAGGAGAAGATATATATCCCGGAGCTTATTTTCGGCCACCTCCTCACCTCGTCCAACTACGATGATGACGAAAAGAAGGTGACCGGTGGTAGAAACGGTTACGGTGCGAAGCTGTGTAACATATTCTCCAAGGAGTTCACCATCGAGACGGCTGACCCCAAGAAGGGGAAGAAGTACATCCAGCAGTGGGAGAACAACATGAGTGTCTGCCACCCTCCAAAGATCACCTCTTACAAGAAGGGCCAGTCGTACACCAAGGTCTCGTTTAAGCCTGATTTGTCCAGATTCAACATGGACGTGCTGGATGACGATATTCTGGGTGTTATGCGCCGTCGTGTCTACGATATCAATGGTTCCGTCAGAGACATCAGTGTCTACCTAAATGGCAAGTCGCTGAGAATCCGCAACTTCAAGAACTACGTCGAGCTGTACCTCAAGTCCCTCGAGAAGAAAAGACAGCTTGATAACAACCAGGACGCAAGCAAACAGGATGTGCCAACTATCCTCTATGAGAGAATTAGCGACCGTTGGGAGGTTGCCTTTGCAGTTTCTGACATTTCATTCCAGCAGATCTCCTTCGTGAATTCTATTGCTACCACATCCGGTGGTACCCACGTCAATTACGTCGCTGACCAGATCGTGAAGAAGGTCGGTGAATTCTTCAAAAAGAAGAAAAAGAGAGTCAAGCCATTCCAGATCAAGAACAACATCTTTATTTTCATCAACTGTTTGATCGAGAACCCCGCGTTCACTTCCCAGACAAAGGAACAGCTGACAACCAGAGTCAAGGACTTTGGCTCCCGCTGTGAGATCACCAACGAATTCATCAACAAGATCCTAAAGACCGATCTAGCCACAAGAATCTTCGACGCCGCCGACGAGAACGACATCAACGCACTAAAGAAGTCGGACGGTTCCAGAAAGAGCAGAATCACCGAATATCCAAAGCTAGAGGATGCCAACAAAGCAGGAACGAAGGATGGCCACCTGTGTACTCTGATTTTAACAGAGGGTGACTCTGCGTTGTCCCTCGCTGTTATGGGTCTCTCCGTTGTCGGTAGAGACCATTACGGTTGCTACCCACTTCGTGGTAAGATGCTGAATGTGAGAGAGGCGAGTGCCGACCAGATTCTAAAGAATGCCGAGATTCAAGCCATCAAGAAGATCATGGGTCTCCAGCACAGAAAGAGATACGAGGACACTAAGTCGCTAAGATACGGCCATCTGATGATCATGACCGATCAGGATCACGATGGTTCCCATATCAAGGGTCTTATTATCAACTTCATCGAATCCTCTTTCCCTGGTCTACTGGACATTCCAGGTTTCCTAGTGGAGTTCATCACCCCAATTGTGAAGATCACTATTACCAAGCCAAAGAGGCAGGAAATCGCCTTCTACAACATGCCAGACTACGAGAAGTGGAGAGAAGAGGAAAGTTACAAGTACACCTGGAAACAGAAGTATTACAAGGGTCTGGGTACTTCCTCCGGTAGTGAGGTCCGTAGTTACTTCGCCGACTTGGACAAGCACATCAAGACGTTCCATGCTCTTCAAGGTGACGACAAGGATCTCATTGACCTTGCGTTTTCTAAGAAGAAGGCCGACGACCGTAAGGAATGGCTGAGACAGTATGAGCCAGGTACGGTGTTAGATCCAAACATCAGTTTGATTCCAATCAGTGATTTCATTAACAAGGAATTGATTCTGTTTTCCCTGGCCGACAACGTTAGATCTATTCCAAATGTCCTAGACGGTCTAAAGCCTGGTCAGAGAAAGGTTGTGTATGGTTCGTTCAAGCGTAATCTCCGTTCTGAAATCAAGGTTTCTCAGCTTGCTCCATACGTCAGTGAAGCTACTGCCTACCACCACGGTGAGGCATCTCTAGAGCAGACAATTATCGGTTTGGCTCAGAGTTTCGTTGGTACGAACAACATTTATCTGCTAATGCCCAATGGTGCTTTCGGTACTAGAGCTACTGGTGGTAAGGATGCTGCAGCATCAAGATATATCTACACCGAGTTGAACAAACTAACCAGAAAGATCTTCCACCCGGCCGATGATCCACTTTTCAACTATCTCCAAGATGATGAGAAGACTGTCGAACCAGAATGGTACCTACCAGTTATCCCCATGGTATTGGTCAATGGTGCAGAAGGTATTGGTACTGGTTGGAGTACTAACATTCCTTCCTTCAACCCACTTGACATTGTTGCCAATATCAGACATATGATGGCTGACGAGGAATTGGATATTTTGCATCCTTGGTTTAGAGGTTGGACCGGTTCGGTTGAGCAGATTGAGAAGCAGCGTTACAGAATGTTCGGTAGAATTGAACAGATTGGTCCAAATAGACTTGAGATCACAGAACTCCCAGCAAAGACTTGGACGTCCACTATTAAAGAATATCTATTGCAGGGTATCAGTGGTACTGAGAAGAACAAAGCTTGGATTAAAGATATGGAGGAGCAGCATGACCACAACATTAAGTTCATCGTCACACTGACTGATGAGGAAATGAAGAAGACTAAAAAGATCGGTTTCTACGAACGTTTTAAGTTAATATCTCCCATCAGTTTGCTGAATATGGTTGGTTTCAACTCCCATGGTAAGATCACTAGATACACTGATCCAAACGAGATTCTGAGCGAATTCTACTACATCAGATTGGAGTACTACCAAAAGAGAAAGGACTACTTAACTGAGATCCTGCAATGGGAGTTAGAGAAGCTGTCATACCAGGTGAAGTTTATTAAAATGATTATTGAAAAGGAATTGACTGTCACAAACAAGGCTCGTAAGTTAATCATCGAAGAATTTGAGAACCTCGGCTTCCCAAGATTTAACAAGAAGGGTAAGCCACACTATGGTAAAATTACGGAAACTCCTGACAAGATTGAGTCGCTTGATGAAGAGGCGGAAGCTGAGGACGAGCAAGATACTACTACTGAGAACTCCAACGATACCGTCAATGGACCAGAGGAAGTTTATGGTACATACGAGTACTTGCTAGGTATGCGTATCTGGTCCCTGACGAAGGAGAGATACGACAAGCTGAGAAAACAGGAGCAAGCTAAGCAAGCCGAACTGGAGGCCCTCTTGAAATTATCTGCCAAGGATATCTGGAATAATGATCTGGATGACTTCCTTGAAGGTTACGATGCATTCTTAAAGCTGGACCAAGAGATGAGAGAAGGTGAGGCTGCTGGTTCTAAACCAAAGGGCGGTAAACGTAAGAGAGGTAAGGACGATGACGACTACGACCCAAAAAAGAAAACCAAGAAGAGAGTCTCTAAAAAGATTAAGCTCGAGGAGGCCAACTTCAAGAGAGTCTTGCTAACGCCAAAGCCAGCCCCAAAGCCCAAACGCGTGGC
This sequence comes from Maudiozyma humilis, assembly GCA_037102785.1. Lineage (NCBI taxonomy): Eukaryota > Fungi > Ascomycota > Saccharomycetes > Saccharomycetales > Saccharomycetaceae > Maudiozyma > Maudiozyma humilis. Next base: position 1,109,561 of record BTGD01000001.1, on the reverse strand, counting down.
AAAGATTAAGACCGAAGCCGAATCAACTTCGACAACACGGACTTCTTCCCCTACTCCTACTGGAACCGAAACACCATCAGAACCCACTTCTGAAACGAAGAGCTCAAACTCTGAAACTCTGTTTGATAAAAAGATCAAAACTGAGGAACCTGCCAGCGGAATTAGTGCATTTTCTAGCAAATTCAAGAAGATCACAGATATATTTAATAAGGTAGAGAAGCCCGATGACAAATCACAGTCAGAGACTCTAGTCAAGGATGATCAGACTACAGATGTCAAGTCTTCTTCTGCCACTGAGGACACCCCAGCCCCAGAGGAATCTGTCGAGAAGAGCAACCCGGTCAAGAAATCTGCTCCAAAAAGACCCCGGAAGGCTGTAGAGTTGTCGGACGAGAGCGATTTGGAGATTCTCAGCGACGCTGCGGACGACGATGATGAGGAAATCGTACCAAGAAAGAGAAGCAGCAGAGCTAGAACACCAAAACAGTCGTACGTGGAAGAGCAACTTGAGTTATCTGATGACAGTTTTATTGATGATGACGATGAGGCCGCTTCAGATGCCAGTTTTGCTTCTGACGATTAAGTATTTAGTAGTGTCTCAACACTATAAGCATACATGTAATATATCTATCTATCTATCAGTTGTTTATAACAATATTTTAATAATTCTATTGACACGAAGACAATTGCTGGGCCCCGTGGCTGATTCTGACCGCCGCGGATTACGGCCCACGCGGCAGATGCCAAAAGCGAAAAGAAAAAAAATATTACGCCACTGACTCATCTCAAAATATACGAAAATGGACTTCCGTAGATAAAAGGCGTTAAGAAGTTCAAGAAGCTACTATTGTGCACGCTGTGATATTTTACTCCTTAAGTTTCAATTCACTGACCCACAACTCAATTATGTTGCGATTTAGAAGATGCTTTTCTGTCAGCAGATCGATTCTTCAAACTCTACCTAAGGATCAAGCCCATATATATGCCAAGCTCTTCTCCCAGCCATACTTTCACCAAATAAAGGATAAACTGGCCTCCACTAAGATAGATGAGTTAGAGCCCTACGAACTATCCAAGAAAGTCGCGGATGTCGTTAAAGACCTTGGATTTTCCAATCAGGAAGCTGGTGTTGTTCATAATAAGCTAATTGAGGAATTGACACAGCACAGTTTTGGGGTTGCCACAATACACTCCAAAATTCTTCAAGAATTAGGAGAGGGCATCTCTACAGATGCTTTGATTGAAATTATAAAACACAACCCTGGAAGAATCACATCTTCCTGGGATTTATTCACTCATTACACCAAGAATTTAAAGGAAGTACCAGACGAGCTTATTTCTACTGTCCTGACCAAAATAGTCAATTTTGATTCCGCTGATATCAAAGATGGAAAGAAAATGATGACTGTTTCTGATATCGCAGAGTCCTGTTATCTTCTGGATATGCTCAAGGATAAGAACATGGTCAGCAAGCCATTGATCAATAAGATTGCTGCGGCAGTGATTGAAACTGAAGCTACGTATATTCTGCCTCTTATTTTGAGATTTGGTCCAGATATTGTGATTTTCAGCGACAAATTTGACAACCTAAGTCCACTACAGTTATACGGAATCTTCAGCTCATATCCATTCGAGGAACTTCGGACCTTTCCAAAGTTTGTCTACGATATTATAAGTGCTACAGGTAAACCCGACAGCCTCATCCTTTCAGAACAAGAAACCGAGGCCAAGACAACTTTTGAAAGTTCTCTCAAGTCTATCAATGCATCTCTTGGCAAGTCATGGACACCTGCCCTTCCTTCCATTGACCCTCAACAGGTAGACAAGAATTTCTTCCGCATCCTCGAAGACCTAGAGAACGGAAATATCATGCAAAAGGATTTCAAACTTGTAAAAATGACTCTTAGAATATTTTCCCTCACTAGATGTAACATTGAGGAGTTCATGGAGTTCTACGTTAGCCACAGTTCTGCTTTCCCTGATAAGCAGGATGAATTTGCATTCGAGGCATACCTAGCATACAGCTATATGGCATTCAAGACAGGAGATGCCTCATTTATCCAGGCTGCTAAAAATTGGTTGCCCAAGCCATCTGCATCTGATTCCATCAAGCTTGACGTCCTACGTATCACCCTTTTGGTTACTTCTCGATTCGATATGAACAAAGCTCTGGAGATCTTCAACGCCAACATCCAGCATATGAATAAGGTCAAACCAGACGACAAGATTGTGTCTGATGCAGACCTTCTAACAGAAACTTTGATCCTTGCATACCTATACAACAAGGACATAGACTTTGCCAGAACTGTTCTAGAGAAAGGCATGGGCGAGAAAATATTCTCAGGTAAGCCAGCCGTTAAAAGGATTAAGAAGCATTTTGCTGGCTACGGCGAGGCTGTCGAGAACAAGGAACTTCCTGAGTTCATTCAGAAGGATGCAAGTCTATTTCTTCAGGAATTGTAACATATAGGGACGATTATATCATATTACCGACGTATATCATATATAGAACATTAATGTACTTTCAAATAGTTCTGTGAAGTAGACCATCTTCTCTCAGAATATGCCGCAGAAGTCCACAGAGCTTTGTCCGTAACAATTTGGAAACCCAGCGCCGTGAAAATTTTCCTCGAGCGGTGCGAACTCATCTCATCGGCTATGTCTGTGCATACAATATGAGAATTCACATAGTAACTATGTGAGTGAAGGTTGCACTAGTCGTGAATTCCAGAAACTAGTATAATACACAATTCACCAGTCACTCAAGGAAACTATAAACCATGGCTAGAAACAGGAGAAATCAAGCTTCTATCCAGGAGAGAACCGCTAACAAGAGACAGCAGGAGGATGCCATTCTAGCAAGCGGAACCTTTGACGACGTGGGAGAGATTCCTGCTGATTTTGTCGTCCCATCCGAACCTACCTCTTCCAGGAAGAAGAGATCACAGTCATGGGATGATGAGGAGCAGGATTACGAGCTGAAACCAAGGTCTCTCAACAATCCAGAGGAGGGAATGGTAGAGGGACTTCCTATTAAGATCAATGGTAAAGTCTCCAGAAACCTTGTGAAAAGACAACGCAAAAATGAGCCAAAGGAGGAGGAAATGAGCGATGAGGAAGATGAAGAAGAAATTGAGAGGGCTAAGGCCGCTGCAAAGGCTGCCGCTGAGGCTAAGAAGGCCGAAGAAGAGAAGGAGGAAGGCCCTATGACGGAGGAGAAGATCTTGGAACTTCAGGAGGAAATTGCTGACATGGTAGAGAAGATCATGGAGAATCCAGAGGAAAACACAAACGCCCTCACCCGTCTAGTTAAAATGACCCAGTCCAAAAATCCAAATACCTGTAAATTTTCTATGCTTGCCCTTGTCCCTGTCTTCAACAGTATAATACCCGGTTACAGAATTAGACCACTCTCTGATGCGGAAAAGAAAGAGAAGGTTACCAAGGAGGTTGCCAGACTGAGAATCTTTGAGCAGAACCTGGTAGGCAACTACAGAACGTATATTGAAACGTTGAAGAATCTATCCAAGGTTGCTAACAATGAGAACCCGATAAAGGTCGCTCTAGGTGTTAACGCCATGCAAGCCGCCAATGGTATCATTTCCAATGCCTCGCACTTCAATTTCAGATCAGATGTCTTTGCTATTCTGGTTCGTCGTATCTGTAAGCCAAATCTGAGTGTTGACCCAATTGCGGTTACTATCATCAAAACTATTGAATCGCTATTCACCGGAGACGATGAAGGTGCCATTTCTGTTGAGATTGTTAGAATTCTATCGAAGGTTCTAAAGGTTAGAAATTACATGATTGATGAGAGTGCACTAAATATTTTGCTCTCTCTTGATGTGCTTCAGGACTATGATCCAAATACTAAAGAGGAGAACACTGAGGTGCAGATGAAGATAAAGAAGAAGGACAGAGTCCACCTCTCAAAGAAGCAAAGAAAGGTGAGAAAGGAAATGAAGGAAATCGATGAGGAAATGAGAAAGGCCGAGATGGTCGTTTCTGCAGAGGAGAGAGAGAAGAATCAAGCCGAGACACTAAAACTAATTCTCGCCCTCTACTTGAATATTCTAAAGATAGGAACTCCAAAATTGGTTGGTGCTGTACTGGAAGGTCTCTCGAAGTTTGGTAATATGGTTAACTTTGACATGCTCGGTGATTTCCTAGAGGTCATGAAGGAGATTATTATCGAGGCTGACCTTACCGAGCTTGACCCCGCTGAAGTGCGTAAGGTTCTACTGTGCATTGTCAGTGCATTTTCCTTGGTATCCAACAACAGGCATATGAAGATATCGGTCGATCTATCCACTTTCGTCAACGCATTGTACGCAATCCTATTCAACGTCACGCTTGATGCTGATATCGAACTTTCCTACAAGTCTCTGAGACTAGCGGATCCATTGAATGATGAGCTCGTGAAGCCTTCTGTAAATGTCTCTACTAAGGCTGAACTTTTGCTAAAGGCACTTGACTATACCTTTTTCAGAACCCCATCAGGAACTAGAGAGAGAGCGGAAGCCTTCACTAAGAGACTTTACGTTTGTATGACGCATACTCCAGAGAAGACTACGGTTGCTCTGTTGAAGTTCATTGACAAGCTAATGACAAAGTACCCGGAGATCCGCGGCATGTACTCCACTGAGGATCGTATCCAGAATGGTTCTTACCACATTACATCTGACATAATTTCCCGTGCTAACCCTAGTGCTGCAACCCTATGGGAGAATTCCCTTCTCTCAAAACACTACTGTCCTACCGTGGTGAAGGGTGTTGGGTCTTTGGCTAACAGATCTAAGGAATCTGAGAAACAGTAAGGTGTTCTGTTGAGACCTAGAGTTCCGCATATTATCGAATTATGTGAAATTATAAAATGCATTTGTACAATATATACTTTTTTTCTTAATTTTCTACAATTGAGTTTGATTGATATCGGGTAACATTGCTTAATGAATCTATTACAACGATTCATCTGTCTCTTCAAATGTTAAGTCCTTTTAGAATATTTTAAATGTATCATGAAATTATGGCTGCACCGATACCAAGAACAGAAAGGATAACACTAACGAAGATGGTAGTGTAGCATGCAATCTTCTCCCTTGGGGTAATAGTGTCCTTGCAGATCTTGATGTAGAATGAGCATGGGAGAATCAGGCAAATCATGAAACACAGACCAGCACCAAGGAATGCAATAATTTTGTCAAACTGTGGGAAGATAATAGCCACAACAACGAACAAAAAGTTGATAAACACAGCGTTGAATGACTGAACCATCTTTGCTAGTCTCAGGCGGTTACCTTCGTATTTGGACTCAGCGTTTTGCACATTGAAAATTGTGTCGAGGACAGAGATGATTGGCCTCGCATTCAGCGGCGTCTTTGCGATTGGAATCAGTGTCATCAGAGTGGAGATCAGACCGTGAATGTAGGAAGGATACGCGTCCAGCAGCAAAACGTTCTTTGTGATCTCATCTTTCACAGTGTCACCGAACATCAAAAATCCAACAACAGCGATACCGATATCGGTAACAGCAGTGATCTCGTAGGTTGTCTTCAAGCAGTCCTTGAACTTTGCTGGGTGTCTCATGTCGGACTTTAGATTTGGGAACACAGCGTGCCCACCCCAGGACGCGCTTAGCAAACCGATGGAGAGGCAGAAACTTTGGAAGTCCTTGGGCCACAAATGAGTCTCCATAGGGTCGAATAGTGACCCCGGGGCAGTCTTGTTGAATACACCACAGAGCGTGATAACAAGAACTGTTCCGATGGTGGAGAGGATTCCGAGCAAGGAGATGTTGGAGAGAACACTTAGCGGCAAAAACACTGGAGGTGTAATTACAAAGAACGCCAGGAACTTGAAAGATGTGACAGAGATGCTAGGGAACAGCGCGTTAAGCGAGTCAGCAAACAGGATGACCAATGAAACACCGCAACCCAAAAGGTCGATGGTGAATAGAGCGGAGATTAAGGCACGGCCCTTTGTACCGAATGCAGCGTAGCCCAGATCCGCGTATGACATGAGTGTCAGATCAGTGTCCAGACATCTTGATAGAAGTTCTGCGGTACAGAATGTCGCGGAGGCAAAGATAGAGAGCAGTAAGAGTCCCACTACCCATCCCGCGTATTTCAAACCGAGAGGCAGGGCCAACAGTCCGATACCGATGAGAACATTGATAGAATTGAAAACAGTCTGCGGAGCTGTGGACTGACCAGCAAGAACAGTAACCACTTTCCCGTCCTTGTTCTCGATCTGCTTTAGAACCAGCGAGTCCGCATCTCCTGCAATGACGCCCCTATAACCGTCCCTTCCGAGGTTCTCGGCCAACTCGGCCATGGAAATGGAACCTCTCAGCAGAGAGCTGGTGTCAGCGGCCCCAGGACCATGCCCAGAACGACCGGAGAAAGTAGATCCGTAGTCCACCGAACTGTCGTCGAAAAATGGGTTATCTATGTTGCTTCTGGAAGCGTCCAGATTAGTGATGGATGGACGCATGGAAATGTTCTGTGAAGGCCGAAGGGCCACGGATAGTCTCCTACCGTTGGTTGCTGGAGCGAGAGTATCCGGATCAAACGTTTCATCATGGGAATCCTTAAAGAAGGATCTTTCAACACCAGAGTCAACGTCGATGTGCCTAAAGGAGTTAGCTCTGCGGAGAGAGGTTGCGAATCTCCCGAGAGAGTTCACACCGCGGAAGGAACCGATGGGCTGGTCGAGGATCGACTGTCTCCGTGTGTTGAAGCTAGGCTCTACGGGTTCATTGGAGCCATTGTTGTCTGTTTGGAAATCCGGGTTTCTGTCGATCGGAATCGAGATATAGTGCACCTGCGATCTTGGATTGCCGTCTCTGGCGCTCTGCAGAGGCTGCTGTTCGGGATCGGTCGGCATGGTGCGATGCTGTGATGTGATATAGGACGGTTGAGACCCTTTTGAATGAAAGTAACCCTGTATGCAAAATACTATACAACCCCTAATGAGGTAAACTAGCTGATTTCTAGATACGCGATCGTCGGGACAGGATACAGCACCAATTTAAATAAGCTCGCTGAGATATCGCGACTCGGAACAACCACCAAGACCCAAACCGCAGCTCTATTGTCACTGATAGGACGATCCTAATCTAAATAACCATCACAAGAGGCACCGTCCCCCCTGCCCTGGACGGACAGGTCGTCGCCCGATCCGGCGACGGTCCACCTGCACGGCCGCTGTTTGTTTACATGGCGCGGCCGGCTGTGCGCGCCGCCTAGAAGATGGCGTAGGCGCGCACTGCCGAAGGCGCCTGCACACTGCATAATCTGGCGATTACGTAGTGGTGTATTACCGTAAGCACCTCGGAGGTAGTACCAGGCGTCCGGAGGTGATAACCAAGGAATTCTTGGTGATACCCAGAGGTCTGGGGGAATACCCCCGTGTACAAGTGGAAATACGTAACTGCAGCTGTGCCCCACCGCAACTCCAGGCGGTTGCTAGCATAATCCTGCAGCTGAAAAATTTTATGCGGGTGTATAAGAGCAGGCGCGGGATGAGCTGAGTAATATGTAGAGATGTCTGCGATATACAGTTTAGTTCTTGTGGAGAGAGCGTAGTATATCTGTACTTAGTAACTGCAACACCAAACAATGCCTATTCAACAGCCATCCGGTCAGATTAAGTTGACAAATGTGTCCCTCGTGAGACTGCGCAAGGAGCGCAAGAGATTCGAGATTGCGTGCTACCAGAACAAGGTGCAGGACTACAGAAAGGGTATCGAGAAGGACATTGACGAGGTGCTTCAGATCCCCCAGGTGTTCATGAACGTCTCCAAGGGCCTCGTTGCCTCCAAGGAGGACCTGCAAAAGTGTTTCGGCACCACTAACGTTGACGACATCATCAAGCTGATCCTGCAGAAGGGTGAGATCCAGCTCAGCGAGAAGGAGAGACAGATCATGCTCAACAAGATCAACAACGAGATGCTTACCATCATCAGTGCCAAGTGCATTAACCCCAAGTCGAAGAAGCGTTACCCACCAACCATGATCCACAAGGCTCTCGTGGAGTTGAAATTCAGTCCAGTCGTCGGCAAGGCCGCCAAGCTGCAGGCCCTCGAGGCCATCAAGCTGCTCATCGCGAAGCAGATCATTCCTATTGTCAGAGCACGCATGAAGGTCAAGGTGGCCATGAAGATTAACGGAGAGCTCGCCGAGACTGTCGAGAAGCTAAAGAAGCTGTTCATCACCAAGGAGCAGGAGTCCGAGACCGCAGACAGCTGGGAATGCACAGGTCTCATCGACCCTGTCAGTTACAGAGATATTGTCACCCTGTGCGACAAGGTCGGCACTCTGCAGGTATTGGACATGGCAGTCATTGACGATGGTAATTAGTATCATGGTATGTAGTATTATAGACAGTGTAAAGACAGCATAAAACATAGAATTCATAAACGCAAATGATTTGTGTAGAAATACTGGGGTATGCGCCTTCTCCAAGATCGGTCACTGATACATTGCCTTTATCTGAGCAAGGAGGAATACTAGGCGGCCGAAGTCGTCACTGGAACCGTCCTGATCCTCTCTGAATATTTTACCACTCGTCGTTATCGTTAGATTGGTGGCGTTGATTGGCGTGTTCCTCTCCGTCTCCTTTGAATGCAAAAGCGGTACGATAACCGTGGAATACAGCTCGGCTATCTGCGTACATATGACTGGCATCTTGTTATTGTTTGGGTCCCCCAGTTTAACGCTTACCTGGAAGTCTGCTAGGTTGTCCTTTATGTGTTCATCTTCAAATCCGAAATCGTCCGCGACCTCATCGTGGTCCTGCATTGACGTGGCAAAGCCGGCAATGGGACGAGAAGTCTGGTCGCTCAGTGTGTCAACACCGCGTTTGGTGACGTTGTAGGTGGCGTCCATCTCACCATTGAGTCGAATTTGCAGTACTGTGTGGTTTGTAAAGTGCAGTGCGGTAAGACCAAGGCTCGACCCATTGAGAGCACCGTGCTCCTCATTGAACGTGGATTCACTCGAAAATACAGACATGGCCAATTGTTGTTCGATCGTGTGGAGGAGAAAGGTAAGATATGTATGTACCCTTTTTTGTAGTCTCTTTATTGAGCAGATTCAGCTGCGTGTGTCAGGCTGTGGAACTAACTAATGAGCTCTCTTTTTTTGTATAGACGGGCGTATGTGTTGTCGCCGACACCGCATATAATAGACTCCATTTCAATATATGCGTCTCTAATACAGATCAAGGCACTCTGGTCGAACAATGCAAGAATATATATTGCTATTGACAAGAAAATATAATTATCTGTGTCTACTCAGTATTTAAACAGTGATCGCAATTTTGCTGTATCGCATCATTCTCTGGCACTACGAAGCTGGAGATATTCTGTTTCTTCCATAATAAAAATCGCCAATCAAGAAGCACTAATTTCATCAAAAACAAATGTATATGAGTAAAATACAAATGTAATAGTTACTGCCTACTGTTCGAGACACATTACATCTTTCGCTGGAAGGATCGGCCCTTCCCAACAAGTGCCTTGCCAAAATAGCCTGCAGCATTTTAGTGGCGCAGCTGCCACCCGCGCCCACGCGCCGGTTCTGCGCTGACGCCAGACCTCGCGTCCGCTGCGTAATGCATCGATATTTGCGCCTAGTGTAAACAATAGGTGTTTCGCCTACATACGTGCTAGACATGTTCTACCCCCAGGTTAGGTGTAGATGCTGAATATTGCATATACTGCAGCTACATAAATTTAATATAGGAAGGCATCTTAAGAAAACAGCGGCCTTCCGTATAAGTGTCTGCACACATACCCATCAAGCATAAAAGTCATTACAAATGCTTGGCACACTGCAGCAAATACTCTCGTCCATTATACTGACATGCTTTCTGTCGGTTCTGTTCTATTTGTCACTCTGGCACAACTTTATCTCGATCCATTTCCAAAAGAAACCGGACCCCAGGGACATTAGAAGCTCCAAGACTAATATCAACCCAAACAAGAAGCCCAGTCCGAACAAGATACGTAGACATTCCAGGAAATCAGTCTCCTCATCAACTCCGCTAGATCTAGAGAATGACGATGAGAATAATATCGAGTATGACCACACGATAACGAGTCTCCAGGCCAACCTGCCCATGGACTATTTTTCCAAGATCAATAACACCAGGACAGACCAGCAGACTGGCGACGGACCAACGATAAATGAGAATCCATTCCAAGGCGATGTCCTCGCGCTTGAAGACAGTAGACTCGTTCCTGACCTAAAGTACTACTACAATCAATATAACATCGATATCGAAGAGTTCAGGGTAACCACAGATGATGGCTTTGTCATCGACCTCTGGCACATGGTCCCCATGGATTACGACAAGAAGACAAGACCTCGCGATGGTAAGTACCCTCTTCTTCTGCTCCATGGACTGTTACAAAGTGCAGGAGCGTTTGCATCCAGTGGTAGAAAATCATTGGCATACTACTTGTACGAACAAGGATTTGACATATGGTTAGGAAACAACAGATGTGGTTTCAATCCAGACTGGGACATGCAAAAGCTCAATAATGACAAGAGAAAGAAATGGGACTGGGATATCCACGAAATGTGCCAGTACGACTTGAAGTGCCTCATCGAGGAAGTGCTGCGGAGGACCGAGCATTTTGAGAAGTTGACACTCGTGGCTCATTCGCAAGGAACTACACAAAGTCTTATGGGTTTAGTCAACGGCGAGAAATTGTACGGCCCCACCTTTAAACTCATTGATAAGATCGACAATTTTATTGCATTGGCTCCTGCTATCTACCCAGGGCCGCTGCTGCATGAAAAGGCATTTGTGAGGTTTATGGGCATGGGAGTTGACTCACCATGGATATTTGGCACAAAGTCGTTCATTCCACTTATGATGCTCATGCGCAACATCGGTGCAGGTTCTAAACTGTTCTCGTTCTTTTCCTACATCATGTTCAATTATATGTTTGACTGGAATGATGCTCTCTGGGATAAGAAACTGCGTGACCGTAATTTCCTGTTTTCTCCTGTTAACATATCTGTGAAGTTGATGCAGTGGTGGTTGAGTCCAGATCCGAGCAAGACCAGTTTCAAGTATGGATCAGAGACTATCTTCCCTCATGCCAAGACATGGTTTCCAGTAAAGAGCGGTGATAATCCAGAATTTGTCGCAGAGGAGAACATACACTTAAACCCACCTCGTGAGACGAACCATGATTTCCCACAGATCATGCTGTTTATTCCAAAGCAGGATCGACTAGTTAATGGCGAACATTTGATTAACCATTTCGTAAATCATGAGGATAATTCTGTCTACAAGATATGGTATATCGATGAGTACTCGCATCTAGATGTTTTATGGGCCCACGATGTCATCGAGAGAATTGGTAAACCAATCATTGACAATATCAGATACCCAACGAACCCGGCTGCAGTTGATCCTATGATTTCACAGTCCCCATAATAAATGATGAACCAATTTTACCGCTTGGTAGCAAGCCAGCACAATTTATAGAGAATTCTGGATGGTACATTCACTGTTGTATTACTATACATAGCATTATTTAATAGACCTTCAAATATACGTTCGTGCGACGTGATTTTCGCATCTCGAAAATCAGCTAAAATTTTATGAACTTCATGAGCATCTCATCTCATCGCATATTGGGAAACCGATTTCAAACAAAAGAGGGAAAAACTACATCTAGACATATCTTTGGAAGGTCTACTAGATTTACAGATCCTGTATTACCACCCCACAGTATTTTGCCTTTAAGATGAAGATCAAGACAATCAAGAGAAGTTCAGACGACTATGTCCCCGTCAAGAACACGCAGGAATCACAGCTTCCTAGAAATCTGAACCCCGAGTTACATCCATTTGAGCGCGCTCGTGAATACACAAAGGCTCTGAATGCCACGAAGTTGGAGAGGATGTTCGCGCAGCCATTCGTGGGGCAGTTCGGACATGGCCACAGAGACGGTGTCTACGCAATCGCCAAAAATTACAACAATTTGAACAAGCTAGCCTCTGCGTCTGGTGACGGTGTGATAAAGTACTGGAACATGTCTACTAGACAGGAGTATGCCTCGTTCAAGGCTCACTACGGTCTTGTTACCGGTCTTTGCGTCTCACCACAGTCACTGACAAAAAATAAGACTGAGAACTACATGCTGTCCTGTGGTGATGACAAGACCATCAAGCTATGGTCTGTTAACAATGATGACTTTTCTAATGTCAGAAATGATGATGAGTTGAACACCAATGGTCTCATCAAGACATTCGACGGTGAGCATGCATTCCAAGGTCTCGACCACCACAGAACAAAACCCACTTTCGTTACTGGTGGTGCTCAAATCCAACTATGGACCTCAGAGAGAAGCAAGCCACTGACCAACCTATCTTGGGGTGCTGATAACGTCACCAATGTCAAGTTCAATCAAAATGAAACCGACATTCTTGCCAGTACTGGTAGTGACAACTCGATTGTTCTGTACGATCTGAGAACAAACTCCCCCACACAAAAGATTGTACAGACTATGAGAACCAACGCCATATGTTGGAACCCTATGGAGGCCTTCAACTTTGTTATTGGTAACGAAGACCACAACGCATACTACTATGATATGAGAAATATGTCTCGTGCCCTGAATGTATACAAAGACCATGTGGCTGCCGTTATGGATGTTGACTTTTCACCAACTGGTGATGAGGTTGTCACTGCTTCTTATGATAAGACCATTAGAATATACAAGTCCAACCAAGGTCACTCTAGAGAAATTTACCACACCAAGAGAATGCAGCACGTCTTCCAGGCTAAATTTTCCATGGATTCTAAGTTCATCATCAGTGGTTCTGATGACGGTAATGTCAGACTCTGGAGAAGCAAGGCATCGGAGAGATCTAACGTTAAGTCTACGAGAGAGAGAAACAAGCTTGAGTATGATGAGAAGCTTAAGGACAGATTCAGACACATGCCTGAGATCAGAAGGATTAGCAAACACAGACACGTTCCAATTGTTATTAAGAAGGCTCAGGAAATCAAGAAAATCGAATTGGATTCGCTAAAGAGAAGAGAGATGAATGAGAGACGTACTGCTAAGAATAAGCCATTTGTCCCTGAAAGAAGGAAACAGATTGTTGGCACTGTTTTCAAATATGAGGACAAGAGACCCAAGAGAAGGGAAGAGGAGGAGGATGTCGAAAGTGATTAGAATTGAACATCTCTTTGTGTTTTGTACATTAGTTAGAATATACCATTTCATTACATAATCAAACAGCATACAATTATCCATGGGGAAAAACTAACGACAAACGCATATAAAAAATCACAAGTTAGTGTGTCTAACATTGCTTAAAAAAAAAAGAAATATGTTATATTAAATAAGTGCTTATTTATAAGATATTGAAAATGTGCTTTGTTTCTTCTTCTGCTTTGCTTCCTATGCATGTTCTCATGTTGTATTGGTGTGCGTTACGTGATAATAAGAGAAGTGGAACAAATCCAAATCAATGCTTCAATACGGGCTAGGACATTATAGTGAAGAAAATGTTGATATTGTTATAATAAATGCTCAAGAGAAAAAAAGTGGAAATTATGCATGTTTGATATGGTCAACTTCAATCTTGAAGAGTGTCTAATATCGAGACATTCATTATCGCTAATGTAAATGCTTCAATGACCTTGTAGAATACAGCTTAATAATAATTTCGAATAATGTCTTTCATGATTGGAGTTTCTTAACACAAAAGATGGATGCTTCATGTGAAAAAAAATTGGTAATCATCCTTTGAATAAATGCAATGTGTCATGTGGATTGTGTAAAATATTTGCGTCTTTAGTTCATTAATCTTTGCCCAAGTGGTAAAAAAATTGGATACCAACATGGATAAAGGTGCCGGTTTACTATCATATTGACACATCTAGGACCTTACCAACATCGAGGACATTTTTGTTTGCGAGATCTTCTAACAGTGGAATAATATCAAGAAGTTCATTATCATGAGTATCAGAGAACCACGAAGATATAGGGATGGCATGCTGAGGGTGGAAGATGTATGATGCAGGGGAGTTATCGAGAATAATGATATCCGAAAGCGGTCTACCGATTTGTGATAGGTTTTTGATGTAGTTTCCCTCGTAGTTATAGCAAGCCTCTCTGAAGAGTCTGTGATGGATGGCCTTGTTAATGTCCAGCTTGTCCAATAGTGGGTCACCGTATCTCGAGACACTCGCAGTGAAAACGACTACTTCGTATAATTCACCTACTCTTCTCAAAAACTCATCAACTCCAGGTCTCTTAATAACATAAACATTGTGAATTTGGTCATCGATGTCAACCGGTAGGACAAAATCCGCCGATCTGAGGTACTTGAAAGAGGAATGCACAAGTGTTTCGTCCAAATCTAAAACCAAACATTTCTTATTCTTGAAAGTCTTTGAGACGGGCGATAATAGTGTCGTGTAACCAGGGGCGTGGTACTGGTCTGGTTGCAGTTCTGTCAGGTCAACGTACTCTTCAGAATCCTCGTAGTTTGACATCATGTTATAGTCTATGTCATTTTGAACATCATTGGCGTCAGAATATAACTGTTGCTCGGTAGCAGTGTTGCTTGGGTCTACGTTAGCGTAGTCGGCACTCTGTGCCTGATATACCTGTTGGGTGGTTAAGCCTTGGGCAACCTGCTCAGGTTGAATCTGTCCAGCAGTCTGTTGGGCCTGATATATTATATCTTGAGAGTTCGTCTGATCTGGTGTTGCTGTGGCACTCTCCGTTGAGGGGGCGTTAGGTATTATTTTGTCGTCCGGCTTGGCTAAGTTGTCAGCTTGACCGTGCAGCATGTCGTAATCGCCTTCTTCATCCTTCTCGTCGACACTTTCCTTCTCGACGTCGCTGTCACTGTGGTACTGAGCACCTTCCCCTGTTGAGGAAACGCGGATGTTGTTATTACCCGTGCTTGTGCTGTAAGATTCATTGGCCTGTTCTGCAATGGTGTCTGTGCCGTTCGGAAGAAGCGCATTCTGTGAAGGCAACTTCTCCTTGTTGAGGGAAGCGGCGTCTTCATAAGTGTCCGTGAGGGAAGAGGAGTGGTCGTTCCCTTGCGAGGACTCAGAGTTGTAGTAGGCAGTCATTTTGGTGTTTTCTACCTCTTTCTCCGTGCTACTCTTATCTTGAGATTCCTTCTTGGGCGAGTCTTCCTTGTCAAATATCTCGGACGACTTGCTGTCAGGTGTGGAATTATTCTCGGAGCTTGCTCTTGGAACCGGTACGCTTACTTCTGTACTGTTACGGTTCTTCTTCTTGAGCTGGCTAGACGCAAGTGTATCTCTTTTGCTCTGGTGTGGCTGCAGTCTGCCGCTACGGTTCGTAGTGGTTTTCGCTGTAGCTGTTGGTGTTATGTGGTTGGAGGTCCTTGGAGTGATGTTACCCGGGCCTCTCTTATTGCGGTATGTTTGAGACTGGGAGGCTGTGTGTGAATCTACTGAACTTGTTTCTTCGGCGCAACATAAAAAGGATGCAAATCCCATCTGATTAGTCCCAGACCGTGGGGAGATTAAAATATAGTGTGATCTACACTAGTGAGGGTTAATGGATTACCCTGCAAAAAAAAAGAACTTTATTAGGTGGTGGAAGAGGGAAATCCGCTGTAAAACGAAAGTTCGCTCTATGGTGGAAGGAAGAAGACGGATGGTGTGTCTATGCGGCTGTCACTATTGACAGTGCTCGTCTTCTTTGCTTGACTTTCAGGGAGGCAAAACACAGGACAAATCTATGTGTCGTATGATCCCTCGAAACACGCACAAAAAAAGCAGAGAGGGTTAAAAAATGCACCAATAGTAATCAGGAAACGATCTCCCGCTATATGGTATAAGCCTCTGGATGTTTATTGTCACAACAAGCTGTGTTATGCGTGATCTGCTGTATCAGGAAGTAGGCAGTGTGGTAAATAGATGATGTGAGGGCTTCCGTGTAACGTGTATTGTTCTGCCTCTCGTGTCTTGTTGACTTATCACCTATCCCTATAATAATTTCTGGATATGGGGGATAAGGAAAAACTCCCAAAAAAAAAAATAAAATTGCGAGCGTACGAAAAAAAAAATCTTGCTTGGGAAAGCAAATCGTGGGCTCTGTGCGCGGTTTCTCTGTGTAAGGAAACGCTGAAGCCGGAAAAAAGGGCCTGAAGCTGCGGGTGGTTCACTGGTGGTCGAGGAAAGAGGAGAACGTATTACAAAATGCAGTGACGAGGTGAGCTCGCTGTTTGTGCAAGTGCAATAGTGAAAAGGTAAAGCGGAGCGCCGTAGCTGTAGCTCTCTCGGTCCAGTGGAGTATGTTTTCGTCTAACGTGTGCGATGGTGAGTAATACGAATAAAGCACTGAAGCAGGCAAAGAAGGAGGGTAATAGTGTGTTATTATTTTCCTTTTTTAGCTTACTTATGCCACGCTGACGTGTTTGATGTCGGAACTGCAATGAGCGGTACTCGTTAGATGTCTTCACGTCGGTGCGGATGGTTTGGGTTTCTCCTTGGTAGCGAAGTACAGAAAACGCCCTTCTTGTAATGTAGGTTTAACTAGTCTTACTGGCGCCTTAATTTCTGTCCCTGCCTTGCGGAGCACACTACTGGAGTCTGTGTGTGGAGGGTTGTGTGGTTTTATTCTGCTCTATGGCAAGAAGTTAGATTATGTTGATGTGGTGATCGGTGGTGAACTAACCAAGCCAATAACCGCTACGGATACGGCAATTAATTGATGCACTAATTCAATAAATTATTATATATATATACTAGCAAGGCCTTAAGGTGGGGCTCTTCGCAGCCTAGTCCGGAATAGTCTAATAAACAAACCAAGAGAATTGGAATAAAACTATGCACAGTGCTAAATGCATTGAGCATGAGGTATTGGCGTATCAGACAGCCAGGGCAGCGGGGAATTCTATGACCAAATATGGACAGGGTCTACCCGGCAAATCAGAAACCGCTCTCGGGTACTTCCCTCTATTGTCACCCGCCCACTATCAACAGGCAGGCAGCGGGAACCAGCGAGACGCCCACTGGCTAATCCGCACACTCACGCGCAGACACACAGACACATCCGCTTCGCTTTCCCAGACAAAGAGAGTTATTTTTTTTTTCCTCTTGCTTCCCGCATCCGTCTCTGCGGCTCGGCCACCGGTCCTTGTTCGGTTAATTCCGCGCGGAGACCGGCCCGCACAAGGGCCAATCCTGGTCCGCTCAGGCCTGAATGAATGCGAAGCAGCTTCTCTCTGCCGTTTCCTGCACGCACTCGTCGCTGTCCGTGCAGAACCCGAGAATCCGCGTAACCGAATCGCTGACACTCCCGCATCCCCACACTGCGCAGCAGCACCAGGTCGCGTTCTCTCTTGCCCTCCCGCTGCCGCCCTATTGTGTTCGGCCCGTTGTCACTTATTCGAATACTGTTGTTTTTTTTGCGCGGTCACACCGCCTAGGTCATGTGGGCGCTAAGGATGCTCCGCACAACCAGCTAAAATCAGGAGACAGCCAGTAACGTAACGACTATCCGTTACTACGCATGTCGAAATGCGCGTGTCAGCATATCTCTCAGCTTCTTGGCTGCCGGTCGAGTGGGCTTTGTAGGGGGACTGCTCAGTGGGCAGATATTCCTGGCTGCATACCCGAGAAACAAGAAAACAAGTCTCTTTGCCAGCAACGGCAAAAGCGGCGAGGGACTGCAAGCGAGCAAGGCTACGTCTAGAGGGGGCGGCATGCATGACTTATGCGAGGTGTCTGCGTTCTAGTGGTTCGATTCGGAACGGTGCGGCTATTGTCCGCGGCATTGAGAGATTTCCTTGCGTGAGTAAAAAAAAAAAAGATGGGTGGGTAAGTGCTGAGACATTGCGGAGTAATAATAAAACGCATGCCTCGTACAATTAGAGCTCAGCCTCAATTAATTGGGGTAAGTGGGGGATTTTCTTTTATTTGCTTGTTGCTGATCTGCCGCTGCTATGTCGATTCAGTGGGGAACGATATTTAAAAAGAACGGGAAAAGCGGAACCGGCTGTAGTACAGTATTTGCAAACATATTGCCACTCGTTTACCTGGCATATCCATTTGCGCGTTGTGTAGTTGACTTGGGATGATAGTAGAATCAGTAGCAAAAGCTGTTTTGGCATGCCTACCGGACGGCGATATTTTACAAATTGTAGTTATCGCAAATATTACGCAATCTGTGTGATTTCCCTGTGCTAACTGAGTTGTGCACCTAGTGCAGGGCCACGTACAATTAATTATTACTTTTCAAAGGGCGACGACAAAAGCAATTACAGTCAACTCTGTAAACGGACATCACCTATCAAGGGAGTATATTTGGGCTTGCAATAATATTCCCATGTGTTTCCTGATAGGGGTGTCTATTCTCTACATGAGGTATACATATCCGGTGTGGTGACTGTAATATATATCGTTGAATGTACAACTGTAGCAAGCTATGTTTTGTTGAACAGAGACTTCTGCACCACATCACAGGGTCCCTGCACCGCCACCTTCAGCTGATCAATCATTTGCCTCTGTCAACACCACACTTATATTTTTTGCGGGATGAACAGGCAATAAACACGACAGGGCTGGTGCCTTTCAGAAATATAATACACCTTCGTAGGAGTACCTGTGTTTCTATTTTTCGTCCTTGCGGGGTCGATAAGATAATCGCCGAATTGTATGCTTAGCGGGATGACAGGCACCCAGGGAACAAAAACGTTCCACAGTTATCGGCCATGTCACTGCAGATGTGGAATGCTCGGCACAATAGATGATGATTGTTGCAGGGGTGATTATACTCTTGCGGGGACGCTCTAGTATGGCGTCATTGTTTGTCGTTTGCTACGGTTTGTGACGGGCACGTGATCAAAATATTTTTTTGTTCCCCGCCCCGATGAGAACGCATCGTTTCAATGTGTACATGTAATTGAAGCTCTCCAGCACCTGCGAGGAGAAACTCTTTCATAACGTCAATACAACCGCAACAGTAACGGAAAAATAAAACTATTCGGAAGTTATTTCTGCTATTTACTACATTGGAGCACTACTCACACTGCTACTAAAACACACACTCCGCATCAATGAGCAGAAACTTCGCTAGCCCTTCGCGCAGTATGTCGCCTGAGCAGCTGCATTCCATTCGTCAGCGTTTGGTGACAGACACCCCTAAGCTGTACAAGGAAAATGTTCTGTCGTACCCAGACCTCCAACCACCTCGGCAGCCGGAGGTTGGGTCGTCAAAGTACGGTATGCATGTTCCTGCTGACTCTCACCAACACAAGGATCCTTCATTTCACTTACAAAATCTGAGTCTACATGACTCGAAAACCGCAGCAACTACGACCACAAATCAGCAACAGGAACAAAGGGATGAAGTTCTTATGGATGACTTCTCTCGTATGGATACCAAACTGGGGGACTTTGAGAACCCAGCGCTGCAGAAACTCCTCAAAAGGTCTGTTAATAAGGAGCAGGAATTCAGCACATTCGTCACAAACATAATTTCGCTGAGTCTGTGGAATCTCTTCTCCAACTTTGTGAAGTTGTTTGTTTCTCACACCACAACTGGGAAACAGCTGCGGGTTCAGTTATACAAGAAGATCAACCGTGTCGATTGGATTCAGGACATCCTTGCGAATGACTATGTGAAGTATGTTGCTGGCACCGTGACTTGGAACCGTGTTAATTGTGCATTCCACTTGCTAGTTTGCTACAACCTCGTCCTTTCCGTGTGGAGACTGCTATCTAACGGGCGTACGTCGGACCTGCATCTGTCTGCCAAGCAAAGACAGCTTCTCGGCTTGAAGGGCGGTAAAGGCAAGGGAAGTCAGCACAGTGGCAGCAACGATATCTCCGCCGCATCCATGCGCAAACCACACATCATACAAACGCCCAAGCCAAACGAGGCCGCAGACAGCAACCGGGTGATCCCAGATCAAGCGGAGACGCCGTTCCTGTTCAAGTCTCTCAAGACACCCAACAGGGCGAAGCAGAACGAGCCAGCACAAACACAGTACCTTCCATACTCGCAACCCAAGTTCCAGCAGTCGGCTCAATTCGGGGGTCGCTCGAGTGTGTTTGGGGACGTGCAGCGGGCGGGGCCTGGGTACGGCAGTGCTATGGGAAACCAAGCGAGACAGCCTGCGGCGCAGTTCCAGCAGCAGCCAGTGAACAAGGCTTACGTCGCTAGCCCCCGGTACTCCTACATCATGAACTCGCCGGGCGCGCACCATCTGTAATAAAGTAGCAGTGTATGTAATTGTAATCCGTTCGCAGCGCATCAGCTCAATCGTGTATACAAACTTTTTTCACCTGTTGTATGTACAGTATTTATACGTATGATTTATGCTATGTAGCGAACTAGTACTCTGGGAAGAGGAACCTGATGTTGTCGAGGGTCTCTGGGGCCATGACGTCCTTCTTTGTGGCGATGGACATCTTGGCAGTTCCGGTGAGGCCGTCCCCGGTCTTCATGAACTCTGGGATCTCCTTAGCCATCTCCTGGATGATTCTAGCAGCGAGGGCGTTCGCGTTGCGGCCGTTGTTAGCGAGGTGGCCGAACACGGCGTTGACGGTGACAGCCTCCTCGTGGTCCCTCCATGCGTCGTAGTCCGTGGACATGCAGACCATCTGGTATGGCAGCTCTAGCTCGCGGGCGAGCTTGGCCTCTGGGATGACGCTCATGTTGATGATGTCGCCGCCGAACATCTTGTACATCTTGGACTCGGCCCTGGTGGAGAACTGGGGGCCCTCCATGCACACCACAGTGGTCTCAGGATCGTAGTGCATGAGACATGGCTGCTCTGGAGCGTCCTGGTTCTCCAGGACATCCTTGAACTGGTAGATGAAGTCGGCAAAGCTCTTGGAGAAGGGGTTGCCGAAGCCGACGTGGCCGACAAGGCCGACCTCGTTGAAGTAGGAGGAGGCGCGGATACCCTTGGTGCGGTCAATGAGCTGCTGTGGCAGCACGAAGTCGCGGGGCTTGATGTGCTCCTGCAGGGAACCGACGGCACTGAAGGAAAGCACGGCCTTGGCCTGCAGACGCTTGATAGCGGCCATGTTGGCGCGGAAGGGCACCTTGGTGGGAGGGTACTCGTGGTCGACACCGTGTCTGCTGACGAAAGCGACGGTGAACTTGTTGGCACCGCCGATCACGACAGAGATGGTGATTGGGGAGGAGGTGAGGCCCCAGGGGGTCTGCATGGGGGGCAGGACCGCGACGGGCTTCAGACAGGCGAGGTTGTACAGGCCGGTTCCGCCGATAATGGCGAGGTCGATGGGCTCGTCGAAGGTGGAGGGCAGTTCGCTGTTGGTCATGGCGAGGGGGTGTGTGGAGTATACAGAGGTATAATGCGACAGATCTAGAGAGTAAAGAGAAACACGACAAGACGTTATTATCCATCATGCATATCGTCTATATAGCCCGTAGCGTGGCCGCGTCTCATCGGCATCGCCAAATTTTCGCATTCCGCGGCGTCCGCGATTGGCGGCGTGCGGTCGAGCGTGTGCGGAGAGCGTGTGCGGAGCGGTGATGTGCAGGCGATGTGCGGTGCGAGTCTTACAGGGCGACTGTGGGAGTGGTGCTCAAATCTGCAGCATATGGAGTGTATGCCATAAATCCATTTTGACTATGTTGTACCGTATTAAATTCTTATCTTGTTTCTCACATACAGAGACCTGAAGACCATATTTATCAAATATAGCATATAGATAGGAAAGGATGCTCAACCACCCCCTGTATCGAGACAAATGTACAGCCGGTGATATCTGCTATATCTGCTTACTTCACGTACGTAGTTCTTGTATTTTCTGCAGCGTATTGCCCTACATTTTAGCAGCTGTGCGGTGTGTGTGCCACTACAGTATTAGCGCGGGGTTACAGCTGGAAGACACAAAGGTAGGTCAGTGCAAGTAGCGAGTACCACCAGTTTCGTTAGATAGCAGTTATGTGAAAATGATAGATTCTACATCCGTATATGCCATTTTTATTAGATGTGATCTACAATTTCTTGTGTGTAGGACACCCGACAAATTTATGTAGTATACAGCGCTAGCATACATTTCCTGATACACGCCTGTGGACAGCGCACCAGTCATGTATCCATCCATCAGTGCAACATCGCAACACTACAGTACACACTACTCAAACGCCAGTACATAGCCTTGCAATACCGTAGTGCATTATTCGGCGCCATACCTATTTCTCCGAGAACAGCACACCCCTCTGACATACAATACTCACCGGCCACTCCCGCACCGCACACCCGCATGCCCTCACACAGGCACCGCCCTGCCGCCTCGAGACAATGCACTCCCTCCCCTGCACCTGCACCTGCACCTGCGCTATATGCACACCCGGCTGCCGGCAGCGCAATATGCCGCCGTCCCCTAATTCTCCTGTCTGGGCTGCCTGTGCTGCCTGTCTGTGTGTGTGTGTGTCTCTCTCTCTCTCCCGCTGCGTCTCCCGCTGCGTGCAGCGCCATCGCCCGCACAAAAAACAGCGAAAAAATAGACGCCCCCTTCTGCCCCTGGGCATATATCATGGATCACAGCCCATGCACACGGAACACACCCTCGAGAGGCATATATATACACACACAGAGCATATACACATCCCGCTGGACTGGGTCTGCTAGATAGATACGTGCACTGCAGGATACTTCGCTTTTTTTTACGCTAGCTTTACTTTCCCGCTACTTTTACACAGCTCGCTTCTCCCCTGACCCCGCAGGCACGCCCGTATTCACACAGCTGTTACACTTTGCACACGCAGTGATAGTATATTCGCCATGCCCAGTGGTTTGCACAGCAATGCCTCGAGCATCAAGAGTGCTTCCAAGAAGAAGAGCAAAAAACACGTAGAGATAAAGGAGCCAGAGGCGCACTTCGATAAGCAGATACACGACAAGACGCCATTATTCAAGGAGCAGTATGTGAGTGGTACGAATACTACTTCTGGCACTGCCATGACGAGGAGTCGCAGCAAGGAGTCCGCTGCCAGCTCCATTAACGACTCAGAGGCTTCTGCGACTGCAAGTTCCTCCAGGTCTCACAAGAAACCAATGTTGCTGCATCGCACGCTCAGTTCATTGTCCGCTAATCTCGATCCAATCGCCCCGGATACTTCTGGCTCTGCCTCCGCTTCCCGCTCCTCGTTTTTCCATGGACCCAGGTCCCACCACCACCATCACTTGCAACAGGATAATGGAGGAAGCGGTACTGGCAGCGGGTCTGAGATTGTCCCGCCCCGCAAGACTTCCTTTGCTGGCGCCCTGTTCAAGCGCTTCTCCAGTGCAGGTTCACACGGAAGCAAGAGCGCAAAGGCAGCAAAGAAGCACAGCGCAGGCAGCAGCGGCAACAGCAGCAGCACAATGCCGCCACCATCGCTATCGTCCAGGGACACTACTGTCGCCACACCCAGCCCGCTGGTATCCATACCTTCCTCCCAGTCGCCTTCGCTCCGCTCGCAGCGGCGCGATTCCCGCGACTCTATGATCCTCGGGCCGCTCTCACACCCTATAGAGAGCGTGCCAAAGGTGATACGCAACACCGTCGCAGACGTCGTTTCCACAATCACACACGAGCCGGAGGCGTCGAAAGAGGAGGTGCCAACGAGCGCATCCCACAGCAACAGCAACAGCGGAATCGGGTTCCGCACGCCGTCGCATACCAAACCTTCCTCCAACTCTTCCTCGGGGACCAACATTGGCGGGACACGCACCCCAGACACGCGGCGCGGGTCCATGATCAGCGGCATCTCCCCCTCCACTTCAAACTTCAAGTCCCTGCTCTCAAAGAAGGAGGCGCCCTTGCAGAAGGAGATATTCATCCCCAAGGAGCTGCGCATGTCCAGGAACGCCCAGGGGAAACCGGCAAAAGAAACCAATACGCATATCCCTGAGCCCACGCCGTCCCCAGGTCCCTCTGAGAGCGGGTCAGACAAGTCCGACGAGAAGAAGGCACTGTTCCCACTCGACACAAACCTCGCAGACGTCACGGATATCACGAAGGCCGCAAACATGCACAGCGAGGACGATGACGACGACGACTCGGAAATGGCTGACTCGGAGGCAGACCTCTCCCACTCCAACGAGCTCGCGGCACATAGCACAGACAACATAAAGGACCTCAAGAAGTCTGCCAGCGGCACGTCCACCGAGTTCTCGGACGCAAACTTCAGACCACTCGCGAAGAAGTCGCACTCCCTCGCCGATATTCAGAAGTGGGCCACCAACTCGTCCGCAAGCATATCGCCCTTCGCATCGCAGAAGAGCAACGAGTGGATCGCGCCCGAGAGTTGGGACGTCGAGACAAACTTGGAAAAGGCAAGGGCAAAGAAGAAGGCCAAGGCCAGGGCAAGGAGGAGACGGCTGCGCGAGAAGAAGAAGCTCGCCAACGGAGAACTGCTCTCCTTCAGGGCAAAGGACAGGCACAACAGAGGCCAGGGCGGCGCCCAGATCGACTCCGCAATGGAGGAGTCCACACCGGAGCCGGCCGAGTCCTCGGGGACAAATCTCGAGAGAACGCGATACATGCAGAACGAGTACGAGTTTTCAGAGAGTTCGTCGTC
Source organism: Maudiozyma humilis (assembly GCA_037102785.1). Classification (NCBI taxonomy): domain Eukaryota; kingdom Fungi; phylum Ascomycota; class Saccharomycetes; order Saccharomycetales; family Saccharomycetaceae; genus Maudiozyma; species Maudiozyma humilis. Next base: position 1,084,987 of record BTGD01000001.1, on the reverse strand, counting down.
GAATGATTCGCTCTCGGAACTGAGTGCAGAAACTGACTCCTACACAAGCTCCTCAGAGGAGGATGAAGATTTCTACGATATCCAGAACGACAGGCGTGCGATTGAACGTCAGAGCACCGGAGATCTGTCTAACAAGGCGTTTTCCTCCATCAATCTGCTGTCTTTGAACAAGCAATCTTTTACACCTGTGGTGAAGAATGTGGACGATGAGAAATCTGATAAGGTCGAGTATGAACTGGAGCGCTATTACAAGGACTTCAGTGATCTCGACCCAAAGAGACACTATGCGATTCGTGTGTTTAACACCGATGACACCTTCACAACGTTGTCCTGTACTCCAAGCACCACCGTCGAAGAGATGATTCCAACATTGAAGAAGAAATTCAACATTTCTGTTCCAACAAATTACCAGATATCATTGAAGGTCGGTAAACTATCCAAAATTCTGAGACCATTGTCGAAACCAATTCTGGTAGAGAGGAAGCTTCTACTTCTAAATGGATATAGAAAGTCCGACCCATTACATATTATTGGTGTTGAAGATTTGAGTTTTGTTTTCAAGTTCCAGTTCCACCCTGTTACGGCATCTCACTTCACTCCCGAACAGGAGAAGAGATTACTTCGCAGTGATTTTGTCCACGTAGATTTGAGAAATATGAATTTAACCACCCCGCCAATTATCTTCTACCAGCACACAGCCGAGATTGAGAGTTTGGATGTTTCTAATAATGCAAACATCTTCCTCCCACTTGAATTCATCGAAAGTGCTATCAAACTATTAAGTTTGAGAATTGTGAACGTTCGTGCTTCCAAATTCCCAACAAATATTACCGAGGCATACAAGTTGGTGTCCTTAGAATTGCAGAGAAACTTCATCAAAAAGATTCCAGGTTCCATTTCCAGACTAGGTAACTTGACAATATTGAACTTACAATGTAATGAACTGGATAAGTTACCACAAGGATTTTCCCAACTTAAAAATCTTCAGTTGCTAGATCTGTCGTCCAATAGGTTTAGTAGGTACCCTTCAGTTATTAATAACTGTACCAACCTTCTTCAAATTGATCTATCTTACAACAAGATACAAATTCTTCCTGATAGTATTAACCAACTGGTAAAGGTTGCGAAGATAAATCTGGCCCATAACAAGATTAGCCAGATTGACAACTTGTCTGGAATGAAGAATTTGAGAACTTTGAATCTTCGTTTCAACAGAATTGCCACGATTAAAACAAACGCTTCTAATTTACAGAATCTCTATTTGACAAACAATAGAATTTCGAATTTCGAGGATATCGTTCCTAAGCTCAGAGCACTCGAAATACAAGAAAATCCTATCACTGTAATTAACTTTAAGGATTTCTACCCGGCAAACATGACATCTCTTTCATTGAACAACGCTCAGCTAGCCAGTATTCCTGGAAAACTGTTTACTAGTTTAGCAAGACTTGAGAAATTAGAATTGAACGAAAATAACTTAACAAGACTTCCACCGGAGATCGGGTTATTGAGTAAGCTGGTTTATTTGTCTGTATCGAGGAACAAACTTGAAAGTTTGCCACAGGAATTCTCTCAACTAAAGAATCTAAGATCTCTGAATCTCCATTCTAATAATATTAGAGATGTTTTCAAGTGCATGGATGACATTGAGTTAACAACACTGAATATTTCATCTAATATGTTCGGAACCCAAGATATGGATGGTGATTTTCTTCATGCCGTTCTTAATGGTTCAAAGTTGACAAACAGTCTGATGTTCTTTATTGCTGCTGATAACCAATTTAACGACGAGATGTGGTCCCTGTTTAACTGTTTCACAAATCTTCAATTGCTGAACTTATCGTACAACAATCTATCTGATGTCTCTAATCTAAAGCTAGAGAACCTAAGTGAACTCTACCTGTCAGGAAATAAGTTACGTACATTGCCAAGTGATACCGTTCTGAAATGGAAACAGCTGAAAACACTGATGTTAAACGCCAACCAACTATTGTCGCTCCCAGCTGAATTGTCCCAACTGACTCACCTAAACACCTTGGATGTGGGTTCTAACCAGCTGAAGTATAACATTTCTAATTACCACTATGACTGGAATTGGAAGGATAATAAGGGTTTGAAGTACGTTAACTTTTCCGGTAACAAGAGATTTGAAATCCGGTCGTTCTTCAACACCGAACTTGGTATCGATATGTCCGATTTCACCGGTCTACCACAGCTTAAGGAGTTGGGTTTGATGGATGTTACAATTAACACAACTAAGGTTCCAGATGAAACAAGTAATTTCCGTCTAAGAACAACTGCATCTGTCATTAACGGTATGAAATACGGTGTTGCTGACACGTTAGGACAGCGTGATTATGTCTCTTCCAAGGATGTTACATTTGAGAGATTCAGAGGTAATGATGATGAGTGCTTGATTTGTCTGCATGATATCAAAAATCAAAACGTTGATTATGGACACAATATATCTCGTATTGTCAGAGATATCTACGATAAGATTCTTATTCGTCAATTGGAGAAATATGGTGATTCAGACGATGATAACATTAAGAAAGCTCTTCGTTTCAGTTTCTTACAATTGAACAAAGAGATCAACAGCATGCTTTCATCTGTTGACAGTGGAACCAATGTCGAGAATTTAACATCGGCTGATTTATTGAGTGGTGCTTGCTGCACAGTTGTGTTCATCAAGGGTACAAAACTTTTCACAGCTAATATTGGTGATTGTATGGCTGTCCTATCCAAAACGAGTGGTGACTCTCAGTTATTGACCAAGTTGCACATTCCCTCAAAAAGAGAAGAATATGAAAGGATTAGAATTTCTGGTGGTTATGTTAACAATGGTAAGCTCGATGGTGTGGTGGATGTTTCGAGAGCTGTTGGATTTTTTGACTTATTGCCACATATTCATGCCTCTCCTGATATTTCAGTTGTTAATTTAACGAGAGCAGATGAAATGCTTATTGTCGCAACACACAATCTATGGGATTTCATGAGCTACGAAATTGCATGCGATATTGCCAGAGAGAATGTAGCCAACCCCATGCTGGCTGCCGAAGCCATGAAGGATCATGCTGTTGCCTATGGATGTTCTGAAAACATCACGATTATGTGTTTAGCCCTTTCCGATAGTACAGTTAAAGGAAATAAGTTCACCTTGAACAAGAACTCTCTAATGACAAGAAGAACGACCTTGGAGGATACTACATTAAGAAGACTGCAACCTGAAATTGCTCCACCCACTGGAAATTTGGCTGTTGTATTCACCGATATCAAGAGCTCTACCTTCTTGTGGGAACTGTTCCCTGATGCGATGAGAACTGCAATCAAGACACATAATGATATTATGCGTAGACAGCTGCGTATATTTGGAGGTTACGAAGTCAAAACAGAAGGTGATGCCTTCATGGTAACATTCCCAACACCCATCAGTGCCCTTGTTTGGTGTCTGAGTGTCCAGCTGAAGCTATTAGATGCTCAGTGGCCAGAGGAAATTACGTCCATTCAAGACGGTGGTCTAATTAAAGATGAGAATGGTGTTACTATCTATCAAGGTTTGTCTGTCAGAATGGGTATCCACTGGGGTGCTCCTGTGCTAGAATTGGATCTTGTCACCCAGAGAATGGATTATCTTGGTCCAGTTGTCAACAAGGCCTCGAGAGTTTCCGGTATTGCGGATGGTGGTCAAATCACCTTGAGTAGTGACTTCGTGTCTGAATTCAATAAAATTATGAAATATCATGAAGAGGTGAGGAGTGGAAAGAAGGCCTTAGTTGATGTCTACGGTGAAGAAATCATTGGTGAGGTTCTAGAGAGAGAGATTGCAACATTGGAAAACATTGGTTGGACATTCTTTGATCTCGGTGAGAAGAAACTGAAGGGTCTAGAAACTAAGGAGTTCATCACTATTGTATATCCAAAGATATTGGCCTCTCGTCATGAGTTTGCTACTGAGGATGATGAATTTAAAATAATTGATCAGGATCTGCTATTCAGATTGAGAACCTCCTCTAACAAGCTGGAGGGAATTCTATCTGCAGTAAGTGGTGGTTACACCGAATTCGATAAAACCCACCAAAATTCTTCCTTTATCACGCTTGATCACAAATCTCAGGATGTGCTGATGAGCTCTATATCTGATAAGGAAATCGCAGCGTTTTTGGATCACCTTGTTACACGTGTGGAATCTGTTGTTGCTTTGTTGCAACTCCGCCAAAGAATGGGCAAGGGTCTTCACTTACACAACCCTAACGATAGGACTCTTACCTCAGTTGGTGTATTTGATCTTGTTGATAAATTATTGGCATGTTTTGAGGATGAAAGTGCCAACTCAGAAGAAAAGGTTAATGAACTATGATATTCACTTCTGATTTATACATGACTATATTTAATGAACAAATAGAATGCAAATTTAAGATAATGTATCTACTTTATAAACTACAGTTACATGTGGATGTATGTTGATCATGCCTGTTCGCCCTGTTTGAAATATACATAAGAACAGACGTGCGGATAATCGCTTATGAAATAATAGGCATTTTTAGAAATGTAATGTCTTTCATGCTCTCTATTTTTATACCTGGCTTTCCAAGTCTCTCATTTGGATTGGCATGTTACCAACGTTGCCGTTGGCCGATGGTACTGCGCTTGTTCCTTCGGTGGTCATTGTGTCTACCATGCCTTCAAAGAAGGTATCTCTCAGTTCTCTCCACCTTGTGGTCCATGTGCCTAGGAATATCAGGATCAGAGAGGATAGAAACTGCAATATGAACCATGAGAGTGAGGGAAATTTGCGGTCATATATCCACACCACGATGAGATTGATTGCGTGTATAGTGATCGCAAAGTCCCAGGCCAGTTTGCTTCTGCCGACGATGACTGTGAGAAATATCACACAGATGAGGGCATCAGCCAACCACAAAACAGTTAGCGTAAGACCATATCCATTGGTGAATTCAATGTACTGTGCGGAAAAGAGCCAGTGCTTTAGTTCTATGGAGTGACCTGCCAGTTTCGCCCAGGAGTAGAACAATACGGATGCCGTGGTGTAGTAAAACAGTTGCAGAAGCACGATCTGTAAAGTAATTTTGCTTGGCGAAAGTGAGTCCTGTTTGAAGATCACAGAGGGTTTCAGCTCATGTGGAATCCTCAGGTATCGCCTTAGAGATGACATATTTTGAGGGTCTATAGAGAATGTGGCTTATGAAATGGAGATTGGTCAAATGACTGTCAGTGCAAAAGAGTCGAAACAAAATGACAACAGAACAGAAATGAGAGCGTCTTGGTATCACACTATCGTGAAGGCGTTCAGTCGTGTATGCCGTCTTTTAGACTTACTACCATACATCTGAAGTAGTCGTCCTAGTCTGTTTCAGCACAGCCAGCCCACAAATAGCAGCGTCGCGCGGGCGTTACCCTCCCGAAGGCTTCGCAGCGTAGAAAATCCGGAGTAAGTAAGAAAGGGAGGCTGTTATAGTCCTCATCTAGGTGGAATGTTCAATCATCAGAAGGTTAAAGAAGTAGTAGATCGTTTTGGTGTTTATTTCAATACTACAACGTCATTCACATCCTTCATATTTAGTTAAAATGTCGTTTGGTGCTAAGAAGTTCAGATCGCGGAAGCAGCAGTTGGCGTACGAGGCATCCCTCGCGGGAAAGTACCAGAAACACATGAAGAAGAATCCGTTTCTGTACTTCGGTTTGCCCTTTTGCGGTATGATTGTTCTCGGGTCCTACTGGCTGACTGATTTCATGGAGGTCAGGTTTCAGCGTGATGACAGGAGAGTACAGGAGATGAACGAGGCTGATATTATCAAGGTCAAGAACAACCAGAGGAAATTCGATATAAAGGAGGAATACTATAAATTGCAGGGCCTCTCGGAGGAGGAATGGGAGCCTGTAAGAGTAAAGAGGTTAAAGGATGAGTCTGAGAACGTGTGGTGAAGACTCGAGGAGTCTGTTGGGGCTCACTGCATATTCTTACCGTACATTAAGCCACATAGGGAAATTTTGAGATGGGATGCTTTCTGCATTTGTGAGCTGTGGTTATAAGAACAATGCGATCTTGATAAATGAAAGGTTGCATTCACTAGGCATCGCATATGCGAAAGAAACTGTACATACAAGCATATGATTTCCACGGTTTAACATTGTGTGGTAGGTCTTATTACATCATCGCAGTGCGAGCACATATTTCTACAGGGTACATGTTAAATAATAATATTATAATAATGACTTTTAAGTAGATAGGGATACAAAATTCTGGATGCAGGACTGTTTCTAACTGTTTAACAATAGCGCGGTTGTCTTTTATTTGTTTTGAGATGTAATTCATGTACTTCCGACAGGTGTGATTTACACCACATCCATGAATAACAGTTCGTACTCTGAGTCATTTTCGAATTCTGAAAACAAAATGGAGTCTTCACTCCTTAATTCAATATACCGGGCTCTCGGTATCAGTACACCATTTAGTGTAGTTCCATTCGATGAATTCAAATCCATAATGTACGGCACCAACTTCTTGTTTCTCTCTCTGAATTGTATCACACAATGCTCCTTGGAACACCCCGGGTCCGGTATTCCAATATCAGCGAGAACTACACTCTGGTGCTCATCCTCATCTATGTCCTCCTCATTTTCGGATTGATCGTCGACTGATTTTGGAATATCTCTTCCTATTATATAATGGCTTCTTAAATCCAGATTGTATTCTTTAATCGGTACTGGCACGTCCTTTTTGTACAAAATAGCCTTGATTATGGGTCGCTTTTCTAACGGCATGTTTATCTTATCCCAGTAGTTTGCCGGTGATATCGAATCTCGGGGTTCTACGTGTTTCAGTGGCTCTCCTGACTTGTTGTTGGACTCTGCCTCCAGGATGCCCGATGAGCCAAAGTCTGGCAGTATGACATTTTCGGGTCTGGACCGCTTAATTTGATCGTACCTGCTATCTTGGGATCTTGAATATCGCTTCATAATTGCGGTGTGTATCGGTGTCAGAGGGCTTCTTTAGCGGTATATTGGACCCTTCCCACGGGGTATTTTGTGTTGATTAGTTGTAGTTGTGATGATCGCCCGCCACTTTTTGGCTTCTTTGGGGAGTCCGCGAAACTTCTAGAAGGTTTTCGGTCCTTGTGACCATTTTATGAGGTGGTGGGAAGGTCATTCGAGAATAAGTCTGGGGAGTGGCATCTTAACTATTGGTGGTTGCCTATGTACTAATGTAAAGTTAGGAACTGTAGGGTTTTGTTTATTGTTAAAATATTTCTGGAGATTTTCAGACTGTTCTTCTGACAGTTACATTGTAGATTATGCCAAAATATAAAAACCTAATCTTTAAAAATATGAATATAAGGCAGTATAAGTAAATGAATTCAACATATATATATAGACACATTGTTAAATCACCCCAAGTAACCCAATACCGATATATGGATTCTGTATTTCCTCTACGTCAGACCAAAGTATTATCACCACGCACGACAGCACATCTCAGCCATGTGACAAACTCGCTGAATAGCGGTGCCTGGCCTTCAAATCACATGGCTAGAAGATGAGATGAACCGTGGTAGAACTGGAACCTCAAGCAATTGCTGTCCACTATCAACCGTTTAATAATCATTAGAGCATACCATAACCACTTCCCCTTTTAGCATGTCGGCTGGATTTGACATGGAGCTCATTTTGTCGAGGCCATACCTCACTCGCAAGCAAATAACAAGAGCACAAAGGAACACTATTCCAGACCTCCGAGTATACACACAGAAGAAATTGCAGGTTCTGAAGTACCTCAGTGACTTATGTGTGTATATGTTGCTCCCTCGTCGGACCCTCGAAACCACAATATACTACTATGACCGGTACCATCTGTTTAATGTGTTTGAAACTGAGATGGTGTATCCGTTGGCGACAGCATGTCTCTTGCTCAGTTGCAAACAGACCGAGACGATCAAAAAGTTGAACGAGATATGCATCACTTCATTTCGCGTACGCAAGGTCCCCAATGTAACGACGGAGATGGTGGAAGCGCTGCGGAAGCGGACGTTGCAGCTCGAACTGCGAATACTCGAAGCATGTTCCTTTGACTACAGGATAAACAACTTCCTGCACATTGACGAGTGCATTGTCAAAGCTGGTAAGAAGATTTCATGTTCCAAGGAGGTGTGCTACACTGCGTGGCTTATTGCATACGATGTGTTGAAGACAGATATTATGCTGGTAATACCGCAGCACTCCATTGCTGTAGCTGTGTTGAAAGTAGCTGAGGATCTGTTGAAGACAAACAATACTGCATGGAACCAGGACATATACGCCGAACTATCCACAGACATTAAGTCTGTGAGCGAGGCATATTTTGAAGTGGTGAACTTCTACATAAATATGTTTGACAGCTGCGAGCTGCGCAGGAACTTCGTGGCTCCACCTTCCGGCCCGGCTCCAGAAATCACACTAAAGTCCTTCATTGACCTGAAACAGGAAGCTGGGCCCGAGCATGGGCTCGATGAGGTATCTAACGAGATGGTTGACAGGGACCGCCTCCTCGCTGTCGACATGCACAGCCAAACGGTTCGCGAGCGCAGACACGTCCTGTCCCGCTCTCTAGTCATCGAGGAACAGAAATCTCTACACTAGACATCGTAGAGCATCGTTGTATTATTATATATTTATATATCCTATAATATAGAAACGCACACTTATTCCGATCCCAGGAGATGCTTGTACCTGTTCATTCTGTCTGGATCGGCGGTTATCAGCTTGTTGAGGTACTCGGCGGCTACCTTGGAGTATTCTGCGTTGCTCTCCACCCCAGCATCTTTCAATGCTCCCTCTATCACTATGAGCATCTTGAGACACCAGTTGTTGTCGCTCCCGGAGAATTCCACATCATCCTCGTTAATCAAGACGACGTTATCCCTTAGCCCGCGGAGCATCTTTGCGTACTCATCGCTGGGTAAAGTAGTCTTCACTACGTCATTAGTGATGAACCATTTGATGTAGAACCACACGGACTGGTCGTCAGCGTCTGTGTAGAGTGCGTTTGTGATGTAGTCTACCTCTCCGCGGAGCAGCGTGTGCATCTCCTCTGCTGGCAACTCCTTAAACTGGAACAGTCGCGTCACGAGCTGCACACGCTGGTGCCAGGCAGAGTAATTGGATATATTACGGTTGATGACCTGTGTGACGTACTCGAGTTCACTGCGGTCGAGGGAGCGCTGCTCAATGCGTTCGATCTGGGCGACTACCTGTCGCCTGTAGTGCCAGCCGTGGTAGTTGCGGGCGTCCATTGACAGCAGCTTGTCGACGATGGCCAGCTCGCGGCGCCACACGGCAGCGTTGTCCCGACAGAAGTACATGAGCACCCACACGCGGTGGTTCCAGATCCAGTAGACCTTGGGGAACCGTTTCAGCTGCGCCATTGTGAACTCCAGCTCGTCCTCCGGGAATGCCTCGCTCGAGGGGCGGGCGCCCGGGTGTAAGGCCTCGAGGATGTCGCGCCTGTAGTTCCAGACAGTGTTGAACTCTGGGTTCGTTGAGAGCAAGGAAGTGGTAAGTTCCAGGCTCTGTGCAGTGTATATCTGGGCATCGCGGGCGTCGAGCGTCTGGGCGGTGAGGGCGCGGTAGTTGACGATGCGCTGCTTGTCCTGCTGGCGCTTCTGTTCCAGCAGTTCGCGGGAGTGGTTGTACCGTTTGACGCCGTGCATGAGTAGTGGATGTATGTAGATGTGAGTTGGTGTCTTATGTACAGTTCAATTGACAGATAGTGGCGTACATATGTCTATATGTGCCTCGAGGGTGTTGGCGCCCGGACAACGCGCGGCCGAAGCAGGTACGGGCTGATCTGTAAACACAAGGCTGTGTTGGTGATGGAAATAGTGTGAGCGATATACTTGAGTGTTAGGAGGTGGATACATTCACAAAGAGTCCAGCTACCAGCAACACACCGTTTAAGACACGCCTCTGCTGTGACTTAACGAGACGTGTATTAGAGACGAGTGCACCCGTGAACACAACGCATCAAGGACAATCGAGGTCATCGTCCATTGAGGCTATTCTGCATTGAGGCACACTCATAGACTAAACGAGATATAATACGACAGGAGGCAGTACAATATCACAGTACACCTGCTCATCCGTACAAATAGCACTACTATTTTCATCGCTGTTTCCAGGAGTGTACATCGGCACACACCAACATTGTCAATTGCACCGTGCAAATCCTGCGAATCTGCGAATCACCGCTCAAGACCGTTTGAAATACGAACTCGTAGACTGCACGCAGTTTAATCACATTACCACTGAAATATTCCAATTGGCAACCATCAGAGGTCCGTGGAATATAAAGCAGAGAACCAGGAAAGCCGGAGTATTTTCATTCTCAACTGCGTAATATCATAAAAACGCGTGTTGTAAAACTGTTCCCACAATTACAACTGTAAACGACATATCATACTACTGCAACCTCAACGCACAGCTGCACACACATATCGCACAACTCTAAACCGGAGATCGTACCCACATACACAACAACTGCAAACCACACAGTTGCAACTGCAAGACATATTGTCCAACTGCACAAACTACAACTGCAAGACATATCACATATCCAAGTGAAAGCAGATATCCGCAAGTGCACACTTAATTACAACTACAGATCAGATATCCCAACTACAGATCAGATATCCCAGCTACACGCATAATTGCAATTGAAGACACAGCTGCAACTGCACGCATAACAACTGCACTCACAGCTACAACTGCACATACAACTACACGTATCGTACGACTGTGCACTGTAGACAACGCACATAACTACACACATATCGTACAACTTTACACAGTAGATATCACACCTGTAACTACTGCAAAGCCACACCCAACTCCGACTCCAACTCCAACTCCAACTTCATACCCACACACACACAAACACACAAACACAATCACACACACACACACACACACACAATGAACACACAATCACACTCACACTCCCCCGCACCCTCGGCGCTTCGCGCCTCGGGTGGCACCTCAAATGCGGACGCCCCCCTCGCGACCCTCAAAGGCAGCACACGCCTGATCACAGAATTCTTCGAGTACAGCATCAACGCGATCCTCTACCAGCGCGGCGTGTACCCGCCGGAGGACTTCGCCCCCGTGCGCAAGTACGGCCTGCCGCTGCTGCGCACGCACGACCCGGAGCTCGCCGCGTACATCCGCGCGGTGCTCGTGCAGGTGCACCGCTGGGTGCTCGGCGGCAAGTGCTCGCGCCTCGTGCTGTGCGTCGTGGCGCGCGACGACGGCGCGGTGCGCGAGCGCTGGGCGTTTGACGTGGCGAGGCCGGAGGCCGAGCCGCAACCCTCGCCGCCAGGCGAGGGCACGGGGGGTGCGGGGGGCGTGCCCCCCGCAGAGGGGCCCTCGGGAGGGCCCTCGGTGCAACAGCAGATCCGCGCGGTGATGCGGCAGATCACTGCCTCGGTCACATTTTTACCGGAATTACCTCCCGGCGCGCACACGTTCACGGTGCTGGCGTACACGGACGCGCACGCGGCGGTGCCGCTGGAGTGGGGCGACGCGGCGGACCCCGGCGTGCAGGGCCCCGGCGCGGAGGCCGTGCAGTTCCGCTCCTTCGCCACGGGCGCGCACACCGTCGGCGTCGGCGTGCAGTACAGGGAGGACTCTGTGTAGCCACCCCTAAATATCACTACGGCACATTCTATACAATGTACACAATGCATATGCTAATTGCGCGCTATAATTGATCGCTCTCCAACATGCGCTGCCACTGGAGGAGCTCGCCGACGAGCCCGAGGTTCGGGCTGACGGCTGGTGCTGCGCGGCACAGCTGCGCGTACGCCTCTGCGAACGGGCAGTGCGCGTAGCGCATGATGTACGCGACGACGAGGCACGCGGACCGCGACACCCCGCACGCGCAGTGCACCAGCACCGGGCCGCGTGCCGCGGCGTCGTGCAGCCTCTCTGTGGCGGTGCGCAGGTCCCCTGCGATGTGTGACTCGTGTGTCCACGGGAGGTGTGTGTACGTGATAGTGTCCAGGGGCGGTATTTCCTCCGCGCAGTTCACTACAGCGCTGAAGCGCTGCGCCTCTGCCGTGCTCGGCGCGTGGTACAGGTAGATGTTCGGCGGCACTACGAGAAGCGGCCCGTTGGGGTAATTGTCCGGCGCGCTTTGTGCGGGTGCACTGCGCAAGGGGGTGTGTGCACTGCGCAAGGGGTGCACCCCTAACGTCTCCCCCTGCCGCTGCGCCGAGGTGTCCAGCACCAGGGCCAGGGGGGCGGGGGATGGGGTGTCCGTGCTCGGGCGGGCGGGCGATGATCCCGCGGATCCAATGGATCCAGCGGATCCCACGGATCCACTGAAGTTTCCCCGCGCCGCGCTCGCCCGCGTGTATATCGACGCAGCGGAGACCGTGCGGCGCTGGCCGCCCAGCGGCGGCCTCGCGTTAGGTCTCGGCCTCGGGCTTGGCCGCGCACTGTGCACTTCACTCTCCCTTGGCACCGGGGAGAACGGGCCGCGCAGCCCCATTTCCTGTATCTGTGTGTGCATCATCGTGCTCCAGTATTGCAATGGCCGTGACGTATGGTGTCTGTTCCTGCGATGCGCTGCGCCATCCGCATGCGTCCCGCTTTATATACTGCAGTGGCAGTGCCCGCCCAATGCGGCGATTAGCTTTTCGCCGCGGCGTTCGTGTCCCCCGCGGGGGAATCCCGTGTCTCTGGAGCGCTTCCCGCGCGTCTCCCTCGGGGCCTCCCTCGAGGCCTCCCGCGCCTCCCTGGCACTTACGCTTCCCGATCGGGACACGCGCGAGTCCCAGAGAACGCGTGGACATCCCGCACTGACACGCCGTAGAACGAGGACGGACACACCGCCCGTTCGGGAAGGTGCCACCGTCTCCGCCGTGCAGAGCTGCTCGTAGGGCAGTGTGTTCTTGCGCACAGAGTTCTGTGCAGTGCGCTGCGGCATGTCCTGCCCCGCGGTCTGTGTCGGTCGCGCATCTATTTATAGGCGAGTGTTGCCACGGGCTTTCCCGATGATGTTGCGATGTATTGTGGCATCCTGCATTGTGTTTGCAATTTGCACTGCGTTATTGGAACTTGTACTGCGGCGTTGCAATTTGTACTGCGGCGTTGCAATTTTCAGTGCATTATTGTAAGTGGCACTGAATTATTGCATTTCACGCTGTATTATTGCAACTGGATCTGCACTATTGCAACTTGCACTGTACTACTGCATATTGCACTGCAGTGTTGTAACCGGTCCTGTACTATTGCAACTGGCACTCTGCTATTGTAATTTGTACTCTGCTATTGCATCTCACACTGTATTATTGTAATTTGAACTGCCTTATTGTAACTTACACTGTATTATTGTAATTTTCACTACATTATTGCAACTTGCACTGTATAAATGTAATATGCACTGCAGTGTTGCGTCTCGAATTGTATTATTGCAATTTGTACTACATTATTGCTTTGTGCGCTCATTCCTTATTGCACCGTGCACTGCATTGTTAGGTCTTGCAGTGTACTATTGCATCTTGCGCAGTATACTTACAACTGGCAATGCTTTATTGCATCTTGCACTGTATACTTGCAACTGGCACTGCATTATTGCAAGTTGCACTGTATTACTTCAACTGGGGCTGTATTACTACATATCAAACTGTGCTATTACATATTGCACTGCAGCGTTTCAACTGGCACTGCATTATTGCAACTGACACTGCATTATTGCAACTGACACTGCATTATTGCAACTGGCACTGCATTATTGCAACTGGCACTGCATTATTGCAACTGGCACTGCATTATTGTAATTTGCACTGTATTACTGTAATCTGCGCTGCAGCATTGCATATTGCACTACCTTATTGCCTCGTGCACTTCTTTGTTGTGCCTTACAACCACGCACTGATGTCTTGCAACTATGCATTGCTGTCTTGCAACTCCTCAATATTGTGTCTTGCAACTATGCATTCTTGGCTATACTATACTGCTATACACTACTCGCTTACACATGACTGTGCTTGGGGTCCCGTGGGACGCGCGCCGTGCGCTGCACGGATACGGACTTGGCGCTGTTGAAGAACGGCACCCGGTACCGCAGCGACCCGCGGATGATCAGCTCGTAGTCGTGTTTGATGATCTCGTCCCACGGCTCGCCCGGCTCGTCGCCATCTGGCTCGCCTGGCTCGTCCGCGCGCTTCCCTGGATCCTTCACCTTCAAGCTGGTCATCGACACGTCGTACTTACGGTTGAAGAACCCGCCGCTGAACTTCAGTGCCGGGTCCAGCGTCCCGATGCTGCCCAGCAGTATCGTCTCCGATGTGTCCTTGTCCGTGTTTTCGCCGCGGTTTTCGTTCTCATCTTCTCCCGTAGTCTTGGCAAATATGTCCAGGCTGCACTCAGAAATCTCGATCGAGAAGAACCCAGGGTTGAACGCAGACGCAGTCACATCCATCAGCAGCTCGTCCGAGGCAGAGATGACGTTGTCCACAAGCACCACGTTGAAGTCCTGCAGCTCCTTGTTCGTAGCAAGTACGAAGCCAAACACGAAACCGATCGTCACAAGCAGCACCATCACGAACGAGAAGTACACCGCAGACTTGAACTTCGACCACGTGCTCTTCTTGCCGTAGAAGTCGTGCGGCGAGTACCCGCTGCGGTCCCCGCGTGGGTACCGCCGCTGTTGTAAGGGTGGTGGTGGGACATTCAGTGGAGTGTACTCATTCGCAGCGCCGTGGCGTGGCGAGCCGGCGTTACCGCTGCTGTTGCCGTTCCCACCCGCACCATACTCAAAGTACCCGCCCTGCTGGTTTCGGGCGACGTGCGGCGACATCATCGGCTTGCCAGTGCTCCCATACGAGTACGAAGGGTGCCGGCTCCCCGCATGAGCGTGCTGCTGCATCGGAAGGATGTTGTGGCGGGCAAAGAAACTGCGGTTGCCTTCTTCCTCCCCGACATCCTCGTCGTCGTCCTCGTAGTCTGAGATCTCGGGGCGTGCCTCCAAGTTGGACCGGTGGTTGTAGTAGAACATCGAGTGGATGTCGTCGTTCTCAGCGCCGGGGCCGTTGGGACCACCGGGACCGTTAGGCCCGGCGTTGTTGTGCTGACTGGTTGTGTTCTGATGGCTGCGCATAGAGTACGTGTTGTTGTAGTTGCCCGCGTGGTTGCTAGAGTGTGCAATGGAGTGGCCGTATTGGCTGTACTCCGTCTCATCTTCCTCGCGGATGGGAACAGCATCGCCGTAGAAGTAGTCGCCGTTGCTGTTGCCATTATCGTGACCATTGCCATTATTATGCGCACTTGCATTTGCCCCATCGTTCGCATACCCTTCATACGGAGAATACGCGTTGCTATTATCATTCCCGCTAGACTCCGTGGCATACTGCGCACCGTTGTTCGCGTACTGCTGCAATCCATTCGTGCTGTTACGGATCATCCTCTTCCCTTCACTGCTGTTCATGTATGCATTTATCTTGACGCTGTTCTGGTGATTCAACGAGGACTGATTGTGTATGTTGCTGGAAACACTGTTGTGTACGCTCGACATCGGAATATTATTGTTGTTGGCATTGTTGAGATTGTTCGCATTCTGATTTGGGTTTGAGTTCTGGTTCTGGTTCTGCCCTTGGCTCTGATTCTCCGACTGCTCAATATAATCCTCCAGGTTGACATTGTCCGGGACGCCAGAATATATCCTCAACGGCGTCTCGTTGGTGTCAAAAATCTTGGACACAGTGGTGCGCAGCCCCTTCTTGTTCTCCGGCTTCATCCCAGAAGAGCTCCCAAAACTGTTGTTCTGATGCAACGACGAGGCCATCTGTCGCAGCGAATTCGCAGGGTTGTTTTGCAGCGAGCGCTGCAACGACCCGTTTTGCACACCGCTGATCGGCTGCTGGTACTGCTGCTGCGGCGAGTAGTACTGGCCATTACCCGAGTTTCCACCGGCCTTGGGGCCCATCGACGACATACTCGTTCTCTTGTCCGGGGACTTTGAATGATCCAGTGCATATGGTCTCGTGGGTCTCCCGTCCGCTGGTGCACCCCGAATTGTCTTGTTATACGATCTTACCGTGGCGAGATCCTCGATGGGTGTCCCACCCGCGACCATGTTCATTGCGGGGCTCGTGTCCATCTTTACAGGTGTAGTTGAAGACTGTTTGCCGCCTTGGTTAATATTCGGCGAATTCATCACATTGTCGGGTCTCGCTGCAGTGTTCAGGTTGGATGCCGGGTTGGTAGCAATTGGAGGCAGATGGTTCACCGAGGAATGTGCGCTTGGGTGATACATTGTAGTCCCATGCTGATTCTGGTAGAATCCCGCAGCCGCCTGGTGGCTCTGGCTCGTCCCCGGGTTGAGTGGCACCGGTGCAGCTGGTATACCTCCTGTACTAATATGCCTTGAGTTTTTCAGTCTGTTCATGAGCTTCTTGTTGCTGTTCAACAGTGGGACACTCATCTTGGGGATCACGCGGTGCTGTGGCTCTCTTTCGTTTCCAGGGGAGTAGGTGTCCGACGCCATCTGTGCCATTGGCATGTGGCCGTTGCTGCCTCCGGTAGTTGCCAAACCGCTTGGTCCTATGGTATTACCGGGTCCGCCTCCAGCAGCCGGAACTGCTCCCAACTGCGCGTTGTTACTTGAGTTCGGGTATATCACGTTCTTTGTAGAGTTTGCGGCGGACTCGTAGACGAACGTCTCCTCGGAGTCGCTGACCTCGTTCTCGTCGACGGCGGATGCCAGTCTCGCGGCGAAGAAGTCTGTCTTTGTGGGTTTCTGGGGCGACTCTCCGAGCTGCGAGTGGTTGTCGTCTGCTGGAGCGGCCTGTTTACCACTCTGGACGGCGCTTTGACCGCCACTTTGGTCGCCGCCGTCGATGTTGTCTGTGCTCTTGTTGAAGGCGCCGAGTCTCTCCGCGTTGAACACTGTACTTCTCCCTTCATTGGTGGCGCCGATAGCTTTCCCCTCATTGCGATCCGCGCCGCCGCTATTACCACTCGTTGTGTCAACCACAGCTGGTCCCGTGGCTGACCCCTGCAGTTTCTTGGGCATGGTACTATTTCCACTTAGAATATGCGATTCCTGCGACACCATCTCGTGCTGCTGCTGCGCGACACTTCCCGCTGGTCCCAGCCCCATGCCACCCCCCTGCTTCGGCATACGTTTATCGCTGAGTAGCACGTCGCGGGAGGACATGGTGTGCATCGGGGGGCGCTCTGCATTCTTGTTGGAGCGCTTGCTGTCGAGGGGCAGCTCCTGTATCGCGCTTGGGTCGGCTCCCACCATCGCGCCATTCTTCTTGACGGAAGAGGACGACTGTGAGCGGGATGCAAGGAGATGCGGAGTGGACGCAGTGGATGGCTCGTTGGAGCTGCTTGCGCCGGTGTTCTCGATGGGCGCTGTTTCCACTAGTGGTTGAGTGGGTATGAACCCCTGAGGCACCGGCTGCTCGAGCGCACTCTCTATGAGCAAGGAGCTCTTTTTGTTCTTGAGCGGCTGCGAGGACTGGTTCTGCGCGTGTGTGGACAGCGGGTTGTTGTCGATGAGGTGGGGGGATGGATCTCCCTGTGCAGTATTCCCCTCCACGCCTGTGTCAGACGGTATCACCTTGCTGTCTGGGTTGATATGCACGCTTGCTGTCGGCGGCTCGCGGGGACTGGGCGCGGCGTCTTCCCGCTGCATATCCGTATCGCTCGGGGCTGTTGTTATAGGAGGATCCCTCGAGGGGGACACTATACTCTCTGTGGACTGCACCAGCTTGTGCATAGCCGGTGGAGGAGCAGGAGGGTGCTCAGTAGCCGCCGAGCCAGTGTTTCCATGCGCCATTTGCATCTGTAAAGTAGGCGGAGCGCTACCACTATTGTTGGAGCTGCCTACTGCACTAGCAGCGGCGCTAGCCGCTGCACTGGCACTAGCACCCAGCAGTGCGCTGGCTACTGGCGCCTCCACTGTCTCTGTCTCCACTATGAAGTGCTGTTCCTCGCTCTCTGGCACTGTGGTCTTGGACACCGCTGGTGGCATCGTGGTTGGACAGGTTGCAGAAGTACAAAGTGCAATAGTGCAATAGTGCAAGAAAATACGAACATACACATACAACCGCAGTAATACAAGAGCATTACAGCTTATACGTGCGCAGGCATCGCAGCCATGTGTCAATACAGACCCTGCCCCCTGACCTCCGGTGGCGAATGGCGAGGCGACGTGCACGCGGCGGAGGCGGCGGGGGCGGCGGGAGAAGCGAGGCGGCGGACACGGAATGGACACGGACACGGTGTTCCGTCCCGCGAATTCCGTCCCCCGTTCCGTTCCGTCCCCGTTCCGTTCCGTCCCCGTTCCGTTCCGCCACTTCCACTTCCGCCACTTCCACTTCCGCCACTTCCACTTCCGTGTTCCGTGTTCCGCCCGGTCTCTCCCGCCCCCCGCCCCGCGGGTTGTTGAGCGGCGCCCTCCGCGCCACAGGGCTCAACAAATGCCCAGGCCCCCTCCCCAGGCCCCTCTCGCACCAGCCAATCAGAGGCGAGCGTCCACGCCGCGCAACGTGCGCATGTGAAGTCCACGCCCGCCCTTCCCGTTGGTCGCGCCACTGCACAGCTCACTGCACAGCGCACAGCTCTGTGGCACAGCTCTGTGGCACGGGCTCCGCGGCAGGAACGCGCACGGGTGTGGCGCGTGTGCGTATTGTGTGTGTGTTGTGTGTATGCATTGCGTGGGCGTGGGCGGGTACAGAGGCCATACGGGCCATACGGTCCGCATTGGTAAGCGGTGGATGCCCCAGGGAGCCGCGATTTACAGGACAGGTGCGCAGCTCTGGGGAGCCCCCGTGCTTCAGGTATAGGGTATATAAACGAGTGCAGGGTGCGGAGTGTGTGTGTGTGTGTGTTCTCGAGCGATATTTCCCCCCTGTTTATTTGTTGCGCGTTTGTATATATACTTCTTGCTCCGTTGTATACACTCTGTTCTTGCTCCCCTTATTACTTCCCTTCTTGCATAACCCCTCAGTAAGACATCTACGTATTTCTATTCACACTCGTATAAGCACACCCCACAATGGCTCCACCTACCTACTCCGACATCTTCAAGGGCACCAACGACCTGCTCAACAAGGACTTCTTCCACGGCACCCCGCTCGCGTTCGATGTTAAGACCGTCGCCAAGAACGGCGTCAACTTCACCCTCAACGCCAAGCAGCCCGCCAAGGACGCCCCGCTCGCCACTACGATCGAGTCCAAGTTCCTCGACAAGTACAACGGCGTCTCCGTCACCCAGGGCTGGGCCAACTCCAACACCTTGAAGACTAAAGTTGAGGTCGCCGACCTCGCCCCGGGCCTCAAGACCGACATCCTCACCTCCGTCAACCCCAACAACCTCCTCAGCGACGACAAGAAGTCCATGAACATAAATATCGACTACATCCAGCCACAGTTCACCGCCCGCGGTAAGTTCAACTTGCTGAACGGCCCCGCCGGCTTCGTCGGAGACCTCACCGTCGCCAGGGACGGCATCGTCGCCGGTACAGAGCTCCAGTACAACATCAACGGCGGCGCCATCTCCAAGTACGGCCTCGCCCTCGCCTACTCCGCCGCCGACTACTCCATCGGCCTCGCCGTCGACAACAAGCAGCTCACCACCTTGTCCTTCAACCAGACCATCAGCAGCGCCCTCGCCATCGCCACCAAGGCCACCTTGAACCCTGCCGTCAACGCACAGAAGGTCAACCTCGAGTTCGCCACCAGGTACACCCTGGACCCAGCCAACCAGGCCCAGGTCAAGGCCAAGATCAACGACGCCGGCAACCTCGCCCTGTCCTACAAGCAGCTCCTCAGACCAGGTATCACTCTCGGTGTCGGCTCTTCTTTCGACGCACTCAACTTGAACGAGCCAGTCCACAAGCTCGGCTGGTCTCTGTCCTTCAGCGCCTAAGCCTACGAGGTCTAGCGCAAGTGGAATTATTATGTATCTACCTTTTATACTTGGTGTGTCGTTTATGAAAGCTTCTTGCTGTTAATAGTCTACATTCAGCGTGCGGGTGTGCGTGTCACATCAATGGCAGTGGCAGGTGCCAGCTCCTTGCTTTGGGCAAGTATCAGTTCAATTCAAGGTGCAGAGGGGTCAGCTTCTTGCTGCGTACAAATGTGTCTCATCCACTACAACGGGTCAAGTGCCAACTCCATCGCAGTTGGGAAATGCTAGTCCCTTGCTTTGAACGAAGTACCAGATCAGTTCAAGGTGCAGAGGTATCAGCTCCAGTTCAATGAGCATGACTCAGCTCTAGTTCAATGGGGCGAGTGTGAGCTGCATTGCAAGTGCAAAAGTGGCAGCTCAATGGCGATGGGCGTAAGTGTAAGCATCATTATTTTGTGCTGAGGCTCCTGGTCAATTGTAATCAGAGCAAGAGTCAGAGCATTGTAACGGGCCTACCATCTTCATTGAAATATGAACCAACGCGAGCTCCACTACAATATGCGAAGGCGTCCGTTCTACTACAAGTGTGTCAACGTCACCCCAACACACGTACGTCCGCACAACTCTTCCCACCTCTGTATGGTATGAATATTATGATGATGTATGTTGTAGGTATATATGTATTAATAGCAGTAACGATCGCCCTCGCGCAGTCGCACTATGCTGTATGCAGGAATGAAAACGCTGTTACATGCGCACAAACTTCGGCAGCTTGTCCTTGTACGTCTCCAGGTGGCTCACAAACATAGTGATGAACTCCAGGTCCGTCTCGTCCTTCATCCCGCCCGAGAACAGGCCGTACTCCTGGTATATCGACGCAATGCTCCAGCCCTGCAGGATCTTGCGCACGATGCCCACCACTATACCAACGCGGTGCTTGCCCTTGTTCGAGTGCAGCAGCATGGGGTAGTTGTCCACGTTCACGATCATCCGCAGCACCTCGTCGATCCGCTCGTTGATCCCTTCGTCCCGGCACGAGTCCATCGGTATGTGCACGAACGTTATCTGCTCCCGCTCAAGGAAACTCGCGTACTCAGGCAGCAGGTCAGCCTTGTCGCCGATGTACACCACCGTCTTCAGGTGCAGCTGGTCCACGATAAAGCTGTAGTTGATCGCCATCGGGTACCCGGAGCGGTAGAGCGACACCTCCGTCGATATCACGGGGGAGAAGTTGAGCGGCGGGATGTACTTGTTGATGGTGTGGGGGCCAGGCATAATAAATCAATACGATGATGCAAGTGTACAGATATACGCATAAACTGTGCCGTATAGTGTCAACCATGTAACCACAATCCGCACCATCTCTTCCACTCTTCCCTCTTTAACACTGGTGGTGCTGCCTATCCAGCGCCAGTCACGATGTTCCGCGTCTTCGGCCGAGTGCAAGCCCTAATGCCCCACTTAGGGCTTCGACGCGACACAAGGATCCGCGATCAATCAGTATTCCTAATGCGGTAATAGATAAATAAGAAGACTGGTTCACGCTGGAACGTGTGACAAAAGGACCTCCATTTTATTATTCTCGACGCTGCTGGGCTGCCGCGGCCCAGGTGGGATCGGAGCAGATCGCGCTGGCTATTGTGTCCTGGGCCAGGTCGGGTTTTAGTGGTTGCGCCAGGGAACGAGCGTCCATCCCTCTTTACGGGTTTTGCTCCCTTGTCCTTTATTTATAGCATTGGGTAGTTGGGTCTGGGTATTTTATTAGTATATAGTGTTAGTTTTGGTGCTTTGTAGGGAAAATTTCCAGATTCCATAGCACCGCAACGATATTTAATTATTCAAGATGGAACCACTTATAGAGCAATCAGTTGTGAAGCGCGGGCTACCAAAGCTCGTCACCACTACCAGCAGTGCAACATCTTCTTCGTCGAGCAGTGTCTCTTCGTCACTCTCCACCTCAGGAACTACAACCGCCGCTACATCTGCATCTGGGTCCGTCACAAGCTCGCCCAGCTCCCTGTCACTTCTTGACTCGAGCTCTTTCCTGTCATCTAGTTCGTCGGCCACGCCGACCCCCACCATCGTGCCTCCTTCCTCCGATGGCAACCCATACATCTCTAAGATGACCAACCTGCCTCCAAACGGCACGGTTTTCATCGCGGTCGGCGCTTGTGTAGGCGCCATCTTCCTCGCTATATTCATATGGTGGGCGCTCTCACTCTACATCTCTAGCAAAAACACAAAGCACGACAAGCAATTGTACTACCCAAATAATAACACATCTGTTAACAACTTCTCTCAGAGTGGCAGAGGGCACAGACACCAGAACTCGCTCATGAGCCAGGTGACACAGAGCACCTTCTCCGACTCCAGCAGCAGGTTCGCGGACCTAGACGAGGAGAAGCTAATTCCGATCGAGAAAGTCCAGACAAAGAAGAGTTTGTTCAATCTGAATCTGACACGCACACTCACAGGTGGAGACGATCTTGCCAGTGACGCGCTGACGATAAATTACAATGACCCTGAGGTGCAGATGTTCAACGCGATCCACGATGACACGTTAGGCGAGAACAACAGAAGGAATTTGTTCGTCTCACCTACACTAGAGGTCTTCCAGCAACAGCAGCAGACAACCCCTGTGAGAACATCTAGGTACTCCGAGTTCCAGTACATGCAGAACGAGGGAAACCTGTCCAACATCTCCATCGACTCTTCATACATGAACACCAACCTCGAATCGCCAAGCCGCGCTGCCTCCCCCGAGCGGAAGCGGAAAGTGAGAGAGGAGTCCCATTACGAGTCTCGCAACCAGTCTGCCATCGGGCTGGTAGCCACCAGCAGCCTCCCACCCAGCCCCGTCAAGGGCGGGAACCTCTATCACAAGAAATCGCCCTCGATGTACTTGGACGACATGCTGGCAGACTAATCGTCTGCACCCGTCATATATGCATTACATAATTATTAAACAAAAGAGCACATTCAATAGTGGAAATGTCGTTGTCACCGTCGACAGACTTCACTGCACACGTTTCCACCAGCTGTGTATCGCGCTGGCCCTCCTGTTTCCATCAACGCTGTGTAACGCGGAAAAGCGAGGCTAGACAAGAGCGCAAACAAGCTGCTTCACCGGAGGGAAAACGTCCACTGCGTGGGAAGGGAGTGAATTCCACGCAGAATATAAACCTGTACAACATAAAACAAAGAACAGTTCTCCCATTCGAATAAGCTGTCTAAAAGGTATAATTGTTAGATACAGCACCAGTGCCGCCAATACAATGTCTCGAGATGCGTCTGTGGAGCCTTTAAAGGCAGAGGTCCTGGAGGACCAGCCGCTGCTAGATATTCCAGAGCCGTTTGATAGCAAAGCGGATTACAAGGCAGACATGCCTATCGCTGTGGATTTCGGCTCTTTCAATGTTAGAGCAGGGTTTGTCAATCAAGCAAAGCCTTCCCATGTGTTCAGAAACGAGCTGACACGGTACCGCGACCGTAAACTCGCTCAGACGTTCACGTTTATTGGTAACGATACACTACTTGACCAGACTGTAATGTCACAGGCAAAGTCCCCATTTGATGGGTCCTTGGTCACTAATTGGGACTACGTTGAGGAAATCATGGAATACACGTTCAACCACCTTGGAGTGGTCCCGGACGATGGTATTAAGAACCCATTGATTATCAATGAAAAATTGGCCTGTATCCAGTCTCAGAGAAATAACTGGTACCAGGTATTGTTTGAGACATTCAATATTCCAAAGGTAGCGTTTGGCATTGACACTTTGTTCTCCTACTATGCGCACAATGAAATGAGTTCGGATGGCCTTGTCATCGGTTGCGGAAATCACGACACGAATGTGGTCCCAATTGTGAACGGAAAGGCTTACCTTACAGAGACAAAGCGGATCAATTGGGGAGGGTCTCAGGCAGTTGACTTTCTTACTGATGTTATGACACTCAAGTATCCATATTTCCCAACGAAACTCACAAACTACCAATATCGTAAGATGTACCAGGATTATTGCTATGTGTCGCCCAACTATGGAGAGGAAGTTAGCAAGTACCTGACTCTAGATAATTTGGTCAATAAGAATGTGGTAGTTGAGGCACCCTTCACGGAGATTATCCAGCCTCAAAAGACTGAAGAGGAATTGAGAATACAGGCTGAAAAGAGGAAAGAAAATGGTAAAAGACTGCAGGAGCAAGCGAAACAAAAAAGGCTGGAGAAGCTGGTCCAAAAGACTGAAGAGTTCGAATACTTCTCCAAGATCAAGGAGCAGCTCGTAGACCAGCCAAAGAAAACAGTTTTATCCATATTACAGAATGCCGGTTTTGATGATGAGCGTGACTTCAAGAAATACATGTATAACCTCGAGAAATCTTTGAAGAAGGCCCAGATCATCGAGACTGATAAGGACGACGAAGAAAACGATGATGTGGAAGCAAAATTTGACCTCCTTGAAATCGAGGATTCTAAGCTAGATGAGGAGCAATTGAAGGAGAAGAGGAAACAAAAATTCCTGAAGGCTAGTTTTGACGCAAGACAAAAGGCCAAGGAAGAGAAGGCAAGGGTTGCCAAGGAAGAAGAGGAGGCCAGAAAGAAGGAGGAAGAGTGGAGAAAGACTAACTTGTCTGACTGGGTCAAGGATAAGCGTGGTAAATTGGCTGTTCTGGTAAAGAAGAGAAAGGATAAAGTAAAGCTAAAGACCGATATGAAGGATCGTAAATCCCAAGCTTCCCAAAAACGTATGAAGAATCTCGCCAATCTTGCCGAGGACACTCCACAATCAGGCTCCAAGAGAAGCAGACATCAGGCCACCATTGACAATGACCCTAATGATACTTTTGGTGCTAATGATGACGACTGGGCTGTTTACAATGATGTTGCACAAAATCCAGAAATATTGGATGAACTCATTGAGGAGGACTACCGTCAAATTGTAGAGTTAGAAAGCCAACTGCTAGAATTCGACCCTAACTTTACCGAGGAGGACACCTTGGATGCACAATACGACTGGAGAAATTCCATTCTCCACCTATTTTTGCGAGGACCTGCCCCTCATGACAGTGAAAATGTACATGAACAACATCAGATGCATTTGAATGTGGAGAGAATCAGAGTTCCCGAAATCTTATTCCAACCATCAATTGGAGGATTGGATCAGGCTGGAGTGTCTGAGTTATGTGAGACTATTCTTCTCAGAAAATTCAACTCGAAGCCAAGTGTGTTAAGTCAAAGTGCCCTAAATATGGCCAACAACACATGGATAACAGGCGGAAATTCGAGAATCCCAGGAATGAGGGAGCGGATAGTCAAGGAATTTACCCAGTTTCTACCTAGCAATACACCTATCACAATTAATCAAAGCTCGAATGCGTCATTGGATGCTTGGTTAGGTATGCGCAAGTTAGGAAATAATAATACAATTTTCGATGCCTCAGCGATCACTAAAAAGGAATACGAGGAGTATGGCGCTGACTACATTAAGGAGCACAAGCTAGGCAACATCAATTATTTTGATTGATCAATGCCTTACTCGGAATGTATAAATATTTCTAACAATTCATAGACAATAAGTATTTTTATTGGTTGTATCAAATTCTAGTTAATAAGACACAGTGTTTTAAAGTTATTCTCAAAACACTCAAGGTAATATTTATGTATATATGCTGACCGATATATGTTTAATAATGTACAGATGAATTAGGAAATAGTGCAAAATACAGAGAGATTATAGTTTATTAATCCTTCTTTGGAGCGCCAGTGCTCTTTGGATTGATACCCTTCTTCAGCAGGCTGTTCTTCTTGGACTTCTTGATGTACTTCTCATCCTCCTTGTCGTCGAAGTTGGCGAAGTCCTCGTGGATAATACCCTCCTGCATAGCCTCCTCTCTGGCAAGTGCCTCCTTCTCGTAGGCACTGGCCTGGTTGTCATCGTGTGGAGATGGACCGATCTTCTGGAACTTGGCAACAAAGAAACCGTCCACATTGTAGGTGTGAGGGTAGTATCTTCTGGTCAGTTTCACACTTGGGTGGAAAGTCTTACCTCTGAAACTTGTGAAACCCTCCTTACCGATAGCCAGACCGGTTTCGACGAGCTTAACATTTGGTCTCTTTCTCAGAGCGTAGTTAACAACAGCCTCGTCCTCCTCGACTGCAACGGAACAGGTAGAGTAAACAATGACACCACCGTGCTTGGAGTTGCAGTCAACGGAGTCGATGGCAGAAAGAAGCAGCTGCTTCTGTAGGTGAGGAATCTGGATGAAGTCCTTCTCGGTACGGGAGACCTTGACGGACTGATCCTTACCGATAACACCGGTACCGGAACATGGGGCATCTAGCAGAATTCTGTCGAAACCACCGATGACCTTTGGAAACTCACGGGCATCGTAGTTACAGACAATTGTGTTGGTGCAACCCAGACGGTGGATGTTGGCAATCAGAGACTTGGTTCTATTCTTGTTGGCATCGTTGGCAAACACACAACCAGTGTTCTTCATGAGGGCAGAGATGTAGGTAGTCTTACCACCTGGGGCGGCAGCCATATCCAGGATACGCTCGTTCTCGTGAGGGTCTAGAGCAATGACGGGTAGGAAAGAGGAAGCAGCCTGAAGAATGTACTGACCAGCAAGGTACTCTGGAGTGGCACCGATAGGAACCTGGGAGTCGAAAATCTGCAGACCGACCTTAGTCCAGTTACCGATTGGCTGTAGGTTGACACCTCTGTTAACCAGAGACTGCGCGAGATCTCTTCTTCTAGTCTTTAGGGTGTTGGTTCTGATAGTAATGGGTCTGGCAATCTCGTTAGCCTCGAAGAACTCTAGGGCCTCGGATGGGGAGAACAGGTTGAATAGCTTCTCAGCTAGGAATGGGGTGTAGCCGAAGTACTCACAGATGTCCTTTAGTAGTCTGTCAACGTACTCAGTTCTGGATCTGCCCTCAGCACCCAGATTCTTGAAGTCCTCAAGGACCTTCACGATCTCGATGATTCTGGTTCTGACAGAGGTCAGGTCCTGAGGACCCTCAGCCATGATTTCCTCCTCTTCCTTGGATGGCAGGACGTCGGCACGTGGCTGGATCTGGTTGGCCTCCAGCAGTTCCTGCTCGGCCTCCTCAGCCTCCTCGGCCTCCTCCTCGTCCAGTCTCTTGGACAGGGACTCCATGTTGGCAGCGTTAAGGTCCTCTAGCTCGTCCTCACCGAAGTCCTCGTCATCAGAGAACATGGACTTGACTTGCACGCCATCATCGTCCTCATCGTTCTCGTACTCCTGCTCCATGTCGAACTCGTCCTTCAGGTCCTCGTCGATCTCCTCCTCGTCATCGTCAAAGAGCGCCTTCTTGGCCTTGGACAGCTCCTCTAGATCGACCTCTGGAAGGTCGGCAGGGAACTCATGGTTCTCCTCCTCCTCATCGTCATGGTGGTGGCTCTTCTTGTGCTTCTTGCCGTGGTGAGCAGCCTTCTCGTGCTTGTGCTTGTGGGTGTGCTCCTTCTCGCCATCCTCCTCAGCGTGGTGCTTGTGCTTGTGCTTGTGCTCCTTGACCTCCTCGGTCTTCTGCTTCTTGGCGGACTTCTTGTCGGCAGCGGAAGAGTTGCTTCTCTTGGTTCTCTCAGCGATTCTCTTGGCCTTTCTGTCCTGCTTGGCCTGGAACTCGTCCAGCGTTGGTGGAGCGCCCTGCTTATTCTTGTGCTGTCTGCTACCCATGATGAATCTGCGAGTGTGGTGGTTGGTGGTGGGGTGTATGAGCAAGGATACTATGGAGAAACAAAAGCAATAATACAAGAACTAACCTCTGAAATACCCTGGACAGCACGACTCTTCCGGGTGGCTCCTGGGAATAGGCGATGAGGATGAGCTAACAAAGAGGCGATGAGGTGAAAAATTTTCGGCCGTTTGGTGTGATTTCCAAATTTTCGGCCGGGAAGCTCATCGCCGTTTTGGAGGCTCGAGTGGGTGACAAGTAGAAGGGACAGACAGCCTGCAAGTAGAAGAGGAAGGTGGTTTGTGCAGTTTGTGTGGTTTGCTGTTTGTCTTGTAGTGCACCATCTCGCGGTATCCCTTACTCACGAAGCAAAATGGACCCTCTTAGCCGCATCGCGTTTGAGCAATATGTGATGATCACTCTGCCCTCGGAGAAGTGCAAGATCGTGCAGATGGTCCCCAACACGACCGTGTCCCTGGGGAAGTTCGGAGCCTTCAATGTGAACGATGTTGTTGGTTACCCACTTGGCACAAAATTTGAGATTCTGTACGACGACGAGACCGTCGAGGCTATTGAGCATGACAAAAGGGTGAAGGCGAAGAGCGACAAAGCAGGCGTCAAGGTCATTGTCGGTAAAGTCAAGGTCCTGGAGCCCTCCGTCAAGCGTGACGAGGGTCTGGAGAACGTCGGCAACAGTGAGAACAACAGAGAATTGATCGACATGGGCCGCGACATCCAGAAGATGACTACCGAGAAGATCGAGTCCCTGAAGAAACAGTCCACGTCCGGTAACGAGATCATCTCCAAAATCATCGAGTCTCACGGTACGTTTGACAAAAAGACTGTGTTCTCCCAGGAGAAGTACCTCAAGAGGAAGAAGCAGAAGTTTGACAAGCAGTTTACTGTCGAGTATCTCAGCAGCAGTTTCCTGCTACAGTATCTCATTGACAAGGGCGACATCCAGAGAATCCTGGACATGTCCGAGGAATCAATTGGTATGTTGCTCAACCTCGCCAACATCAGACCCAACGGAACCTACCTGTGCATGGACGAGACGGGAGGTCTCCTCACCTACTTCATGCTGGAAAGGATGTTTGGCGGTGACGAGAACACGGGTGCTGAGGGCAAGATTGTTGTTGTGCACGAGAACGAACACGCTAACCTGGATATTCTGAAGTACTCGAATTACTCTGAGGCGTTCATCAAGAAGCACGTGTTAACCATCTCTATACTAGACTACTTCGAGCCAACCACGGTAGAGGAGCTGCAAAAGGAGTTTACACCACTGTCCCGGGAAGCTGTAGCTGACCTCAAAAGTGGTGCCAAGAACACTTATTTCAGAAAGCTGAAGTGGTACAAGATCCACGTACAGGAGATCGAGATTGCCACTGAGTGGCAGTTCGACGGTTTGGTGGTGGCTTCGACACTTCACCTGCCTACGCTGCTTCCAATGCTGGGCAAGAAGGTCCATGGATCTAGGCCTATTGTGTGTTACAGTCAGTTTAAGGAGACGTTGCTGGAAACTGCGCACACTCTCTACGATGATCTGAACTACCTGGCGCCAACAATTCAGGAGACGAGGTGTAGACCTTACCAGTCCATTAGAGGGAGACTACACCCTCTGATGACGATGCGTGGTGGTGGTGGCTACCTTCTGTGGTGTCACAGAGTGATCCCTGCGGATGAACCTGAATTGGTTGTCATTGAGCCTTCAGAGAAAGAGGGTGGCGATGCCAAGGTTGAGGAGCCAGTTGCTTGATTGTGCTGGGATGTTTGGATTATCGTTTCTGTATTTATAACTATTTACATAATTAAGTGTTGCATTTTTTTCTATTTCTGAAGGTGCCTGAGTCATGATGCAAAGATCTCAAAGAGATGTTTGTAGTTATGTGGAGCCGTGGAGTCGTATCCGTATACGCATCTTGGCCTCTGGTCGGAGTCATATCTGACTCCTACATTCCAATTGGGCGGCACGTTCTTCTGCACGTATTCTGCCTGTTCAATATTCCCCAGTTCGTAGACGAACGACTCAATGAGACGCTGGCCAATCCATACTTCGACAAGGTTCTCGTAGAATTCGAGATCAGCAACAAGTGCTAGTTTTGGTTCGTATACACGAACTGAGGATCTTACATCCTTTATGAAATCTTGCATTGGGATATAAGGCGGGTTACATGTGAGAATGTTGATTACCCCGAGGTGCTTGTCTGTATACTTTGTCACCTGTGAGGAGTCCAAAATATCCAGCTTTTGTATATTAAAATTGATGCTGCTGGGGGGTTGTGTATTGTCTGGAGTTTGTAAGTTTCCTGGATTTCGTACGTCTCTTGGGAAATTGTGTTTGTAATTCTCCTGAGTCAGCTGTATAGCATTAGGGGAGATATCGATAGCGCCGATGTCAAGACCAGGATCCTTTAGTGTCTCTCTCGTCTCATTGAGGATGGTCAAGGGGATGCATCCCGTTCCTGTGCAAAGGTCAGTAACTTTCCAAGGCCTGGTGTGTTTCTTCTCGCCACCCAGAACCTCCTTCATTGCCTCGGTCAGTCTCATCGCCCACTCTTCTGTCTCCCACCTGGGAATCAGCACATCCTTCCTACACTTAATGTCGAGATCACCAAAGGGCTGCGATCCCAGAATATACTGCAAGGGAACATGCCTCGACCGGAGAGCACATGCTCTGTGTAACTTGGCACTCCTGACGCCAAACTGCTCCGTGAGCCACCTGAGCTCCTGCCTAGCCTGGGCCATCGTCCGGCACTCCGGCAGCAACAGCGGTAGCCAGGGATGAACGGAAGCAGCAGCACGCAATACGCGCGGACCTAACCGGGGGCACATCGACTAGAAGTATTGACGCTCCTCTGCGGTTGCTAAGTGCAGGTCTTCATTCCCCTGTGTGACATGTCAAATATAGGAATCTGTCAACTCTAACCATCGTGCTAGCCCTAATATTGACGCAAGCCCTATTTAGGACATGTCCAGATTTGTCCAGGGCCCCGGAATATTTATCCCCAGCCCTAACCACAATTAGGGCTCCCGTGCAACGCGACAACACACCACGTGACCGCAAAAAGAAAAGACGCCCACCAACGCAAAAGAAACAGAAAATTCCACGACGTTCCACGGCGGTTCCGGGCGCGTTGTGCGGCCGTGTCTGGGGCGATGCCCGCCCACCGCCCCACGCAGCGAGAAAAATTTTGGACCCGCCCGCCGTTGTCACAGGTGTATATATATTTTCGCATTACACATGGTGAGAGGGTGGCAAAAATGTGGCTGTTTCGCTGTTATATATAGGAGGTTTAGGGAGCACTCCACACTATAAAGGTCTCTTTTTGGTTCTGTCGTATCCAGCTGTACATCCCATCAACTTTCCCACTGTTTTCTTTGGTTGTTTAGACTGCAAAACTCGGTATTATTACTATTATATTCCTCCAGTTGCATTTATAGACTTCTTCTTTTACCTTTAATATTCTTTTATTCATACAGGTATTCCTAACATCAAAAGAAATCACTACACTACAGCAGTTGCAAAAGATTTGTTTCATATAAACCTTTTCTGTCATCGCAATTACATTATTTTTCCAATAGTGTATTTTAAATTGTGCCATAAGTTCTAAGATCGTTGTTTCTACAGTTCTTTTGCTTATACATCCACTCGATTCACGCTGAATTCGTTTTTCGAGACTCCAAACACATCCAAACGCACAAAAATGGTTAGAGAGACTAAGTTCTACGATATCCTCGGCGTCTCCGTGACTGCCACCGACGTGGAGATCAAGAAGGCCTACAGAAAGACCGCTCTGAAGTTCCACCCGGACAAGAACCCAAGTGAGGAGGCCGCTGAGAAATTCAAGGAGGCCACCTCTGCCTACGAGGTCCTCTCGGACTCTGAAAAGAGATCCATCTACGACCAGTTCGGCCAGGAGGGTCTGAGCGGTGGTGGTGCCGGCGCTGGTGGCTTTGGTGGCTTCGGCGGTGGTGGTTTCGGCGACGACATCTTCTCCCAGTTCTTCGGCGGCTCCGGCGGTGCCGGTAGACCAAGAGGCCCACAGAGAGGCAGGGACATCAAGCACGAGATCAACGTCACTCTAGAGGAGCTGTACAAGGGTAAGACCTCCAAGCTCGCTCTGAACAAGCAGATCCTGTGTAAGACCTGTGAGGGCAGAGGTGGTGACAAGGGCTCCGTGAAGACCTGTGACAGCTGTCACGGTCAGGGTGTCAAGTTCGTCACCAGACAGATGGGTCCTATGATCCAGAGATTCCAGGCCGAGTGTGACGTCTGTCAGGGTACCGGTGACATCATCGATCCAAAGGGCCGCTGTAAGGACTGTGGTGGTAAGAAGATCGCCAACGAGAGAAAGATCCTACAGGTCAAGATCGAGCCAGGTATGTCTAACGGCCAGAAGATCGTTTACAAGGGTGAGGCTGACCAGGCCCCAGACATCATCCCAGGTGATGTTGTCTTCGTCGTCAACGAGAAGCCACACAAGGACTTCAAGAGAAGCGGTGACAACCTGATCTACGAGGCCTCTATCGACCTACTCACCGCTGTCGCTGGTGGTGAGTTCGCCCTACAACACGTCTCCGGTGACTGGCTAAAGGTTGCTATTGTCCCAGGTGAGGTCATCGCCCCAGGCATGCGCAAGGTCATCGACGGCAAGGGTATGCCAATCCAGAAGTACGGTGGCTATGGTAACCTGATCATCAACTTCACCATTAAGTTCCCAGAGAACCACTTCACCTCCGAGGAGAACCTAAAGAAGCTCGAGGACGTCCTGCCTGCCAGAGCTCCTCTGCCAACCATTCCAAAGGACGCCGTTGTCGACGACTGTGTCCTGTCCGACTTCGACCCAGCCAAGTACGCCAACAACCGTTCTGGCAGAGGTGGTCAGAGCTACGACTCCGACGATGAGGAGCAGCAGCAGGGTGAGGGTGTCCAGTGTGCTTCCCAGTAATTGGATATTAGATTATTTGGTAAGCAGAACAAAAGTCATTTTTGTCTGGTATTTTTATTCTCTCTCTCTCTTTTTCTCATCATTTAGGTTATAATATGTCTCTCTTTTGATTCCGCACCACACTCTTTCCATTCTTTTTGCATGCTTATTACAGATAAGTCGTTTTTGTCCTCAACCAAAACATCAGTTCATTAATATTTCTTTAAGGATTTCAAAAAATAGAACAACCGTCGGAATATCTTATACAAATATATGTAATTGTAAAACATGGATATGTTAATAGTAATTTTATAGTTTGGGCGGGAATGTTTAAATTGATTTATGCTTTATTTCGTTACCTCACTTTTTATTTTTTGTTTACGCAGACTAGTTGATGTTTAGCGAAGCAAAAGGTAGTTAACAACAAAAATAGTAATGACTTGTGATATTTGTTCGAATTTTTAAAGTTATGATTATTAATTAAGAATGTCTATAAATATTAAGTATGTGTAGTACAGTAACTATGCAGGAAAGAAAGAGGATGAGTTCACAGAACTAGCCAATGCAAAGGTAGAAAGAACGTAACAGGGAAATGATACGACGTCGCAATCATTTCTTTGGGCTAACAGTATCGTCAGTCACATCAACGATAACGTCCGGAGTATTCTCGCGGTTTTCCTCCTCTGATGCAGCGGCAGCGGCATCAGCAGCCTTCTGCTCCTCCTTCAACAAACGTTTCTCCCTCCACTGCATTCCGTACATGATTGGAATGAAAGTGAGACCGTTGGCCAGGAATAGCAGTGCGATCAGGAAACTGAATGTACCACCGACAGTCATCGCCTCCTTCATGTCGGCAAAGCAACCCATGAAAATGGAACTCAGGGAGCATCTGACGAAGTTGAAGCAGGAACTGGCGGTGGAGGATCTGCCTGGGTACAAGTCAACCAGCAATGTAGTCATTGTAGACAAAGTACTCATGGCACAGTAGGAGCTGACGAACGATGTGATCAGGGCAGCTGGGATCTTCCAGCCCTTGTCGATACTCCAGCCGAACAGCAGGAAGGAGATGACGGCGAGGAAATTCTGGGGCAAGACACATAGCAGACGCACTCTGAAGGTGTTGAATTTCGTGTCCTCGGGAATGAGGCCCGTGGCCTTGTCATTCTCGAACTTCTTGATGGCCTTCTTGTAGTAGTGGTCAATGATTCTTCCGGTCAAGAAAGAGCCACAGAGACCACCGATACCAGCCGGTAGGTAACAGACACCAATGATGGGCAGACTGTAGTTGTAAGGGGCAGCACTCAACCCGGAGGAGATCGAGGACAGCATCAGGGTCCACATAGCGAATTGAAGACCGGCTGGGAACAGCGCGAGGAAGATCTCTGGCTGGGCGGTAATCTTGAAAGCACCAATGAGATCCACTTTGGGCTTGTTTGGGTCGAGGGTCTCGTAGTCTGGGTTGTCGTACTTGAGCATGCGCTGCACTGCGGGGACAAACGTGATGGGGGCCTTTGACCAGATGTGCTTTGGTTTGATGGAGAGGTTACCGACCAAAGTGCGTTTTGTCTCAGGCAGCAGGAACAGGCCAACTACGAAACAGGCACCGCAACCGATGGCCAGGAACCAGAAAACGGCTCTCCAGTTCCATCTGGCGGCAATGACGGCACCGAGTAGAGGACCGATACCTTGACCGATGAGAACGAATCCCGAGGTGGCGCCGACGAAGGTACCACGCTCGTGCTTCAGCGTGTAGTCACTCACGACACCAGAACTGATAGCGATGGTGGGTGAGATACCAATACTCTGTATGATTCTGAGGAAGCAGATGACACCGTAGGAAGGCGCGCAAGCCAGACCAATGGATGCGACGACGTAGACGATCATACCGCCTAGAATGACGGGGCGACGGCCATACACATCGGCCATACCACCGGAGAAAGTTGGAGCGATACCTTGGAACAGTAGGTACACGACGACAGTAACGTTGACCTTGTCCTCATCTAGGTGGAACTGCTTCTCGAGTTGTTTCAGGGCAGGGTAGTAGATGGGGGATGCAAGGGAGGACCAGAAGCCGCACATTGTGAGAATGGCGACCATCATCCATTTCTGGGAGTAGTTGAGCATTGTGTATGGGGCTGGGTTTGCCTTTGAGGCGATATCCTCGTCGTTTTCACTGTCACTGGAGTCATTAGCGGCGACTTCCCTGGTGGTCATGCGGGAGAGGGTCCCGTGAGGTTTTGAGTACACTTTGGCTAATGTAGTGGAGTCTAGGGACTTGCGGTCCATGTCATCGCCGTTGAAGTGGGAAAAATCCTTCACCTCAAGGTCCACGACCGACGACCCAGTGTCGTCATCCGAATGCAAACTGTATTCGGTCATTGTCTAATTGATGTATTGAGCTTTGCTATATTGCGTTATGCTATATTGAGCTTCATCTATTGCTACAACTAAAGGACAAGAAGACGATACCAGTTAGTGTCAGCATCCATGCACACGCATATATATAAATAAGGCCAGACACTCCCAGCTCCAGATATAACCCCAGCCATTGTCTATGATTCATCGGAGGGCGACACTTCCCGATACCTCAACGTATACACTATAGCATACGTACCTGTCACCACAAGGCCCTCTGAGTATTGCCGCTGGGCGTCCGGTTCCTGCAAAATTTTCACGGGCCCAGAGACAATGTCCTAGAACTGTCCAGCCACTGGCCTTGCCGCCGCGACATGTCCCGGTGGCCTGTCCCTTGTGCGGACATTTGTCAGGGACACGGAGGGACACGGAGGGACAAGGACAAATGACCAGAGGCGAAAAGCAAGAAATAAAAAAACAAAAAAGAAGAAAAAGACGCGTAGCTCCCTGCGCCGATTTCTCAGCCGGCGATCACCGGAGCGCCGCGGAAGCTGCGGCGAGTACCTGTCAATAAGCACGCGCGAACTGCGCGCAGGGTTGCCTGGGGCGCAGAGGGCGCGCGCGAGGCGAAGAGTCGGCACGGGACCGCGCCCGAGAATTCCCGATGGACTCAGTGGCCCCGCCGTGCGGCCGCGCGGCCCTCCAGTTTCGCGTCCTGAGGCTCTGGAGGCGGAGGGCCGCACAGGGGATATCGAGCGGCGGCCCGGTTCCGGCGGAATTCAAGGGGGCGGTTAGCCGCGGAGGTGCGGAGTACGGAGTTGCGGAGTGCAATGTGCAAGAACGGCACTGTTTGTGTAGATGGTTTGTTCTCTTGGTCACGATGGGTCTACACTTTGTATAGTGGGCCCCGGTGTGCCATTGACCCGGGAATTGTCTTTTGCAAGGGTATACCGTGTTCTGTAGAGCAAGAAGAATAGTGGGTAAAGGTCATTCGGTGATCAAGGCATCCCGGAATATCGGGAACAGGGAGATCGGAACTTGTGCAATTACGGTGGGGAGAGTATAGCGGAGGTGCACTAAAGAGCCCCACCCCTTGTTTTACAGATAGCGATTGTGATAACGAATGCGGTAATGATAACGATAGGGAATACTGCAGAGTCTTGGCAACGCCCCCTGCTGATGAGTCTTATCGACGCCCCTTGCTATCGTAGAGGCCGTGGATCCGCGGCTGGGCGGTACTCGGGACACTGCGCGCGCGTTTTTCCGATGATGTCGGTGTGGTGCAAGGATGGTGGACCGGAAATTCTCGGGTTCGGAGATTGCCGAGCGCAGGCCTTCGGCGGTTCTGCCATATAGTGGGCGGTGACTGTCGCTGGCCATGTGATCCCTAGGGAGCAGCGGAAGACACGCGCTTGTTTAAAGTATAGTTCCGGGAATACGGGATGTAATTGTCGGGGTTGGCTGGGTTTGCGGAAAGCGTGACGTCTCAGGGATTGCGGAACAAGGGGTGCACATTGCCGGGTTAATTTCAAGGGGTTGAAAATGGGTTAGGCGCTTTGGGCTGAATTTTGGATACCACTTTTGTGCATGGAACAGGGTTTTTGAGGACCCAATTATCATATTCACATGATGTGTTCGACGCCTTGTTGATGAAGGTGAGGTATATGTATTCCTTTTCGTGTGAATACATATACTCAGAACTGCATTATTACAAAGGCACGCTCAATCATTTACATATATAATTTCGTACTTGAACAAATCTTGCCTTCTTACACCTCGCTTCTACCTGCCCCATCATGGTGCACACGCCTGTGACACTTTGCGCGGCGCCAGATCACGTGCTAATTTGGCCCGCGCCTGGAAAATTTTCCACGCCGCCCATTTCCGGCGCACCCGCAGGACTGGGCGAGATTCTGCATCGTGGGACAGCGATGACCTCGATGAGGTCAGGTTAAACGTCAAAGGACACTCTTCAATAACATTGTTAAGTGCGACATTCTCCCAGTGATTAAACCAGACGATAATTTCTCCACAACAGAGCCACACAACAACTCGCGATAATGTCGTCGTTTTCCAATACATCCGAACTGCACGCCACTGCGGCCGTTAACGATATACTCGCCAAGGTGCTGCCAGGCATGAAGAAGGTCAAGGCCGCAAGCGAGACTAAGGCTACCAAGAGCAAGGGATCCAAGGCACAGTTGATTGACCGTAACCTTAAGAAGATGATCGCGCTGCAACAGAGAGATGTTCACAAAATTAAGAAGAAGGAGAGGGCATCGAAGAAGAACGCACTAAAGACTAGACAGTCACAGCTGCTGAAGCTGGAGAAGGACGCAAAGCTGCAGGTGTTGAAGAAGCATCTAAAGGACGGCACACTGACACAACATGAGAGCGAGTACATCAACAAGCTGACCAAGAGAACAGTGCGGAATGCCAAGTCCTGGGACATGGACGACGAGGAGAAGGAGGAGTCTCTCGAACTACAGGAGTACATATTGCAGAACCAGGCAGAGAGCAAGAACCGTGAAAGAAGTAACAAGAGAAGAAAGAGAGTCAAGGCTTTCAAGGAGCAGAAGAACGACTCTGATGGCCAGCCAATCGAGGATCACAGATACCCAGGTCTGACGCCAGGTCTTGCGCCAGTCGGTTTGAGTGACGAGGAGGAGTCGAGTGATGAGGAGAGGGGCAACGGCAGAGATGACGACTGGTAAACGGAACACGTCCGATACATTGTTAAATAAGAATAAATAATAATTGCATACAATCTCATTATAGTTATCACAGGCCATATCATTGTGAACCAATAGGACCCAGCGGGGAACGAAGTTGCCCGTTCTCTTTAGACGAAACAACAAGCAAACTAAAATATTCACATAATTATATTATATTTGGTCTATTATGCAGCTATTATGTGTTCCTTTCGAATGCCACGAGATGTCGCTGTACTATATACAAATCACTTATTCAAATGGAACCTGACCAAGCTCAAAATAAATCTGTCTAGTATCAATGCATTGCTTGCGAACCACTCTCTTCTTATCAGAGAGAGTTGCAAGAAGGCTGTTGATAACCTCCTGCTTATATGGTTGCAGATAGTTTAGTGGAACAGCGTTAGCCAGCAGACCAATGAGTTGTAGTGCCAACAGTCTTACCGTCACATTGTTATACTCGCTCCCTGGAACAACAAGCTTCAATAACAAATGAAGAAGTGTATCGATATTTTCGGTGATCAATAGACTGAACTTCTCTGTGGTATCCTTCAATGTGTCGAGTGCAGAAATTCTGACTTCGGTATTTGGCATCTCAAGAGCTTGCAACAACATTGGTAATAGGTCATTCATGAATTGTTCCACAAGCTTATTGGGGGTATGTTTCAAAATAAGAGACAGAGCCGTCAAATAATTGCATTTAATGTCTAGGGAAAGATTTGGCTGACCGTAGGAGGCGACAAGTTTCTGAAACACATCATTGAAGAATTTCTGCTTGTAAAGCATCTTGACGTTATTGTTCCATGTGATGCCCTTAATTTTACCCAATGAGCTAATATCAACAACGAATAGCTCGAAGAGTTTAGATGAAACAACACCATATTCCGTATCATTCAGCAGTTCCAAAAACTTGGAAACAATAACCTCTGAAACAGGGGAGTTCTTCATGATAAGACCCTTTGCTATCCAGGCGATCATTTCGAGGTTAACAGTGGTGTGGTTGCTCCAGTCAACATATTTTTCAATGACAATATTTTCCTCTGGACCATTGAACCACTTGTTTACCAATGTAGTGATAAGTTCCATATAACCTAGTTTCTCAAAGCTGCTCATCTGAGTAGTCGAACTGTTTCTTACTAGGGTAACAGCACTATCCATGACCTTGTGAAGTTCTGCGAAGGAAGCATCCTTGTCGAGAGCTTCTAACACCTTTACCCAAGGGAGAACAAGCCTGCTCGATTGCGAGATGACATGGTACTCATCAATAAACAAATTGTTGTACCTTATCAATTCTTCCTGGTGAATTTCTCTCTTAGACTTTGCGTTTAGGAAATATAGGAGATTGGAAATCAACGAAAGATTTTGGTCATCTAGCAAGATAGCATTCGATTCACTGTCGTTGTTCAAAATCGTGAAGATGTCTGATTCTGAAATCTTTTTAATATTAGTGACATCCTCGATGTCCATCATCACAATGTTATTATCGAAGAGAGAATAGATTGTTGAAAGTAGAACAAAGCAGTAGTCCACAGCCTCATCATCACCGGTGTTATACACGTCCAATAATTTACGGATCAAGGCAACAATACTCTCTTTGATCAAGGTATGTCTCGATGTTGTGAAATCTAGAATAACCTTTAGGACAATGTCGATTTGAATGATCTCTTCATCCTTGTGGTATAGTACCAATTCATTGAATCTATTTGGAAGAAGATCCAGTAGTTGCTTTAGACAAACATCGTATACCAGATCCTCGTAAGTCTCACTAATGACCTTCAAACCCTCTAGACATGCGTAATAGATGTTCTTATTTGTATCCGTCAGAATTGTCTCCGTCAGATATTGGATAATCAATGCAACCTCCTCCCTGGTAAGGTAACCCTGCATCTTAATCAGTTTGGTGAACTGGATAACTGAGAGTGTTCTAACAGTGACCTCGATCTTTGAATTACTAGTTAGTGCCATACCCAGAATCATGAGGATTTCGTCCTTCTGATCATTCAAGTGATTCTCTTTAATGAATGTGTTCAGCTCTGACTCGTTGCCCTGGAGACCCTTGCACAAGGTGATATAAGAGTCCAGGAAGAATGACAAGTTAAGGAGCATTAGTTTTAACTTGGAAATCTCAGAGGTGTTCTCCAGGAACAGTGGCAATGTCTGGTCGATTATCTCGTTGAAGGCGACCAGGTTAGCACTACCAATAGCGGCGAGGACACCACAACTCTGTCTCAGGTCCTTAGTGTACTGGAAGTTTGGCTTCAGTTCCTCAATTATGTGTGTGGCGTAAGTGACAAATATAGCCTTGTCGAGACCCACCAGCTGCTTTGCTACAGAGCGCAGGACATCAAGGGAGAGGCGGTAGTTACTCTGGTTATGCGATAAATTCTGTGGCTCGTCCTTGGCAATGGGGTCCATGTATGAGTTCTCTGAGCCGTCGCTACTGTGCATGATTTCGAACTTGAGAGCGTTCCACATTGGGAGCCAGTACTCCACGCAAGGCTTCCCGCCGAAAGTGTCCAGACAAGCCAGCAGTGTCAGCAACGTATCGTTTTTGATAGCTGGGGAAGTCGCAGCTAGTTTGTCGATCAGATTACCTAGGGCATCAGCGGCAAATATATCTGATGCACTTAGAGCCTGTCTCAGGGCGAGCTTCAAATCCGCGTTCGAAATCTTGTATGCATCATCCTTTGGCGGTTTGAAGGTGATGGGGAAGTAGGAGAATAGGATGTCGAACAATTGGTGGGAGTAGTGAGCCGCAGCGAAGTTGCGCAGCTTGGTAGTAATGACCTTGTTTAAGGAGAACGAGAGCAGCAGATTGCGGGGGTCCTTCTCGCCGGAGGCCACCTTGATGTAACTCTCGATGTAAAGGGTACCGAAGTTCTTGTTGTCGGAGAGCTGGTCTATCCATTTCTTCTGGACTGCGTCGAGAATGCAGAATGGAATGTATCTAACGGCTGCCAAGTGATTGGATGAGGTGTAATTGTCTTTGAGGAAGGTAAGAAGCTTTGCAGTCTCGTCAATGGCGGCATACTTCATGGACACTAGGGCGTTGAGTCCACGCAAACACTGTTGCAGCAGAGCCTCATCGTCCAATTTGGACATGTAGAAGTTGAAAATGACAGATACATCGTTCTTGAGGAGTTGTTCCGGTTTCAATGAGCACAGTACCGCCGAGAGGCACGCGAGCGCATCGGCGCGCTCCTGGTCGTCCTCAGAGAGAAAGCGGTCCTTAAGAGCCAGGATCAGTTGCAGAAGCTTGACCTTCTTGTTAGCGATTAGGTCAGTGAAGCGGCCTGCAATCTCATTGCTGCGCTCATCGTTCACCCTTACGTTTGCGATAAAAGAGACGACTAGCTCGTTGATCTCAGCCGTTGCGTCAGACATCACTTCAGCGCTATTGTATAATTGGTTTTGATGCAGCAAATACTTTGT
This sequence comes from Maudiozyma humilis, assembly GCA_037102785.1. Classification (NCBI taxonomy): domain Eukaryota; kingdom Fungi; phylum Ascomycota; class Saccharomycetes; order Saccharomycetales; family Saccharomycetaceae; genus Maudiozyma; species Maudiozyma humilis. The sequence goes on along the minus strand of BTGD01000001.1, from coordinate 1,043,941 downwards.
TACGGTGCAGCGGGAACAACAGGAAAGAACAAGCTAGCCAAACCAAAATCGCACCAACAAATAGTTTATATTGCTACAGATGGATCGAATACAATAAGTGCTTATTAATCACTGTAGGGCTGGAATTTTTCACGCTCATCCCTCCGCCGCACCTGTGAAATAGGGCTTCCACAGTTTGGAAACTAGGGTTCATCCAGCCCTAACATTGGATCCTCATACTAAACACCGCTTAACTATGGGCCAAGCACCATAGGGCCCCCAGTCATCGGCCCGCCCCAGACAGCCCCGAGGGGGGCACCCGGACCACCCTGACAACGCACCAGAGACAGTCCCAGGACGCAGCAGCCCACGGGCCACGGGAGACGCACGCACTTTGTCTCGTGTATCTTCCCTGCGGGAGTCTCTGTGCAGTATGTGATGGACCGCTGCATCCAGGGCTCAGACGGTGGTGGAGCTCCCGCGTGGAGCGGGCGGTCTTTTCACAAACGATGCTGTCTGCTGCGGGCCCGTCTGGGGGCACAACCAGGGCGAGCCACAGAAGGCCGCCACAGAAGGCCGCCGCAGAGACGCCAGCGGGAGGGTAGCCCGGGTCGCAAAGGTAAACAAACACACAGCGAGAGATCAGGAAAACAAAAGAAGCGAGGGAGCAAAGCACAACAAATGTTATGATTTCCCGTAAGCCGGGGGTGTTTAGCTGATTCGCAACAGTTACAGCTACACGAACTGTTATTACTGTGACAACGCCAAAAATTAGTTCAAGTCAAGGAATAGGTAACAGTCGTTTTTTTGACGTGTATCAAGATCTGATAAACCTCTTTTCTGCAAAGCAAAGAAATAGCTTACACACGCGGTCCTCAAGCAGCGATAAGTCGTTTAGGTGAAGTAGCAACCTACACAGGAATACCACAACATCCATCGAAGGCTTGCCCTTTTGTATTTCAAGGAAATTCATAACGCCAAACTGGAAGTAAACATCCAGTTAGTTTGGTCCCATACACAAAATTTCCACGGCATATTAAGTCAGCTCTTTATTTTTTTCCTGTTTGTTTGTTGTCATTTCAAATACAGCGTTTTTTTTCAATACAGCATTACTCGATCGTAAAAGGTACAACCAACAACTCCCTTACGATTGCAACAACACTAAGCAAACATTGCAACTATCAAGTGTGCTGTTATTACCGTTGTTTACTCAACAGTACTTCCTAATTACCGATTCTGATATACTCTGACTTCTCCAGGCGAAGGATAGCAATCCACAGGACCAGTACTTTCCTATTATCACGAACTTCACACTCAACTGATATCTCATCTACATATTCTGGCAAATATGACTTCGTACAACTACATCTACCAAACCCCGCACACCCCGCAGGAATACCAAAGTCTGATTAACACAGTGATATCGGTGCTGGTGTCACCCGACCAGCCCAGTATAGTGGCACAGAAATACGCCAACGATAAGAACCTTGCAACCGAAGTGCAGGCATACGCAAAGCTCTCCGGAAGCAGTTGGACATTCTACGTCAAGACTCTGAATATCATCATTGGTCGTAACACGGAAAATGTCCTCTCCCACAACAACAATGCCATAGACCGCGATCCAAACGCAGTCGATATCGACTTGGGCCCCGGAAAAGTGGTTTCCCGTAAGCATGCAGCCATCATCTTCAACACAGAAAAGGGTGGGTGGGAACTACATGTCTCAGGCAGAAACGGTGCAAAGGTAAACTTCGACAGAGTGCACACTGGCCCTGGCCAGGAGGCAGTCAAGCTCGCCTCGGGTGCAATCTTGGATATCGGAGGAACGCAAATGATGTTTATCCTGCCAGACACAGACCCGATAATTTCGGACTCCACATTTGAAGCATTGATGCCGAGGTTGGTATCCCTTCTGGGTCCAAACGGACAGACCAACAACCAACTCCTGACCCAGATTATCAAGAACTCCATTTACTTCAAGACACAGCATGAACAAATAATGGAAATGCAGCGCAACCAGAGAGCAGAGGCCAACTCGGCACAGGCTAACCAAGCAAGAACATTCAAGATGTACGGGAACAGTTCAAACCTGCCATACCCTAACGGCACACAGTTCATTCACCAAAACATACCTTCTGGTAATTTCAACCAGGCCGGAAATGTATTTATGCCAAACGGTCTGGCCGGCGCTAACATAATGTCGCACGATTTCAAGATCCACAGTAAAAATTCCTCTTCAGCGTCGGGATCTTCGACTTCTTCGAGGTTCCAGAATCCGCTGTCAGTAAATGGCTTTCCCCATGCGATCGATTTCGCCTCTGATCTATCCAGAGACGAGAATAAAACTGTCAAACCTCCACATTCCTACGCTACAATGATTACTCAGGCTATCCTATCCAGCGAGGAAGGTGTAATCTCATTAGCTGACATCTATAAGTTCATCGCTGCCAACTATGCATACTACAGATGTGCCAAGACCGGATGGCAGAATTCTATTAGACACAATTTGTCATTAAACAGAGCCTTTGAGAAGGTCCCAAGGAAGCCAAATGAGCCAGGTAAGGGTATGAAATGGCGTATTGCAGAGGCGTTCCAGAGGGACTTCATAGAGAAATGGAACAACGGAAACCTTTCAAAAATCAAGCGTGGTTCATCTGTTATCAGACAGCTTCAGCTCCACATGTCGAAATACAATAGTTTACCTATTCAGAGGTTCCCTGGCCAGAATTCTGGGACTGGTGCAAGCCAAAGCAAGGAACCTAGTCCCTTGAATGCCACTTCCGCCATCCCCCCTCAGGATAACATCCAGAGCGAACCTTATTCAAATAACTCTGGTTCCGCGATACCCCCAATTAATGACAATATGGGGAACATGAATAGCAACCCCCCACAATTCAATATGCAACCCCCTATGAACTTCGGCGCTGGAAACAACAAAATGCAACCAGAGACCAATCATATGCAACCCTCGCAAGACATACAATACCAGAATGTTTATCAGAACAACAATTTTAAGAACTTTGGCAACCCTCCTAAGAATGGTAACACAAACACGGTAGGGATGTTGGATTCATCCAATGAAAGCACACAACCCATGGGGAATATTAACTTCAACCCAAACAACAACGCTCTTGTATCATTTAACAATGCCTCATACGGATCTTCCAGCGGGCCATCGTCTATCAGCACATCTCGCACCAATGGCACGGCGTCGACATCACTTAGTACTAACGAATTAGATAAGGACGTCAAGGGAGACACAGCAGACACTCACGGAATGGTTCTTCCCAACATACGAACATCGCTGTACCAAACGACCTCTCAGCAGAACAGCCACTCTCCAATAAGCGCATCAAACGGTCCTACGTTAAGTGCCGGAGCTCCAAATGGTGGGAATGGCTACGATACTATATTGAGATCTCCATCGAAGTCATTCCATATAACGGCCATGGAGGCGTACACCCCTGAAAGAGGGAGCACTGTTCAGACTAAATCTCCGAAGCATGAAGCCGACAATGGTCAATCGATGAAGCCCGAGACAGATTCACTTAGTATCAAGAATCTCAACCCACGGTTTACACCATCGACTACAAAATCACAGAATCATGTAAAGAGCTCGCCAGGTGTGTTAAACCTGCTGCAATTCAGTTCAGTGAACAACACGCCGAAGCTGGATCCTAATAGTGGAAAGGGAGGTGCAAGTAACAACAAGGGGGACGCCGCTGGTGAAATCGAAAATGACATTGATTCTGTAAAGGACATCGTTTCTTCCCCGATTAAGAGGATAGATTCTGGTGCGATGGTCAAAGGAAACGGTCTGAACAAGGATCTACTTCTTGACACCGATAATGCCAAGGTGACGATTGTCAATGAATGATACGGCGCAACGTAACACGTCGAGCCATCTACCTATCAATGGTTATCCAACATTTATACATACATAAGGATACAACCATGGCTCATTTTCTTATAGAAAATCCAATAAATAAATACACATCACAAATACATATATGCCCAAGTCAATTTTGAATGTTCAAATATTCTGGATCCTAACAATTATTTTGACTTCATAGGTGAAACACCCAGACACCAACACCCGTACACCGTAATACATATATTATATTTTCATCTCTAAATTTTGCTTTGATGATTTTTCTGCTTACATACCAAAGACAGAGCGCGAGACGCGAGGGGGAGAATACTCTCACTCCAAAGGCCCTTCTGCCTAATTTTCCCACCCCAGTGGAGAGAGCGAGACTCGGTTGCTCCAACGCAGGCTGGGGAATTGGGTCTGGAGTTAGGCTGGCGAGCTCGCTCTCCGCCTAAACTACCCCGATCTAGGCTGGAGGATCTCCCTGTCTGGGCCCAGCTCTGGTAATTTCCACGGTGAGAGGCCCCAGCCCAGTGGCCCCTGGTCCCCGTAGTGCTTGGACCTCGAGTGAGTGCTCGATGCCGGGGCTCCTCCTGTACGGACTGCCCTCTAGCGCGGGACTGGCGGTACGCAGTGTTTGTGTGAGGTTCACGACATTATGCGTCCCGGCTCGGTGCTACGACAATTCATTATCGAACCTAGGCAGGACGCATAGCACCTATAGATTTGTAGTGATGGTGAATTATATAGTGTTGTACCGTTTAGTCTGTAATATTCTTTGATCGAAGATAAACGAAAACCAAGCAAGAAAGATGTCTACTTTTGAAAAGGTCGTTGTTGTCGATGGTATGTTATACGTGAGAGATGGAAGGAGAAGAAATACATGGTCAGTGAAATGATATGAATGCTCGAGAGAAGAGGAAGGAAATCGATATGAAGTGTTGCAGGAAGGAACAGAAACATAACATTCATTAACCATGGATATGCTTATTACAGAATATGAATTACTAACAGATATTATGTCTTTTTGTGCTTTTTTCAGTATTGGAGCAGGATGCTAGCATCCTGCTGCCATTGGAGTGAAAAGGTTTACCAAAAACACAAAGGATTTTATTCACAGGTAAGGGTCACCTACTAGGTCGTCTAGCTTCTGTTGTCGCTAAGCAGCTACTTAACGGCCAGAAGGTCGTCGTTGTCAGAGCCGAGTCCCTGAACGTCTCTGGTGAGTTCTTCAGAAACAAGCTGAAGTACCACGACTACCTGAGAAAGGCTACCGCCTACAACAAGACTCACGGTCCATTCCACTTCAGAGCCCCATCCAGAATCTTCTACAAGGCCGTCAGAGGTATGATCCAGCACAAGACTCCACGTGGTAAGGCTGCCCTAGAGAGATTAAAGGTCTTCGAGGGTATCCCACCTCCATACGACAAGAAGAAGAGAGTTGTTGTCCCAGCTGCCCTAAGAGTCCTAAGACTGAAGCCAGGTAGAAAGTACACCACTCTTTCCAAGCTATCTTCCGCCGTCGGCTGGAAGTACGAGGACGTCGTTGCCAAGCTTGAGGACAAGAGAAAGGTCAGATCTGCTGAGTACTACGCCAAGAAGAGAGCTTTCAACAAGAAGGTCGCTGTCGCTAACGCCACCGAGACTGAGGTTGCTAAGCAGCTAGCCACTTTCGGTTACTAAGTAATATTTCGTTAAATTGTAGTATTTTTAGTACATTATATCATATCATTTAATTAATTATTATTTTAATATGTTTTACTTTATTTGTGAGGGAGTGATATTTATTAGAACTGGATACCAACATGATATTGGTAACCTTGATTTAACAAAAAGCTTATATATATATGTATATATGGATGGGATGTAATATGTACATGGGGAAATCGTCATGAAGAAAACAGTTTAAGATGTTATAATGCAGCCGTGAGGATCATGCGTCATCCGTATTTAAACACTTGGTAGTGGGGATAGCAGGTTCAGTAGGTTTGGCTTGTTGGCAGTCTGAGACCAGCCTAGGTACAGAACGAATGGGATCCAACCGTAGTGGGCGGCGGTGTGAGTAAGGTTGAAGAACTTTGTTAGACGCTCCTTGGACTCGTCGCTAAGAATGAAGGATGGTAGGAAGTTCATTGTTGTGTTTGTTGCCTGTGGAATTGGAGTATGTACTGTTCGGTCTGGTTATGACACTGGCGAGTGTAGATAACCCACACCTTTAACACACCCTTGCTATATGGCCTGGCTGGTTCGTAAATTTCCGGCTTCGGCCGGGTTTCGTTGTGTGTCTCACATCGTACAGAGTGATACAAAATCAGTATTGTGAGGATAATAAGCAGTCGGCTGATGTATTGATGTTTAAGTTGTACTTGGACAACGGTACTCTGCGCGTAGTTACAATTTCAATATCTGTCAATATGTTAAAAACATTTCGGTGCTTTTCTTATACGTAGTTATATTATAAATATATTTGAGTGCTTTTTCTTTTGGTTACTACATATTTGGTTAAGGAATATTCAAGCCAGTGCTAGCGATCGTTTCAGAGTAGAAGCTCAAGTGGGTTCTCAATGACCTTCTTCAGCTGCTTCATGAACTCACCACCCATAGCACCGTCGACGGTTCTGTGGTCGAAGGTACCGGTGATCGTGACCTGGTCATCGAAGGAGAAGCCGTTGTCGGCGGTGGCGTCAGGGATGGCGACCTTCTTCACTGTCGCAATGGCTAGGATGGTGGACTGAGGCATGTTGATGATGGAGGTGAACATGGAAACCGCAGGGTTCATACCAAGGTTGGAGATACAGATGGTACCGCCCTGGAACTCCTCAGGCAAGAGCTTGTTTATCTTGGCACGCTTGGCCAGCTCCTTGACCTCCTTCGAGATCTCGACAAGGCCCTTGGCCTCAGCGTTCTTGACAATTGGGGTGATGAGTCCCGTTGGGGTCGCAACTGCAACAGAAACGTCTACGTTCTTGAACTTTCTGATGACGTTCTCCTTTGGTAGCCAGTAGGAATTGGCCTCTGGCACCCTCTTGGCGGCAACAGTGATGGCCTTGATTAGGATATCATTGATTGAAATCTTGTACTCGTTGTTGGCGGAGGCATTGAGGGATTGTCTCAGCTTCAGGAGCTTGGACACAGAGATGTCAGAGGAAACGATGTACGATGGAATGGTGTTCGTGGATTGCAGAAGACGGTCCGCGATGATACCTCTCATAGTGGTGACCTCGATATCCTCATAGGTCGCACCGGCGGACACAGGAGGAGCTGGGGCAGCTGGGACAGCAGCAACAGGGGCAGCCTTTACATCAGCAGCAGGGGAAGTAGCAGCAGGAGCAGCAGCTTGGTTCTTCAAGTACTCATCGACATCTTTCTTGATGACTCTGCCGTGAGGACCTGTGCCCGTAATATTCTTCAAGGCAATGCCGTGCTCCAGGGCCAATGTCTTAGCCAGAGGAGAGGCAAATACTCTACCAACAGTGCTAGCCGAACTAGAAGAGTCTACGGCAGCGCTCTTGACTGGCTCTGGCTTAGCCTCAGTCTTTTCAGCGGCTGGAGCAGCTTCAGTCTTGGCAGCGGTTTCGGGGGTACCCTTGGAATCCTGAACAGTGAAGTTCTCAAAAGCTGGAACGTCAGCAGCGTCCTCAACATAAACAGCGATTGGCTTGTTCACAGGAACATCCTTAGTGCCCTCTGGAACAAGGATCTTGGCGAGGTAGCCGTCGTCCTGGAACTCGAAGTCCATCTGTGCCTTGTCAGTTTCGATCTCGGCAAGGACGCAACCAGGAGACAGCTCATCACCAACCTTCTTGCTCCATGCGGCAATATTACCCTGAGACATAGTAGGGGAGAGGGCAGGCATGCCAATTAGTGTATGAGGAGGGTACGACGAGGCGTAGCATCTCAATTGCAGTCTCAGCTGGGCTGCCAGAAAAGTGCTTCTTCCGGCACGGGGAATGACTCTTAGTAGTCCAGACATAGGTACGTGTGTGTGTGGATGTAGGGAGACGTTATTGAAACAATCCTACAGTACATACAACCACACTAACCCCGTTCTATTCCACAGGAACATCTCTTTTATTCTCCCATCCCCTTCTCTGTTTGCCACAGCGACGCTTCGCTCTTTGTTTAGCGCGGCTGCCGGGCACGTGACGGGTTGCCTTGGTGATGGCGGATGACACCTGGTACTTCTGTTACAGTAGTTGTATGTATATATTGCGTTATTGCGGTGGTATTAAGCGCAATACCAGCTGTCGAGAGTGATCAGCTGGTCTGTGTGGTCCACTTGGGCGCTGGCCGCCTCGTTGTTGCTGTAGTCCCACGTGAGCATCGATTTGTTCTTCTTGTCAACGAGGTCTTCCTCCCATTCGAGACCCACACCCGTGCCCTTATCGGCAGCGTCATCCAGCAATGTTTTGCATGTCTGCCACGAGAATCTGACGGCGTCTGTTGGCCAGCCGAAGAGAGTCTGTTGCGTGTCGCGCAGCCACACCTTCGTCTTTGGGTCAGATGGGTACCCGGAGCCCATGGGCTTCCCATTCACCGCATACATCTCTTCCAGACGCTCTACCAGCAGATCTCTCGTGACCTTGGCGACTACACTGGCCACACTGACCACACAGTACAGCGAATCGGCCTTCTTCGCAACGGTGAACTTGATCCCTGGGAATCTGTTTTCCAGTTTGTGCTGGTACGTATGTGGGGGACCCACAGTGTCGATGTAAATGTGTGCCAGGGTAACACCTTGGTCCAAGACGCCTTGGATCAGTGCCATGGTGGTGTCATGTGCTTGCTCGTTAAGATTGTACTGCTTCGTTGGTGGGAAGCGGGACATGCCGCTCGATATATCGCACGGCGTGATGCATGTAGTGGCGTATCCAACAGCATCAATCTCATGGGAGCCATACATCAGCTGGAATAGCGACCGGCGCACAGGGTCCGTCAGCTTCTTCGAGTCGTCGAAGTCGTAGTTCGGTATTAATGTTCCGTCCTGGTACTCCCTGGTGCAGTACGCGACTGCGTATACCATGGGACCCATCACGGGGCCTCTTCCAGCCTCGTCGATACCCATTATAACATCCTGTTTCTGTTCACAGGCTTCCTTGACGGCAGCGGGAACATCAGAGAAGTAACACTGCGTGTGTAGCTCGTCCAGTGACTTGAGGACAGTTGGTGGTTGCTTAGGAGGGATGCTCATTCTTAAGACGTTGCAATTGATCAATAGATTGTACGGAATGTATGTATCAGCACGTTTCAAACGTATATTGCACGATGATCATATTTTAACCAACTTCCATTGCCGCGATGGTTTGGCGCGCTGCAACGCGTCAGCACTATTGTTTACAGTTTTGGCGTCGCGACTGTCAAAAATGGCAAGGCTGACGCACAACTTTTAAAGCATACAGCGTAAAGTATGTTTGAGCCTTCTTCCCATATGCTAATGCTAAAATTATATATATTTACATGTATGGCGGTTGGTTGTGTGTTGTTACTGGGCATTCACATCATCGAGGGATCCGAAGGCCAATACTTGCTCGATGCGCGTCTTGCCCAGTAGCAGCATACACAGCCGATCTATTCCAAGACCCAGCCCACCAGTTGGCGGCATTCCAGACTTCATGGTCTCCACGTACTGATAATCCACGTTCAACGATTCGTTATCGCTCTCTTTGTACTTGTTCTGGGCCTCGAATTTCTCTAATTGTACTTGTGGGCAGTTTTCCTCTTCGTATGCGTTGATGTATTCTTGGCCGTTGATGAACACCTCAAACCGTTGGGTGATGGTACTGTCGTCGCTATTTACTTTGGAGAGTGGCGACATAACAACAGGGTGATGCAAAATAATTGTTGGAAGTAGTGATTGACAGTGCACATCCTCAATGTACTTCCCGCAGAGTTTGTCAAGGACCTTTTGAGGCGACAGATGCTGGTTTGGGGCAGACAATTCCAACCCGCTGAACAGTTCTTGCTTTATGGAATCTGGTATGACTGCCATCAAAGAATCCACGTTTGTCAAGTTCACTTTCGAAAAGTCGACATTCATACCTTCGGACAACGCTGGGAGGAACTCCACTCTTTTAAACTTCCAATCATTAGCAGCTAGAACATTGTAGAGTTCGCGGACAGGACCTTCTCCAGTGTGCTGAACCATGTGTGTCAGGATGAACTTGAACAAATTCTCTGAAAATAGAATAAGATCTTCCATAGTCATGTACGTTTGGTAGCACTCCATCATTGTGAACTCCGGGTTATGCGTAGAATCGACGCCCTCATTTCGGAAAACCTTTCCTATTTCAAAAACCCTGTCAAGACCACTGATAATCAGTCTCTTCAGCCATAGCTCTGGTGAAATGCGCAATTCCAATGCAGTGTCATTAAAATTCAATTTGGTCTGGAATGGCATGGCGTTGGCGCCGTTGGACTTACTCGACAGCATCGGTGTCTCAACCTCCATGTACCTTTGTTCTGTGAGAAACTGCCTAGTCAATGCAATGACCTGTGATCTCAATACTAGATCCCGTACACCGTTCACCTGGTAGTCGAGAACCCTGTTTTTGTTAATCTTGGTGTTGTCCACCAGTCCGTTCGGCAGTGGTTGCTGGATGGGGGACAGCATAATCGGCACTTCCTTACACTTGAGTGAAACTGTCCGTTGTGCATTCTCGGAGACACCAGGGTGGCCTCTCACCTGGATGTAATCGCCCTTTCTCAAGAACCCGACGTCGGAGATATACTGCTGCTGTTCGGGTCTCATTGCCTCATGCAGCTTATTGTAGTTCACAATAACCTGTACTTTCTGCCCCGTCTCGCTGTTGACGAGGTCGATGAAGCACATCTTCTTACCTGCTGTGCGGATATTTGCGATTCTGCCGTTAAGGAGGATAGGCACATCTGGTAAATCCGACTGCAGAACCTGAGGTCCGGCTGCATATGTCTCGAGGAACTGTCCGATGGATATACGTTTGTAGGCTGAGGGATTGCCGGGCAGGGCCGACATCGACGGATAGAACTTGCTAATGTTGGATACGATAGCCTCCTGTCGCTCCTTTGTCTGCAGTTTAGCTGTGCTGACTTTTGTCTGGGCAGCCTTGGCCGCGGTAGCTGCGTTGTGTGCCAGCCGTATGGACCGGGAAAAGGAAACAGCTGGGACCCTATACATGCTGTGATGCGTTGCTTATCAGTAGAATTGGCTAGATGATGAATTCAAACCAGCAAGTACGTCTTTTAGAAAGGGCTGAATCGCTACAGCGCAAGAACCGTTTCCATACTGCTAGACCTTAAAATTACGGAGCAGATAGAACTCCCACGTGACCGCAAGAGATCACGTGCCAATTATCAAGATCACGTGCATAACACCCAGACACCATATAATGATCGGCGTTGTGTTTTCTTCGTCTCGGACTTTTTCCGTGAGTCGTCCAGAAAGAGCGGCAGCGGTTGGGAAGGTGGGCCGTGTGTGACAAGAGGGGACGATCATCGGGTATATTGCGCATCTACCGGATCATATAGCGTGCCTGTGGAAGCGCTGGATGGCAGAAATCAATCCAGGTGGGGCAAAGAGGGAGTTGCTTTTGTGTTTTGGCCGAATGATTTGCAGATAACTGCAAAGGATGCAAGGGGGAAATGTCGTACGATAGATGTGCATTCGTTTTGTTTCGACGAATGGTGAGATAAGTGCTGATTAGTGGTGGATCCCGACTATGACTCCTTCGTTGGTGGAGGCGGGCGGTGACTAACCTGCTAGTGGGTCCAGCCCGACTCACACACTTCTCCGATCTCGCATATGTAGTGCGAGTCGGAGCAGATTGAACAGACTGTTCTTGTAAATGCATCAGCCGAGATGAGTAACCTGAACACGGGCATTACCTCCCTAGCCCATTACATCACCAATTCATCTACATAAACAAACAAGACGCCCCCTCCAATTGTGGAATATGCGCAGTGCATGCAAGCGAAGGGAGCCCATTCCCGCTGCACGCAAAATTGCGCAAATGTGCAGACCCGCAAGCGGGCGAGTATTTACAATTTTCTATTCTTGACAGGTCCGCAGCTGCACCTGAAAACCGCGCTACATACGCAGACGCAGCTACCCACCACCCACATGAGTGCATGTGCCGTCGTGTAGCAACCCCCCTCCCCTCGGGCCAGGTGCATATACTTTCCATCCCCCAGAGAGCAGAACGCTGTCTCTGACAGCAAGAGGTGATGGGTATTGACGGCAAACCTGCTCCGCTAGCGTATCGCTGATGAAGGCCAAGGGGAGCAACACGAAGCCAGAAACACCGCACATTTAGCACGCCCAATTGGGAGTACAGTATGCTCAATGCACCCCTCTCCGGGCCGTCGGTTGGTGCCTTCCACCCATTAGTAATCGGAGAACACCAGGCTCCGAGACGCCCAGAGAGAGCGGTACCCCTGAAACTTGAGGGGTACCCGTGGACCATAAGGCACCGGGGAGTTACAGTGCACCGCGCTGCCTCGCTGTAGAAGGACTCACCGCCCGCCGTCCCCCAAACGCCCAGGCAGGTTGTTCCGTGGGATGGGGATGGGCAAGAGGAGAAGACTAGAGCAGATAGAAAGTTTGCGGGCATTTGCTCTACACCTGTCTGGCTGTGTCTTTGCTCTACACCTGCCTTGCCGTGTCTTGCTGTGTCTTGCTTCCGCGGTTAGCTGCGCACTGCGCTCCTGTCTAGGGCCAGCACCTGGCGCACCCTCCTGCGTCGCTTTTTTGCGGGAGCTTCCCGCATCCAGGTGTAGTGCGCAGCGCCATCATCTATTTTTTGGCCCGGAGACAACTGCGCAGCGCATTTCGCGCACCACAGTACGGAGGCACCGTGACATCTTCCCGCGGGATGCCTTGTGCAGAGAATCTGCCGTGCAACACTCGCGTCCCACTCCGCGCAATGAGCTAATTTGGTGCCCGCTGTCTCTGCCAGGGTGTGCGCATTCCACAGACACTGCCGCAGCGCCCATGACCTTCCGAGGTGGCGTCAGGCAGCGGGCCACGTCTCACTCTCTGTGCGGCCCTCTCTGTGATACTCTGTGTGACCTTTCCCACCGCCTGTCTCGCTCTGGGATGCCCCACCTCGTTCCCTGAGAACACCCGTGGGAGGTACGGCCTCGGTGGGGCCGGGCCCACACTTCCACCGCTCTTTCCCTCCTGCCTGCCTCTCTCGGCAGGACCGCCGGACAATGAGGCGCACGGGTCTGCTATCCCCTGCGGTCCTGCCATGGCCGAGGGTAGGCGGTGGCCAGAGTAATAGCCTGGATGGACGTGGGCAGCGCCTTCCTCTCTGCGCCCGTGTCTTGGGCCACAGTGGCCCCATTTCGGCTGCGGTTCCCCCCAGACTAGTGATATGCCGTGCTGCCGCTGTGCTATCGGCTGTTTCTCCGCGGGTCTGCCCGCTATTGTTATCATTGCCCCTCTCATCACTTGCCTGGTGGAGCCAGGCAGGGACGGAGCTCTGCCGGGCGGTACTCCCCCCCTTCGAGCAAGTAATACCTGCTGAGCTCGCCGGCCCAACTTGCTCACCCTCTTGTTTTCTCACACCCCATTGTGTCGCGGGAGAAAAAGGCGCCACCTTCATTCGCCACATCGCCACCTTACATAAAAGAGCACAGAGGCGTATTGTTCTGCAGGTAACAGCACAATACAAAACTGTTTTGCCTTTGACCACTCGTCTGGTTCTCCTGCGCTACTTATTTTCTTCGCTGAAAACCTCTGCGAATTATATCTCTCACCCAATATTCTATTAGACTCCGTCTAGTGCAAGGACAACAGACTCCCGCACACAATACGTACGCACAACTTCTTACAGCGGCTACACTACAGGGATAGCAGATAGATCCACGCCATCCACCAATCCGCACCCATTCACCGAGGCTAATCGCTGCCCTTATTTCGCCCGCTCTTCGCTACAGCCCTCCCGAGAATTCTGACACGCGATAGAAGCATCACTCCGCTACTACACACACACACATACCCCTACACATTTCCTCAGTCGATTTTATCGTAACAGAGGAAAAAAAGACCCTCACACATACCGTCTTTCCCCGCCTGCGCGCCTACACATCCCTTATTAGGTCCCTGCACACGGTTTATTACCCTCACCTTTTTTTTCGTGATAGCACATATCCAGCAAGTCTCTTCCGATATAGCCTTCCATACCAGACGGCTTCTACAGTTGTGCCCTGCGATATACAAATACACAGTACTTCTGTCCCCTTTGCACACCCGCCAGCAGCTCAACTCGGCACACCTGGTCCTGCATCGCCCTGTGTTTCCACCTTTTTGACAGATAGCGCGCCCTGCCCTCCGTCGCTCCGCCTCGCCCGCACTCGCCCGCCAGAACACGCAGCACAGACATATATCTCGCTGTATCGCCGCCCGCCTCGCCTTTTTTCCGCCATACAAAAGAAAACAAGAGCACGTATACCGGCAGCGCTCCCATAGTTCGCATTATTACTATCTGCATTATTATATCCAGGTAACAATAGCAGCACCCAGAGAGCACAGGAAGTCGCCGTCGCTCTATTTTTTTGTCGCATCCTCGCTTGCACACTGCTTTTGCACATCGTGGGCCCATATTCCTCGACGCTTTTTTTCTGCTTCTAATAGCCTCATCTTTCCCACAATAGGCCGGTTTTGCAACAGAACAAGAACACACATAACGCGTATTTGAGTGCTTTCCGCTTCACCGACACACACAGACAAGCTTCCGCCGGACCCCTGTCTTTTGTTCACTCGCCCTACATCGCCTTTTGTCTCACCTTTTCTATCTGATTCTAAAGGAACGAGTAGAAAACACAGCACAAGACACACAACTATCAGCAAAAGAAAAATATAACCGAACCACAACCTTTGATTCGGTCTATCTGCAAGGAAGTGCCTGCCCATTTTCTATTTTTCTCTTCATTCTCCACACCCCCACACGTTCGCATACCCGTGAAGGAAGAATCCACACACACAAGTCTCTATCCAATATCGCTCTGACAAGCTCGACTAATATATATTATTGCCGAACAAACACACACATCTAATTATCAAACCATGGAGACCGAACTAGCTAACCTACACCTCTCACCCAGCAGAGAGGGACGCACCAGCTCCAACGGAAACAGCAACAACAACAACAACATGAACAACTCTCACATGGTCCGCATCAGACGCAAGAGCAGCAACATATCCCGCACAAACAGCAACGCCATGTTCCCCATGGCTCCTGTCTCGCCAACGATCAGTGAGCACTCTTTGATCTTCGAGCGCAGTGTCGAGGACCTCACAGCCCTCCCAGCCGCCAGCATCACCACACAGGGCTCCACCACAAGTCTCTCCATGCTCGCCAAGCAGCGCTCAAACTCAAACGCGTATCTTCAGAGACAGCTCACCGGCGAGTCCTGCCACTCCACCGCGTCCAACAACATGACCCCCATCATGCTGCCCATCAGTGCCAGTGCCACCAACATCAACAACGGCCGCGGCTCCTTCTCCTATTCATCCCAGAACACAAACCACCACCACCACCACAGACGCCGCACCATCGAGAACCTGGTCGCGCCAGCACTGGACGCCTCCTGTTCCCTCCTCGCTGACCAGAACACAGCCCTGAACAATGTCAATGTCATCCACTCCAGAAACTCATCCATCGTCGGTCTGAATATGGCCCTCGGTATGTCCAGGAGCTCTTCGATTTCCGAGGAGCCATTGGACAGAGCTCGCATCATGAACGGTGTCGAGAATATCCGCAACAGTGACGACGACAGCGAGAACGACAGTATCAGCAGTGGTGAGAGCAGTGATAGTGGTGACGAGGCGACTGCCCAGCCGCAACTGAGACAGCAACAGCAAGGAATGCAGAGATCGCAGCAGAGAAGTGACAGCAGACGCAGACAGAACCGTCGCAGTATCGCGACCTCCGACAGCGATCTGTCGCCAAATGTCATGTCTCCAGGATCCCACACAGGTAGCATTTCAGGCCACACGACACCATCCGTGTCTTCGCCTCGTTATGTCGCCAACCCAGCTGACACTAGCAAGGTGCTGAAGTTCTACTCCTACGTTGACATGGTCTCCGACGAGCAGATCAACCCTGCTATCTCCAGCAGAAGGCCATCGTTCCTGACCGGTTCCGTGTCATCTCCATTGCTCACACCTTCGGAACTGATGCAGTCCAACTCAGTAAACAGTGCTGTCTCGCCTCCGCCACAATTATCTACCAACAGCCTGCTAAAGAGCCCTACATCCATCAACAAGCGCGACCAGGTGCCATACCTCTCTCCTCCGCTGAACTCGAGAAGACTGTCGAGCAATAATGCATTGGTTAGCAACAGTCTCTTGTCACGTTCGCCGACTTATACACCAACCGCGACCTCACCTCCGTCCGTAACCAGATACAGTGAAAACTCCAAGAGGATTCCAAAGTCCAAGAAGACCGCCAAGTTGAGTGCAACAGATATCAAGTTCCACATCGAGTCATCCGACGAGTTCTCGTCAGATGAGGATGGTGCGTTTTTCGAGATGGACCACTCATCTAACAACAACTCCGACGTCAATGTTTCGGGGTCCAATCCAAAGCTCACCCAGAACGCACTGAAGGGTTCCATGTTCCAACCTGGTAACGTCAACAACACACAAGGAAGACCGAGACCATCGCGGAGTGCATCCGGATCCTTCAGAAAGCTAACTGTTCCTTCCAGCTCGAGCTCGGCGGGTAGCATTAGCCCAACCCTGCCATCTCCATACTCTCTTCAGATGGAGAACCTGGGTGCGGTTCTGAGGCAGAAGGTTGGTGAGTCTACCGGTATCTCCAGACCTGGTACACCCACCGGCCGTATGGAGTAGGCGAGTACATCTCTAGGACAAAATATCATTCATTCCGTTGATACGCTTAAAAGCAGGCATTTATTTCTTCTCATTTTTTTCTCTCTCATCTTTCATTTTAAGCACTTTCGCCTTTGCAATGGTACAGTATGCCTGTATTTTGCAAGCGAATAGCACTTAGGGGTCATACTGCAATACACACATACAAAAACCACAATACCGGCCATCAATACCAACAACACATTATAAGGCACTACAAAAAATCAATTATTCTATAACAAAAAATATATCTAGACATGTATATACTGGAGTGATAGAGACGTATACAATTTAGACATAAATAATTAATTACAACATTAACAATAATAAAAAGAATGACAAATTCTTACATCATATAATACTTGGATTTATTATACGCATACACACATATGTATATATATATAAATGTTGGTCGTGTGCAGACCCTTGATGCGAGGGCGTGTGTGTGCGTTCCCGTTTTGTCTTGCCTTAATTCACTCCACCTTACAAGTAGTCCTTCCTGTTGGCGGTTCTGACGAATCTTCTTAGCTGCCACTCGACATCCGCGTCCTTGTTGTCGAGTGTTCCGAGTCTCAGCTCGAACATCTTCATTTCGAACCTGGGTCCGACCTCAGCGAGCTCGACACCGTCCCTGGTTCTCACGAAGACGTGTTGCCTGACGCTGATGAAATCGCCGCGGTTGGCAAACGTGATAACTCTCTCGCTGTCCTTCTTTGTTCCGGGAGCAAACAGGTGCTTCAGTATGCAGACGACGCGCTCTCCGAGCTTTGTCTCGAAGCCGTCGAAGATGAGATGCGGACTGACCTCGCTGACGTTGCCCCTGTTCATGATGTCGTGTCTGAGGACGACGTTGTGCAGACTGAAGGAGGCTGTGGGGCCGTGTGGCAGATGCGATATGGTGAGACTGGTGGGCACACCGCGGTGCTCGTGCAGCACGATGATGTCGGAGGTGCCGGACTTCGTAGCGGCCGAGACGAGGTTGGACATGATGAGGTTACCTCTGTTGAGCCTGGTGGCGTCGGGGAACATGAGTTTTATCTCCTTTGCGAACTGCGAGAGTCTCGTGCTGGGGTCGCGGGACGTTGTGATGATGATTCTGGGGTCGACGAGCCCGCTGGTGTGGGAGTACTCGTTGTCAATCTCCTCGTCGTCGTCGGCCTGGTGTGACTGGTCGTAGCGGTAGTCGTTCTGAAGGTCAGTGTCCTCTGCGATCTCCTTGGGCAGCGGCTTGCCCTGCGCGAGGGACTCCTTTATTATCTGTCTCTTCTGCTCGAGCTGGGCCTCCTGCAGCTGCTGCGCCTTGCGGTAGAGGTACTCTCTTCTCTCACGGGCTTGTCTTCTGAGCATGGTGGGGTGTGTGAGGGGTATGTGATTATGTTTACTTCGCAACACTTATAAGTGCTCTAACTGTACGTTGCACAAATACCACACACACTCTCATATGGGATGCTCATCGCAAATTTTCTTGAAATTTTCACCTGGCGGCGGGAAAAGAGCCAAAACGCCCTGTGCAGGGCTGTCTGGGGCAGCACCGGCCGCGCGAAACGAGCTGGAAACGTTCGGCAGAAATGTCACTATTCACGACATGTCCTGGGGACTCTCGAAGGACAAATGTACTTGGCGGGAACTAGCTGCATTCGTTACATGACAGAACTATACACTGGGTGAATACTTATTTATTACCACCCTTCTTGGCGCGCGAGCGCACGGTCTTCTCCTCGACGGAGATCTCCTTGCGGGTCTTGAGGAAGCCGCTGTTGCGGTTCTTGGAGGGTATGTCCATCGACAGCCGTCTGCCGCCGAGCTTCGGCTTCAGCGGCGCAGGGGGAGACGCAGCCGTGGGTGCAGTTGTAGTTGTTGTAGTTGTGGTGGTTGTGGTAGCTGCTGCCGCTGCGGCGGCCATACGCTGCTGGTGCACGTTGTTTGGCAGGAACATGTGCGTGCTGAGTGCTGTAGGCAAGATCGTCTGCGCAGTCAGCGGCGCATTCGACTCGTGCTGCACCCTGCCGCGCCGCAGCATGGAGTCGGCCGGCGCTCCGTGTGCCGAGGCCAGGGTGTTGGTGGCACTGGCACCATTGCTGCTGAAACTGCTGGTGCGGCTGTGCACTTGTGCGTTGGTTGTGGAGTTCAGCGGCTGTGCCTTGCGGGGCGCCATTGCAAGGTGTCCCGGTATGTTACTGCTGTTGCTACTATTGCCTGTCACGGCGATGTCAGGCGGCGTCAGCGACACAGCAACGCTGGGCATTGCAGTGTCAGCGGCTGGGGCGACAGTACTGCTACGCCCGCGCGTACGGGAGCGCGGCCGCGATAGCGCGGGGGAGTTGCTGGGACCCGCAGTCCCGGCCTTGCTGCCCTCGCTGGAGAACAAGCCGGAGAGCAGACTCTTCTTGGTGTGGTCGGTGCTGTAGTTGCTAGCCGCCGAGCTCGAGGCGGAGTTCTGTTGGCGGCCCTGTGCGTGGGCGCTCTTGGTGAACAGGAGCTTGTCCCACTGCTTGCGGTAGTACTGGTCGTCATCCTCGTCGTCGAACTCGTTGTCGTCGAAGTCGTCGGCATTGCCCCCACCTCCAGCGGCACTGTTGTTGTTACTGCGCAAGGAGCGGCGGCGACGCTTGTCGTTGGTGGACGCAGTAGACGCAGCGGAGGTGTGTCCCACGCCCGGATCGCGACTGCCACGCGCGTCCTCGGCGTAGAAGTCGTCCTCGTCGTCGTAGCCGCCGTCGTCGTCGGAGATGCTGTTCCAGTCGGAGTACTCGTCCTCGGAGCTGAAGAAAATCTTGTTCTGGGCGCCGGCGCCGCCGTGCTGTGCGAAGAAGGAGGAGGAGTGCGCGGGCGTGTGCGCGGGCGTGTGCTGTGCGGTGTTTGTGTGGGAATTGAAGAGCGAGGGCGTCGAGCGCTCCGTGCGGGGTGCAGCCGAGGCGGCGGAGGCGGTAGCCGCCGAGGGCGCCGGTGCCGCTGTGTTCAGGGGCGCGCGGGGCAGCGCGCTGCTGGTGTCGAAGCCCTCCGTGATGTTCTGCGGGTCCTCGCGCGTGGCCGGTTTCGGTTGTGGCCGGTAGCGCTGGAAGAGCTCCGCGGTTGTGAGGGGCTTGTACGCGGGTTGTGCCGGGGGTTGCTGTTGGGGTTGCTGTTGGGGTTGCGGCTGTGCCGGGGGCTGTGCCGGGGGCTGCGGCTGTGCCGGCGTCTGCGCCTTGCCCTGCGCGGCCGTCTGCGGGTTCAGAATGTAGTATATGCTGCGGACGCCGTCGCGTTTCTTGGGGGCTCGCGTCGGGGCCGCGGCCACAGCCGTTGGGGTATTTGTGGTGGCGGTGTTTTCGGCGCGCCGGCACATGGCCTTGTTGAGCACGCGCCAGCTGATGTTCTCGAGCCGCGTGCCGTTCTCGAGGCGGCGTGCGGCGTGGATCAGGGAGGTGTACAGCTCGACGGACTCGAACGCATCGAGCCGCTGCGGCGTGAACAGCCCCGGGGACACCTTGTAGAATTGGGTGGACGCAGTCTCTGCTGCTCTCGGTATGCTTTCCATGGCGATATGTTAATGCTGGGTTGGTGGTGATGCAGTGGTGTAATGGTAAGGGATGCGTACACCTCTGCTATATCGCCTGCCTGCCTGCCTTACGTACGTGGATCCCAGACGCTTGCTCTATTTTTTGCTCTCTTTTGTGAAGGCGCCCGAAAGCGTGACCGCTCGAGGGCCGGGGACTCACGCAGCGCAGAGCCGCCAGGGCCGTGCGCACCGTGCAGCGCACGCGTGCAGCGTGGAAAAACAAAGCGGCGTGGGGGCGCGCGCGCGCGTGGGATGTGTCAAACGAGAGGGGAGGGCTTCTACAGATGTATGTACGTGTACATGCGCTAATATGCCTTGCGGCGGCGGGTGACCGCTGCGCTGGTGTCTGCACTCACACTGGCACTGGCGGCTGACGACGCCGTGTCCGGGCCGTCGGGTATCACAATCGGGTTGTCACGGGAGCCGTGGGTGTGCTTGCTTCGAGTGGCGCTTGGCTGTCCCCGCTCTGGGTCCATGAGCGTCAGCCGCAGGCGGATGCGCTGGTGAATCACGAGGCGCAGGTACTGCTGCCACAGCGACCGCAGCCGCTGCTCCTGTCTAGCCGCGTGCGAGCGCTCCCTGAGGCGCTCCCTGTGGCGGCGGGTGGGCGCCGTGCTCGAACGCCGCAGTTGCAGCAGCCGCGCCTGTGTCTGCGTGATGGGCGTGAACGCCGCGGGGCGCGTTCCCCGCACGGACGGTTTGCGCTGTGAGTACTGCGCGCGCGGCACGGTGCCCGCGGCAACGACACCCGCGCCCCTCGCTCCTAATCCCGGCGCGGCGTACATCGCCACCCGGGGCAGCGGCAGGGCGCCGTGTGCGGGGAGCGTCTGGATGTCTGCAAGTGCCAGCACGGCGTCCAGCTCCGCGGGCGTGCGGAAGCGCGGACGCCCCTGCGATGGCCGCTGCGGCTGTGACTGTGGGCGCAGGGCTCGGCGGCTGCCGCGACACCGCACGCCGAAGGAGAAGAGTCCGCGCCGCCTCTTCCCGCGGCGTTCCTCTGGCGCCTTGCTCTTGTTCCTGCCCGGCGGCTGGATGTACGTGTGCGGCACCGTCGAGGTCGGCACGGCCATCGTGGAGGGGTGCGCCACCGTTGTCGGCGCGGGTATCCGCGACGGCGCGGGAGGGGCCGCCGTGCTGGGAGCGTTTGCTCCCCTCGCCCTGTACGTGTCCCAGTTGGACACCTGGGACATGATGCTGTCTTGCGACGGTATGCGTCTGTAGCCGCTGGTGTGTGTCGGCATGTGTGATGTGCTGTTGTGATTGTTCGCTATGTTTGCGTTGTTGTGCTAACGTATACTACACTACTCTACATGGTGGCTACGCTTGTATGGCCGCAGGCCATGGTGAGTTGCCCCCTCTTCATATATATAGTGCCATGCCCTCTTATGCATGCATGAGGGCTGGTCTTCAGGGACCAGCCCGGCCATTTTGCTGCGCATTTTTGCAGGTACAACAAGGGTCACGTGTATGCGAAGAATTAGGGTTGCGCATTCAGCCCTAGGGTACGCGCTCTTAGACGTAGGGTTCGCGCATACCGTGCAACGCGATATGCGACGCCAACTCGTTCGCCGCCGCCCAACGGTGTCTGTTTCGCCGGGGGCGCGTACACGGGCGCGCGCTGTGCGGGGTGTTCTGGGCGCACCGCCGGCGCTCGGGCCACCTTTGTTAGTGGCGGTGGCTTCTCCAGCGGGCGCGCGTGTATAAATATAGTCTATGCTGGGCGCGGTATAGGGAGGCGTTGATCTGATAGTTGTTTGTAATTGTGATTGCATTGTTACTCTTCAATTGTCAATTGCACACTCACACAACTACTCACACTCACAATGGACAAGATCAAGGAGAAGCTCAACAACCTGAAGCTGGAGGCCGAGACCTGGCAGGAGAAGTACGAGGACCTGAAGGAGGCCAACAAGTCCACCGACCAGGAGCTCACCGACAAGGAGAACCAGATCAAGGCGCTGACCGTGAAGAACCAGCAGCTGGAGGACGAGATCGAGAAGCTGGAGTCCAGTGTCGACGACAACAAGGGCCTCGAGCAGGACGTCACCGACAAGGAGAACCTCGTCAAGTCCCTCACCGTCAAGAACCAGCAGCTCGACGAGCAGGTCGAGAAGCTCGAGAACGAGCTCGCCGAGCTCAAGCAGGAGAACGAGGAGTCCCTCAACCTAAAGACCAACAACGAGACCTTCACCAAGAAGAACCAGCAGCTCGAGGAGGAGCTCGAGGAGAACGACGAGAAGCTCAAGGAGACCACCGAGAAGCTCAGGGACTCCGACCTCAAGCTCGAGCAGCTAGAGAAGAAGCTCATCGCCCTCCAGGACGAGAACGCAAAGCTCGAGGAGAAGAACGAGGAGCTGGAGACCAAGTACGCCCAGGCCAAGAGCGAGCTCGACGAGATCGCCGCCTCCCTCGAGAACCTCTAAGTGTAAACAAAAGAGAGAAAATCCATCTACATACACACATACACCCCAATCCCAGCACACTCCAATATATATGTATACCATAACGCACACACAGTACAGACTGTGAGCTACAGCAAATATCAACGTATATTATTTACACAAGTCAACTGTTCTTATACGGCTTCCTTCTCGATTTGCGCGCCCGCAGGTTCGAACCGGCGCACATCGCCGGTTTCCGCACAGCGGCCGCCGATTCTGCGGAAAACAGCAAAACATCGTCAAGAGCTGCCATTGTATATATGGAAGGTGCGAACGATTCAGACAGGAACACAGTAAAGGACAATACAAACTACCACAACAAGTATAATTTACAATTCCAATGGCTGACCGCAATCAGTACCAGCTGAGGCAGAAGTACATGTCGATAAAGACGCTATCGCTGCAGGGACTCTCTGCGAAACAGCACCTCCTGATGGCCGTCTGCAGGGATGTCTCGCTGTTGCCGCCGCTGTACTACACCGTGCTCTCGCTGCGGCGCATGTGGCAGATCATGGTCTCGCCAAACATAAAGCTGTACGAACCACAGTCGTTCAGAGACGTCCTGACGCGCTTCTGGCAGACATACATGCTGAACAACAATCTGACAGCGGGCATCGCGCAGGGCCATGCCGCGGTAACCGCCACAATAGAGAAGGTCGCGGCCGTCGCCACGACTGGCAATGCGCCCCATGACAATTCCGGGGGGCTTATCATAGAATCTTTGGTCACGGCGCGGGCCTCCGAGTACCTGTTCTGCTCGCTCTGGTGCCTTGTCGCGCTGTACCTGTCATACGCAATCCTGGACTCACTCATGGTCCGCTGGATCGTCAAGTACTCCACGGTCGCTGCAATCCTCCGCATGTTTTCCATGTCGCTGATATTTGTCTCGTTCGAGCTCTTGCTGCTCAACTCGCTCTCTCCGGAAAACAACTACTACCTCCACACATGGATACTGATTAGCTGTATACTGACCTGCGGGTACATCTGGCAGAGCTACCTGACGTCAGACCTCAACTACATTAGGAGGAACGGCCGTCGCCTGGACGGTAGTGACGACCCAGAGCCCGAAACAAGGACGGGTTCGTCCTCGTCGTCCAACGACTACTCCGACCGCACAGTCGGTCTCAGCATGGGAATGCCTGCGGATGCCGGCTCCGACACAGATCAGATAGACGTTGACAGAAGTGATAGCGACAACGGTGATGACATACGCACCCTGTCAGACACCAGCGGGTCGGGCAGAGTGACAAGACGCAGCACGCCACACGCACCAAGGCTGCGGAAGAAGAGCAAGTCTCAGACAAAACTGGACATGGCCTCTTTCTCATTCTCCACCAAGCGCACAATCGACCTGTACAACATCACCGTATTCTGCGTGGTGCCCGTGGGACTGGCCAGTTTCATCACAATGGTTGGCCTGCTCAGAAACTTGTTTATCCAGCGACTCGACGTCGAGCAGCTGGCCAGGATTCTGCAGGACTCGGTGCACTAATCAGGTGCGCTAAGTAGCAACTCCCAAGTCCACCCTATTCTACATTCATTGCATTATAACCCGGGGAAGCAACCCGAAACGTACGTAACCATTCACCCTCGCATGCGCAAGACTCCCCTGCGGCTCGCTACCTCAATCTGTATACCCTAAATATTTGCATAATAAACACACTAGTAATTCTTTACCACATGTAACTGGAGGAGGGGGGAGACAGCACTATACGGATATATTAACCCGTTATATCGCACTTCCCAACGACAGGTCTGCCCAACTACTTGAAGGTGTCAGACACCTGTATGTTCCACCACAGAAACCCCCGCACAAACGAGCTCAAGACGGCCGCTCGCCGCTCGAAGAGAAAACTCTCGCCGATTCTCTGCTGTGCGAGTTTCGGCATACAGAAAATAAGGACAAGGTGCATACAAAAGACAGGGAGAACAGTGCAGAACTGAACTTTGCAAAAGCAGAGCAAGATAGATCACAACACCGACATAACCAAAGTGAATCATGGTTGTTCACATTCTCGGTAAGGCCTTCAAGGGTAAAGAAGTGATTAGAATAGCTCTAGCCTCCAAGTTCTACGGTATTGGCGAGCAGACCGCTACCACCGTGTGCTCTAAGCTAGGGTTCTACCCCTGGATGAGAATGCACCAGCTTTCAGAGGCGCAGATTATGGGTATAGCAAGCGAACTGTCCAATATGACAATCGAAGATGAAGCACGGGCGGTGGTAAAGAGGAATATCGCGTTGAAGAAGAGCATTGGTACATACGAGGGTCTCAGACACGTCCTGCATCTACCAGTGAGAGGTCAGCACACGAGAAACAACGCAAGGACAGCCAGAAAACTCAACAAGCTGGACAGAAAGGGTTGATTGTAATGTTAAGACTTTGCAAACAACACCACTTTCTGTTCTTTTAGTCTGATTATGACGCAATGTTGTTTTGTGCACTCGTGTAAATATACCGCTTTCCAACAACACCGATAATATATTCACTGCAAATAGAACCCGTATCATATCCCCACATAACGTATTCGGATGCACTACGCTGTGCAGAATGAAGAAAATGAAACAAAAAGGAATCAGCCTTACAAGCAATTAAATATTGTATGTATGTATATGTATCGTGTAAATATATGGTTACCATTTTTATCTAGAGGGTATAGTCATCCGTAAAGGAATTCCAATCGTTCAACTCCAGTAAGTGTTTCATTGTAGGACGGCCATGGGGACAGTTCCATGGTTTGTCTAGTGTGCTTAGGTGGCCAACGACTTTGCTCATAGTCTTTCTGTTGAGGGGCTTGCCAACCATAATACTCATTCGACATGCCCTCATAGCAAACATTGATCTAATCTTCGAGCAACGGATGGTGTCTTTCTTTATTCCATCGTGTTCCCGAACCATATGAATTAACTCGTTCAAATCGACAACATCAAAGATTGTATTTTTAGATGTAGGCTTGCTAATAACTTCAATTCTACACCCAGGGTCGGCATCATCATTCACTCTCAGTTTGAAACCATTCTTTTCAAATACGTCAAGATTGTCAATCACCGTAAGTTCGTCTACAATATTCAACTCAAGTTTTTGAGGAACAATTAGTTTTTGAGACTTGAATACGGTGTTCTTTTGTAATGTTTCAAAATTATACTTCTCATCACTCGCATGCTGGTCGATAATAAACAAGTCTGTCTTGTTGTCTTTGGGATTCTCTTTGGTTGTAATAATAAAGCCAAGATTAAATTGGCCAACAACAGACATTTCGCTGAAATCTTTTTTGCTCACAGTCATTGTAAGTTTCTGAGCAATTTCTCCAAGATCTTCATTATCATCATTCACAGTCGCTTGTGACGCCCTGACAGAGGCACTTGAGTGTCTCCAATCCTTGAACAGTTTTAGTATTTGAGGATATATTTGCTTTAAATCAATGTCTTGCGTTTCAACAGGTAAGTCTAGTTTCAGTATTTCAATGTTCTTGTTCTTTTGTTTATCTCCTTCGTCACATATAGCCTGGAATTCCATCCGGAGCTTATTCAAGTCAGTGTCGAACACCATGGCAGGAACTCGAACATTCGTCTCTTGAGGTTGAGTAATTTCAACTAAATTGGAATCACTACTTTCATTGTCACTGTCCTCTTGTTCATCATTTCCGGAGCAGCATCCTTCATGACTGCCGCCTCTTTCAGTGGTTTTATCAAATTGAGAAAATGTGTGAGAATTCAAGTCATGATCATTTCCCTTGTCGTCCCGGTCGATAAATGTCATTCCATTGTGCTCGTTGAATTCTACTTGGGAAAGAACCTCTTCAGACCCCACATTCATTGTTACGATACCTTTGCTGCCCTGGTGTTCAATGGTATTATCTTCGACATCAGAAACATCGCTAACATACAAAGGGTTTTTGAAATCCTCCAACCGAACAGATGTTTCCCTGTGGCTGTTTACCTCTCCAGTTAGAATCGCTGTGTCTTTGTCATCGGGATCTTCATTGACACTGTCTGGCTGTTCGGTGTCGCCATACTTTTCGTGGTCACCAAATTCCTCAGAAAGTGATTTACTCCTCTCACGATTAGAGGTTTCCTTCACGAATTCGTCCTCCCTCGTTTGAGAACTTGGATACGCGTCAAAATCGTGATTGTCAAGAACAATATCCATAACAGAGCTTAGATCAGTAGAATTATGTGGTTGTGTTTCTGCCTCTTCTACAGGATCAGAAGGCAACGTATCATTTCTAAATGAATTCATCAGAAAACTTTC
This sequence comes from Maudiozyma humilis, assembly GCA_037102785.1. Lineage (NCBI taxonomy): Eukaryota > Fungi > Ascomycota > Saccharomycetes > Saccharomycetales > Saccharomycetaceae > Maudiozyma > Maudiozyma humilis. The sequence continues at coordinate 1,017,009 of BTGD01000001.1, read as the reverse complement.
CCTTTTGACTTTCTTTGGACTCGACGAATCACGTAACGCGTATTCACTCTGTGATGATTCCTCCTTGAAAACATCGTCGAGGTATTCTTCAGATCTCTTCCGTTTAGCCATTGTTGACGATTTGACAATTGAAACATCCTGTTCTTCAAAAAACGCAACAAGACTCTCTCGAAGGGCATCCACGATAAAATCTTCGTGGTTTAATATGACAGTACGTTTGTCTGGAGTCACGTTGATATCGATAAAATTAGGATTTACCTCGAAATTGATAAAGAACACAGGGAACTTTACACTTGTTTCGTTATTGAAATTCTTGAATGTCTCGTTGAAGCATTTGTTCAATACTGGATACAGGATTGGTCTCTTGTTCATATATATGTATTGTCTGTCCTTTGAATTGTAGCCTGCCCCTGTTGAACATTTAGAAATGTAACCATTAACTTTAATGTATTGATCCGAAAGATCAGTGATATATCCCTTAGTTTCATTGCTATCGAATATTTGGGAGTACCTTTTTTGTCTTTTCTCCATTTCTTCCTTCACGTCACTCATATCAAGAGAAAGGGCAATGGGAATCAATCCTTGGTAGCAACTTGATCCGAATATATTAAAGATTTTCTTTTGCATGGTTTCATTATTATTGGTCCTGAAAACGAGGTTCTTCTTTCCACTAGCTGTGGTATTATGCACGGTGAATCTGACATTCTCATTGATAATAGCATAGCTTTGCAGAAGTGTAATACACTTTGCAAATTGCTTTTTTATAGTTTTGATGAAGTTCTTCCTTCTGACAGGTAAATTATTGAAAATATCGCTAACCTCGACAGTAGTACCCTTATTTCGCGAAACAACATTGCAGGATGTAATTTTTCCGTTTCTATCGTATTCTATTTTATCAGCCTTGGGTCCCTTCTGCGTTGTTGATATGGTGACTTTCGCGATATTACAGAGTGAGAACAGTGCTTCTCCTCTGAATCCGAGAGTTGTTACGGATGCAATGTCGTCAAAACTTTCCAGTTTCGAGGTGTGATGTTTCAATGTTAATGCCTGGTAGTTCTCTTTTGCGACACCGCATCCATTATCTGAACATTCCAGGGATTCTATGCCGTAGTTCTTAAACAAAAGATCAATTTGAGATGCACCTGCATCGATGCTGTTATCCACAAGCTCTTTAACGGCTGACGTAAGGTCGATGATGACTTGACCAGATGTTATTCTGTTGACATCAGCCACGTCAATCGCTTTGATTAATGACGTATCTGTCATGTTTAACTTGATGTTGAAGATGGGAAATGTGTGGATGCACGATGAACACACAACTGTTATGTATATGTCAGATCACGGTGCCTGAATTATATGTGTATATTGACTATTTCCCTTATATAATATGTTTCCTTTTGTTAGCCATCTCTATTTTCACGCTCCCCTCGCGTTTTTTCTGTCGCCAGAACCGCCATCGGGAGTTTCGCCACGCGAAAAGACACGAGAAGGCAGATTTGTCAGTTCGCGAAGACCGTGCGGCTGTTCACTACGCCTAGCTGATTATTAGCAAGAAAAGGAGGACTAAATAGCAAGTCAGGTGAAATACATACACACATTGTATACTCCAAGATATATATCGTTGCGCTGTATCTAAGTATACGTAGGTGTGGGATTCAGCGGTGAGCAACTGCACGTGTCCAATGAAACTCCGTACAGTGAGAAAGGCAGCATTTTTGTCCTAAAAAAGGACATATTTGTGACCAGTTACAAATATTCTGAAAATCTCAGAAGCCCTAAACACAGGTGTGAAATAAAAAGGGGGTGAACGACACTCAATTAGGGCAATATGAGGCATCCTGTTCTTCCTCAGAGAACCCAGAACAGTCTGTACGCCTCTCCAGGCTGATTACACCTCCTCGCAGAGAAACACAGAGCAGCACACTAAGAAGTAGCCACAGCGGCTTCCTCTAATTGCCATGGCAACGCAGCCACGGAATTGCAGCACCGAATTGGGAAAAGAAAGGCGAAAGAGCTGCTCTCCTTGTTTCGCATCCCCCCTCTGCACTGTATTCTGTGTAGACCACCCCCGTGCCACGAACTCACGCGTTGCAAACACTCTGCTGAACATCGAGAGACAAAAATAAAAATGCTTATGCATTAAATTCACGCGTTTGTCCCCGGGGACCGGTCCCGCCATATCGGCTACGTAGTTTTCTTCGCGAAACCCCTCGAGTTTCCTTCGCGTAAAATAATAGTTTCCCAAATGTAAACAAACAAGAGCGATGATCACATAGCGGAAGGCATCACGGGGGTGAGGAGGAGCCAAACACCTCTTTTCGCTACTTGGTCTAGCTGTAAGGAGTCCGAGTAATTGGTTGTAGGGCCATACTCTCAGTTTATTGGTGTGTTAGATCGCACAATAGCTATTCTTCAACTGTTCCTTGCAAATGTTCTGTCTCACCCATTCTTCTATATAGTTCGTTTGTTTTGAAGTGTACTGGTGAAACAACTCTTGTTAACTACTTATATCAAAGCAGGACAGGCAATCATATACCAAAGGGCTATATACACAACGCCTGATTAGCATCTCATTCTAGTTGATAATATTAAGCAATAGAAATTTTTCTATCTCTTTTCCTCAATCACAGCTCATATTCAAATAACAACCTCGAGTAACACATACAAGATTAACCGATACCATCAAATATGGGTATTACTGGATTTCTACCTAAGTTGAAAACCATCCAAAAACCAATCACTCTGGATCAATTGCATTCCAAGAAGCTGGCTGTTGATGGTTATTCATGGCTCCACAAGGCCACTGTTGGGTGCAGTCACGAATTGACCATGGGCCTGAATACAAGAGTGTACCTCAATTACTTCATCAAAAGAATTAGGCTGCTTAAACAGTATGATATTAAGCCTTATTTTGTATTCGATGGTGCCAGAATCAATGTGAAGGCAGGTACAGAAAAGGAGAGGTTAGATAGAAGAATCCTGTACAAAAAGAGGGGTCAAAGTTTATGGAATGCCGGTAGATATCAAGAGGCGCAGGCCTTTTTCAGAAGGTGTGTTGATGTTACGCCAGAAATGGCAAAGCTTGTTATTGATTACTGTAAAGATCATAGCATTGAATTTATAGTGGCGCCATTTGAGGCTGACTCCCAGATGGTGTACCTCGAGAATCAAAAATTAGTGGACGGTGTCATATCAGAAGATTCAGACCTTCTCATATTCGGATGCAAGAACCTCATCACAAAGTTGAATGACATCGGAGAGGCCAAGCAGATTGAGAGTAAAAACTTTGACAAACTTCCAAAACCCTTCAGATTAAGCGAACTGACACCTGATGAGATTAGACTATTGGTGTGTATATCCGGGTGTGATTATACTAAGGGGCTACCACACATCGGCTTATCATTCGGTTACGATTATGTCAAGGATTGCGCCGCCGAAAGAATCGTTAGTCATGTTCTCGGGATGGAAAGGATTACAAAGGAGAGGGCTGTTGAATTTTTAAAGGAGTATCATTTTGCAAATTATTCATTCCAGTTTCAAAGAGTGTTCTGCCCAATAAAACAGAAATTGGTTACACTGAATGAGATTCCTTCGAAATACCTAGACTCCAAAGAACAGTCAGATATCTTGTTCAGCAGTATTGGTAATCCTATTAGTAAACATACTGGAAAGAGAGAGGTCTTGAGTAATTTCGACAATATTGATCATGAAATGCATAGATTGATTAGTATCGGAGAACGTCATCCAACTGAATATTATAAGCCATTGGAAAGCAGAGAAGATATCGTTACGAGAAAGCGTGAGGCTTACTACTCCTCCCCACAGATGTATTTTAAACTTTGGAATAGATATGCGCCATCTCTACCATTCGACCCGGCCTACTTTCCAAATTATATCATGAAGGGTATTCGTTAACAACGTCTAGCATATGTACAATATACTCTGTGATATACGTAAACTGTATTAATATTATTACTTTCAACATTAAGGCACGATGAATAAATAGATTAAAATTACAAAAATGATGTATGTACTTTTTTGCTATTGGATTAATATCAGGAATGAATATAAAAACATATAATTAATTACGGCATGTTGTTGCCCTCGGAGATGCGACATCTATATCTACAGTTATGTTGGTTGTCACATTTGATTATTATTATTATTTTCTTTTCATATTAAAAGTTGGGTGATGATATGGTGATGAATATTAATTAGTTTTAAAGTGGGGTGGAATTTGTTTTGCTGCAAAGCAGGGGATTCTTTATGTCTTTTCGTGGGAAAAAGTTGGCCATTTTATGACGTTGTGTCTACTCCAACCCTGCTACTCTCTTTAAGTTCTCGTAGCATAAGTAACTGATGGAAACTGCTGGGCACACCTTCGCCAGAGTTGGCATTAGACCCTTGTATAGACCTGGGTACCCTTCCCTTTGGATAGTTTGCTTTAGGACGTCTGAGAATCCAGTGTAAGTGTAAGGGTGAGCGAATGTTCCCTGTGCCTGAAGTCTCGTTCTCAGTAGGTTGATTGGGTACACCGCCGTAGCACCAACAGACCCAGACAGTGCGCCAATTGGCAACACTGTCAGGTTGCTAAGAGTAACGTCCTTTTCCGGGATGTTCATTTTCTTTGCCTGTCTGCTGATCAGCCATTTCTTGAGTGCTGAAAACGTGCCGAGGTCTAGCGCCGCATAGGGGAACATGCCGAGCAGCCCCGCAGATAGACCTCTGTAGAAGATGAGTAAACCACCGTCCTGGAACATCTGTTTTGCGGTGTTGAAGAGTATGTTTTTGTCCTTGAGGTTAGCCAATGGAGCGCACTGGATTCTGAATTTCAGTGTGTCGATAGGGTATACGGCGAACTGTGCGCACATTCCAGCCAGGCCACCTGCGATGTAGGTCGATGGTCTTGAGAGGTCTGCTTTGTTCTTGGTGCCCTCTATTCGCGCCATGAGCTGTTTTGTGAGCTCGAAGCAGCCGAACTTTATCGAGCTCTCTGGGAACACCTTGAACGCGTTGAGGCCGTTGCCGACATAGAAAGCCTTTATGCCACCTTGGCGGTAGAGCGTTGAAATGGCCTTCATTAGCGGGGAGCGGATCTTGTCCGCGTTGGCGTGTGGGTTGCGCGCGAGCACTGCTTCCTTCGAGTTCAGGATGGTGGAGGACAAGTCAGTTCTTGCGATGAGGAACACCTTGATTCTGTCAAACGGAGCTGTGCATGTACGGGAGATGACTCCCGAGACTCCCCCCGCGAGGAAGTATGCGAAACCTCTGAAAAACTCGTTGATGAGGGTCATGTCACCCTCAGCCGAAAGGTCGACGTCCTCCTTGAACAGATAGTAGTATGAGAATGCTGTGTGTAGTCTGGAGCCGCTCTTGCGGGGCATCAGCAGCAAGAAGTCTCGCCACTGCTGGTACGTGATCTCTGTGGGAGGACCGCCCGTCTGCGGCGGCTGTTGCTGCTGGTCCGCTGTCTTTGCGTGGTACTTCTCGTGGAAGGCCCAATTGACGAACGCGGCAAACGTGCGCCGCTTGCTCTGGGCAGCCCCGCGGCAGGTATTCGCTTCCGCGTCGAACTCCGTTGCGAGATCACTGCTGTCAATGACAATGTGGTTGGAGCGCTCGATGCGCCCGAGGTAGCGCGCGACATCGCTGAGCTGTACCACACCATCGCCGTCCTTGTCCAGCTTGCGGAACCCGCTGTCGATCTGGAACTCGGCAGCGTACGCGAACCGCTTGAAGTCGTCGAAGTCCACGAGCCCATCGCCGTCGGTGTCCATCGCGCGGAACAGTTCCTGCACCGCAACGTCTGAGTCCCGCAGCGGGTGTCTATTCGCAGCCAGCGCAACGCGCAGCGTCGCTAGCGACAGCTTGCCGCGGTGCTGCACATCCAGCTTACCAAATATCGACCTGTACCTCGCGTCCCGGGCCTCTGCGCTCTCGTTCCCCAGACCCCAGCCGGGCCCACTGCCCGCACCGCCGCCGCTTCCGTCGCTGCCGCCGCCCCCGCTGCTTCCGGCATTGCTCCGCACCATTTCTGAGTAGTTATGTGGCGTTTTGGACCGTTTCAGCCCCGACATCATCACCATCCTGATCATCACCGTCCCTTTCACCAGTTGCATTCGAATTTGCCACCGCTCGAAGAGGCGTCGCGCCACATTCCGCCTCGTGCAGAGTGACGCGCGTCCCCCTTTTGCTGGCCGGAATCATCAGAGGATAAAGGTGTGGACAGAGGCTATACGGTGGAATGAGGTGCTGTTTGGGGTGATTGGGAGGCTAGCAGAGCCCTGTAGACCGCGCAGACATGCCTAAGCTGGAGCAGTTCGAGATCAAGAAGTACTGGCAGATTTTCTCCGGGCTGAAGCCCGTGGAGAACAAGGTGACGCACGACCAGGTGCTGCCGATCCTGTACAACTCGAAGCAGGACTCGTCTGTGCTGAACAAGATATGGTTTCTGGCGGACATCGACGACGACGACAACCTGGACTTCGAGGAGTTTGTGATCTGCATGCGGCTCATCTTCGACATGGTGAACAAGAACATTGCGGGCGTGCCCGACGAGCTGCCGGACTGGCTCGTTCCCGGCAGCAAGGCGAAGCTGGTGAAGGAGCGCAGGCAGCAGAAGCTGCAGGAGAACGCGGATATCCCCACGAAGGAGGCGCCCAAGGTCGACTGGTACATGTCGCCCGAGGACATCAAGCAGTACGGCGGGATCCTGGGCGCGTGCAGCACCGCGACCGACGGCACGGTGACGTTTCCCGCGCTGACGCTGGTGCTCAAGTCGAAGTTCTTCAACGTCGGGTCCAGCGACTACGACAAGGCCTGGAAGCTCGTGAACCCCCGCAACCTCGCCTCCATCGACAGGGACCCCGCACAGCTGTTCATCCACGTGCTGAGACAGTGCAACGACGTCGGCGCGGCGATCCCACAGGACCTGCCCCGCGCCCTCGCAGACGTGGTCAACAAGCAGGAGATACAGTACGATTTGAACTCCAGCCAGGCGGAGGTCAAGCGCAGTACTGCGAAGCCAGTCGAGAGCGCTCCGGCGCCAGCGCCAGCACCAGTGGCTGCTTCTGCCCCTGCGCCTGTAGCTGCCCCCGCCCCTATCACAACCACTCCCCTCGACACAAGCAATATCACAGCCGACAGAGCACACATCCTCAGGGAGCAGTTTGAAGGCCTCCTGGAGTACAGAAAGAGACAGGCCATCGCCAGCAAGAACCCCGCCAACAGCATGACATCGCCCACGAACGTAAAATCGATCACGAGCGACCTGGACGACATCGAGCAGCAGGTCGACGTGTTGAAGAGCGTGCTGAATGACAAGAGGACCGAGCTCGCAAAACTAGAACAGGAGGCGCAGTCGCTCAAATAGAAGCGCCCCTCCGGACGAACAGGCGATTGTAGGAGCGTTGATTTGCTCTGCTTCGCTCTGTAAAGAAGTGTAATCTAGCATACTATTTTCTTTCTTATTTGATATTAATGTACAATAGGCACATTTGCCTGCCCTATGATATACTGAGATTGTATGTGTCGCTGTTTCGAGAAAGTAAATACGTATATGCTCTATAATAAGACTCTAACGAACGTGTATTGATTTATGTAGTCAAAGTAGAGCCAATTGTATTAAAAGGCAACGCATCATGCAGACGCTTGGTCTTCGGGTGATGGGGGTGTCATACCCTCACACTTCCTGCCCGCGTGTAACTACGTTACTAAAATGCGCAGCATATTCGAATATGCCCAATGTGTATCAAATACCCTCCCCTAACACCCTCTTCCCTCTCATATCTTCTTGTCGAGGGCAGTCGCATCGTTCAGCGCAGCCTTGAAACGCTTTTCCAATGTCGATATTCTCCTTTTGAGTGATTCGAGTTTCAAATTGGCAGCTTTGAGATCCTCTGCCTCGTACATCATAGCATGCTCCCTCTTTAATGACTCTCGTATGTGGCGCAGCTTCAGTATCAAAATGGCCTGCGACTCGCGCAACTCCGTCACTGACTGATTGATGCCGTCCAAATCGGTAGATATGAGCGAGTACACGCTCAGCTCCACGGGATGAACACCATCCTCGGTTTGTTCCATGTTAGTGTCCCTCGTATTCAGGTAGGGTCTTCAGCAGTTGTCACCCTATCGCTTCCTCAGTTGATTTGTACGGTTGTTTCTCTTTTTTGGCTGCACTTGAGTTGCCGCGACGTTCCTTCCAAGGTCGAGGGTGTCAGTCAGCCACACCTCAAGCACAAATATTTAATAGTTACAATTGTTCTTCTGTACAAATGAGTTATATATGTAATTACTGAATACTGGATGTAGGAAAATAATTGGAAACTCTTGAGTTGTTGTTAATAATACATCTGCTGGAAACGATACTGGCTCCACGTCATCTTCCACGCATTAATCCTCTTCCTCCTTCTTTCTGGTCCTTCTTGACGACGTCATTTTACCGCCGCCAAAACTCTTGCTAATAACACCCAATGTGCTGAAACCGGCATTCACTGCAGTAGTTCCTATCTTCATTCCCGGAATGAAATCAAGTCCTGGAATTTCACCGTTATTGTTCTTGAATGATTGCTTTGATACATTGAGAGTGTATCTTGGGGCAAATGTAAATCCAAGATTCATAACACCACCATCTGCACCACTTGCTGTTACCAGTGGGACATCTATTTCAGTAGGTTCGTCAGGGTCCACTGCAGACAGCGACATAACTGCCTGGCCAATGATGTTGGAGTTACTGGAGCTTTGGTAATCCAGGACATCTATGTGGAGATGATCGTTGACTCTGTTGTTGACGACTGTGGTTGCTGATTCATTCCATTCAGGTGTCGAAGTTCTCTTTCTGTGCTTAGTCTCAAAGAATGGTTCTTCGGCGTTGTTTAGATATAGCTTCACTAAGGGGTCAGTTCTGCCGGTTTTATCAGTAGAAACCAAACCCTCGGCACCTTTGACAGTGACAGTCATGTCACCGCTATTGGTAATGAGATCTGAGCAAGGCAAGCTGGTGGAACTTGTGGGGAACCAAGAAACTCTAACGGTCAGTTTAGCTGTTGTTTTTCCTGTTAATCCCAAAATACTTGGTTCATCATAGCAGTTCTTTAATAACTCCAATGTAGGAATAGCCAACTCGCAAACACAATCATCTGCCTTGTTCGAATTTCTGTACTTCGTTACTCTAAATGTGGTTACAGACCATTCCAACTCAGGTATCATTGCGTCAAGAATCCAACCCGTTTGGATATTTCTAATGGCAATACGAGAAGAGGTATATCTTGAGTGACCACATCCATCAAAAAATGTCTGAACATATAGGCCTGGTTGAGACAACTCACCATCCATAACTGTGATGGCAAGTACACCCGAATTATATTGCAATAACTCGTCAATATCCAGCTTCATTTTATTACTGTACATGTCTTCACTATCTTTTATCTCCAACTCCTCTGTCTTGAACTTGGCTTTTTCTTGAGAAGTACTATTTCCAGTTTCCAGTGCCTTCAGTTTCTTGTCCTCTAGTTCTTTCTTTCTCTGGTTTATACCATCTAATTCATTGATTTCATCCAAAGTTAGCACTGGTAAAGTGGGATAGAAGGAAACGTAGTATGATAACTCACCCATTGGTAGCTTGTCCTTCACAAACTTCCCTTGCTTTTGCTCATTATCTGTCTTCTCGATGTATCTGTCAGATGAGTCTTTATCAAAGAGATTTTCAATCGGTACATCAAATTTTCCAAGAGATCTGTGGTGCCCTGTTTCTAGGACCTCCATTCCTTCCAGAGTGATCTTCTGGTTTGGCGAGGAAACTGTGATGTAAAGAGACTCGTTCCATGTGCATGTCTTCAACATTGGGGAATTGTTTGTTCTATCCTTCGTTATTCCGTTGACTAGTATACGAACATATGGTGACTTGGTCTTCATTTTACCTGTAAATGATGCCTTGTTAATAAACAATCTTACTGCACCGATTGGAGGGTTGTAAATTAGGGCCTGTGACGTAGCATCGAGTTGAACCGGCTTCCAGAACGCAGAGACGCATACTTCGACCTTTGTTCCTTTTAGAGGTATCCATGTTTGCTCTATGTTTTGTCTGTCAAGCAAATCATTCAATGATTGAATGGTTGAGCCGATGATATTTCCCTTTCTATCCTTGAGTATAATCTTGCATCTACAACTGTGGCGATTCATCTCCAGGAACTCGTGCTCTGTATTCCATTCAATGACATTTTGCTTTGTTACCTTTCCTGTCTTCAGAATCAGTTTGGCATTAATGTACAATTCGGCATAAGCACACACCTTCTTGTTTATATCTTCACTAATACCTCTGCACGCCATGATATTGATCTTTGCTAGACCTGTATTTAGGTCTGGTAGTTCTTCGACACTTCCATCTGGTAAGACCTTTCTCTCTAGGCCTGGGTAAAATCTAGCATCAAAATTCAAAACGCCTGCAGATTTTAAACTATTCAAGAATGTTTCCTTGTTGTTCCTCTGTATATTTTCGTGACGAAGATCGTTTAAATCATAATCGAAGGAAGCCATTTGTTTGTCCTTGAAGTTTTCTCTCTCGCTCATTATAGATACATTCAATGGTTCATTGAAGGAAGGGAGAAGAATGTACAACTTTTCGTTCCATTCCAATACATCACTGTAATCGATTGTCTTGGTTCTGGCCAATTTCTTACTTCCAATCTTGAATTGAATGTATGGTTTCATCGAGAAAAATAGTTGAGATGGGAGTCTGAGGTCCTTTGCATTCTTGACGTCCAGTTCGAGAACACCGATTGATAGGTTTGACTTGTCTAGTAGCTGTGGAATGCTCAATTGTAATGAGAAAGGTGGTAGCAAAATTGGGCCCATGTACTTTTTTGCCATTACTTTGATCAGTTGGTATAGTCCTGGTATAGCCATAACCTCCCAGCTGAATACTGAGTTTCTGAACAGACGTGCGACGAAATCGACCTCCGGCACTGTTAGGAACTGGATATTAACGGTATCAACATGTGGGAAGGCCGACATTAATTGCAACTTGACTCTGACATCTGCCTTGAACGATATCTCGGAGACTCCGACCTCCACAGTTACCCCTGGTACCTTAGCTTTGACCACGGAAATTTGGTTCACGTAATTTTTCATCTTCTTGATATCCATGTCGGAAGTGTCGTGTGGAGTGAAGGAAACTGTCCAGTCCATAACTACCACATCTGCGGCAGTATTCTGGAAAGTCTTCACTCTTTCAATTCTTGGGGGTTTAACACCGAGGGAGAAGGTGTCGATCCAAACGCTCTTGAGGAACGAAGGAATGGCCGGGTTATCTACCAATATTTTGTTCACCTCCTGTACGACCATTTGAGCTACTGTTGGTTCTATCATTGGCCAGTAAGTGTCTAGGAATGTATTGAGCCACTCCATCGACTCATAATCGTTTTCAATCTTGTCTACGGCCAATTCCTTCTCGATGAGTTCTCTTATGCGCACTCTATATCTCTTTGAGTTCGTCCTGCTGTACAGTGCGAGGAGTACCATTACTATGAACACAGGGGCCAGAGAGAATTTGAAGTAACCAATCAAGAACGACAGAATTCCACCACACCCAAACAGAGCGACAAAATGGTACCAGTCACCGTACAGTTTGTCTGGGATCACGTTGTCGAGGACGGTCTCTGTGTTGAGATCCATTAGCACATCTTCCTCTGTCAGTTCATCTTTCGCTTCCCATCCGCTAATCTGCTTCCATCCAACGTAAGAGGCATCTGGAACACGTACCTCAACAGGGGTTATGTCCTTGTTCGCACTCACCTTGTTTTGATTTTTTTGCAAAGACACAGGTGTCTTGGAGACAGAGGTAGCAGATGATTCGACTACATGCTCAGAGATCGAGATAGAAGTGGAAGACAACTTGCCACTTTTTCTGCTGAGCTGCAGACTGTGCCTGGTCTCCTTCTTGGATGAAAAATCTGTGGAACTTCTCCTGCTCTCCCTGTTCGATTGCATGCTCTTCCTCTTTTCGTGGATCTTTTCCTTTAAAGAGTGGTTATTGGGTGACATGCTTGGCTATTATGTTCTATCGTAGCGCGCAATTGCTGAGCGAATGCCTTTGTGTGTCTCTATACGACAAACGGAAATTGCAGCACTAGCCTTCTAGCTCAAGGCGTGTATGTCGTTGCGTCCTCTAAAGTGAAAGTAACTAGATAATAACAAATACCGTTGGCACAACGAGAACACAATCCACGCCTACTCAGTTATATACATTGGGAGGGCCAACCGAAACCCCCGACGGGTCAACAGGTCGCTGTCCTCGTTACCTGCGAACGTTCGGCCCCCTCATTGACTCTCTTCGGTCAGCATTCCCTGCGCGCTGCGCCTGCGTCTGTGCGAATTTTGTCTGTCCTCGGTTTTGTTTTTTTGTCTCGGCGACGGCGGTGCCGGTTGCCCCTGGTTGTGCGGCTGTTGCACTGGGCCCCACCCGCCCTGCGCGGTTGGCGTGCGTTTGTGTCATTGCCGTGGCTGCGCGCCTGTGTCCTGTATTGTCTTGCATTGTCTGTTATTGTCCTGCATTGTGTTGGATTGGGACATCTCATGTATTGTTTATTAATAGACATCTTTAATAAGAGACTGTGATGTGTGAGGGTTACTGTTCTGTTGCGATTGACCGTCTTGGTGGGAATTATATATGTTCTTGCATGATTTAATATACAGGGTGTGCTTTGGGGTGGTATGGTTTCCCAGCTCCTAGTACAGCAGTACCTTCACGGAGCTCTTCTTGTCCAGTAGCGTTCTCAGTGTCTTAGCAAGGACAATTGCGTCGTCAGCGGTGAGTAAGGTGTTCTCCTTGGGGTCCAGGAAACTGGCGTCCAGGATGACATCTAGTTTCTCCTTACCCTGGAAGAATGCATCGCTGTGCTCAAACAGCTTGCTCAGGCGGGCTGGTGTGCACACAAAGTACCGGATGTTAGACAGCTTTTTGTTCTTGGTGTCGAATACTGTGTCGACCGTGCGCTCGTCGTCCTTCAGCTTGTTCTTTGCAAAGAGTTTCACGCATGTACGCTCGGTGTTCAGAGTTCTGAATACATCAGCCACACGCAGGTTGGTCAGTGAGAATATGATTGTGCGTGGGGCCTTGGTGAACTGCTTGATGAAGTCAGGGAAGTTCTCGAGCGTGCGCTCCTCGGTGTAGCGCGCAGTGGACAGGAAGTCGGTCTTCTTGAGGTAGAGCTCCTCCAGCTCCAGCGCACTCAAGTCAGGGTTCTTTGATCTGATTAGGGTAGTGAAGTACTCCGATATTTCTTCGGGGCTAGATTTAGGTAGATTGCTCTTCTTCGACAGTTCGTACTGGCGCTGCTCCTTCTTCTTGTCGTTGAACTTGGATCTCTTGGCTAGCTTCTTCTGTCTTTTAGACATTGGAGCGGCATCCTCGCCGGATTTCTCCGAATCAGCAGCGCTTCTCTTTTTCGAAACTGGAATAGGACTATCCTCTTTGGACTCATTCTTTGTCTTACTCTCGTTCTCTGCCTCGACGTCACTGCCGTTCAAAACATCAGCCTGCTCCTCGCCAGAGTTGTAGTCGTAAAGAAGACCATCATCTAAATCATCAGGGTTGGACATATTGTTTTGTTCTCCTAGGTTAGTAAGTGGCTGCGACAGCTTAACAATTGTGGATCATAACCAGGTAACAAATACCCATGAACACATCGCAGTGCATATTTTAGCTCATCGCATCTCTTCCGCACTGCTCTCGCTCGAAAATTTTCAATGGGGTCTGCACCCGTGCATCGCATATTACAATTAAAATATCTTAAAGTTAATGATAACGTTACATCATGCGTCTAGTGGAGGTAGAAGCAGGTTAACGTAACGGAGCATTCGGCACTGAATGAAGTTTTGTCAATTGTGATGTTCCTGCTCAATAAAAAACTGGCCTAAAGCAAAAAAACAGGATGTGAATTCAGGTTACTCTACATATCCAAGACTCTACTATTATATGGTGACGTGATAGAGGTCGTCATGGACGATCTGATTTACACAAAAGAAATTACAACGTTTATGGTATCGGTGTGCTTTAACAGGAGGTAAGTTAAAATAATTCCTTTTAATAGAAAATTTTGAAATTAATGAATAGTCAAAATTAAATATATTCTTGAAAATTTGACACTGCTCTATAACAATGACTTCACGTAAACAAATTTTCAAAACAATTTTCTGCAGGATAAAAGTACATGCAAGCAATATTTCTGAAGTGTATAATGAAGGTAGTTTCAAAAACAGGGGAGTATGCATAATAATAAACCACAATTTGACATTTTAATCTCGACGGTGACGTACATAGTGACCAATATTTTCCAAACACAATAATTATCCAAACGTAAGGTAATATATTTTGCACTATACACCAGTAGAGCATTATAAAACGTGTAATATAAAATCAGAATATCCAAGATAGGTAAGGAAGGTCGTAACACTTTTCAATACACCTTTATTTTTTCAAAATAACAAATTTCCTTATTTTCCATTTTTGTCAATTAATTCGATTATAAACAATAAAGGAAGGTGTATAAATATTCAACCTAGTTTCTATCAACGTATCTGTGTTAATTCAGACCCTTTGGACGACAGTAAAAATGAAAGCAAAAAGTAACGACAACTGCAGGACTCGAACCTGCGCGGGCAAAGCCCAAAAGATTTCTAATCTTTCGCCTTAACCACTCGGCCAAGTTGCCTAATAATTTATAAAAAATTGAAACATTTTATAGAATGCGACTAATATTGAATCACGTGACTAATTTTTTAGTATTTTATAATGATGAATATTCTCATTTGAGGTCTTTGTTCTTGCAAATTTATATTCTCAACATGAAGTGTATAGAGGTGGAAAGCCATTAGAGCTTTGGATGTGAGTGGAAGTGACTATAAGGAAATTAACTAGAGTATTCATGTAACCGACCACTTTGAATTTAATTCAATAATTATTAATCTACTTCAATAATTTGTACAGGGAGACAAAGTTGTTGATTAAATGCTATTGTGTTATACTGGCCATTATCTGTTCACGACTCTATATGTCTGTTTATTCTTTTCTTTTTAGATGGCATTTAAATCAACTTAATAATTATTTTATATCCAAAAAAATAAGTGGTACATAGCATGTTTAATCGATCCTTTAAGGTATCCAAACACAATAACGTCTGTTGAATAATTGCTTCTAGTGACAGTTACGTCTACAAAGGATTTCTTGAAGAATTTGGTGCCTTCATATTTGACAATAAAGTATGTGGTGCACGGGCGTTCATTTTCGCCTGTACTTGAAAAATTGAACTCTAAGGCACTTTTCTTAAGGATGAACTATAACTTTATACACCTCTGGGTTCTCTTTAGAGGAAGGATCCGAACAGTACACCTCCAACACAGCTCAGACACATACCATGGCTCCATCACAAGAAGGGAACGACTCAGATGAGGAGATTGTAAATGTTACGTCTCGTAAGCAACGTAGACAGGTTCATTTTGATAACGCTCAGCCTGCAACGAAGAAGCGGAAGGAAGATGACCAGTCTCAAGATCAGGATGGGAGACCTTCAAAAAACAGGAAGAAACTGAAGAAGAAGAAATCTCAAAACAATTCCAACCTGCAAGGAGCTAGTGGTGGCTATGCATGGGAGGACGAAATCAAGAGAAGTTGGGATCTGGTAACTGTGGATGATGAGACAGATATGACCTCTCTTGTGGCCAGTTTGATCGAAGCTAGAAAGAAGAGAGCCGCCAAAAGAAATATCACGCCTTACCAGAGAGGTATCATCAGAACCATGATTCTGACATTAGACTGTAGCGAAAGTATGTCCGAGAAGGATCTGAGACCAAACAGACATGCAATGATGATTCAATATGCCATTGACTTTGTACACGAGTTCTTTGACCAAAACCCTATTTCACAGATCGGAATTGTAATTATGAGAAATGGTCTTGCCCATCTAGTTAGCCAAGTTAGTGGAAATCCACAGGATCACATTGATGTACTAAAGAAAATAAGAAAACAGGAGCCAAAAGGAAATCCGTCATTACAGAATGCACTTGAAATGGCAAGAGGATTACTACTTCCAACTCCTTCACATTGCACGAGAGAAGTTCTGATAATTTTTGGTAGTTTGTCAAGTACAGATCCAAGTGACATCCACCAGACTATTGCATCCCTTGTCGACGAAAGAATACGTTGTAAAGTTATTGGTTTGTCAGCACAGGTCGCAATTTGTAAGGAACTGTGCAAACAGACAAATTACGGAGATGAATCGTTCTACAAGGTTTTACTCGACGAAACCCACTTTAAAGAACTACTGGATGAAGCTGTGGTCCCACTCCCTGTTAATAAAGTAAACAAAGGATTTACACTTGTAAAAATGGGATTCCCAACAAGGGTGTACGAGGATACACCAACATTCTGTGCTTGTCATTCAAGATTAGTTTACGGAGGCTATTTTTGTCCAAATTGTCACAGCAAGGTATGCTCTTTGCCAACAGTGTGCCCTTGTTGTGATTTGATGCTCATTTTGTCAACACATTTAGCTAGATCTTATCATCACCTAATGCCACTAAAGACCTTTAACGAGGTTGATATCGGAGAAGGAACCTTCCCCACCAGCAACTGCTTCAGTTGTCAACGGAGATTTCCTGTTCTTAAGAACAACAAAACAGGAAAACTACTGACCAGTTCCCGTTACAGATGTGGCGACTGTTCCCAAGACTTCTGCATTGACTGTGATGTCTTCATTCATGAAGTTTTGCATAATTGTCCGGGTTGCGAGTCTAAGCCTACAATCTAAAATGTCTTAGAAGTTCTGAGATTAATCTCTCTAATATGAACAGTTATACAACCCGAATGTCATTGATAATTATATATGCATACATATTGAAATAGATAAATTTCTATAATCAACTAATGGCTTTACCTTTTAGTGGATGTTCCGATTTAGTGGTCAAGCTGTCCGTCATTCTACTCTGTCCCTGCTTCCAGCTATCGAAATCAATCAGTGCCTGCATACAACCCCACTCGGTAATCTTCTTACTCAGCCAATGCAAATTAACAGGCTTTGTCAAATAATCGTTACAACCAGATAGCAGCGCATTCCGTTTGTCCTCAATCGAATTCGAGGCCGTAAGCGCGACAATAATAACTGGGGGTGACTTTCTACCAGAAGTTATTTCCTTATTTCTGTCCTTTTCATAATTTCTAATTTGTTTAGCTGCCTCAATACCAGACAAGACAGGAAGTTGTAAGTCCATAAAAATCAGATGCAGACCACCTTCCTTCCAAATATCAACAGCCTCTTTACCATTCTTTGCAACCTTGTATGAAATCTTATGTTTCCTTAGGAAGGAACCCAGAATGGCTTGATTAATAACGTTATCTTCGACAATTAGGACATTGATCTTTGGGAATACACGCTCACTTGTAGACTTTGGAGCGGAGGACGACGATGGCTTGGGTCTCGGCCGGACAGGATGGGGTAGCGGCCTATCTTTTGGCAATGGTTTAGAGTGGGTCTTTGACAATGAGCTATCGCTCGCATTGCCCCTTCCTCTCACAAGGTCTGCACTGTCAATCGATGTAGGTGTATCAATAGGCGTTCCAGACTTTGTCGGACTTGACTTATCTTGCCATTGCGATCCAACCATGGGGTCTATAATTCCTACCTCCTGCTCGTTCAATGGAACATGGTGATGGTTTGATTCTGATAAAGATGCTTGCCGTTGATGCTGCTGTTGCTGCTGTTGCTGATGGTTGGCCAGATACTGACTATCGTCGTCTTGCAGCGACAAATCAAAATTATGCTGGAGGGTGGCTGATGATAAGCTTGTCGATGGCGATGTCGAGCTCAGCTGTGTCGCAATAGCCTGCTGTATATCGTGCTGCGTCTTCAGCGACTGATCGAGTTCATCATCTAGGGATGCCGAATTGCTTGTGTTGTACTCTTCGGCATATCCCTTGGGCAGCAGTAGAATCGCCTGTTTTGGGGATGGTTCATCGCCCACCAGACCCTCTTCTCCATTCATGAAGTTCGATGCTTCCTGCAGCTGCTTTTCATTAGTGATAAGTTTGTATGTCTTGTACTCTGCGGGTGTTGAAATGTCGGGCTCGCTGTCTTCTGGAGCGCTATTATCGTCCTGACGGTCTCCTCCTATTTCTATTGGCCCTATCTTCCTGTGGCGCCCATGGGCCGACACATCAATTGGGTCCAACTTCACAACGGGCCGTTGCGTCGGTGTCCCGTTCGCATCGCCCTCAGGTGTCGTCATGGCGAGCTCGATGGTATCGTGGTGTTCAATGGACAGCTCCGTGCTGGAGAATATGAGTAAAGGTTCGGACGCGGGCTGGTTATCATTGAACATGCAATGCAGGATGTTGACAGCGAGTTCATCTGGCATGAATGTCAGTCTGAAGCTTGCGCCAGTCTTGTTAATCACCTCGGTCCTGTACTTGAGCTTTGAAATGCTATGTGGGAAAGCTGCCGTGGGGCTCGTAGACGCCGAAGTCAAGTTCCCCTCGTTGGACGCCATCCTGGACTGGCTGTACGGCCTGCCTGTGGCGTTCAGGAACGCGTGCATGCCGTTAGCGGCAGTTGGGGACATCGTAATCGAGTTTGTGCGGGACATGAGTGCCTTTGGGAGCGATGCGAGCTTTGGACTGGTGGTGTAGATCCGCGAGGGGCTGTGGTCCAGCAAGGAGCCATCAGTGCCCATGTTCATGAAGCTCTTTGGGCTGAGACTTCGCAGCGGTGGCTGCTCGTTTGTCGCTGTCACCACTGAGAGTTTTGAAGGGTGTGTGTTCTGTTTTGGCTGTGGTGTGAGTATGGCAGAGTCCGGGACGGCGCTCTGCGGCGTCATCTGCTGCTGCTGTTTCTGGAACAACTTTGGCACGATATCGATGGGGGAGTTGAGGACGTCACTGCCTGCAGCGGCATTCGCTCCCGTGGTGTAATTAGTGTGGTATTGCGCCGGCATGGACGCGAGGGATGGGGGGCCTGCACCCATCACGTTTCCGCCGTTAGTGTACACGCCGAGCGAGATCGATGCGTTGTCATTGACCTTGGCCCAGCGCGAAGTGTTCAGTTTCTGCAGGATGACATCCTTGAGGTCCTCCACGGTGTCGTTGTCGTGTATCTGCACTCTGAATGCCTGGTTGATGGCGTCGCCGCTGTTTTCTATCTTCACCCAGAGGTATCCTGCGGGGGCTGGGACCGTCTTGGGGTACAGACCAAGCCCAAGCTCTGCTGGAGCGACGCTACTGCGGCTGATGACGCTGCTGTAGTTTGGCGGAAGCGGAGAAGCCTGTCGTCTCATCGGTAGGGAGATATATGCAATTGTCCGTGGGAAGCGCTGTTCGTGAATGTACTTTCCTTTTGTCTATGGAGGGGAATGTAAGACTTGAGATGGGAATATACCACAATTGCTGCGTGTGTACCGCGAAAGCTGTATCAGATGTGGAGAGTCTCTTTGCGTCAATGCCACTCGCACGGATACACAATACGGTGCTTCCCTGTGTGTATTGAGGTGTCAATTAGTACAGAAAACCTCTGCGGAAGACTCTGTCAGCGTATAAGCTATTGCCTGTTCTGTCACGGTATATACTGCTGCTTGCTCTGTCCAGTTCTATCAGCGTGTCCTGCAACAAGCGCTAGCTTCCTGTATCCTCTATTATCACTATCTGGTGGGCCGTAGTTAGACCTCTATCCAGCTAGACAATACTACAAAAAAATAAAGCCACCTTCAAGAAAAGGGCAGACACACACTCCCACACACTACACAGCCAGCCATTAAGCGCCGGCCGACGCACACCCGCCGCCGACTACTAGTAATGGCATTAATGCCTCGCCGCGTGCCGCCAGAGGCCCAGGCCAGAAGGCCAGAGGGCAGACCAGACACGCAATAGGGACACCCGCCCGTGGAGTCTGCCACTCGCGCCCCCTCGAGGCGATCGGGCCCGGCCCACAAAAGTTCCGGCGCCAGCCCGGGCGGCCGTCCGGGTCCTGCGCTGTGTTCTGTGGAGGCGAGAGGGCGGGACGCGCTGCCCGCCTCGTGCGGAATGATGCGAGTGTGTCTGTGCATTATATTTAGCAACGAGCACACGGCCGGGCGCTGCACCGACGCGTCTCCCGTGCAGCGCGTCGTGGCGCGTCGCGGCCGCTCCTGGGTATACATTTCCCGAACGGGACGGCCCTGGTTGTCTCGGCGCCGGCGGGGCGCAGGGAGCTGCGCACTGCTGTGCTCTACTGAGTTGCTGCGCTGTTAGTTTCCCCTTCGTGGTGCGGGCTGCTCTGTGGCGGGGTGGGGGCTGCCGGGCAGTGCGCAGAAAAACAATAACAAAACGGGAGAGGAAGAAGCACGCGAAGGCAGCAGGGAGACGGGGGGAGACGGGGGGAGTCGAAAGAAAAAAAAGGGGCTGAGTGCGCGCAGTCAACGGCTTGCTTCCTACGGGGTTTTGTGTGCTGTGCCGGGTAATGGGTGCTCCCTGCCCGCGGCAAAAAGTAACGACAACTGCAGGACTCGAACCTGCGCGGGCAAAGCCCAAAAGATTTCTAATCTTTCGCCTTAACCACTCGGCCAAGTTGCCTAATAATTTATACAAAATCGATGGATAGAGGATGTGTGACGGTGTGGGGAAAATGCGACTTTCAAGAATGGGTTTAGAATATTCCACTTTCTAGCACTTGTGTTATGTTCCAGACAATACTGAACTACCAGAAGAAAGAGGGTACATTTGTGGAGTAGGTGTCATGGGTTAAGAGATAGCAAACGTTCTTAACATGGTTTTATTGTACAAGTAATCATGAGTGGAGGGAATGTGGTAAATCAATAATAAAGTTTCATTTGAAAGTCGGTATAAGAATATTTTCCATATATCACTAGATGAAGGTGTCCAGCAGTGTGGTGAAGTATTGAACGTTATGTTGATCCCCTGTGAAGGAGAGAAGAAGTAATATAATGCATATCCTCTTTTTTAACAATTGACTTCTCACAAAGGACAGGACGGCGACGTGACGGATTGTAGTGAAGATTAACACATATAAAACAAAAAGAGACCAATCACTTTCATGAGTATACTTATTATCAATACGTAAAGTTGTCAATCGATACGTTGAAAGTATGACAACTATAGCATATTGCCACTCTGCTGTCTGACATAGAATGTCGATTTCTTATGATGATAATTAAGATACGGAAATGTTGGATTTTGGACATATTGTTAAAAGTGATGGAAGAATTTACAACGTATAGTCGTCTGGTTTCTTTCCATCTAAAATATATAGGTATAAAAAATATAGAGCAGAAAATATATTACAGTCATTGTAATAATCTTCCCTTTAAGTATAATTGGATTGTCTTGTCGTGATTACGAACTCGTTCGACGATGGATTTCGTCAGCTATTAGCCACGTGGGTAATAACGCACAACGTGGGACGCTGTACTGTTGTGCAGCAATGTCTGAGCAGCTGTGTATGAACCTTAGTAATTATCCGTAGCAACATTTCCGGAGTTGAAAATCATTCACCCCTTTTTCATTCTACGGCTTGTTTACCAGCGACAATTTGTTTCCTCGTTGGCGACTAGGCGGATTACTTCGATTCCTGCATTACCTCTTTTACCGACTGTTACTAATTTGCTTCCGACATACCACCCATAAGAACTAAGTTCATAAGATCCAATCATTTGTTAAGTGTTCAAAGTCCTTTACTTGAACGGGCTTTGTAAGGATATCTGCGATGTTATCTTTTGTGTTAACGTAGGACATGGAGATATTTTGATCTTTGATTTCTTCCTTAGATCTTAGTAAGCGAGTTGTGAAAAACTTGGATTTCAATTTTGAACCGTCAACATTTTTGAACGATGAAATACTTGGTCTGCTATCAGTTATAATTTCTTTGGATAGTTTCTTGTCATCAATTTCGTTCACCAATAATTCAATGATTGATAGTCTTGGTATAACTTCACTAATAGCGTAAATTTCAGCTTCCGTTGACGATGTGCACGTTAGCGTGCTCCTAGTTGATTTAGCACCGACCATATTACCGTTTAGGAATAGCATATTTCCATATTGCGACTTGTATTCTGACTGGGTTGCAAAAGCAGCATCAGTAATTGCTGTTAGCTTATTTTCATCATCCTGTTCCTTCTTGTACCAGGTTAGTCTTTTTGATCTTGTACACCACAAGTATTGGATTAGCTGCTTGGTTAATTCAATTACCTCTTTCGATGGGTACAGCGTGAATCTGGATAGAACATTGACATAGTATAGTAAATCAAATCTATACTTGTAAGCGACATAGGAAGCTAGTCCTATAACCTTTTGCATCCATTTGACCTTGGCTTTGTATTCAGGTTTGGTCACAATGAATTTGCATTCCTTGGGAATAACACCAGGAGTTCCGGGTGCCTTTCTTAGTCGGTCTAATGGTACATTTAGCTTAGGCAATTTTTCTTCGAGACCTTTTTCCATTCCGAACTTCATGTAACTTCCTTTCTTGTATTCAATCTGGAGACCTAGAATGTCGTACACATTGACATCCTTCTCATTACCGTCATTTACAATCCTTGTTTCAAATCTGGATTGTATAGTGTCAATCGTATTGCTGGCCATCACTCTGTCGTTTGTCATTATGATGATGTCATCAACAAACATACATAGGATGATGTCACTTGAACCTTCTTTCTTTGTAAAGACGCATGACCAACCAGTTACCTCTTTCATACCGCAAGTAGAGACCAGGAAGTCTCTAATCATTTGATACCAATTAGCACCAGACTGTTTAAGTCCATATAAGGATTTCTGTAATTTGAACACTTTGTCTCTTAATCCCATATGTGGAGGAGATCTAATGTATAGATCCTCTTTCAGTGGCGCATATAAGTAGGCCGAACTAATATCCAGTTGGATCAGATCGTAATCATTGTTTAAGCAATTTGAGAGACATGTCATGAGTGCGTAGTGGTGAACTGTGTTGGCAACTAGGTTGTCAGCATAGGTTCCTGATTTTTGTTGGTCGCCTCTGGCTACCAACCTGCACTTATGCTTTCCGTCTCTCTTGACCGTGAAGATGAACATGGAATTGATTATCTTCTTACCTTCGACCGTTGAAGCATCTATTGATGTATGATTCCAGGTATGCATTTTGTTCAGTTGATTAAGTTCCTTGTTGTATGCTTCCTGGAATAATTCTTTTTCTTTTGGGTTTGGGTTGTCGGTGATTGCCTCTTTGTAAAAGATGGACGTTGATAATGGATCAGTCTTAATGGCGTTAATCCTATGAGGTTTCTCAGTGGCTTCTTTAAACCTGATAGCAAAAGATCTTTGCTTCTTTGCTTTATCCTTCTCACTAATTTCAGACTCGTTCTCATCTTGTTGAGCATGTTGAGATCTTGTTCTCTTTCTATTCATGATCGATTTTTCATCGGTGTTTAGTATACCGTTGTTAATACCACCCGAATCAGTACCACCCAAATTAGTGGAAGATTCAGCAACAGAAGTATCTTTCTCGGATGTCGTTGGAGTGTTTGGTGTTGTGTCGATTGGAACAAGGAGCTTGTCGAGTTTGGAGGGAGAAACAATGTCAGACTCTGAGTCACTAGAGGATTCATGATCCGAAGGTGGAGCAGTGATGGATGTTTCAATGGGTGTGACTAGACTGGCAAGTTGTGGTTCGGATGAATCATTGTTCACTTGCGCTGGCTGGGGTGTAGTAGATGGCGCATTATCGTCAGAAGTATCTTCAACAGATTGTGGACCATAAGCGTCGGGTTGTTCATCTTGGATGGTTGGGGAGTCAGGTAATTCGTCCTCGGAGTGCATGGAAGCATCGTCGGATTCCGAGTCGGCTTCGTCATCGGATGGTTCATCAGGTGAAAGGATGGAAGTCGTAATGTTATCAGCGGCAGTAGAATCATTTTGAGAGGATTCTTGGATCATGGTATATTCCTCATTGGAGGTGAATTTGTTGATGATGTCATCAAAAATGTCAGCATCGTATTCCTGGTCAGATTCAATTTGAACATCTGATCTGATAACAGCATAGTTAGTGCTGTCAACCACCTTGTGGTTTTTTGGAATGTAGATGTGGTATCCACGAGAGTGCTGCGATGGACAAAGAGCAAATCCTTGCTCTCCTCTATAATGTAATTTAGAGGGAGTGGTGGTTAGATGAACGATTACCGGTTGACCGAAAGCGAGAATTGTAGTGACGTCCAATGCCGAATTCCCAGTCAACGCCTGCGGAGATGTTTTAATACGTTTGTTATAAACGGCATTCCGTATAATGGCAGAGAATTGAACGGCATAGATCCAGAGATGTGGTGGGAGATGGGAAGCCTTGAGAAGAGTGCGACAATCATTTAGGAACGTGAGATTGAGGCGTTCAGCAACACCATGGGCTCTTGAGTCTCCAACAGTAGTAAATACATATTGGATACCAGACTCATTTAGGTATTGGAGCATAATTTTGTTGTTATACTCCGAACCATGGTCGAATTGGAAGGCCTTGACCTTCGCATTAAACTGTCTCTCAATAGTGTTGACTAGGCCAACTGTTATGTCCAGAATAGTCTCAGCTGATTTCTCTTTCAAGGGGAAAACCCATCTGTAGGAAGTCTTCTCATCAATAAACGTGACAAAGTACTTGGCAATGGCTGAAGATGGAACAGGACCAAAGACATCAGAATGAATGTATTCAAATGGCTGATACTTTTCTTGGTATTTTAACCTGGCACCTTCAATATGCTTATGCGTGGTAGCTTTGCCTTGTTGGCAGTCGACACATTGGAAAGAAGAATAACCGGTCCAGTCCACGTCGTTATAAGTGATATTCTTAAAAGTCTTTTTCAAGAATGATTGGCGGAGTGCCTCAACATTAACGTGGCCGAATAGTCGGTGGACAAGTTCCAATGGATACTTGTGGATCAGGTGGTTGACCCTTTTCAAAGCCTGTTTGCTAGGAAAAATAATGTGACGATTGGATAACCAGCACAGAGATTCTGATTTGGTGTAATTGTCATAGGTCTTACCGGACATGCCTTCGAGCGTATGATTCTTGGAGTTTAAGTGAATTCCAAGTTGCTCGAGTGCATCCACCGAGATGATGTTCTCCATAATCTCAGGCACATAGTAGGCCGTCAACGAGATTGGTTCATGGTGTGTCAACTGCAACTTCAATGTACCCTTAGCTTGGGTGTGAAGTTGGTGGTCTTGACTGGTTGCGATGTAGGGCTTGCGAAAGTCCTGAGTTACATCGTGCAAAAAATCAATATTGTTGATGAGGGTAATGCTAGACCCGTTGTCTAGCAGAAGGAATTTGGAAGAGTCGAAAGGTAGGTCAGAGTCAGGGGAGGTCTGTTCATGTGCATTGTGAGGAACAATGACATTGTTTAGGCGTTCAGGTGAAGTAGGCCTAAGACTGCAAGGGGTCGGAGTTGGAGGAGCGTTGTCAACAGAATCGTTTTCAACGTTTGGATAGACAATGTGATTTGCCTTCTCGCCCGTTTTCCGAGTTTTGCGAGGAATTTTGGACTTCTTTTCCTGATTCTGCTTACTGTAGCACTGGTCAACAGTGTGACCGGGTTTGCCACAGAAACCGCAAGTGTCCGCTCTTGAACGAGTGGACGTGGACTTTTCCTTGGGTTTGTGAGTCCGATGTTTGACATCGAAATCATATTCGTACTGGATGTCATCCAGTAGTTGGTCAGTGGTGAATGATCCATCGAGTCGATCATACTTTTTGACCAGTGGTAGACATTTGCCGTGAAGTGAAGACAGAATTGCTGTTTTAATCAGGGCTAATGTATCATCAGACTGAGGTGAAGGGAAGCGACGGATAATGGAGTTAACTTTGCTTACAAAGGTAAACGCGTCGGTGGTACCGTCATATGACAGTAGTTTCATGTCAGACCACAGCTGAGAGGTGTCGCTTTTTCCTTCCTGGATTTGCATGGCTCTCCGGACAGATTCGTAAATGTTATCCGATGTTTCTAGGAACCATTTTGGAAGGAATTCATCCTTGACATAGTAGTGCAAGGTGGCGATAATGTTCTGGCGCTCAGAAGGAGACGCAGAACGAATTGATTGGCCACGAGGGCCAGGTAGAATGTCCTCAAGATGATAATCCTTGAGAACAGAGATAAATTCCCGAATCCAGGTATTGAACCCAGCCTTGGTCGTTACCATTTGGAGCTTGGGTGAATAATAGAGTTGGATTGGTTGCGGGAATGGAGGATGTTGAACGGGTAGTTGACCCGCAGTATCCTGGGAAGAAGTAGCAGAATCATCTTGGTGAAGATTAACTTTATCGCCGTTTTGATGATCCATCATTGGAGGGGATGGCATGGGAGCCATTGGGTAAGGATACCCGTAAGGGTTGAATCCTTGATAGTAGGGGTTAACACCAAACATTGGATAAGCGGTTGGGTGCCCAGCAGGTGGGTTAACCGGCATCTGAGGAGCTGGTGGAAAACCTGGTGGTGGAACATCGTACACTGGGTACGGTGTAGGGTGCCCTGGTCCCATTGGGAAGCCAGGTGGGCAATTAAATCCGTAAGGATTAGCACCATACATGTATGGTGGAAAGGATGGGTGTGGTGACCCATGATGAATATTGGGCGACGACTGACCGTATGCTTCCTTGGAGGGAGCATCGTGATCGATGGTTGTTGATCCATCATCATTTGATTCGTCCTTGTTCATGGTGGCAGTGGAAGCGCGAGGATCTTCTGATAAATGTAACTTCTGAAAGTGTTCGTTGATGGAACCAGAAGAAATATCAGGCCTGGGATCTTGGTCAGTGCTATCACGAGGGTTAGCATGAGCCGAAAAGTCGCTACCATGTTGGATTTTGGACATATTGTTAAAAGTGATGGAAGAATTTACAACGTATAGTCGTCTGGTTTCTTTCCATCTAAAATATATAGGTATAAAAAATATAGAGCAGAAAATATATTACAGTCATTGTAATAATCTTCCCTTTAAGTATAATTGGATTGTCTTGTCGTGATTACGAACTCGTTCGACGATGGATTTCGTCAGCTATTAGCCACGTGGGTAATAACGCACAACGTGGGACGCTGTACTGTTGTGCAGCAATGTCTGAGCAGCTGTGTATGAACCTTAGTAATTATCCGTAGCAACATTTCCGGAGTTGAAAATCATTCACCCCTTTTTCATTCTACGGCTTGTTTACCAGCGACAATTTGTTTCCTCGTTGGCGACTAGGCGGATTACTTCGATTCCTGCATTACCTCTTTTACCGACTGTTACTAATTTGCTTCCGACAGGAAAACTTTAGAAAATTCAACATAAGGTTGAATTAGATGATTGACAATTGGTGCTGTTTTGTATTGAAGAAACGGGTATTGTGAAACAAATAATCACACATTAACTGAGATGACCAGAAACGAAAAGTAGAAAATACAGTAGTGATTAGGAAGTGAAGCAGCTCTTTGCGAAACAGGGCTTATCAGTTATTTATTTTTGGTTTCAGAAACCAGAGAAGTTTACATTGCCTCTGCTTTTCTTGGAGCAAAGTAATATCATTACGTTGACTTCATGTTTTAGAATTAACCCATGGACTACTTACATATATCTAATTTCACAACATTTTGGCGGAAAGTATTATTTTGCTGGCTTTATTTTTGCCCATTCACCTGATAACTTCTATGATAGGTACTCAAACATATGACAAATATCTCCAACGTAGATGCCATTTATTTCAGCATACTAATTTAACATCGCTCCCTACATTCCTCACAGCAACGTAATCACAACAATACATACATTACCCCCTTTATTACCATTGAAAAGTACTCTAACCAATTGTCCACCGATGAAGATATCATGTGCCTACCATTCCCTCTACTATAATATAATCCTATAATAACAAGTATGGGCAAAATTACCCAAAACAATGGACCCTTTCGAATAACCGAATACAACTTTATGACTCTCACACCCTATTCAACCGAATGAGAATTTACCTTCCCCCATTGTATATACCTAGTGCATATTTATTCGCTACCAAGTGTTGTTCTATTTTAAGTTTACAACATTCGTCGCACCAATTGTGGCTGCTCTCAACCACTAAGAAACACCCGCAGTTGTTTCAATTGACAGCCCACCGCACAATTTCCAATTTCAGATCTCGAGCGGCCGTCTTGAAAAAAAACCAACTGGAAAAAGAAAAAAAAACATAATCCAAACAGGGCGAAAGGGCTTGAAGATGAAACTTGAGGAGCACGCATGCAGTTCTGCAAGAGAGTCGTAGATGGAGGGCACAAGAAAAGGTACACACTTCAAACAAAGCATTCATCAACGAGGTCAAGTATATGATATATATCCTATCAATTATATAATATAGAGAAGATCACTGTCACCTGAAACAATACAACTTTTCGGTGCAATTCTGGATTTCGAGCATTCTTTCTCCTTATTCTCACCGGTGTTACACGATAAAACAATATTGCTAACGAAAATACTGCACTGCCTACAACAAAACAGGTATACGACGTAGTATATTACCATCCTCTGTATCGATCCTTCTGCAGATTTACACAAGTCAACTAATCTTTGCTGCAAATAGCTGAGCCCATCTGGAGGACAGTATGTCGAGGACGATAACATTTGACATCCCGTCACAGTATCAACTGATAGACCTCATTGGCGAAGGTGCATATGGAACGGTATGTTCCGCCTTACACAAACCGTCGAACACGAAAGTGGCTATAAAAAAGATAGAGCCATTCAGCAAACCAATGTTTGTTACAAGAACACTTCGAGAAATTAAACTACTCCGGTACTTCCATAACCATGAAAATATCATTAGCATACTAGACAAGGTCAAGCCACCTTCTATTGAACAAATGCATGCAGTATATCTGGTTCAGGAATTAATGGAAACCGATTTACAAAAAATTATAAATAACAACATACAGTCGTTGAGCGATGATCATATCCAGTACTTCACATATCAGATTCTCCGAGCATTGAAATCAATACATAGCGCTCGTGTAATACACAGAGATCTCAAACCGTCAAATTTACTACTTAACTCTAATTGCGATTTGAAAGTTTGCGATTTTGGCCTTGCCAGGTGTCTCGCCAACAGTTCTGATTCTCGTGAAAATCTTGTTGGATTTATGACTGAATACGTTGCCACACGATGGTATAGAGCACCTGAGATTATGTTGACCTTCCAAGAATACACAACTGCGATGGACATTTGGTCTGTAGGCTGCATTTTGGCCGAAATGGTATGCGGTAAACCTCTGTTTCCAGGTAAGGACTATCATCACCAATTATGGCTGATATTGGAGGTGTTAGGTACTCCATCTTATGAGGACTTTGAACAGATAAAATCGAAAAGGGCCAAAGAGTACATATCGAATTTGCCTATGAGACCGCGCTTACCTTGGAAAATGGTGTTAACAAATAATACTAGCACTAGTCGTCCTGTTAGAGATCTGAGTCCGGAACTACTGGATCTCCTTACAAAAATGCTCACATTCAATCCTAATAAAAGAATAAGTGCCGTGGAGGCCCTCAACCATCCATACTTGGCCACATATCATGATCCGGATGACGAACCCGAGTACCCACCATTGGATCTGAGAGATCCTTTCTGGAAACTTGACAATGACACAAAAAAATCCGAGCAGGACGAACCTTCCATGGATTTATTGAAACAGATGCTCTACAGTGAGATTATGCAACCATTGACAGAGTAATGGAATCAAGAGAATAACACTGGATATGAAAGGGAAAAAGGTTTCATTAATGGCAAGCTACATTCTTCTGAGTTCTCAAACAGCAGCATTTTAAAGAACATATACATCACTTATTTAAGGAATGACACATCCTTTGAAACATAAACAATTTGCATTAAATAATTCAGAAATTACCGTAATAGCTACATTTTCGTCTTGTTTTTTCCTAATACAGGAAGGACGAATTGTTTCAAACAACATTCACGCGTATCGTCTCTCTGTTTCGTTCGTGTGTTCTGCATAATAAAGCCAGCATTTTATTTTTCTTCAAATTCCTTCTTGGGACTTTTCTGTGTAATTTATTTTACGCTCTTGCTGGGCGCGATGCTGAGACAAAAACACCAGCATTGTCTTACTTGCCATTGAAAGTGCCGCACAATGACAATCCACAGCTGCGAAGGCGCGCTCATCTCATGTGGAGCATGCATACATTGAACACCCGCCTGCCTCGTTATCATGGTGTTCGAGGAAACAAACTTTTGGCATTGTTTCCAGGTCAAATGTCGATTGAAGAAACAACATTCAAAGCAATTCACGCAGAATCTTAGGTGGTAGTCTTTTATCAAAGGAAAAAAATGCTGGTTAAAAGTAAGCCTGAATTCTTGATATGTCAACAAAGTAGGGATCTACCTAAAGTGTATCTCGCAAGCACGACACGAAATGCAAATCCTTGCAACATTCTATCTGGGGGTTCGAATCTCGTGGTTTCTCTAGCGGGCAATCCACAAAGAGCTGAAATATACTTATCTCCAAATATAAACAGTCATGGTACTTCTATTGTTAATATTCTCCACCCTATATGACAACCACGCCAGAGGTGGTTAACCACTGTAACTTATTTCGAGAAGAAAAAAGAAAAAACAAGACGACAAAGAAAGACCAGTATTATAATATACATAAGCATACCAATCTATGAAAAGAGAGAACTCCCCAGAATTAGAAGATATCATGGAGAATGATCGGCGATCTAGGCAAAAGGTGCGTAAACCATATTCCACTGATATCTCATCGATAAACATAGACCAGCCAACAGAAAGACATGACACACAAATCAATTCTGAAGAAACTGATCAGATAATACGACATGATGACATCCAAAGTGCATATCCCGACACTTATTCTTTTGCCCAAATTCAGCCTTCCGAACTACCAAATGTTTCGGGAAATCTCTCCAATCTGCCAGAAATTAGTGTAAAATCTGAAAACGGAATAGTAGAAAGTAGAAATGTCAACAATACCAATAACTCAAAAAGAGGAATTGCATACTTAACACCCAACATGAATAGATCGGGGAGTGGGATGTTTAATCCTGAAGGGCTCTTACCAGACGCTTCACCATTTACGTACAGCATACGAACTGTTTCAACTTCTGCACTGAATGAAAAGACACTTGTAAATAAGCCAATCATGTCTCCAAATATGAATTTTTCGATAGATGAAGTACCCAGACAAAATATCAATAGGTCAATACAACCTCATAGCAATATTGAATTAATTGGGGAATCCACATTCACCGGAGATGAAGTGCATGATTTGTCAAATAATACAAAATCACTCTCAAACTACGACACACGGCTCGTTCATCCCAATAACAATAACGGATCACCACAATTCCATTCAAGCATTCAACCTAGAATCCAATATGCAGTGAACCAGTTGAGGATGGATATTACCGGTATATCAGAAGGTGAATCTCAGGATAATTACCAGAAAATATATTTTTCCAATAAAAATAACATGCCTCCAAAAGATACTCCAAAGTCAAGTTATATCATTCAGAATTCATTTGCGGGGAGTAACGATATCAATTATATTCTACAACAAACCAATGATATTCAGCAGTCTTTATCATCTAGAAGCCGACTCTCAGAGAGCGAAAGTCCAGTATCAAATGCCTCTATTGAATCAACACCGCCTATTGAGTCCCAACAAAGAATTCCAGATTTAACATATAAAGATTTCAAGGACCGCAAACTAAATGCAACAAAGAGATTTTGTGAAGATGATAAAGCTGAATCCATTAAGATAGCTATCCCAGATGAGAGCGAAAAGTATAACCTCGTTCAACACATAAGTTATGATTCTATATCCTCTTTTGATTCTGGAAATTTAGCTTTTGATGATGTGTATAGTCCTACAAGAATTGGCGGAATCATATTACTTTGTATTATTATCCCGCCCTTGTTCTTTATCATTGGGCTTTCCAGCGGCACACCAAAGTCTAATTCGAGGCTTCTCAGACTGATCCTGAAGAGGGACCGAGTATTTGATTTGATAAAGGGGTACCAACTTGATTATGACACGACATGGTTTCGTACGTTATGTCTATGGCTAGGATTTCTGGAAATATTAGCAATTCTAGCATGCATAGGCATTGGGTTTGGTGTCGGGCTGACCCGAGAGTGAAAATCACGTGACCCTCAATTTTCTTGCACGTTCCCGATCCGCAACATTGTAATATATAGTCACTCATTCTAGAAAATGAGTTGTAACACTCAAGTAAGTATACTTATGATATACTACCTATGTAATAATAAGATAGCATATACCACTAGCCAACAAAGTGAACATCAAACGTCGATTTCTTCCCCACTCACGACGTTTGGTATTGTTAGAGGCAAGATAAATGATATCACATGTGATTGAGTTTAGCTGTCAATACTCTGATCAGGTCAAGAAAAAACATAAAACCTGGCATGATGGTAAGTTGAAGTACTACGAATATAACAATCGATTCATGTTATATCCAGACGGTAGCAATACTTTGATCTGTAGTACATTCATTACGAACTCAAAGGTCGTTACATCTATACTAAACTCCCAAGGATTTGGCACTTCGGAACACAAGATATTCGGCAGAGCTGTTGTTATTATCACTGACCTAATACGCGAGTATCGTAAAGAAATACAACACCAAAAGTCTGATGATTCTTTGAACACAAAACCAGTTCATAGAACTATTGTAAAAGAGATGAAGAAGGAACTGACTAATGATACTTTCGTTCAAGAAGAGGCAGACGTATCGGAGCAACCTAGAAAGAAGAATCAACTTTTGATAAAAAAAAGTATCTTAAAGAATGAAAACAACCCACCATCTTTAGCTCTGAAGTTTAATAGGCCTTTCAAAGCACCAAAGCGAATACGCACTATCGAACGCACGAGTACCTTGATAACCAGACCCGCGTTAAGAAATGCTATAACGAAGCGTGAAGACCATCAACCAGATAACAGTAGTAACACCACGGTCTCAAATGTTCCAAACCATCAACTTTCTGGGCAAAAGGGAGATGACATAACTTTGGATAATATACGTGATTATAAAGATTCAGTCAGTACTACATACACAAACCTGTCAGTGAAAAACACCTTGAAGAATTCAACACATATACCACAAAGACTGACTGGAAATCTTAGGATAAAACATATTGACCATTCACCAATCTTTTTTTAGCCCACATGTATTATCTCATTGCAATTTGATAACTTCCATCACGTATGTTACTTAGACATATTTAGTTGCATCAAAACAGCTATATTTTATTAGCAAAGAAGGTAATAAGATGTTTCAAAATCTTTCACTGAAAAGGTTTAAACCTCCTCTCGACAATTTCCTGAATGGCGTCATTGTCTAAACAAAATTTCCTTAAGCCTTCTGCTAATTTTTGGGTCGCCATCTCGTCTTTAAGCATATCAAACCTAAATTTTGCTTCATCAGAAATATAGGAATACCTTTCATGTCTAAGATTTATTTGAGAAATGGCATCTAATTTCCTCTCTATGTGATCGTAAGTTGTCTCCCAAATCTTTAATTGATCAGGTGGAAGTGTGATGTTGTCTATTCCTGCAATGGCCATAATCTGATCATCTCTTCTAAAGCAAGTTCCCAGGACAGAAGTTTTATAACCACTGGCCTTGAAGTAGTTGTATACATCCTTTACGAGTTGGATTCCTGGGTCAATGGTTCCACTGAAACTGTTCTCTTTTTCTTCATAGAAGTCCGTTATTCTGCCGAGAAATGGTGATACCAGTGTCACCCCAGCCTCACCACAAGCGACGGCCTGTACCATCGAAAACACCAATGTTAAGTTACAATGGATTCCGTACAGTTTCTCAAGTTCTTGAGCTGCTTGAATTCCTTCCCAGGTTGAAGCAATTTTAATCAAAATTCTCTCCTTTTGGAAACCGTGCTCCTCATAGAGTTTGATGATTCTTAATGCCCTTTTTATTGTCTTTTTTTTGTCAAACGATAACCTTGCGTCAACTTCTGTCGAGATTCTTCCAGTAATATGTTCTAAAATCTTACAACCGACTTCGACAAATAAGGCATCCTGTGCAATCTCAATCTTCTCTTGTTGAAAACCACCCATCATTCTACCATATTGTACGGCTTTATCGAGCAGTTCCTTATTTTTAGATTCCTTTATAGCAGATAATACTAATGAAGGATTTGTGGTGCACTCCGGTACATTGTGTTTTGAAATGGCGTCGAAATCACATGAGTCGATAGCAACCACAGTACCGAAATTTTTTAATTGTTCTAAGCATGAACTAGAGGACATACTTTTCTATATTCAACGATATTAGTCTGTGTAAGTTTTACAGAAATATAGTATTCAATCATAACTAATTGTAATATGCGTCTTCTGTAACTACTCCCCTTATTTTTCTTCTTTTTTGTAGATACATGACTTTATTATGTATGTGGCTGAGCTTACTAACCTTGGAAAAGAAATATAATGCCACACCACAGTTGAAAAGAAACGAATATGGGCCTACACACAGGTAAAAAGTATATTGGTAGGCTCTTCTGTCTGAATAAAGAGTTTGATGATTATAACATATCTCGAAACTAATAAAAGCCCACCATACTGTGATGAACGAAATAAATTCCGTTAATTAATACTGGTTACAATATGTATATTTTATATATAACAATCCTGATATTTGAATATCAAATATGTGATGGAATTGGCACAATCTTACTTTTTTTTGCGACCCATTTCTGTGGTTATATAACGTGTTTTCTGATTATCATTTTGGAAGGTCTCAGGACATTGCCTTAGAATAACAGCCAGGCGTTTATTGAATCTCGAGTCGGGTCTATTGTGAACAATTGCGATGTGCCGATTGTAAGCATCCTTTCTTCTGAATGATTTTCCGCAATACTTGTTTGGGCATCTCGTGGTGACATACACGTCATCTTTCAGATTTAGAGAACTCCGAAGTTCAGGGCTTAGTTGATCCTTATGCTGAATCGCACAATGACGCCTTAAATCAGATCTTCCAGGTAAACCCAAAATTTTCCAAGGGCAGTCAATAAAGGGACAGTGGTATTTTCTTCTAATGCCAAACCTGTCCATGTGCTCAGCATATTGCAATATGGTGGAAAACATTTCAGGACAGTGGTTACATCTATAACTTCCACGCTTTTGCTTTTTCATCGCAATAGGGTTTATAAATGCATCACTCCTAATCTCATCTACCAAAGAGGTCGTAGTTCTATTGTAAGTCTTATAGCCTGCTGGACTGCATGGTGTTAACATATAACTCGATGACATGGGAAAAATCTTGTTGTTCTTTACATGGCCCGTTAGGTCCTTGTCATATTTTGCATTGATATTCTTGTTAACAATCTTCCTTCTTTTCTTGGAAGAGGATGATTGCTTTCTTTTAGCAAATTGAGGTATCACATGTCCTTGAACAGGTAAGGACGAAGGAAAATGAGTAGAAGAATTCAATGATTCAATGGTTGTTTCGGGCGTTACATCTGGAATTGCATTGAAGATTTGAGAGGGTGTAAACGAATCCGGTGTCGACATTTCATCCTGAAGTTTAATGGGACTGTCAATTAAGGCCTTTACAGTATGATTTAGTTCTTGTTTTTGCTTAGTATTTTCCTTAACTAGATTTGTCAAGAGCGTCATATGATGGAGTGCATTTGATTTTGGGTCTGACCAATTTGAATGGTGATTTACCACTGACTCCTGAACATTTGGTGTTGGAATACTGGACATTTCTTTTATTGTTGAATTGGCACTTTGTGGAGAGTTTAGGATTATGGTGGCAGGGGTGTTAAATATATGTGCTGATCTTAAATCTTCCGGTTCTAAAGTAGGTGTTCGTATAATATTTTCAATCTTTGGGTTATTAAACAAAGGAGTGACAACAGAATCTGATGGTTTGACTTTGGTGGATCCAGAATTATTTTCATTATTATGCCCTACAAAATCGTAATCGGGATTATAGATATCAAAGTTTGGGTCCTCGAAAATATCCAAATCGTCAAATTGTATCAAATCGTCCTCATGAACAGCATTGTCCATTAAGTTTGAAGTATCATTGTTATTTAGCGTGATGAAATCATCAAACGCGTTTTGAAAGCCCATAGTAGCTCTTTCTTTATGGCAATATGGATATGCAGTAGGCGCCCTCTAATTGCTATTTCTCGGAAAGGGTAACTTGTATGTTTGAAGGTAGTAATTTTGTCAACTTCAATCCTGTTCTGATACCTGTTAAACTTGGTTAAATGGAGACCGTCTAGACTGTAAAAATGCTTATTTTTGAGAATAATAAAACAAAGGTTTCAATATATATGTGATGAAAGACCACTATCTTTGCATGAATGTGAAGTAAACAGAATCCCTGGAACAAACAACAACAGCAGAAATTGATGTAATTATTTACAAGAAGGAAAATATGTGCTGTTAATCCGTCCGATAAATATATTTTCGTAGTCTTACTCCACGCTTTCTGAGTGCCTTCTTAACATGTTAAGAAAGTCTGCAGGCATATTTTCTGTGTT
The DNA here is from genome assembly GCA_037102785.1 of Maudiozyma humilis. NCBI lineage: Eukaryota > Fungi > Ascomycota > Saccharomycetes > Saccharomycetales > Saccharomycetaceae > Maudiozyma > Maudiozyma humilis. Next base: position 980,432 of record BTGD01000001.1, on the reverse strand, counting down.
ACCTTTCCTAGGGGGTAAACAAAGTTAGGTGGTAAAATGGCCATGTATTATTTTACATTACTGGGAACCCCTCAAATAATAACTTTAGTGTTCTTCTATTCGATAAACACAGTGAAATGTGCGTACGAATGAATACCTTTGGTAGCAAAAATGAAGACCCGTTTAACCCAGCACAATAAGTGGAGAGAGAATTAACAAAGCAGTGCATACTACCCATGTGGGATTCGACTTAGTCTTAGCTAGGAATACCACTAAAATCCAGGAGCAAAACATGGGATAACCTAATAACGATCATACCTACACGAGTTTGATATTCAAACCGAATGCGCCCCGTTACCACTTTTGACCCTAGATAATGGTCAGAGGAAGATAGTTCAAAGTTGAAACGGTAGTCTATTGTGTGATATCAAGGGGGAACACACAGCAACCCCTCACACGAATATCAAAGGAATAGCTGTACAACCCAACAAGAACACATGGCTCAACAGGATGCATATCGATGGGTTATTTCTTTCTTTTTTTCGTTTTTCCAAAAGGCTCGACTAACAAAATAGAGCACAACCAAAATTTGCACTAAAGGAATTGCATTGGGTGGCTCATAAAGCGTCGTAGGGATTTTAAATGTCGGGTTATTTTGATGCAAAATAAAACACGACACAATAGCCAATAGAAGCAGTAAGAAATAATTGAAAAAAAGTAAATTGCCCCACGGGAAAAATCCAAAAAAAACACGAAAAAACTGTTCTGCTGCTTTTTAGTGTTTCTCCTTCGTCCTTGTACGACTTTCCAATGATTGCCTAAGGTCAACAGAGAAACAGCCGTACGCATTGATGCAAAAAATAACACACCCGATGCATCCCGCACCAAAGAAAATTCACTGAGGGAAACGTGTTGACAAGGGGTGCGATAGTGCTCTGAATATGAACGTGTCTGGCTGATGTTTGTTTTAATATCAAAAATGGTGTGTACTTCTGTGATATGAGGGTGTTGGATACTGCAATGCGTTACCTGGGAGTACAGGAGCATGCATAATACTCACAGATTTGAGAGGAGCCCATACACTTCGTATATAATGATATATTTGATGGTGAAAATTATCCATATATATGAAAGAAACGACAGTACTATGATGCTTGATAACATGGTCTGAGTACTCACTATATGACGAATGTAGATCCAAATTATCCCACAAACTATTTTATAATTGTTAGAGATTATTAACAATTGATTTGGACAGACAAACGTACGGCAACTTTAAAACATCCAAAATCCCAAGCAAAAATAATATTTAAATTAACAAATACTTTAAACACATTACATCATTTATCAACGTTTACCTAAAGTAAATTAACTGCTTGTATATCCCGTTCAATAATTTTGATATTCAAAGAATACACTTCAGCAAAAATATAGGTGTTATACAAGAAGTTACTTCTACCAGTTCGTTCCATGATTGACCTATAACTAACCACCATTACCTCGAAATGTTCTGTTTCTTTTCTCCTCGGTCTCCTCTCTTGAGGCTGGAGTAACTGTCAGAAAGGAGTGTATAACGATACCTGCCAGTATTTCCCGGCTGTTATCATCTTTCACGAATTGTGATGTGCGTAAGATTTTGATAAACGAGAGCGGCGCGCGGCATCTCGCCAAGGAACGACAGAACCCCCTTTCGAAAAATTGAAGTATGTCATCAAGAATCCAAAGAGATCATTTACTACTTTCTCTCTACAACTCTACCGTCATTCCAGGACAAGTAACAATTACGTTTAAAATCAAAATAGAACAATGAGTAACACACTTGCTGATATTTCGAAAACCGTTGCTATTTCGTCCATCGGTTTATATGCTGGCATTCTGACATGCTCTGCCACAATCACTACGTTTACTCCCTTAGACGTTGTTAAGGGCCGCCTCATCCATGTTTGGTGTGCCTTTGGCACCGCAGGTAGTGTTCTTGCAGCTGCCAGCTCTGCTGCTTTTGGACTTAACTATTACCTATCTCCAGAAAATGCCAGAGATACCTTATCGTTATTTGGTTCATTAGTAGGCCCCTTAACTGGTGTAATGATTTATGCAAGCACTCTCATTAAGTGTGGTACTAAACCCAAGAAACAAGAAAACCCACAATTGCCGCCAAACCACCCTAGTGTTGTAGGTGAAAATGGAGAAATCAAGCAATGTCCTTTTGGGAAAGGCAAGTCCGAGGAAAATTCCAATTCCAATTCCTCAAGTGAATGTCAGTCATCTTTATGCTCGCCAATTAATGTTAACCTTATGATTGTTTCAACAATCAGCATTTGCACATTTGTTAAAGTGGTCTGTAGTACCGTGCGTTCGCATTAATGAACAATCAAAAAGAAGTGAAGCGCCCACGAGGTTGTTCTCTCAAATATTTGTTAATGTCATTTATGCCTAAATCAGGAGCAATGGGCAGTCTCCATATTTATTTATTTCAACATAAATAACAATGTAAACGTTATGATTCTTTACTCTAATGTTCGTCTAAATTCAATTCTTGATCACCTTGTTGCTGTCTGTGTTATTAAGCATAGTATTTCATAAGAACTTATCCTAATGATAATACAACAACACTGTCAAGTAAATTAAGTGGTTAAGGAATATGTTCCATTATCAAGGGTGATGGTGTTCTGGTTTCCTTTTTTCTTATTCTTACTTTCTTTTCAGTATCAATTTCCCAGAAAAATGTAACACCACCCAGGGAGGTTTCAAATGCTTTGAAAAGGGAAGGGACAGGACACAGGATCTGCATTTACTACCATCGCTACTCTATCAAGAAAAAAATGCTCACTATTTTATTAAACACAGAAGACATATACAGGAGAATCACTAGGGGGTCAGGAATGACACGGAGACGGACAGAAGGATTTAAATAACCGGGTTATCCCTTCTCCAGACGATATAACCCACAATACTAACGATGAACGTGGTCTTCATTGCGGTTGGAGAAAATATGGCGGCTTGTACCACTTCCCTTTCGAGTAATAATTTCGATATTGCTGACATGTTTTAACAATGCCTCTGGTATCCTTGATAACTTTAATGAAGTTTAATTTGTCTAGTCGCTATTATTCTCACTACATTAGCTGTAGAAATACAACTGAATTCTGACCGGGACACGGCCTCTTGCACGCAACTGTTGATACTTGTCTTCATCACAAACTTCCCCCACACGTCGAAGCAGAAGAAAGCTAACAACGGGACTAACAAGTAATTCCCGGGGCATACGAAAAAATGCACCACGAAAAATGCTTTGCCCCCTACAATATTCAACGATTAAAAACAAATAACCGACATAGGGACATTCCATATTACAGTAGAATGTCCCGGGAGGGGCACTTCCTTTTCCTGGTAAGACTGACAGAGGAAACGGGGAGTCATAGATACCTTAATACTCAATCTGGTGGGTCAGGAATGCGGCGTTCACCCCCACGGGATATGCCCAATTTCGGACTGCGGTGTTGTAGTTAGCATTCATGTATTGTTTAGACGAAACACTAGCAGACGTACCCGTGGCACTTCTACCTGTAACATAGTGATGTAATAATAAAGTTTTACTACAGATAGAGAGCTCAGACACAATTCTAAGAAACGGTCGTATGAAGGTACCCCGTGTCCCCACAATAACAGCGCAGGTTGCGAATGTGTAGCATTTTCTCGAAGATATCCAACGGTTCAGAAGAAGGGGTACAGTAATAATATGATCATTGGACTCTTCTGATGTTTCTGAGTAACGTTGGATTTACCTGATATCCTATCAAATACAATAATTAAACTATATGTGGGTTGTTGGGTTCGTATGAAGTAGGAGTATTCATCGCTACAGGTATCTCTAGGCGAGTTGATACGTAATGAACTTTTTAGGGAAATTTGCCTCCCCTTTTTTGTGCTTGTTCTCCAACACAGAGAAACTTCGCAGCAAGATAAGACAGACATTCGGACAGGTGTAACCAACAGCTTTTTCTTCTGAGGAGGAGGCGTCAGCACCTCCCTATGATTTATTTGCAGCTGTTTTTTTTCTGTGATAAACGCGGCATGCGAGAAAAAGAGGTGCACAAGCAAGACAAGAGAGTATTTTCCCGCAGGAGGAGGATGAGCTACGGGTTGACGTGTGGGAGAGGGGAGCAACACGGGGGTACGGATAAAGGAGCCCAATAGGTTCCGCTTATCCGGCTAACATACACTCCCACGTCCAGACATTATGCCGGATACAATGTGCATGATCTGCTCGCGCGCTGCTGTCTGTGCCCACTGCTTGTTTTTTCTTCCGTTGTTCGGCTGCAATGTACTCTCCGAAATAGCCAAACAAACATCAATAAAGCCCGGCCCACTGCTCCGAGCTTCTATTTTGGATATACGGGCTGACATTTAGGCTTATTTCTGTGCGTGAGATAAATAATCGCGCCTCCCTATTATTTCGAGTGGAGAGATAGGGCAAAGGCTATTTCGTCCCCACGGGACACCAGGGGCGGTAAGAACTGGGCGGTAAGCGCTTCCCAGACGGAGATAAATCATCGCACATTGGTTGGTACGGGAGCCACACTGACATGCTACAGGTCAGCTACTAGTAAGAATATGCTCAACAGGGGGCTATAGTACCCTGCTACTATCAAAACATCCAGTAATATACGTAGGACCAAATATGAGGCGAAATTGCATGCGCACCGTTGGGGCTATTCTGTTATGAATATACCTCTTTGGATTCACACAATGTATATTATCTTTTTCACTCTCTGCCTGGTTGCGTTGTACCCGTGACTGTACGAATTCTCTTTTGGGTATTTTCTCCACCCACGGCACATACCGCGAAATAGTATGACTTACATTGTTACATATGCGGGACATACGGCGGTAGTTAAGTGCCGTTCCAATATTTTCTTGTCCTGTCGTCTTGTTCAACCCCTTCTATTGTATTCACCTCAGATAACTGCAGGAGTTGAGTGACCATGTGCTGGTCAATTCAGCCCAGAACGGACACGGGGACAATTGTACTCGGCATTCGTCCTATTATCTGCCTCTCCGCGGAGAAATGAAATTTCAAAACGGGTAAATGAGTCGCCACGACCCCCTCTTTTACATACCAAAGATTACTCCAATAACATGATTAGTCGTTGCAATACCAAGAGTGTTAAAGAAGGCACGTTTTCCCGTTAGAAAAGAAACCTGTTACGAAATCAAGTAGCATGCATTCGATAATGTAGCCAAGATCATCGAGAATACATATCCACCCTTCGAAAGAAGCAATACAGAGAGGGGAAGGAGAAAAAAGCAAATATCCACCATATAGCGGAGATATAAGGGAACGGTCACCAACAGTAGTTAGTAAGCATAGCGGACCATGCGACATAACAGTCCGTAGTGACATCCCGCAGCAGTGTCCGTCTTGCATTAGCCCACAATTCTTGCGTAGAAGAGGGAGAGGGGCGGCCTGTAGGCATAAGCTTCAGTTAGGGGGATATTACGTAGCAGATCAATGTAGTCCACCCCGGTAAAAGTAAAATTCACCCGCAGGAGAATAATGACCGCCTCCCTGCCAGAAGAAAAGCTGTAGTGGCAGTGATATTATACCCCGGCTGGAGGGGCGCAGGGATTGATCGTAACGGAAATCAAATCCCACGTCGTTTGTGCCTGCTGAGAAAGCGCCGCAGAGTCTCATATTCACGACATTTATGGCCCAACAAGGTGCCTTGTGTGGTTTGAAGATACATCTTCTTCTCTTCGACAGTAGGTCATCCTTGAGAAAAAAGAAATCAATGCCAAACTGTTGAAAGGTGCAACCAACAAAAGTAGGTAGTGACCATTATGTCCGCGTTTACTGCCAACGGAGTTTGTTGGAGATGGGACAAACCCCCATGCTACGGAGCGGGGGGTGGTAGAGTTCCCCAGTATTGAATGCAAGGCGGTGAATAAACTCCTCCGCGGAGTTTGCAATAGTGCACCGCTCTATGTACGGCAGAACCCTAGTGGTTATGCGCTTGCCTAAGCCGAGAAAACGAACGAGGACACGATGTTTCCGAAGCACACGAGGCAAAGATGGATGAAGTAGCGTGGAACTTGATTGCAGTACTACGGGGGAGCGATACACGTCCGTGGAAGAGGCGTGCCCTTTTGCGGACAGCAAAAAGAGGGGCTCCAAATGCTTCGTAAGCAAGACACGAAACAAGCAGGGACACTACTACGAATAGTGGGTAGCGTTCATACGCCAGGTAGCGGGATGCGGTGTAGAGCCGTTGTATTTCCAACTTCGTCCGCGGAGATTATAATGCAGAATTCCCCAATTTAGGGGACCATTCGCGGACGGGCAGGGCAGACTCAAGCCGCCGAGAACTTATATTCCTGCGGCCATTACTGTGTTAACCCACAAAATTTCAGTATTTCTGATGTATGCACAGGAAAAAAAAGTCCATTTGGGAATCCAGGCATGGGGGAAAGGGGAGGGGCAGCGGGTCCAGCCTTTGATCTCAGAGGACCACCGTGGGACTGCATGTCTAGTCTCGGGGACCGCATCCCGGTTCTAGTTCGGCCCAGCGTCGAAAAGAAACAAGAAAATAACGTGGGCAGAGAAGATTGCGCACAACAATTTGTGCCCGAGAAAACTCAAACAAACAAACAAACAAATGAGAGCCAAAAAAATGGCTGACGCGCCACGCGTGGTCTGCGCAATTTGTCTGGGGGGGAAATTGTAATCCGATCCGAGAAAAGCCTGAACCAATCGTTATCCAGAATAGCACGGGCCCTGCGCACGTTGCACTGGGCTCTGCTAACAGCGACCGGCAGGGGCGCGGGAGACACGGAAGGGAGGCCGCGCCAAAGGGGAAAGAGGGAGAAGGGAGGCGAAGCAGTGTTGCTACGCAGGAGGAACAATTGGAATTTCTGCCTGCCCACGGGGACAATAGTACAGGGGCGCAGCTCTGAGGGGGGAGGGAGGAGGTGGGGGGAGAGTGTGAAAGCCCCGGGTGGAGATAAATTCTCCCCTCTCGGGTAGTTTTTGTCCTTTGTGTGCGTGTCCCTTGCTGGCACCCACACGTTTTTTTTATTTTTGATGGGGTTGCCTGTGGGGCTGTCTGTGGTCGGCTGCTAACAGCTGGGACAGGCTGTGTTCTTGACCCCTATACCCCCGTTTTTTTTGTTGTGCAGTTCTGCACCTCCTTGGAGTGAAGGGTGGGATGGGGGTATCCTTTGCGTACGTGTTATATTATTATCTAGCTGCAAGAATTGCTCCCATCCAGGGTAGTTCGTGCAGGATTTCTCTGGCTGGAGTGCGCTGGCCAGACAGGCCATCGGCAAATTCTGCTCCACACGCAGGAATAATCACAGCAGTGCGTATCTTTCTTTCTCTTCGTAAATTTGAGTTTGCTCTGTGCGGTAATGCAACTCACCCAGCAGCTCTGTGAAGGGCAACCTAAACTGGACAGAAACACAATAGAATTCTCTCTCGCGGGCATGCGCTACACAATCATGGCCAGGTAGGGTGGGGGAGTCCCAGAAACACAGCTAGACCTGGCGATTACGAAAAAATAAACTTGCTTGCTTACTTGTTTCTTCCAACGTGCCTGTCCCCGACCACATTTATCTCCGCAGGATGCTGTCTTTGGTTTTGGTGTTTTCTTGCGCTGTCTTTCTCTCTCTGTCTCCCTTCGTTTCTTTGCTATACTTGTTTTTTTCTCCAACGTATTATCTCATCCGCCCGGGTTTTTCTCTCGCATTTCCGCTCTTGAAGGCAAGGATGTCTGACGGTGCACACAATATGTGTATTTTTTTTGCAAATTTAAGTTTGCTCTGGTATGCTTGCTCTCTCTTTTATGTTTTCTTTCTTTTTCCTTTTGGCCATTCTGTCTTTTTTTTTTTTTAATGCTAGTTGTCTTTGGTGCTGGCTGCCCCGTTGTGCCGTCTTTCTCTCGGGCTCTGCTTGTTTTCTTGCCCGTGCTACCGTAGTTGTCTGGCACAACCTCGGACAGTGTATCTCCACTACGGCTGTTTCTCTGCGCAGTATCGATTCCGCCATGGTTTCGCCGCGAAGAGCCACTCTGGGAGGAAAATCATTCAATGTATGAGGAGCAGATTACTCGAACAATGATTACCAGATCAAACGCCTTTCTGTAGTCCCCAAGAGCATTTGCATTTCGCACTATCATGGTTTTCCTGCACAGCTGCCCTAGAGATGGAAGGGGGCAGATGTCTGCGTTTGAAAAGAAAGAAAGAAAGGGATGGAGAGCGGAGAACCGGCCAAAGGGAGTTCGGCAGTCCCGCGGAGGAGGTGAATGATAACCACCTGGAGGTAGCCATCCTTTCTTGGCCCAACGATTTGATATTTAAAGATGGCAGACCTGGATGATTTAATCAACTGGATCGTAGGTTCCCTTTCTATTAGCCTTTGTCGTTCCTTTCTCTTCTTGATTTATAATACCAGCCATATCTGTTTGAGAAAGATAAGCCTATCAATAGCGCAAGTGTTATACCCACGTTTACAATTTCTCATAACGAACCCATTGCAACAATCAACAATTATCATCATAATCATCCACATAACATAATGTACAGCAATCTGGAACAAATACAGTCAGGTTCTTTTAGTACTGTGTACAAGGCCTGGTGCTCTACACTGAACAAGTACGTTGCCTTGAAGGTCATCCCAAGGCAGAAGTACACTGAAGCCGGTATCATGAACGAGTTCAGAATAATGAAGCTTCTCGGTACGAAGCACCCAAACATCTGCTCGATGATCGACTACTACGAGGATGAGAACAACTACATTCTGGTACTGGAGTACTGCGAGTGCGGTGACATGTACGACTTTCTGTCAATTGTCAAGCGCCAAGGCAGTGTTGGTCACCCAGCGCTGATCCAGCTGGACTTCATCAAGATCATCCAGCAACTCTACTCCGCCCTTAACTATGCCCACAGCCTGGGTATCGCCCACCGTGACATCAAGCCTGAGAACATCCTGCTCACGAAAGAGGGTAACATCAAGCTTGCCGACTGGGGCCACGCCACCTTGAACAAGGTGTCGAAGGACTTCAACATTGGCACCGACAACTACCGTGCCCCCGAGACCTTCGGTTGCCTGAACGGCTACGACACTGCCAAGTGTGACACCTGGGGTGTCGGTGTGACGCTGTTCTACTTGATGTTTGGCCAGTGTCCCTTCCGCAACGCGGAGCTCCCCGGTCTGCTACCAAACTCGAACGGCAGTGCTGGTATCGCTGCTCCCACGGTCGGTGTTGCCAAGTGCCGCAACTTCCAGCAGTACCTGATGGACCCATACGGGTTCATCTACAGGTACTTCCTGGAGCCAATTGTGTGCGTGCACCAGGGCAACGAGTACACGTCTAACGAGGGCAAGCCTTCGCTGTACGTGTGGCAGGACATGGTGAACATCTACCAGATCTTCTACGTGTGCCGCATCATCATTGACAATCTTGCTGCGATCGACCCTGACGACCGTTCGATGGCCAAGAGCCTGACGCTATTCGAGAAGGTGTGGAACTACAACGACCAGTACAACAGCAACGGCAACCTGTCCACCGATGAGTCGAATGTCACCGACAACAACAACAGCGACAACGCCAACAACTCCAACTCCGCTGCCTTCATGAAGGACAGCTTCAACAACACTAGCATGGAGAGAAAGCAGATCATCAGCAAATCGTCGTGATTCCATCGCTGTCATACACACAACATTTAATAATATTCCTAGGATATTTCCTAATCCTCATGAGCTTATAAAAGTATAGAACAAGAACGAGAAAGAGAAAAAGAGGAGCCTTTCATTAGGTATAGCATTAATTAATTTCCACCCGGCATTACCAGCCGCAAACCAGACCTACTGGGAAGAGCGAAGAAAACAACACAACATAACAACAATAATAGCGAGGGGGTGTCTATCCATTCCCTCGGGAGCACGTTTCTCACATCTGCACTTTGTCAAGATGTAGCGTGGCTGGTTCACGCACTACACCTGGCGCTGTGACGAGACTTGTTCGCAAAAGCATAACTCATAGATGGCGCGAGCTAAGGACTCGTGCCATTGGCATACTTCGCCTTCCCGGGAGAGTCCACGCGCCGCGCGCAACTCCCCCGACCACCCGACTGCTTCTGACTTTTCCGCACAGAACCTTCTATCACTTTTAGTTTGATTTTTATTCATCCATTTTTATGACCGATATACTTCTATATACATAGTAACAATAGTGCGTTTATTGTAAAGTCTGGTGCACTGTGCATCATTGCCCAGTCGAGATTATACGATAGGGGTAACCCTGCCTAGGGTGTATATCGCAACTCGAAATCGCTGCGCGCATACCACCACTGCAATACCGCTAGCACACCGATATGTTGGGCGTGGTGCGCACGCGCTTCTCGTAGTCTATCATCTCGACGTTGTCGATGGTGTGCACGAGTATCTGGGAGTTGTCGGCGCTGAACTCGAACATGAAGATGCCCTGTAGCACGCGCGTGATCTCGGGCGGCGCGCGCCCCGTCGGCGGCAATTTCCCCGCTTGTCCGGGGGGCGGCGTATCCTTCATTGGGGAATTGTCCGAAGGGCCGCCACTCTCCTCCACGGGGTGGGACGAGGCGACGCCCGCGCCACTGTTTGCCACACTTCCTCCGCCCCCCGCAAGTGACCAGCGCCGCGTGGCGCTGCTCTGCGCCTGGTGGCGGCAGTGCTCCTCGGGACTGCACGTGGCCCAGCGCACGAGCAGCTTAGCCGCCTGCGGACACACAGCGTGCGGGCTGCGCACTCCCGGTAGCAGACTGTGTGCGGCGTGTATGTGTATGCGGGTGTCTGTTCCGCGTGGCAGGACACACGTTGTGAGGAGGAGGCGGAGCGCGCTGAGGGACGCCTCTACTTTCCGTCGGCCCTGAACCGTAGGTGTATAGGGTAGCATGGGCAACAACCGCAGTTGGGCGTCCGGGTGGATGCGGCTGTGGGCGTAGTTGTGTTGGAGGAGGGCGGGGACGCCCTCCCCGAGGAGGTACTGCGTGATCTCGCCGAGGTTAGCCTGTTCGCTGCCGCCGGGGGTGCTCCCGACGCAGCGGCGCAGCGGTGCCAGCAGCGCTACGCGTCTCGATACAATCATCGTGTGGCCCACACAGCGGGGCAGTCCTTGGTCGTACTGGCGCAAGAGCGCGCCGCACCATATACGCCGGACCCCTTAAACTGCTCCCCCGCCCCTGCCACGTGACCCACAGCCCTCCCCCACGTGACCGGAGACACGCCTACCCCTCACGGCTCGGAAAAAACGGCAAGGCTCCGCGGCGAGGCAGGCGCACGGCCACCCTAATAGAGTAGGGAAGACACCGCGCACAGACAAGCCCGCAGGCGCGCCAAAAGAAACGGCTCCGCGGAGTACAGCACACCCGCACACCACAGCACACAGCGAAAATATTTTCACCGCCGAGAAAATTGCAGAGCCGTGCGGTTGCCACTCGCGGTGTGTGCGGCGAGGGGCGGCGGTTCACACAGAGGCGCCGCAGGGCAGCGACACATCCTGGCTGGGGCGGCGGGGCACTCGCCTTTCTTCTTTTGCGGGTGTCGCTCTCCCTCGCTCTCCTCTCGCTGTCTCTTACACACTCTCGAACTGTGTAAGCTGCAAAACTGTGCATTTCTCAGTATGGGCAGATTTCTGGAGATGTGCAGTTCAGGAGTACAGCTCTGCAGCATTGTACTGCGTTGCAGTGCGATGGGCGGTGTCTCCTGGCAGCTGGCCGGGGACATGCTGTCCTGGAACTGGGAGCTATCGCAAACTGTGGGAGTCGCTGCTCGTTCCGCTGTTAGTAATGAGTAATGCGCAGAGTGTTCGTGTATCGTCGGTGACACTTCGTCTGTATAAGCCTCCCTTGGCACGCTGCTCTGATGTATATATATGTAGGTGTCTGCGCTTTCATGCACTGATGTTCCTTGGTTCTTTGTTCTCTGTACTCTGTACATGCCCCCATACAACTGCACAATCACACAACCATGAGTGAGAAGAAACAGTCATCGTTCATGTCCCAGTTGAACGTGTTCAACAAGGACAACTACACATGGTCCAAGTCTTCTGCCTCTGTCAACGGCACAGGTAGTGGCAGCGGCAACAGCAGCGACAACGACAACGACGGCAACGGATCCGACTTCGAGACCGGCCAGCAGTTCATGACCGAGCTCGACCAAGGAGAGAAGCAGCTAGGCCTCTTCTCCTGCATCGGCCTCATCTGCAACAGAATGCTCGGTACAGGTGTCTTCGCCGTCTCCTCCACCATCTACACCCTGTGCGGCTCCATCGGCCTCTCCCTCATCATGTGGGCCATCGGCGGCATCATCGCCCTCGCGGGACTGTACGTGTACATGGAGTTCGGCACTGCCATCCCCAAGAACGGTGGTGAGAAGAACTACCTCGAGGCAGTGTTCAAGAAGCCCCGCTTCTTCATCACCTCCATGTACGCATCTTACGTCTTCTTCCTCGGCTGGGCCGCCGGAAACTCCGTCAACACCGCGGTCATGTTCCTCACCGCCGCGGACACGGAGGTCACAAAGTGGAACCAGCGCGGTATCGCCGTCGCCGTCATCTTCTTCGCTTTCCTCATCAACTCCGTCAGTGTCAAGACCGGTATCTACTTGCAGAACGCCCTCGGTATCTTCAAGGTCGGCATCGTCATCTTCATTTCCATCACGGGTTGGGTGGCACTTGGCGGCGGCCTCAAGGACGGCTACCAGACTCACAACTTCCGTAACGCCTTCGAGGGGACAGAGACTGCCAGTGCTTACGGTATCGTCAACGCCCTGTACAACGTCATCTGGTCCTACGTCGGCTACTCCAACGTCAACTACGCCCTCGGTGAGGTCAAGGACCCAGTCCGCACCCTGAAGATCGCCGGGCCAACCTCCCTGATCTTCCTCGCGATCATCTACATCTTCGTCAACATCGCCTACTTCGCGGTCGTGCCCAAGGAGAAGCTCGTGAGCTCCAAGCTGGTCCTCGCCGCTGACTTCTTCGACATCGTGTTCGGCGGTCACGCCAAGCGCGCCGCCGCTGCTTTCGTCGGACTCAGTGCCCTCGGTAACGTCCTCTCTGTCATCTTCTCCCAGGGTAGAATCATCCAGCAGCTGGGTCGTGAGGGTATTCTGCCTTTCTCCAACTTCTTCGCCTCTTCCAAGCCATTCAACTCCCCCATGGTCGGCCTGTTCCAGCACTTCATCATTTGTGTCATCACCATCCTCGCGCCTCCACCAGGTGACGCCTACAACATCATTCTGAACCTGATCTCCTACCCAATGAACATCATCAACTTCGCCATCTCCGTTGGTCTCCTCTGGATCTACTGGCAGAAGCGCCAGGGCACCATCCAGTGGAACCCTCCCATCAGAGCCGGCTACATCGTCACCACGTTCTTCGCCCTGGTCAACCTCTACCTCATCATCTGCCCATACATCCCACCTTCCCACGGCGAGTCCGTCTACGAGTCCGCGCCATACTACATCCACTGTGTGGTCACCTGGGGCATCTTCGCCATTGGTGGTGTCTACTACCTCTTCTGGACGCAGATCCTGCCTCGCATCCACCACTACACGCTCGACACCAAGGACGTGCTCGGCGAGGACGGCTTCTGGAAGGTCAAGATCGTCAAGGTGCCTTACGACGAGGCAGAGAACGACGGCGACAACGAGTCCCGCTCCATCGAGAACGTCGACCTCGAGGTCGTCAACAGCAAGAAGGACGCCGAGGAGGAGCCATACAACAGGTTTGCATAAGCGAACCCCTACATATTTGCATAGTCATAATATATTCATCATTAATCGTGAGAGCGGGGGTAGTAATACCCAGCCAACAGAAACATACATATATTTCATAGAGGGAATATTTCCTATATAGAATAAATACTCCCAATACAATATATACACATATCTCAAAGGTAATCCACCCACTCAATACAGAATATACGCCTCTTATATCGAATATATGCTACCCACACACTACACAGTTCTACATCGACTCTTGCCAGCCATATGCCTCGACACACGCCAAACGGCAGCCCTGCGGCTCCGTCTAGGCGCTCCGCCCGCGGCAGCGCACAGAAAAAAAACACCAGGAATAAACACGACAAGGTGGGAAACACAGTGGCGGCGTCTCTGCAATTACACGTATATTTCTCAACAAGTGGGTCAATTCACTGCAGTATAGGAGCTATACATTAGCCCAAGCACGCCACACGCCCCGCGCCACTCTTACACATGGCTATCGTTATCCACAGTGAGCTCGAGCGCCTGCTCCGCGAGTTCTACAAGGACATGTACGCGCTCAAGGAAGAAAACGGGCTGGAAATATACCCCATTTTCGAGAAATGCCCCGACAGGAAGCTGTACACGGACTACTACGAGATGATCAAGAAGCCCGTGTCGCTCAACACGCTGAAGAAGCGCATCCCACATTACACAGAGGCGCAGAACTTTGTCAACGATGTCGCCCGCATATCGTGGAACGCCAAAACATACAACACGAAGGAGTCTGACATCCACAGGTACGCCAAGATCCTCGACAAGTACTTGCTTGAGGATATGTTTCCTCGGCTCCAGAAAGAGTACCCCCATGTGCGGTACCCATACCTGGGCCCTCTTCCCGACGCTGACGACGAGGCTGAACAGGCGGCTTTCAGAGACAAGCAGAACGCCGAAGACATAAAGAACGGGATCAAACCGTACGACCTTCAGGAGGTGACACAGGAGAAAGTCAAAGCGCTGAAACAGGAGCCCAGCATAGCCAGCTCCAGACCTGTGAGAAGCACCAGAATCGTCAAGGAGCGCAACACTGACATCGACGACGTCAGCGACAGTAGAGACAACTCCCGTGACGCAGATTACGCACCAACACCACACATTGCACAAAGCATGTCAAGGGTTGGATCTGCGAACGTCCCAATCGTCCAGATTCCACATGCTTCGAATTCCATGGGGTTCTCCCGCACACCTTCCGCTCGCAGCATGATCCACATGAGGAACAACAAATCTTCGTCAAAGACGAACATCAGACGTGGTAGACCCCCAGTGGTCGATCTGCCGTACATCCAGCGGATCAAGAACGTGCTCAAGAACCTGCGAAAGGAGACCAACAGACGGAACCGTCCCTTGGCAGCGATGTTTGAGCACCTCCCAGACGAAGTGTTTGACGGGAAGTTCCAGAGCGCGATACCCAACCAAATATGCATGGATGACATGAGGAGAAAAGCGCTGTTCCGCAACTACAATGACTTCCAAGAATTCCAGAACGACTTTGAACTAATGATACACAACTATAAAATCATGTACAGCAGAGACCAGGAAAGCATGGAGACCATTGAGCAGTTTGATAGAGTGTTCCCAATTCTCGCAAAGAACGAACTCTCCAGACCTGACAAATATTTCCTATCTGATGGTATTGTCAGGTACCCCATGGACAGTGTCGTTGTCAATAATGTCACATACAACATCGGTGATTGGGTGCTGTTGAAAAACACCAACGATGAGAGTAAACCAGTCGTGGGTGAGATCTTTAAACTTTGGAAGACTGACAGTGGAGAGCAGTGGTTGAATGCCTGCTGGTACTTTAGACCTGAACAGACCGTCCACAGAGTCGATCGTTTGTTCTACAAGAACGAGGTTGTCAAGACAGGTCAGTACAGAGATCACGTCATCGATGACATCGAAGGAAAATGCTATGTCATCCATTTCACACGTTTCCAGAGAGGTGACCCTGAGCGCCGTGTCGACGGACCCCTCTTTGTTTGTGAATACCGTTACAACGAAACAGACAAAATCTTCAACAAGATCAGAACGTGGAAGGCGTGTTTGCCTGAGGAAATCAGAGAAATAGACGAGCCTACGATCCCTATAAACGGAAGGAAATTCTTCAAATACCCATCTCCGTTGAGACATTTGCTTTCCAAGGACGCCACGGTAAACAGTCGTATCCCTCAGGCTGTGCCAGGCAGATCTGATGGTCCCCCATTGACTGGTGCAGTGTACGTTCGTCCACCTTTAAAGAGGGACGATCTTGGCGAATACTCCACATCTTCTGACTGTCCCAGATACATTATCAGACCAGGTGACCCACCAGAGGAAGGTAAGATGGACTTTGAGACTGGAACAATTCTCACTGATTCGATCACAACCACCACTTACCCAAGACTGGGTCATATTCTCCCCGGTCAAATTGGTCCATCTCCATCTAGATCGTCGACAAGATTGAATGAGGGCGGGTACAGACCAGATAGGCCAGTTTCTTATGTCAGGCCACCACCAAGGGCTGTGTTAGAGAGACCGCTGGTCAGCATGACCAATGAGCCACAGACAGCACACAAAATGGCTCAGGCCCAGGTTCAAAGATACCTTGCAAGAAAGAGGGCGCTTGAATTACGCACTGATACAACTACTCAAGCAGATACATCTGTTCCCGAGAGCGACGTATCTGTGAGGATATCAGGCAGCGCCCTGGCACCAGTCTCTGTCGATCATCCTGGTAGTTATATCTTGCCAGTGTCAATCTCAAAGAATGTTAGTCAATTACAAAGGACTGATTATGAGAATTATCACCGAATCACTGCTGACGATGACGAACCATATTTCCCTCGTAAGAGATTCAAGGGTGAGGTTATCTGGTTCAGTGGACCCAGTCTGGACATTTCTGAGAGATACTTGAACCTCGGTGACTCCTATGCTACGAAGGATATCAATCGCGTATTCAAGGACAGCGTCATGGACTACGTTGAGACCAACGAGGTGAGCGATAAGAAGAACCGGATACTAAGCAGACACCAACAAGCTAGTGTTATAGAGAAATACCACTTGGAGGATACTGAGAGTTCAACCGCGGGCGAGGAGGACGGTGCGACCAAAAACAGCACGTCGGGTCACGGCTTTGCGGATGAGATCAAGGTGATTCCAGGCACATTTGTGCTGGGACTACGTCCTACCAGCAAGTTTATCGCACACAGACTGCGCGCCAAGGAAGTGGTATAGTGTTTCTGAGAAAGTTATATATGCAATATACACATATGTTTTGTAAATGCTAACGAATTGTACTATTAAACTATGCAATGATCGAGGTGGGTATATAAGGTATTATGCAGATGATTATGAAGGGAGGACCGAGCCTACGACTTCATCGTGGTAGCTATGAGAGAAGACAGCAGAAATACATTCCACTTATGTATCCGTACAAACAGGTAGTCATCATTTGTAAGAGTGATCAGATTGGTAGCCGTCTTCTGCTTGTTTACCTTCAAGTAATCTCCTAGGAAAGGATTACTAGCCGTAGAGCTCTGTCTTTCACGAGTCTGCTTGGACTCATGCCGTCCTTTGATAAACTCTATCATTTTATGAAAACTGCGGAGTATCAAAACCCAGTGGTCCGCGAGCACCTTCATCGCCTGCTCTTGGTCGCGGGAATCTAGTGTGAAGATGAAGCAGTACCGGCGCTCATTGCCACGGGCGTTCTCGTCGTAAAGCTTGAACCCTATTACGAGATTTAGTCCTCTAATGTCATCGAAGAATACGAGAGGACTACCGTCGTATATCATGCTCTCCTCAGAGAACGCCTTGCGTGTTATGTAACTCAGCAGCTGGTATCGCGTTGTCGAGTACTGTGTGGACACATAGGAGGATGACTCAACTGTGGTACGCATGGAGCGGGTACCAATCTCCTGTTCGCGTGGCAAATGCAGCAAACACGACTCACAGTACGACTCAGTGGAGTACTCAGGGACCAGAAGAGACTTCCCCTGGGGGTCGTCGTCGTCCCCCATCTGCGTCACCATGATGACTTTGGGACCATGCTTGTCGCAGAAGTGTGCGAGCGAGAGTAATATGGGGGGCATCTCTTGGGTACAGCGGTAAACGAGACTATAACCTCTGGACGGATTGCAGATTCTCCTGATACAACTACCAGGTACCTTCACGTTGAACCTGTCAAAATCCCATTACGTAACACCCCCATGTGTCAAACCCTAATGTCCTTCCCGGTGACGACCAAGAACCGGAGTTGTCCCACACTGGGACAAGTCACCCCAACACAGAGACATGTCCACGCTGACACACCCGCGTGCGCGCCCAGACCAGGGCCAAATGTCCCAATGTCCAGATGTCCACCGCCGGCCGCGGGACATGCCACGACAATTTTCGCACAGTGCCATAAATAACGGACAAGACAGCCGAGAGGGCTCGGCAGCACAGAACGGGCCGCACAGGGCCCTGTTTACCGCACCTCCCGGCTATTCTGGGAAAGATTGCATGAATGGCGTCCGTGTATATCACATTGGGCGTCTATATAGAGAAGGTGTATTTAATGGGTAGCCAATTCTGATAAGGTGGAGCATAACACAACAAGTCATCACCTCAAAAGAGTAGTAATGTGCGCAAAGAAGCTGAAATATACAGCTGGTGATGATCTCCAGCTGTACGCGACGCCTAAGCAGGCACTAGAGGCGAACAAGCGCAGGGAACAGGAAGAAAGAGAGAAGGCCAGGAGGCTACAACAGAAGCAGCAGGAATTGCGCATGGCTCAAGAAGCGCGAATGAATTCGCGCGTATCATCCGCACCCTCCGGATATGGCGGCTACTCAAGTAGCCAAGGTGGCAGCAGTACGAGTCTTCCTCACTCGACCTCTTCTCATCAACATCAACATCATTACTCGAGTTCACAGCAGGCACAAACAATGCCACCTGTGCACAGAGTACCGCCACAACAGCATATACAGAGAGCAGCGAACGGTGGTCTAGGAGGGGATAACTATATCCATGCTAGCCAGATGGGTGTAGTTCCACCGAGTGCCGTTTCGAACCATGGAAGACCCATCCCGGCAGTTCCCGTTCTCCCAGCATCTATGACATCTATGGAGTCCCCAGGTCGTCGCAGTAGCAGTGGCTCGCCACACAGACGCACCTCTCCGAAACTCGAGGATAAGAACCGCGACAGGGACATCGCTGTCGCAACAACACTCTTCTTCAACCACGATGTTAAGAAGCGCGGCAGATTAACCGCCGAGGAGTTGCAAAACCTTCTGCAGAATGACGATAGCACGCGCTTCTCCATATCTGCTATTGACTCGCTGATCAACCTTTTCGGTGCTGCGCGTTTCGGAACTGTGAACCAGGGTGAGTTCGTGTCTCTGTACAAACGAGTCAAGACGTGGCGCAAAGTGTATGTCGACAACGATATCAACGGTTCGCTAACTCTGTCGCTCACTGAGTACCTCAACTCACTCAAGGAGCTGGGCTACCTCATCCCATTTGAGGTCGGTGAGAAGCTATTTGAGCAGTACGCCGAGTTCAACATGGCGCAGAACTCCAACGCCAAGGAACTGAAGTTCGACAAGTTTGTGGAGAGTGTTGTGTGGCTTCTGCAGTTGACTAAGCAGTTCCGCAAGTACGACACCAACCAGGAGGGCGTGGCAACCATACAGTACAAGGATTTCATCGAGACGACACTGATGCTAGCGCGCTTCCTGCCTCATTAATCCGGTTGTCCATTTAGGCTCCATGTAATAATAACTTGTTGGTTCCGCTTCCCTCCTCCCCCTTTGCATCCATCGCAACAGCATATACCTATTTATAAACCATATGAACATTTGTCTGTTATTGCCGCTGTTACCCGCTTTGATTTTGGGACGTAGGCGACAGTGTCATTTTCATCGCAGTGACACAAAATAAAATAATCGAGGAGGGATGGGAAATAGAAATATTACATGCGGAATAATTTCCCATTTTGAACTCCAAACAAGAACAGCCAAGAATCAAGAATGGACAACAACGAATCGCCAGCGGAATTAAGCAGAGCCATCAGCGAGTACTTCAAAGAAAGTATGAACCACGGTGAAAGTGCCAAAAATGACGACAAGAACGGTATATCTAACGAATTAATCCTGAGACAATCGGAAAAAGTTCAGCCTGGGGTTTCGTCAAGCTCAAGCTCAGCCGACTATAACAGTCCCAGTGGCCCTAATTTAAATGGCCATGCTTCAACGCAAGTTCCCAGCAATTCCGTAGCAGATGGCCACAGTGCGAGCGATGAGAGACACTCCGCCGATGACAGCGATGACGCCCTGTACATGCGCTCAACCATCAGACGCAACGCCGACAACCAGCTGTACCGGGAAAATACGGTGACAGAATACTCATCTGACAATGCTGGCGTAGAGGAGTCGTTCCTAGACTCGTTCTCCGAATCGATGCCAGAATTCCCTGGCTTCAGCAGCAACCACATTCGGGAGAAACAGGTCGAGGGAGAATCCGCCAATCCCTACTTGAAACCCCGCGACACCTCCCAATCCATCGGCATCGAGGGGATCCTGGACCAGAAGTGCAAAATAACAATAGACCAAGGGATCACGTACAACGTCCTGGTTGTTGGCAAGGCCGGATCTGGCAAAACAGCGCTCGTCAACTCCCTCTTTGGCACGGACCTGCTTGTGCACACGCAGATGCGGTCGAGCCGCGACTCCCACCGCAAGCTGCAAATGTCGCGCTTCGCACTGTCGAACGAGGAGATGCGGCTAAACTTCAGCCTCGTGGAAACATCCAACTACGGCAACGCGCTGGACAACTCGTTCGCGTGGGTCCCCATCACGAACTTCATCGACGAGCAGATGAAGCTGCGTGTGTTCCAGGAGGAGCAACCGCGGCGAGAGCGGCTGACTGACGGGCGCGTGCACCTGTGCATCTACATGCTCGAGCCGATCGGGTCGTGCGACGGCCCTGACTGCGTGGGCCAGCTGGACCTGATGTCGATGCGGGAGATCGGCCGCAAGTGCAACCTGCTGCCCGTGGTGTCCAAGAGCGACATGCTGACTACGTCGGAAGTCGCGCAGTACAAGGCTGCGGTGTTTGAGGTGTGCGAGGCGAACGACGTCCCCGTGTGCAAGTTCCTGAGCGAGTTCCACGGGAGCGAGTACGCGCCGCTGATCGCGCACATCGAGGAGTCGTACCCGCTGGCGGTGATCAGCGGCACCGCTGACACGGGCTACCGCAGCCGCCACTACGCGTGGGGCACGATCGACGCGCACCAGGACTCGGAGTTTGTGGCGCTGCGGAACCTTGTGCTGAGCCGGGGCCTGGTGGAGTTCATCCGGTCGACGGAGAGTGCGTACGAGCACATCCGGGCGTCGGTGCTGCGGACGCGGGTGCTGAAGGTGAAGGAGTACGTCGAGACGGGGTCTGTGTTCGGGGGCAGTGTGCACGTGCTGGGCGGCGGGGACGTGCTGCAGGCGCAGAGTCCCGCGCTCGGCGGCAAAGACGCGAGTTTCTCCGTGGAGGACGCGGTGGCAAAATTGGGGAAAGTGGAGGGCCACAAAAACAACGGGAACGCGCGCGACGGCACGGAGGTGCGCGCGCGCCTACGGGACTACTACGCGCTGTTCAACAAGAGCCTGATGGACCAGGTGCTGGCGGAGTGGTCGTCGGAGTACCTGTCGAAGCAGCAGGCGTTCCTGGCGCGGTACCAGCGGCTGGTGTCGCTGGAAGAGGACAAGTTCCGGGAGTGGTCGCGGCGGCTGGCGGAGAAGCAGCGCGGGTGCAACGCGCAGATCGACACGCTGTACGGCGAGCTGAACGCGCTGCAGCAGCGCTGCCAGGAGCTCGAGTACCACGTAGTCACGGGCCGCGCCGCGCCCGCGCCGCCAGCGCCGCCAAAGACCCAGAGCAAAAACAAGAGCAAGAGCGAAAACGAGTCAGGGGACAGCTTCCCTGCCGCCGTGCTGATGGCGGACTAGCGTGAGCAATATTCGAGAAGCGCATGCGCGCGCGCGTCCGCGTTGCCTTTGTGTACGGTTGCCTATACTAGCTAAGTATGTACGAGCGAAATTGTTGCGCAGTGTGCACAGGAACGGCCGTGGCAGGGAAGACAGGCAGATACCGCAACGGGCACAGCGCCAGTCAGTGCCCAGCGGCAAGCCGGCGACGATACCACCGTGCCTTGTCGGGGCACACCGGGCATCGCGGTATACGAGGAACGACGCCCGATACGCGCGCACCCACACACCCCGAGGGGTGGGGGCATCGTACGGGGATGTCTGTGGAAGTGGCAGGGCGCGGCACCCGGCGCGGAACGAGGCCGCTAGGCGGCGATGATCCGTGTGTGCGGAACGAGACTGCTCGGCGGGCGAGCGACGTGCGTCCGGCCCGCTATACGACGCGCGATACGTGCGGGCGGGCGCTATACGAGGCGGAACGAGGTCGCGCTGGGCGCTGCGTAGCGCATAGTGTATTGTGCGTGGGCGTGTGGAAGCGTGGGTGCGCTTCTGTTCCCGGCGCTCATGGGCGCTCGGCCGCATATATAAGCCAGGCGCGGGCCCGGGCTCGAGAGCGTCTCTTTGTGCTTGTTTGTTTCCCGTTTGTTTCCTGTTGTCATACAGTCCCCCAGACATCCCCATCGTACTGATAGAGCACCGCTGGACATGTCCGCTGTATTCAACAACGCCACGCTCTCGAACCTCGTCAGGGCCGCCTCCTACGGCGAGACGCTGACGAACATCCAGAACTACCAGCCCCAGCTCAACGTCGTTGAGCAGTACTGGGCCGCCTGGTACACCTACATGAACAACGATGTCCTTGCCACGGGCCTCATGTTCTTTTTGCTGCACGAGGTCGTGTACTTTGGCCGCTCCCTGCCATGGTTCATCATCGACCAGATCCCATACTTCCGCAGATGGAAGATCCAGCCTACCAAGATCCCTTCCACCAAGGAGCAGCTCTACTGTCTGAAATCCGTTCTGTTGTCCCACTTCCTCGTCGAGGCCATCCCCATCTGGACTTTCCACCCAATGTGCCAGAAGCTCGGTATCACCGTCGAGGTGCCCTTCCCTGACCTCAAGACTATGACTCTCGAGATTTGCCTCTTCTTCGTCCTCGAGGACATGTGGCACTACTGGGCCCACAGGCTCTTCCACTACGGTGTCTTCTACAAGTACATCCACAAGCAGCACCACAGATACGCCGCCCCATTCGGTCTCTCCGCCGAGTACGCCCACCCAGCCGAGACCATGTCCCTGGGATTCGGTACCGTCGGCATGCCTATCTTCTACGTCATGTACACCGGCAAGCTCCACCTCTTCACCCTCTGCCTGTGGGTCGTCCTCAGACTCTTCCAGGCCGTCGACTCCCACTCCGGCTACGACTTCCCATGGTCCCTCAACAAGTTCCTGCCCTTCTGGGCCGGCGCTGAGCACCACGACCTCCACCACCACTACTTCATCGGCAACTACGCCTCCTCCTTCAGATGGTGGGACTTCTACCTCGACACCGAGGCCGGCCCAGAGGCAAAGGCCGCCAGAGAGGAGAGAATGAAGGCTAAGGCCGCCAAGGGCGCCCAGAAGAAGAACCAGTAAGTGCAGTTGCATTCCTCTCGTTCTTTTTTTTGTTCTTTTTCGCTGCCTGCTGTGCAGGTGGCAGCATTGCCTGGCTTAACGCTGCATTCTTTATATACGTGTGCGAGGCGGAGTTTCTTCCCTCGCCATATACATACATCTAAGAATAAAATACTATTTATATATTGAATCGGGCGTTTGTGCGGAGGTGTTGTTGAGATTTGCGCGGTTGAGTATTCCTATTTCCATTGGTGAGCAGCCGAGTCCCCGCGGATTAGCCGCCCAGTTTCCGCGGACAAGTCCCATGTCTCCAGAGGCTCGGCGGCTCGGGGCCAAGCCGGGTAGCGAAAATACGGTGTGTAATAACTGGAGCATATGGATAAAGACGTTGGCCTCGTGTCACTAGAAAGGTACTTGTTCTTTTAATGGGTAGTTTGGGTGTGTGAATCTGACTGTGCAGGTAAAGAGTGCTGTTATAATGTGGAATCAGACATCAATGAGGGAGTGGTATTGTATGCCAGACGTCACTCGTCATATGCAATTAGGTTCAATATGAGTGAAAGTGTTCTTTACTACTCCACTCTCAAACAGACAGATGAGCTGTTTTCCCAAATAATGTGTTTCATAAATGAAGTGTTTCACTCAAAGATGTGTGTGAAATAGGTTTTTCTGACAACAGGTTGAGTAATTGCACATTCATTGAAGAAATATAACGTACCGATCACACTTTGACTCCAATGTTGGCGCACGCTCCACTACATATCCAATCCAATACAGCTGTTTAAGTAACACCTCCCACTACTTCTCAGAGCCCAAATTCACCTCAGCATTCCTGCCTGATCAACTCAGCTTATATCCCCCAAATATTACATTTTCTCATTTATTACTGTACAATTATATACTTCAGTTCTGCGCAGCGTTTGCTACTGCAGCACTCGCTACTTAACCAACCCACTTTCTAGCGTTTCTGAAGAGTCTGATCCATGGACCGTAACCCTCCCACTCGTCGTACTTCTCAGCTGGGTACCACGAGTTAGCCTCGAGTCTGCAGACTCTCTCTGGGTGAGGCATCATGGCCAGCACTCTAGAGTTTGGAGATCTGATACCAGCAATACCGTTAGCAGCACCATTTGGATTGTATGGGAACTGCTGAGTAACCTTACCGTAGTTGTCAACGTATCTGATGGAACCAAGGTTCTGGGCCTCAAAAGAGGAGAGCTCCTCGTCACCAACGAAAGTGGCCTTACCTTCACCGTGGGCAACAGCAATTGGAAGCTTAGAACCAGCCATACCCTCTAGGAAGATGCTTTGCTCAGCAGCCTGGTCTTCAATCTCAACCATACAGACACGAGCCTCGTACTGCTCACTCACGTTTCTCTCGAAAGTAGGCCAGTTCTCACAACCTGGAATGATATCCTTTAATCTGCTCAGGAACTGACAACCGTTACAGGCACCAAAGGCAAATGTGTCTTCTCTGTTCTGGAAGAAATCAACAAACTGCTGACGAACGTTCTCATGGTACAGAACAGACTTGGCCCAACCAGCACCAGCACCAAGGACATCACCGTAGGAGAAACCACCACAAGCAGCAAAACCGACAAAGTCACGAAGCTGGATGTTTCCATTCAGTAGGTCAGTCATGGTAACATCGATGGAGTCGAAGCCAGCCTGCTGGAAACACCAGGCCATCTCCATCTGACCGTTAACACCTTGCTCTCTGAGGATAGCAACCTTTGGTCTGTGAGCGATTAGCTGAGTACCGATGCTTAGATCATCCTTTGGATCGTATGTTAGCTGGTACTGTAGACCTGGGTTCTTGTCATCAGAAATAGAAGCGAACTCCTCCTTGGCAGTGTTGGGGTTGTCTCTCAGCTTCTGCATTTCATATGAAGTGGTGCTCCAAACCTCCTGTAGTTTACCTCTGGTGTTGGAGTAGACGACCTCGTCACCGCTCTTGACAACAATGTTCTGAGTCTTGAAATCTGGAGTACCGACAACCTTGATGTAGTCAGAAAAGACGCCGTTAGCAGCAAGAATAGACTTGAACTCATCGAACTTGGCTGCGGAAACCTGGAAGACAGCACCCAGCTCCTCGTGGAAGAGCTCCTTTAGAAGAGCATCCTGACCCTTGGCGGTAGCGTCAATGCTTAGACCACATCTGGAAGCAAAGGCCATCTCGAGAAGAGTGACTAGTAGACCACCATCGGAGATATCGTGGTAGGCAGAAACGACGTTATCCTTCTTGTGAAGCTCTAGAATGGCATCTAGGAAACCCTTTAGAAGCAGGTTGTCGTGAACAGTAGGGGTGTTGTTACCCACCTGACCATAAACCTGTAGCAAAGAAGAACCACCAAGGCTAACCTGCTGCTTGCTGGCAAGATCAACCAGAACAATAAGAGAGTCGGTAGAGTCCTTGTTTAGCAGTGGAGTCCAGGTCTTGGAAGTGTTGTTGACCGGAGCAAAAGCCGTAATGTTAAGAGCGAGCGGAGCAGTAACCTCCTTGTCGTCCCACTTCATCTTCATGGACATGGAGTCCTTACCGACTGGAATGGCGATACCTAGATCTGGGCAAAGATCCATACCAATAGCCTGGACAGCTTCGTATAGCTTGGCACCCTCGCCCTTGTGGGAAGCTGGGGACATCCAGTTAGCGGATAGCTTAATGTGCTTCAGAGACTTGACATCAGCAGCCATGACATTTAGAAGTGACTCAGCAACTGCCAGCTTGGCGGAGGCAGCAGCAGAAATGAGAGCATTGATTGGCTTCTCACCCATAGCTAGAGCCTCACCAGTGGAGATAATACTGTCGCCAAGAGATGTGGCGGTAACACCGACATCTGCGACAGGCACCTGCCATGGACCAACGAACTGGTCTCTGTCAATTAGACCAGTGACAGTTCTGTCACCAATAGTGATCAGGAAGGACTTGGAAGCAACGGCTGGAAGCGCGAGAACTCTCTGGACGGCGTCGTCGAGAGATGGGATAACACTTAGGTCGACCTCTGGAAGAGATAGTGGCTCAGTAATAGTGGCTCTAGACATCTTTGGTGGCTTACCAAATAGAATGGACATCTCTAGATCGATTGGGGTGCTCTTTAGTAGGGAGTCCTCGACGATGAGTCTCTCCTCGGTGGTAGCGGTACCAACAACGGAGAATGGGGCTCTCTCTCTGTTACAGATCTCCTCGAAGACAGCAAGGTCCTCTGGGGCAACACCTAGAACGTAACGCTCCTGAGATTCGTTACACCAGATCTCCATTGGAGACATACCCTTCTCTAGGGAAAGAACCTTTCTGATATCAAACACAGCACCAAGGTTGTTGTCGTGAACCAGCTCTGGTAGAGCATTGGATAGACCACCGGCACCGACATCGTGAATAGACTGGATAGGGTTCTTCTCACTGAGGGCAACACAGGCATCGATAACCTGCTGGCAACGACGCTCCATCTCTGGGTTACCTCTCTGGACAGAAGCGAAGTCTAGATCAGCGGATCCCTCACCTGAGGCAACAGAAGAAGCGGCACCACCACCTAGACCGATCAGCATAGACTCGCCACCTAGGACAATGATCTGGGAACCAGGAGTAATTGGCTTGTCCTTTAGTGCGAAGCTCTTTCTAACGGTACCAAAACCACCAGCGATCATGATTGGCTTGTGGAAACCTCTGATCTCATCCTGGCCATCGTTGTTCTTGACCTTGGTGGTCAGAGTTCTGAAGTAACCGTTGATGCAAGGTCTACCGAACTCGTTGTTGAAGGCAGCAGAACCTAGAGGAGCCTCGATCATAATGTCAAGGGCAGAGGCAATGTGAGATGGCTTACCGATGTCCATTTCCCAAGGCTGCTTGAAGCCTGGAATCAGCAGGTCACTGACAGAGAAACCACTTAGACCACACTTGGTCTTGGAACCTCTACCGGTGGCACCCTCGTCACGAATCTCACCACCAGAACCAGTGGCAGCACCGGCAAATGGAGAAACGGCAGTTGGGTGGTTATGCGTCTCGACCTTGATCAGCATTGGAACGGTCTCCTTGAGGGCAGTCCACTTCTTGGTCTTTGGGTCTGGGGAGAAGAAGAAGGCCTCGTTCTCAGTGTCGACAACAGCAGCATTGTCGGAGTAGGCGCTGATGGTGTACTCTGGAGAAATCTTGTGAGAGTTTCTGATCATCTGGAACAAAGTGAAGTCCTTCTTGAGGCCGTCAATGGTCCAGTCGGCATTGAAAATCTTGTGACGGCAGTGCTCGGAGTTGACCTGGGCAAACATGAATAACTCCACATCCGTTGGGTCTCTCTTCATGATATCGGTGAAGGCCTTGATTAGGTAGTCCATCTCGCCGGCATCTAGAGCTAGACCAAGCTCGACATTAGCCTTCTGAAGTGTCTCGCGAGGGGACTTGGTAGCAGCCTGGGACTCCAATGGGACAGTGACTAGCGGTCTTGGCTCCTCGTGAGCGAAGATGACAGAGGTCTGTGGGGCCTCGTTGATGTAGAGCTTGTGGATCATTCTGTCGTAGACGGTCTTTAGAGTGGTGTCGTTTAGCACATCGTCCAGAGAGGCGTCGCTCGCAGCGGTGATGAGAAGCACAGTGCCTCTCTCAATTCTGCTGATCTTGTCCTTCAGACCACAGACATGGGCGATGTTGGTAGCCTTCGATGACCAAGGGGAGATGGTACCTGGTCTGGGGATAACTCTAATAAGGTATGTTTTCGCACCGGCAACCTCAACGGAAGTGGCATTCTTGGCGACGGCATCGAAGAGAGCGCCGGCAAGGTTGTCAGAGGTGTGCTCGAGGGCGGAGTCGTAGGTCAGAAGAACGTCTAGAAGGGAGGCGTCCTCCTTGGAGAGTGCTGGAACCAGAGCATCGACGTAGTGAACGTAACACGCACGGATATCCTGCACGGCACTCTTGTTACCGGCGGCACTGGTAATCTCGTTAGTCAGGTTCTCAACTCTGAACTGAGATAGGGCCTTAGGACCGGGAAGAATGATGGAAGACATATCTGGAACCTAGTAAAGGGATATAGTAATAGAGTGCAATCGTCTTCTTGGACAGAAGAACGGCTAACACTTTTTGTAGGTTGAAATTCTCGTCGAGATGACCTAGAGAATATTCAAGTTTTTTTTTTACCTTGCGTAAGTAAGGGGGGATGGGATGATCAGCCTGCTTATATATACAATGAAACTATTACAAGACAAGAGAGGAATGTGTCTAAAAGTATCAGGAGCCTGTAATAGTAAAGCTCCTCGCAATAACAAATAAAAATAGTGCAAGCTTGTCTAAGTAACACGCTGCACAAACCGGCCATCGGCACATGTATATATACCGAGAGGAAGCGGCACGGGCATCGCCGGCCTTCACGGGAGGAGTTAAACAAACGCGCAGCAGCAGCCAGAGCCAGAGCCAGACCGCATCACACTGCAGCGGAAAGAGGGCCACATTGCCCCACATACACCAGCACACAGCGGACCACCAGGCCCTGCTAAATGAGTCGGCAATAAGCAGGCGACAGGAAATGCATGTAATTGTGCCGTCTGCTGCGTTTTCAGTGTGACTTCTCTCGCATGCCGCAAAAAACGGTCCAAATTGCAGCTGCACATATTAAATGCGCCCAGCGGAACAATTTCGCGTGACTTCTCCCGCTCAGTGTGGCTGCATGTCGTTCGGCACGGCACTGACTCTGAATTCTGTGAGAGTGCAAGGAAGGAAGCGATGGCAGCGCCTGTCCCAGGCGATGTGAAGCGGGCGGTTATATGGAGCGTACACCTGTGTCAGAACCCCGCGATTCACCTTTGTTAAGCTGTCAGATTGATATATTGTTGCGGCT
Organism: Maudiozyma humilis; assembly: GCA_037102785.1. NCBI lineage: Eukaryota > Fungi > Ascomycota > Saccharomycetes > Saccharomycetales > Saccharomycetaceae > Maudiozyma > Maudiozyma humilis. The sequence goes on along the minus strand of BTGD01000001.1, from coordinate 951,279 downwards.
GCAGAAGTAGGTATGTTTGTTACATCGGTCTGTGAAAAATGTGCCCTCGACACTCTGCTGGTTTGTGTAAATCAATGAACCATCGTATGGATCACTGAACGTATCCAATTTGTACCCTGACACCTGAGCGTCCTGGAGACGCTCTCTCAGCGTAACGTAGTCACTATGCCCTCTTAAAACTGACTGGGCACGTGACAGAGAAAATTTTCTGCGCTTTCTCACGGACTGCGGGAAACGGCTCGCTCGCTCGCTCTGCGATATGCACTGAAAAATCAGCGATGAGCTCTACAAGAAAACAGGAGCTTACTGTTGCAGTGGACCTTGCACTATCACCACATCAAAAGAGAGACCGTCAACTCCCCCTCACCCTCACATATTACCTGAAAATGGCTCAGAAACCTCTAAAAGTTACCAAGAAGGCCAAGGATCCTCGCCGTGTGACCAAGAAACAAAAGAATCTGCGTGCCGCTGCTCCACGTATGATCAAGTCCAAGAAGAAGTCTCTCCAGCACATGAAGAAGCTCAACAGAACTGCTTCCCTTACCGTGCCTACCGAGAAGCTAATTGCTGCTAAGGTTGGTCATCTCGAGCTGCTGAAGGGTACAAGAAGAGAGCTAGAGAAGAAGGCCAAGAAATAGATAGTTGTTTCCTTTGCACCTCTCTCTCTCTCCCATATGTTCCACACCTGTCGCATTTCATGTGGATCATATAATGGCATTTTTCTTCCTCTGGATTTTAATAAATATATGCAAAGATAGACGTATATATTTGCCAGTCATGGCCCGGTTTTAGCATAATTATATTGTATTCTCGTACTATCATTCATATGGTTGATATCCAATAAACTCTATGTATGGATGTGTTGCCCATGCCTCATCACGCTAGTAATAGAATATTTATAATGAACACAAAATATTTACATAATCTCTCTTCTATTTACACACATTACTTTTGATATGGCCAGAGGAAGTCCAAAAGTATATTTTGCAGCAAAGAATACAAATTGGAGCTGATCCAGTACAACGATAGTAAAATCGACGCCTGCGACGATACACCCATCATGAAAACACTACCGATACGAGAAACATTCAGCACGCTCTTAATACCCTGAGTTAGCCTTGAATTGTCATCTCTGTAGGTATCTATGCCGACAACATCCGTTGTCCTTCTCAACATCATCTTTCCATTGTATTCGATATTCAGTAACGATACCACACCGAGCGTGATGGGAACAATCATGGGGTATACTTCCAACGGACCAGTCAGGTCAATTTCATGGAATCGAAAACTGTCAAACCACTCTTTACTCGAGCCATCGATTTTCCACTCCGTCAATTTCCTGATACCCATAGAAACAGTGCACCACAGTGGTATCTGGACAACAGGCAACAACATATTCTTCCACATCTGAACGTGGTGCTGTTTGAATACCGTTTTCTGTCTCTTTCTTGTTTCCTTTGCAGCGACAACAACAATCTGCTCTGGTGTGAGTTGCTTCAATGTTTCTTTCTGTATTAAGTCCGGACTCCCTTCTTTCGTCAGAGAAGAGGTGCCTTTCGCTGCTGCGGCCTGGCCCTCGATTTCGGTAGCCTTGGCGGCTGCAAGTCGGAGTTTAATAACTGGTGTCATCGCCTGGACTACCTTTCTAAGTTCCTGTTGCTTTACAATTCTCTTTCGCTGCCATATACTCAGCGGAAGAGTGAACACTGTTCTTAATGCAAAGGTTGTAGTCGGAATCAGTATCAGCCATGAAATACCGCTTGTTTCGTGTAACGTGGTAAACATATCGGCCACAGTCTGGAATGTGGAAAATGTTCGAGGACTATTGGTAATGCTTTGGATTCCAGGACTCAGCCCGATTCTTGAAGGGAGTCTAAGGGACGGCCTTATATAGGCGCTTGTTCTTAACATAGCTCAAATAGGTGATAATATCAGATACAGTCGGTGTTCCAGTTTAACGGCACATACAGCATGTGATAGCCCCTCTTGTTATGAACGATAGCTTTTTTCTTTAAGGTGCTTTGTGTTTTTCTTATTTACGCACGACTTTTGGTATGGAAATCGTAACTCCAAAAATTCATGACTTGATATGATATTACACGAAAAAGCGTACATATAACTAAAGATATATATTTAGGGGCATTCGGTGTCCAGGATGTGATTAATGTACACTTTTACTCTACTCCACTTGACTTCCATCTCTTGGTTTGTAATGTGGCAGGAGATCCACCACCTCGGCTGGTAAGCGACCATCCACCTTAATGGCGTACATTCCAGGAATGCTCTGGTCAACACTCAGCCATTTGGCAACCCATGACTTCGTGGGCTTGCTCATACCAACTAAACCCTCGAAGGAAGGTGAAGTGCACTCCATTGTGGACACGCCGGCCTCTTCAAATATTCCCTGACAGTTAGGGCAGCCTTCCCTACTGAATTCATTGGTGGTTTGGACCAATCCGCAAAGCATGCACGCTCTATCGCTTGACATTATGGATTCGTATGTGTTGGGAGTTGTTTGATCAGAGTGTGTCTTCTATCTTAGCCAATTCAATCTCCATAGTAAGCACTATCTATATACACCTCACACCGGTCTCTCTCTATAATTTTCCCTCCGTCTAATTTTTTTTCTACTGCGCGGAGCATTCACTCGCCACTGAAGGGTGTAAGAGGAGAACAGAATTACCACAAAGCAGAGACATCTTCCAATGTGAATCAGACGCCATTCGAAGTTTGTTTGGAGGTACATGTAATTTCTCTAAAATTTTCTATGATACAAATAGGTTAATTTAAAAAGTTGTACTTACGATTGTAAAAATATATACTTGGCTAGATACAGAATCACTCACTAGACTTCAAGTAATAGAAGCCGTCATCTCTTAGTTCTAAGTCTTCTTCAACAAAAGAAGGAGGAGCTTCGCCTTTGCTACTGTCATAAAGAATGATACCGTTTCCTAGTGCGTGGCGCTTTTCGGTTTTCTTGTACCAATACAAAACAACGAATGTCCAGAGACCATAAATGGCACCAAAAATCAAACTGACAATGTAACCAGTCTTGAAGCGAGGAGATTCGGTCGTTTGCCACGCCAGATTTGGGATCCATGCATAAGTGGACTGGGAGAATGAATAAATTGCAATCCAAGTAACAGCCTTCACTTGCGGGTCGAATCTCAGGAAATCATTGATGAAGGACCAAAGACATGGCGAGGCAGACACACTGAAATATGTGGTTAAAAATGCGTACCATTTAGATCTAGCTGGAATGTCCCATTTTATGAGGAGTGCACATGAAACAGTATTCATGATTGCTGCGAATACCATAAATACCCACTTGCACCGGAACAGATCTGCGCCCCAAGAACAGAAGAACACGAAAGCAAAACCTAGACAGGCTGGAAGAACACTGAGGTTGTTGACTTGTTCAATCGTATAGTTGTAGTTGGACTTCAACCATAGAGTGTAGGAGCCACTGAATGCAGTCATATTATTCCAGGAACATGTGTCGAAAACAACCAGAACCCAAAATGTTGGAGTAAGGAAAACTTGCTTCCAGATTCTCTTGTCCCAAAGTGGCTTTAGCTTAGACTTATCAACACTATCAACAATTTGATTTCTCTTGTTTCTAGCTCTGGCAATTCTAATCTCCTCGTCAGTCAAAAACAGCGAATAACACTTGGATGGAACACCTGGGATGACAAAAAAACCAATGATGGCAGTTGGAAGGGAGATAGCTATAGCATCGATAAGGAACATCCATCTCCAACCGGCTATTCCGTTAACACCGTCCAGACTTTTAAAGATCCTAGCTTGCAGCAGACCAGAAGTAACACCACCTAGCAACTGACCACAGAAAAACAGACAAACCCTAGAGCTCAATTCATCGGGAGCATACCAACAACCCAGTATGTACTGTGATACGGGGTAATAAGCTGCACCAAAGGCGTTTAAGATAAATCTATAAGCCTGTAGTTCACCGAGAGACTTGACTCTGTAACAAGCAAAAGTGAACCATGCCCACCCAAAGTCCATAAATGGAAGAATGAGGTGAGCTGGGAATCTTGGTAGAAGGTACATAAAGGGTAGCTGAAATACAATCGAACCCACATTGGAAATAGTGGATGTATGGATGTAGTCATTACCCTTCATGTGGAGATCCTCTTTCATGTTAGAGACATAAGCATTTGTGTAATTGCTGGTGTCGACAGACTTCGACCAACAAAGCATCAGGAAGTAAACACCAATAATTAGGTCTAATTTGTACAGCAATCTACGCTCGGCCTTTGTGTGTTTCTTATGATTGGGGTAGAGAAATTCATACCAACTTCTTGAGATTCTGCGATGTTTGTTGAGCCTGTATTCATACTCATCAAAATGCTTCCACCACTTACGACCTGCTTCATCGCGAAGTTCGTATGGTAAATCCTTTGAAAGTTGGTTATATGCGAGAGAAGCATCATGGACAATGGCATTATCTTTGGAGGTACTGGTAGCATCGGTACTGTCTTTACCGTCGATAGAGACGCCGTTGATCTGCTTAAATTCAATGTGCGATTCATTTTCAGAGGAGATGTTATCTAGTTCACTCATACGGATATCTTCATCCTCAGGAAGGGTCCTGAGATGAGGAAAAAATCTTCTCCAACCATGAACCATAATTGCAAAATGATGTCAATATTAGCTTTAGTAGGTTATCGTTGAACCGACGATTGAATAATTGAGTAGTGGTTATGTGACTTTGAAATATACAGTCAAACAGAATACCCAAAATAACAGAATGGATAGGATGGATTTTAGATAAAATAAGACCTCTTTTTATATGTCTAATTTTCGAATATTTTCTGTTTTCTCAAGTAAGTCGATTAATCCTGGAATTACTCAACGAGATGATCTTGGAAATATGCGTGATGTGGAATATTAGTGAATATAACGACCAAAGTGAGGGTTAAGTTGTCAACCTATCCAAAGTAAGCCGAAGATGATACCGTAGGTAAAAAGAAGTTACGCAGCGATTGTAGGGAACCTTGCTATGAGTTGCTCCTTGACATATGAAATTTATAATGCACCACCAATGACGGGTTATGAAAAATCCAGTCAGCTCATGCAGAACTTGTCATGTCCTTGTGAATATATAGAGGAGTCGCTAGGGAGATGCCTGAGATAACAATAGAAGAAAAGTCATGCAATTTGTTCATTCTGTATTATCAGTATCTCCTCCGCAGGAGCGTTCTATAGGTCGCAGATTGCTCCGGAATACGGCTACACACTTTTTTGTTGGCTTCAGATGCCGTAAGAACTCGAAAAAAAGAGGAGCACTGCGCGCGTTTCTGTAAAATAATGGAGTCATGTATATATGACTCCAGTACAAATGAACATCTGTGACGGCCTTTTCAACGAAATAACGTCACCAGTCTATTTTGGAATCATGTTTGGATGAGCATTGGAGAGATGTGTCATATCTGGTGTATATATCTTAAAAGCAACTTATTTAGATGACTCCAGAATTTGTAGAAAGGGTTCTTGAGAATCGGCTTTTACAATTGTTTTGGCGTACCATGTGAAAACTAGAAATAGTAAGACACATGGCTTGCGCTGCAGCAAGTAAAAGCAACAAGGAGCGTTTACCGTAACAAATAATGGTATTTTCACAAGGTTGAGTCACGCCAAATATTTGATAGATAACATAGCAAATGATCAGCGTCGATGTGTCATCAAATTTAGAATAAAAATCATATCTATTTTCCTGGAGACATACAATTCTGATTCATTAGTGTACATCTAGAGAAATTTTTCGTTGCAGCACAGCCCTCTGAACTATACCCATCCTTATAGCAGACTGGAGACCTAACTTAAAATGTCAAGTCATGTGATGTTCACATTACAATCACTATGAACGGCAGGATTCTCAGGGCACGCAACTTTTTTTTCTCAGTTTTTCATCCTATTCAGCGGACGCAAGTTGGAATTTTTTTTTCCTCCCGTACAACTCGCAACTATATAAATATGGAGGCACACATTTCTTGTCTCACTCTTCGCTATCACTAGCTGTTTTATTTTACTTTTTTGAAATACGAAACCATCCCAAACAAGATATTCATAATGTATGTATATCTTTTCATATATTGCATACTGCTCAAAGTAACATTTGAGTAGTGTTGTAGTATTTGGTAAACTGTTATGTTATGCAGTATTTTGTGACTTCCCATGGTGTGAAAGCACCGTGGGAAGCACTCTAAAGATACGTCATGAGAATCAGAGCAACCCCTGCAATATTGTTTTAAGTCGTGCATTTTCTTTTGCATTAGTATGAAACAGCGTAAGTACCTCATCTTCTGTTGAAGTTGAGGTATATACATTGCTTTGGTCTCTGATACCCTTACATGGCGCAAATCCTAATGGCATATCGTTGCACTGTCGAATCCTGTAAAATTTATACAGGACACTCGGTCGGTGCTTCGGTACATTTGGTGTCTCTGTTACACTGTACATTAAATGACTGTGGATCAAATATTACTTTTAAAGTAGTATAATTCGCATATACTAACAATGTTACTTATGTTGCTTTAGAATTAAAAATGACCCGTACTTCTGTTCTAGCTGATGCTCTAAACGCCATTAACAACGCCGAGAAGACCGGTAAGCGTCAGGTTATGCTAAGACCATCTTCCAAGGTTATTATTAAGTTCCTACAGGTTATGCAGAAGCATGGTATGTTTTCTCTTCACTTTTGAATTGCAGTTAAGATAACTTTCCGATATAATATCTGCTTTGCATTTGTTCTCGCGATATTTTTTCCACCCTCAGAATATGTTGTTGTTGTTTTTGTTATGGTTTCCCGGGTTGATAACTGGATGGCATGATCGGTAAATCAGTCCCATACTGTCTTTTAAATATCCGGGAAAGTGATTATTCCAACGTGGAAATGCTTCTTACACGATTTAAAATGAGCATTCCTTTGGGTTCGCTAAAACCATTTCTAACCGTTTACTTTTCCTCGACATCCCATTTTATTGTAGAAAGTTTTAAGGAAAACTTATTATCTTGTATTTTAACCAGACAATTATGAATAACAACATTCTGATGATAGGGAAAAATTGACAGATTCAAGTGGCGATATTTCTATTGGCAAATTAAGAATTGCCCTCTTTCACTAAGGCATGGTTTACTAACAGTTTTATTTTCAAATATCCATATTTGAACCATTTTCATTCAGGCTACATCGGTGAGTTCGAGACCATTGATGACCACAGATCTGGTAAGATCGTCGTTCAGCTGAACGGTAGACTAAACAAGTGTGGTGTCATTTCTCCAAGATTCAACGTTAAGATTGCCGACATTGAGAAGTGGACTGAGAACCTGCTACCAGCTAGACAGTTCGGTTACGTTATCCTAACCACTTCTGCTGGTATCATGGACCACGAGGAGGCTAGAAGAAAGCACGTCTCTGGTAAGATTCTAGGTTTCGTCTACTAATCGACGGTGTTACTCAGGAAGTTGTATTTATATAATATTACTTTATTTAAGACAAATGTAAATTATTATTCGTACCCTATTTGTGCAAATACCGTAAGGGAGTAACTTTTGGAGTGTTGTGATGAGACTGGGGAGTTATCTAGTTCTAATAAAATCTAATGTTACATGTTTTTAGGTAGATCATACATGGTTTCTATATAGCATAGTCATAATCATATATACTCATTTAACTCGTCAACAAGTTAAACTTTTCTACCAGCGTTGTCTTCTGGGGACATGTTATTCTTCGTACCTCCCACTCGAATTGTTGGTCTAGTGACTTGGTTAGAGGAACTTGTTGCAGTTGCAACAGTGATTGGTTGGATAACTGGTAGTAATGGAGGAGCTAACTGTTTTCCGCCAGATAGGCTTGGCAACGATGCTCGTCTTGATTGTAGCCAATTAGGAGGTGGTTTGCTCTCATCATCATATCCATGCAATAGGGCATGAGGGTTAAACTTCAGTGGATCAACATGATTTGGATTAATTTGTGATTTCAATCCACCGTAGGAGTAATTATTCAAATGATTTACAACCCCGCTATGCGTTGTTTGCATTCCGAGAGCTGCTGTGTTGTATGTATCATTGAATGTACCGTATGGCACCTTATTTGGTGTATTCTCGAAAATGCTGTTATTTGGGACCGAATTTCTCTTGTTAGAGGGCGAGGCTAGTAACTGGCCTGGCACGAAATTGAGTGGTGGAAGTAGTAACTTCTGGCCGTCTTCTGTTACTGATATAACGGATGATCTCCTGTGTGTGTTGGGAGTTGCAGACATTGGTGATGTTGGTAATGTCAATGGATTAGAACCAATAGACGAGATCGAAGGTCTATGGGAATAGAAGTTGTTTCCACCTTGTGCAGAAATTGAATTACCTGGTGTACTAGACTCTGAGTCCTCTGGTTCAAACATCTTCAAAAATTCGAAGAGCTTAAATCTCCTCTCTTGGCTGATAGATGGAATTGGGAATAGCTTCTTGATTATTACTTCATTTTTAATGTAACTTGCAATGGAATCGATGAGACAGTGGAAGCCAACGTAAGAGGAGGACTTTGTGTTAAACAATATTTCGTTGATGTCCTGTTCCAATAACTTGTCTGCGTCAATCTCCTGTGAGGTATTAATAATATACTTCTCAACAAAATAGGCAACTGAGTCGGATTCGATAGTGGAGGTGACCTGGGAGTCCCCATTATTCTTGTATATGACTGAGTACCAGACGTAAAGCAGAAGCTGAACCATAGGGTTTCCAAGGAACCCCATTATATGTGTTGGGCCATTGATTTGTGAAGATACTAAGTCACTTGAAAAGAACTTCAATTGGAACGCCATTACATCAATGATATATGGAACAAATAAATCATTGATAAGGTATAGTTCTGTATTCTTGGAATTGTTCTCGAGAAGGGCTATGATGGGGATTGTGCAGAGAGCAATGTTGTTGTTGATCATTGAACCATCTAGATAGACGTTTTGAATGGTTTGCATCTGGATGAATGAAGCCTTCTTATACAAAAGTTCAGATGGGGCCAAGTTCTTTAAAAACTCGTACCAGGTGGATTCCCAGAGCAGCCAGTGGTTGTTTGATTGGGGTAAAATCGCATAATCGATTAGCAGACTATTAAATCTAGTTGGACCTCTTAGCAGCAGGATGTTCTTTTTCCATTCTTGAAATAATAAGTTGTAATTTGGATCGTGAACATTCACTAGATGCTCACTGCTTCTCTTGATGTTCAAATTTCCAGATGTAGCTGATACAACGTTCTTCATTGTGAGGTTGGAGAACTTCTGATTTATCTTGATAATCAGACTATGCAGGTCTTCTGTCGACTTAAAACTGCCAACAGAGTAAATGTTTCTTGTGCTGTTGAACAGCGTGTTGTAAGCCTCGCAATATAAGGTGTCTGGTAAGGTGTTTAGAGTTGCAAGTGGCATATTCTCCTCGATAACGTAATTCCTTGAGTTTAAGAAATCATACAATGTTAGTTCAGAGAAATCTGGGAAGAGGTTGTTCTGTTTCAAAAACCATTTGTAAATAATAGATGACGCATTATCAAACGTGTCGGTCGTCTTGATGAGGAGAACCCATATGTCAAACATATTCCAGATATCAAACGATTTTACATCGATCCAGTCGATCACCGTTTGAGTGTTGTCAAGTTGATTAATCATGTATAACAGACTTTGTTGGAAAAATTGAAATACTTCCAAGCATGTTGTCTGTGACTGAGGTGCCTCTAATATTATATGGATCAGAATGGAAATTGCTAGGATATTGGGTTTACCAAACTCAGAAGAGTAACTCATGGCCTGGTTCCAGCATAGAACCCATAGATTCTGATCATAAACGTTGTTTTTCTTGGCATTTCCCAGACAAGAGAGTGTTATGCCTAGTAATGGAAGACTATTAGCATTCTCGGCGAACCACACTTTCTTGAACAATAGGTCATTATTGCATTCACAACCTTGAAATAACGTCCATAGGGAATTAACAAACAGTTGTTTGTCGCATAGGAAAGATACACCAGCATTGAAATTCTTGATTAGTTGATCGGAATAGTAGCTTAGATGAAACTTGGCAATAACCTCAGCTGTAAGATGAGAGTTGTAGAAATCGTTCATAGGATTGAGGTAAATCTGTTTTAACGCTGCAGACGACATATCCTTATTTAACTGTCTGTTACTTGTGCTAAGGCCATCGACAGAAGGAAGTGCATTGCTATTATTGCTGTCAGATTTAGTTGTGGCGTTACTTGAACTGCTGGATGATATAGATATGCTACTGCTCTTGCCACGCTTGGGCGACTCTGGGTCTCTATCCTTTGGTGTGTCGCGGATATTAATCATCTGGCGTACAAGGTTGTCCAGCGCCTGGTCATCGGAGTCTTCGTCGCCAGTAGCGTCCGGCGAAGATTTTCTCGAACCATTAGACTTATTTGGGCCAGGTGATTTAAGGGGAGAACCCTCGGTGTCGGAAATCTTAGTGTCGCCCTTCACAAACGTGAACTGGGTAGGGATGGTAGTCTTGGCACCTGACCCTGAAGCTAATGTTCCACCGTCGTTGTTGCTATCTTCCAACTCCTTCTTGTGGGCTAAAAGAAGAACCCTGTGAACGGTTCTGATGTGTCTCTGCACGAGGTCCCTTCTAACAAATGAGTGTTTGCATATCTTGCACTGGAAGGGTTTGTATCCCGTGTGGGACCTCTCGTGTCTTGTTCTGTGCTCGGACCTAGAGAAGGACTTAGCGCAGAAGGAGCATATGTATTTTCTTTGAGCGTTTGCCATAGTCGTTAAAATGTGTTATTATGAATATTAGTCAAATGTGTCGTTATAATGGATGCGTGATGGTATGAAGGGAATAAAATACTCAAAGACAATTTAAGGGTATCGTTGAGATAATTGCAAAAAAGAAAAGTAGTTCAAAGATAAATGAAGAAAAAAAAGATGAGGAAAGAGTAGAAGAGTAGGTACTTGTCTTTCTATATGTGTAGCGAGATTCTGGGAACTGTGTAGTGATTGCAATATATGGTAAAGGTAGATAATGTGTTATTCGGCCTGTGGTTGTTTACCTTAAAACTGTGGTATCTATACGTTAAGTAGTATTGTCGATGTTGTGCTTATCTCGAGGTGTCTAAATAGCAAGATTTCCTTTGTATATAAATAGCAACACAGGAGGGGTGCATACCAGGGAATAAGAACGGGACAGGCTATGTTCCGGTTTACACAAAATGGTGTATCGTCATTGGTTATATAATAGAACGCGGGGGCATACGAGGGAGAGAGGGGACACGAGCGAGTAGAAAGGGGGGTATTGAATGGATGCTGGCGGCGGGGTGCAACGAAGGGGGGAAGGGAGAGAAAGGGCCGCGCAATTGGGCGCGCAGACCTTCCATTGAAGGGCAGTGGAGGAGGAGGGGAAAGGTATATAGGCATGCAGCGCTAGAACTGCATGAAATGGAGAGGCCGGGTGGAGTGGGGGTCGATGGGAACCGCGAAGGAAGCCGGTCAATTCCGTCAGTCACTAAGTCAAGGGGGAGGGGGAGGGGCGCGGGACACACAGCGTACAAATCCGTAGGGAAGACAGAAGGAGCGAACGCTCAATAGGCCCGGATGAAACTTGCTGTGGGAAACCCAGCATTCCGAAATACTGTTGTGCGGGCAAGTAGAACGCCACTCAGTCTGTGTGTCTGCGTGCGTACGTGCACATCAATAGCGTGAAAAAAAGAAAATAGGGGAGAGAGGGCAGTGCACCGTGCACCACACAAATGCAGGACAAATCAAAGAGATTGGGTAGACATATCGCGGGGGTGCGTGGTAACCAGGTGTATCGGTGGCGGCGTCCAGCAGAACGCGGGTCGCGGGACCGCTGAACAATCCCTCAAGACACAGACACGCGGGCAGACAAACAAACAAAGAACGAAGACAAAGTACACTGCCCGGTGAGAGCTCGCCCCTCCCCCACTCTGCCGAGGAGGGGGTGGCTAGCCACCTGCACGGGATACCTCGCCTCTTCACCCACCAGCATGCAGTAAGATGCCCGCAGAGCCTCAAGGCCTAACAGAATCCCCCTCCCCCCTTCCAACCCACTACTTGTCCGAGAAGCCGCACTTGCCAAATGCGCGAAGCAAAAAAAAATAGCCAGCAGCGTGCTACGGCGAACCTTGGCATGCATCGCCTGCACAGCTCCGGCAGGGGGATGAGAAGTGGGTGGCATAAGAAAGAAACAAATACACTTCACCAAATCGTGACCGCCCTTCTCCGTGGCTCTCTCTCTTTATCGCCGGCCATGGCAACCGGTGCAGCGTTAGCTGCCAACAACTCTTGTCGGTGAAAAACTCGTACACCACCAACTTTGAAGTGGGGGAGGAAAATCGCTTGAATGGTATTCAGAGGATAAAAAATTGCGGAGGACGAAAACCGTGCTACAATTCACACCGGTTCCTTTAAAAGCTGGGGGGGGGGTGTAAATGTGTACTCCTACGGCAATTTAGTCTGAGAGAGAAGTGGCCAGCAGAACTGCCCGTGCCCCATCCCGCAGCCGGGCCTATCAGCAACGAGGGAGGGGAGAGACCCTCGGCCCCTCCCCGGCAATATCTTGCCTGCGTCAGTGTGTGTGATTCTTCGCAGGATAATAAGCCAATAGTTAGGTGTCCTCGGGCCACCCCTGTTTCCTCCCTCAAGGAGCACATAGAGCTCCCCAGCCCTCCCCTACTGGGCCCGGGCTCAATAGGAGCGGCACCGCACTGCTGTGCTGTGCTCTCCCCTAATAAGCCCCCTTCCCCTAACATTTCACTGAGAGCTGTTTGGGTGTAAGCACTAACCACAGTAACCACTGAACAATGTCGCACTCTGCCAGAATGCCCCCCACACGCACCTCCTTGTAAAGAAAAGCACCGGTAAGAAGGGGCGTGCGGCGTTTTATGTGGGGTGGGAAACGGGTAACGGTTTGTATTTCTACGATGATATCTCAGAGAAAGAGACGAGCACGAATGACAGTGCCAACAAACAATAGTGTGTGGGGGGCGGGGCTTGAAATTAGTTGCACGCAGACTTGTTACCATGCATAGGGGGGGGTGGCGCGGGGTTGAGTGCGGGGCTTGCAGCTAGGCCAGACATTTACCGCAGAAAACAGAGAGTGTCCAGTAAAACACCGCACAATATGACCCAACGAGGTCTGCGTGAGTAATACTAGGAGGCGAAAGGATAGACAGGGGGCGGCTACCGTCTGGCCTCCCCGCCGCTCTCTGGCTTCGCTTTGGCAGAGACAAGGACGGAGATCCTCCCGTGCTTCACCACAACCAAGGCAGAAAAAATAGCTCCTCCGTTATTGGTGCATTGGATTCTGTGCAGTGTGTATGAAGAGACTCGCCCGCACAAGCTGCTCTCCTGCAGTCCCGGACATACTGGAACAGGGAGGCAGGGAGCACAGCCGGGGGATGAAGGGGGGAACTGCCTCCTGCGCAATTTTCTTAGCGAAAAACGCGCTTATGCGGGGCAGCTATTTCCGTAACACCAAGCCGTAGAAACTACTCCTACGCGCGTATGTCTCTGTAGGAGGAACGCTGCGGGCAGTTCTTCGCTCGACAATAAGCGGCCCCCATTTTCATGTACCCCATGCGGCCTTTTTCAGCACCAACTAACAAACGCCCAAGCTAAGTGACCTGAGAAAAAACATGCGGCACTTTCTTAGCTCACTATGGCGTCTCCGTGTACTCCGGTATGATATCCACGTTACCCCACAGCGGTGGGGGTTGTGCATACGGCGCGTCTGCTACGGCAGGCTCTGTGGTTGTCTCCGTGGAGATATTGGTGTTTGCCGCCACTGCGCTCGGGATAATACTGGTTGCGGGAGGAGGCACCTCGATAGCCGAGCTCGGAGCAGTGAGCTCCAGTTGCTCCAAGTGTTGGATCAGTTGGTCGCTTGTACGTTCCTGGTAGTTTGGCGGTGGGGCTTGTGGCCCGGTTATTGGATCCCCCCGCCACTGGTTAGTGGCAGCCGAGGCGCTTATACCAGCCGCTTCGCCATTGCCCTCGTAAGACAGTGAGGCGTTCATTGCCGCGGCGGCGACAGCACCCGGTGTCAGACCACCGACTGACGCAAAGAGCGGAACCAGCTTGCCTGTTCTGAAGTGGATTTTACCAGTCATCTGGTCGAATAACACCAAGCGACCCTTCATGGGTACTTGGGGTGAGATAAATAGTAGCACCGGTATGCTGGCCTTAATCTCGAGATTACGCTCCGCGCGCTTCAATACAATTTGGAATGTTAGTTTGTGGTGGACATGGATGAGATCATTTTTAATGTCGCAATCCTGCGTGACACGCTTGAGATCGTCTGGGAGCTGGATACTACTGTACAATTCAAATTTGTCGATCAATATATTGGTTCCTGCTTCGGTGAGATCGCCAAATTCTGTCATACTCTGACGGTTCACCACCACCTCATCCTCGTATACTTGACCCTCAGAATCCTTCATAGAGTAGACCTGGATTAATGAGAGACTGATCTTGCATAGTTTATAGTTCTTTTGGAATGGGAACAACTTGATCTGAATTGGCGTCCTGCCACCAATCGGTATAGCTCGACTAGGAATCTTGATTTCGTATTGAAGTTTTTCCAAGAGTGTGTTTCCAACTGACATTTCTTCTTGCATTGCTAAGTTGTCGGCTGATAACGTCCTTAGTACACGGATGTACTTGTATTTTGTGAACAGCTTGTTTCCAATGTTCAATGACTGATTGAACATACCAGCCTCGTAACTGCTGCTAATAATATTACCACTGGTAGCTAGAATTGCATTCAGGTTCTTTTTATCAGTCTCGTTCATCAGCATGATGTTGTTCTTCTTACGTCTGCGATCAATTGTACACTCCATGGTGTATAGTATACTGCTGCTTTGTAATCCCTCCACTGTCTCCGGGATGTCGCTAGGAAGCATGATACGGAAAGGTAGTTCGTAATTACCCTTCCGCAGTAAAAATGTATGCTTCATTTGAGGGTCAATGTCTGGGAATGGAGTACCAGAAAATCCGCCTTCTGGTAGTTCGAGAGCAACCGGATTTTTTGTAGGTTTGGGCTTTATACGAAACTTCAGATTTGATTTCTTTGTTGGTGTAGATGTGTTCTCTCTGTTTGGTACATCCATAGAATTGTTGTTAGCACGACTGTCTTCGTTCCCATGTCCTGGGGATTCTCCTGTCTTGTTAAAGCTGCTGATATTGTTTGTGGTGATGATGCCTGTCGGAGAAATAAGAATATTATCCCAGTGGCACTCGATAAGTGTTTGTTGCTCCTTCACAATGCTCGCCATTCCTCCAGCAGTTTTACTCTTACTCATTTGCAGAAATTCTAGCTTGAAATTGCCAGTCAACCGTAATCGAATTCTCTTAACGGAAACATCTTCATTAAGCGAAAACAACACTGTGCCTGATAACGACACCGGCGCGGACTCCAGAGGAGTACCTTGGATAACAATTATGTCTTTGTACAGGGAGTCCAGTCGTATATCATAGTAGGATAGTGTTGGTGGATCTTCCTTCTTATCGCTATTTACAGTTGAATTCTTAGTCGTTGATAAGGGGGTGCTCCGATGGCCATCGGCTATATCCGTTCTTTTGTTTGTCTTTTTAGGAGATGCCTTCTTCTTCGAGCCTAGGGAGAAAAGCTGCATCGATACTTACAGGGTTTATCTAGAATGGTATGTTTGATAAGGTGTGATTTGTACGAGAATTAAGGATATTTAGAACGTATGCTTATAATTCATGCCATATCCATTTACGGAGCAGCCCTTCAACTTTCACAAGCTTAACTTGCAACCGTATCGTCATTTTTCTTTTTCTTAGGTCTTGCCTGGGTAACCGCGCGATGGGCATTTTTTCGCCGTAACTCTGTGCAGAGCCGGGCTCGTAAACCACAAGCCGAGAGGCTTCGTTACTGCGCCAAAGGACCCGTTTTCGCTCCCTAGCTCTCTCGAGGAAGAGCCCGGGGTCCTTCGACGGAGGGCTCCTCGGCTTTAACTCTTTAGATATCCGTTGTTTTTTAGGTTGCTCTGTACATACTTACATACAATAATTCATTTTCCGCATTAGTTACATACTGCGTCTACAAACTCTTGTTCATGAATCTTCTTCTAGTGAAAGCTAGCCAAAACTTGGATGGGTGCTCCTTTGAGTCAGCATAAATTCTGTCCAGTAATCTCATTGCGAGTTCCTGTCTGAATTGTTGGATGTAGTTCTTTAGCAGATCCATCTGGTTGTGGTCCTGAATTGGCACACTGTATACTGCGTTTAGAGGAAAGCCAGGAGTACCTGGGATCTTGAAGTTGTCCAGCGCTAGGTTGGTTAGAGCCTTGACAGCCTCATTGTGACTCGTGCTGGGCTTCAGGTGTGCAAGACAGTCATTGATAAAAAGAATGCCGTAGATGAGGACTCTGTCGGAAGGGGATTTGATTTCAAAGTTCTTGAAGAAGGAGTTCGCACGGAATAGATCCAGGCATTCGTCAATGATGTCATAATCGGAATTGGCAGGGTATGCAGGGCCTCTGAATTTCGAGTTAAGTGGCATTAACACGAAGTTGCCCACCATACGGTCATTATGTGGGTCAATTGGGAAGGTGGAGTGATATGCCTATAGGAAAAGAAAACATAGTGTCTGTTAGTATACTTGATCTTTTATGAGGTGGCGAAAGTAAATAATTGTTGGAATAGGTAGCATTTGGTATACATACTGGCATGACTGGAGTTGTGTGTGTATGTGTTTGTCTCTAGTAAAGTTCCTTTCGTAGGCTTTTGTAATTTTAAACTGTCATACACTGTGGCTATTTCTGAGGTGCTAGGGAAACCCACCGCGCAACAAATTTCAAATTAAAGGGGTATAGAAATACGCCTCGTCAAAAACGATAAAATGATATCACATCTTATACACAAGATATCAAAATCGATTAGAAGAACACGTAATGTACGGTGACTTTATCTTGAAATATATTCTTTAAACCAACCTATTTTCTGTTCAGGTTTTATTGTGGTATTATATCGTTAAATCCGATTTTCAGCGGTATAGGCGTGTTTCTTTCAAGTGGAATGTACCTTCAGAGGACTACAGAACAGTCATTCAAAAATATTACACGTTGTGCGTTGATTTAGATATCTGGTCACCTCTAAACTTTATGGGTTTCCACAATACGTGCAGATTCCTATCTTTCACTTAGCAGCCGATGCTTGTACTTATCACATGACTGCTTCCTAAAAATCTTACTTGCCCTGCCGCGTTTGTACTACGGGCTATTCTGTGGATATTTATATATATATTTTTCAGCGTTTTCCTTGGACAACATAGAAAACAAAAACGTACTTGAGATTTAGGATGCATACTCGAGAACGAGCAATTAACGTTAAAGCATATCAAGAGACACAAAAGCTTGGATATCGAGTGATACAGAGTTACGTTGGACAACAAATTACGGTGCTCAGTTATTTGAGAGTGCTCGGCGTTTTAATTGTTCTTTCTTTACTCTCTTCAATCGTTTTTTTCCTACCATTTGACCCCGTTAGGTAATAAAACTTGAGTGACAGAACTCATCCACAACACCAGGGGTACACAGAGGATAGTTGAGATATCACTGGTAACTAGTTATTGCTCGACCTTTTATGAAAGAGAGTAATTCGAGATTTTGTTTCCTTTGTTAATCGCATTCCCACATTTGTTCTATCGATAGCAGTCAAACATCCATTTTGTGTTTTTGCCAGTAAGAACCAACTTGACAACTCAGAATTCCGATCTCCTTCATATATCACGTCATTCATAATGGTCAGTGCAACAGAGACTGATGAGAGGCGTAAACTTTACTCGGAAATATATGGATCGGAGCGCTTGGACGATACATTTCCCTCAAATGGGACAGAGGTTACTGTTGATAGCTTCATGAAGATGTGTGACTTTGATAATCTGCTTTTAGAGGATATAACGGAGGACATGCTCTCAACTAATGGTGTGAACTCAAAAACTACAGGAGCAGATGGAAGATTGGATAAAGATTTTATTCTAACACAAAAGACAACCATCAAGAATGTACCAGAAACGCAGAGTTTGTCCAGTGCAGATAACACACCCATGAACAGTCCTAGGAAACAAGATAAGGAGCAACGTAATAGCGGGCATGTATCAGACACAAATCCATTTAGCGGACAAAAGACACTAGCTCCCCAGAGTCAGCCAGCAGCCGCACAGATATACACAACGAAATCGTCAAACGCGTCAAGTAATACTTTAAAAGTCAATACTCGTAATAGTCAGAACACAATTGAGGCACATGCAGAGCAGACTCAGAATGCAACTGGGCAGTCCCAAGTCCAATCTCAAAAGAATGGCACTCAAAGTAGCACATTGCCAAAGAAAAAGCCATCCTTGCCTCAGTTAGCTTTGGCTGGTTTAAAGAAACAAGCAAGCTTTAGTAGTGCATCAAATACCCCAACACAGAAAAAGTCGCCTTTCCAGGGATTTGGGTTGTTCCATAGGTCAGTATCAAGAGACGAACAAGATAATTATGAGTCCTCTCCTCATCGTCGCGCATCAGTTTACTCTGATGAGACAGCTAATGATACAATAATGAATAATAAGGCAGATATGAAGAGATCAGCAAACTCTAAGGGATTAACACCAGCATCGAGTTCATTGTCCCTTAATACCACCAAACTCAAAAGTATCGCATCTAAGGTGCATTCGAGGAGATCGTCTCAGAAATTTGATGGTTCGATGACAGCAAATCATGGTACCAATCCATTCATGGACAACAGTGCAGGTAGTCCACTTTCGTCTTCAAGGGCCAAATTTTCACAAAACGAAACTAGCCACAGTGGATACCAGCCGGGTGGTACACCAATCCAATCTCAGTTTGGTAATACACAAGCTGTTGGGCTAGGTATCAAGACTAGAAGCTCTTCTGCATCTTTAGTCTCAAAAAGATTTACATCAAGTTCAGGCTCTTCTCTTCCATATCATCATAGGCAACCAAGTTCTCAACAGGGACACAAGAATCATTTCAGGCGTAGCAGTTTTACGCCTCCCTCTTCTTCCACATCCATGTCTAAATCTAATTCTCAATCGCATTCACATTCTCACTCCACTAAAAGGCCGCATGTTTATGCTGCATTGCTATCTCGTGTAGCTCAGAGGTTTAGATCAATGATCCAATTAGGAGAGTATAAAAAGGATGGTTTGTTATATCGTGATGCCTTCACTGGTCAGCATGCCGTCGATATTTTGTGTTCAATGATTAGAACAACAGATCGAAACCTTGCGCTATTGCTTGGAAGATCGTTAGATGCACAGAAACTATTCCATGATGTGGTATATGAACACAGATTGCGTGACTCTCCCTTTGAAATTTATGAGTTTACTGATAACGCTAGGTTCATAGGTTCTGGTAATGCAGGACATGATCAGTTAATGATGATGTCCAATCAATCCTCTCAAAGTGGATTCACGAGGGTCAGTAGTCAGGGACTGAATATGTCAAGTTCTGCATCATCGTTATCGAGCTATCAAACTAACAATACATCATTGTCAGGCATGCAACTCAGTGGTAGAATGAGTCAACAGACGCTGGCGTCATCAATTTCCGAACAACCCCAGGAGGTCATGCCAAAGACAACTAACATCAATGGTGTATTCACTCTGCTTTCTGAATGCTACTCTCCGACGTGCTCTAAAGATAAGCTGTGTTACTCGATCTCGTGTCCAAGACGTTTGGAGCAACAAGCTAGGTTAAACTTGAAACCAAATGGCGGCTTGAAGAGAAATATATCCATGGCGTTAGATGATGACGAGGAAGAGAAACCATCATGGACAAGTTCAGTCTCAAAGGAAGTTTGGGAGAATCTACCTAAAAAAGAAATTAAGAGACAGGAGGCGATCTACGAAGTTTACATTACAGAAAAGAATTTCGTAAAATCTCTGGAGGTAACTAGAGAAACGTTTATGAAAACACTCGCAGAAACAAATATTATCCCAGCTGATATCAGAAAGAATTTCATTAGACATGTTTTTGCTCACATAAATGACATTTATTCTGTCAACAGGAGGTTCTTGGAGGCGTTAAATGACAGACAAAAGAGTTCTCCTGTTGTTAGGGGAATTGGTGATATTATTCTAAGATTTGTTCCATTTTTCGAGCCCTTCATTTCTTATGTGGCGTCTCGTCCATACGCAAAATATCTAATTGAAACCCAGAGATCTGTCAATCCCTATTTTGCAAGATTTGATGATGATATGATGAGTTCATCGTTAAGACATGGTATTGATTCATTCCTGTCCCAAGGTGTTTCCAGACCTGGTCGTTACATGCTGTTGGTAAGAGAGATTCTTAAGGCATCGAATCCAGAAAAGGATTCGAGAGATATGGAAACTCTTGAGAAGGCATCTGATGCATTGAAAGTATTTATGAAGAGAATTGATAGAGCGAGTGGTGCTGCTCAAGACAGACATGACGTTAAACTTCTAAAACAAAAGATCTTGTTCAAGAATGAATATGTCAATATGGGATTAAATGATGAAAAACGTAAGATCGTTCATGAGGGTATTCTTTCTAGAAAGGATATTGGTAAATCTGACTCAACTGCAGCGGGTGATATCCAATTCTACTTGTTGGACAATATGCTGTTATTCCTGAAATCTAAGGCTGTCAATAAATGGCACCAACATAAAGTATTCCAGAGGCCTATTCCGCTACCATTGTTATTTGCATCACCATCAGAAGATATGCCACCATTAAGGAAATATATTGGAAGCTCACCATCCTCGTCGGGTACAGTTGTGAAGCCAGAATATAATACTACAAATCCAAAGAATGCGATTACCTTCCTGTACTATGGAGCCAAGCAAAGATATCAAGTTACTCTATATGCTCCTCAGTATGCTGGATTGCAGACACTCTTGGAAAAAATAAAGCAAGAGCAAAAACGTATTATTGATGATACGTCAATGATTAATATCACGAAGATGAGTGATAAATTCTTTGATTATTCGAATAAAATAACCAGTGTAACGTCGTGTGATGGTGGACGTAAATTATTAATTGCGACAGACTCTGGTCTTTACATTGGCGACATTAAAAGGCAGGAGGTGAAAATTCCTGAGCCGACCAGTGACAAATCTTCCGCTGATACAAAGTCAACACACACAGGTGGTTCTGCTAATCAGACAACATTCTTTGCGACACCTCAATTGCTTGTTCAGAGGAATAATATTACACAAGTTGCTGTACTTGAAGAATTCAAATCCATCATACTCCTTGTTGATAAGAGGCTGTATTCATGCCCACTGCATCTATTGTCTGCTGGTAACAACGGTACTTCATACTTCAAGAAACATGCAAAGGAACTTATTAATCATGTTAATTTCTTCTCTGAGGGTGACTGCAATGGTAAACGTCTAATTGTTACCGGCCATAATTCCTCTCATTCTATTAAATTCTTTGAACTTGACCACCCTCTATTGTCTTCTACTAATAATGCTAATAACAAGAAAAGTTTGAAAAAGAAGATCACAGAGGTTGTATTTGATTCTGAACCTGTTTCCATCTCATTCTTAAAGGCTAATCTATGCGTTGGATGTAAGAAGGGTTTTCAGATTGTCAGTATTTCTCAAAATGCCCATGAGCCTTTGTTAGATCCTGCCGATACATCTCTCGAATTCGCCTTAAGAGATACACTCAAACCATTGGCCATTTATCGTGTTGGAAACATGTTTCTGTTGTGCTATACGGAGTTTGCATTCTTTGTAAATAACCAAGGATGGCGTAAAAAGGATTCTCATATTATCCACTGGGAGGGTGAACCTAAAAAGTTTGCGATATGGTATCCATATATTTTAGCATTTGACAGCAACTTTATCGAAATCAGAAAGATTGACACTGGTGAACTAGTCCGTTGCATTCTAGGAGATAAAATTAGACTCCTCCAAAGCAACACACAGGAGATATTATACGCTTATGAAGACTTACGCGGTTTTGATACTGTTGCATCCTTGGATTTCTGGGGTTAATCATATATATCATTTATATATTGAATAATTGCATTTTATGACGACAATGGAAATATATTTTCCTACTCATTCTATCTTCTTTGAAATTTAATTATTAAATATTTAAACTGTGGCATGTCTGATTTCTAAAGTATTTTACCATTGTGTTAGTTCATGGCTTGATTGAACTTGGTGTTTATGTGGAGTGAATTTCTTGAAGTTATTTTTTGTTTACATGACTAGATGTCTTTGGACCAATTGAAATCTGCCAAATTATAAAAATAATTACAAAATCTAAAATCTCATCATAAAATTTTCTATTTAAAAGAAATCAGAACCTAAATGTTATTAAACAAAACGTTAATGATATTTATCCCATATTCACAGGTATCGGTATTTGACAACGGAGAATAGCGTAAATACTTAAAAATTACATATTACTAGAGCGTAGGTGTAAGCCTTAATGGACCTTCATTGTTACAAATTGAAAACAAATCATCCTCTTTCCATATGATTGTTGAGACAGGGAACTGGTTGTCAAATATCCGGACCTTTAGAATATCAACAAGTATGTTGTTTTTATTTGCTGGAGAAAAGTTCGTTAAGAAGGACAAACTGGAGGTATAAGAACTTGCTCTTAAAGAGAAAACATATTTTGCTAACACGGCTAAAACAACACCAACCTCTAGATCGAGGTAGTGTCTTAGAAACGAGTCACCAATTGGAATATGCAGCCCGATTAATGTCTCTAGTTCATTTAATTGCTTGTTGTCGCTCCTTTTAACAAATGCATTGCCTCGTTTGGAGAAAGCAGATTCCAAAACCCTTTGTTCAAAATATGTATCATATTCTTTTACGATAATTTTCTTGAAATCGCTTATGCATAATAAAATCTGCCCATCCAGAAGCAAATTCAATAAATCATCGACATCAACAGTTCCATCGTTCATATTCGAGAACTCCAAAAATGGCAGTCTAATGAATGCATCCGATTGATCCGTTGGCTCAGGTGAACCCACAGTATCGTTTTTTTCAATTATGAGAAAATTTCTGAGAATAGTTCTCGCTATTCTAACGAATCGTTTTGTCAAATGCTCTTCAGATAAATCTGGATACAAAACTCTGAAGAATTCAGCATTTCGAATAAGTACAGGAGAAAAAAATACCGACAAAAATATATCATCATCCATAGCAATCCGTTTCCTATACTCCACGAAGGATTCGAGTTGTTTTACTAGAAGGTACTCTATCTTTGAGGTCATTGTATTTTCTAGCGCATCTCGGATGTGGTTCTCAATGGCAATGAGTGCTATAGGAATATTATGAAAACTGGGAGATGGGGATGTGAAATAAGAGCAAAGGTCAAATACCGAGGAGAGAAATGTCGCCATTACTGAAATCATCTCAAAATCAGCCGTTGTGAATGACTCCTCATCAAGATACTTATTCAGTTTTAGAATATATTTCTTACGTTTCTCAATAGAACGTAGAAATTTCACAGCCTTAGATGGGTAATTTTTGTTAAACTCTTTAAGCTTCAATAATTTTTTAGCGATTATAGGAGAGCCACCGTCATCTTGGAAATGCTCCAGAATTGATGTGTCATAGTGAATCTCTGATAGGAATCTGTTGATCTTACCAAAAATTGAATCGTATATGTCTATTCTTTGAAGGTTGAATATTTCATCTATAATTGTTCTGTTGGTTGAAATATCCTCATAATGGTCATTTATCACCACATTACTCTCATGTCCGAAAAAAGGCAATACTGTTTTGGCCAGAAAAGAGACAAAACAATCATGGAAGTTCATATGCGAATATTTTTTGTTGTTGAAAATCATTTTCGATTTCATTTTGTCTGCCGCTAGACCTGACGTAATGGAATAATTCACCTTATAAAGTGGCTCTATGGTTTCCATCACGGTATCCATTCCATTTTCGATAATTTCTGTCGTTGCTGATATATCTTTATCGAGGGGCAATATATGCACTGGTAAACATTTTTGAGAAGAGTAGTCAGCATCACAATAAAACAGAGATGTCACAAAGTACTTATCTCCGTAAACGTTACCTGTCATTGAAAACAAAGGCACCTGGAGAACGGCAGTCAGTGTGTCGTTGACGTATGAGGTTAACATAGCGTGATTTTCTTCTTGCGAGGTTGACACTGTTGGACAGATGGGAGAACGGGATGGGTCATTAGCAATCGAATTAATACACCTGCCAATGAACTGGTCAATTTCTTCTGAGTACTCTACTATGCGATTGACGAGATCCTCAGGCGTCACTTTAATCATGAGACTCATTTCTTTGAATAATAAACGGAAACTGGATGATTCCAAATAGTTGAAAGGGAAGTTATAAACGACGCAAATCAGTGCCAGCAACTTTGATTTGGTGAATGAATTTACATTCGATACAAAGACTTCGTCTAATTGTTTCATCCTGGAAGTGTGTAACGCTGATGTCCTCGCTGTTAGGTCGTCTATGGAGGTATTCTTTGATATCTCCAAGTCTGGGTTATTGATAATGGACCTAGTGTATTTTCGCCTCAGGGTGGCCCTGTTGGTTATGTAGTAATTGTCCTTAGCACCGATTTTATGCGCCGTTTGCAGATGCTTCCTGTAATTGACAATTGAAATTCTATCCTGTCCCGTTGATGCGCTTTCAATGATGGATGCACAATGTTTGCACTTACATTTATTCATCTGTGAGTCGAGTGCCAAAAAGTGTGTCCAGCACAGGTTTCTCCTTGTTGTGAGCAATTGCACAGGTTTCCATATACGCCCTTCATCATCGGAGATAATCTCTGCCTCGGCCATCTTACCCATCGGGAACTCCTTATCGGCATGTTTCGAGTGGTGGTCGGCGGCTGGATCTTCTATTTTCCTCTGTTTCATTGGCTGTAGTGTGACATCTCCTGAGTCATCGCCACTTTCACCATCTTCCTCCCGTGGGGACTTTGATCCTGCAATCTGCTGCTCTGAATCATCTGTCAGAGATCTGTGTTTCTCCAACCCATGTGCAGATGGAAAGTTTCCTTCAGGGAGCTTGTCTTGTTGTGACTGGTTCTCAGATCCGCCTAGCGCATTGTCCAAGAACTCAGGATCATCGAGTCCTGACGAATCGTCATTTGTGAGGCTTCGTAGGAGATTGTCCGAGTCGCGCCTGTCGACTTCGGCTTCACCTACAGGATCACTGTTCATTGTGCTGTGTCAGACGAGTGATTCGGATATATGTTTACAATTGCAACCTGGAATACAGTATTGTACGTACGTTCCAGTTATCTATGCTATTTACTCTTCCTGTACGATGTGGGGGCGGGGTGATATAGCCGTACCCTTCACATCGGGCTCCCAGTTAGCGGACAGCCGAGTGTTTGTTTTGCATATTTTTTGGCGGCGCCCGCAGGCGAAATGTTTATTTTTTTGATCAACGCCCTGGCGTTACCCTCTCGGCGGGACGCCGGCCAAATACGGAAATGAAATGGCTACGGCGCCATAGCCGGTCGTACCGACCGTTGCGACCAGCACGTTACCCTAAGAGACCTACAAGCAACAGGGTCAGACCCTGATAGTGGTAGCAAATGCGAACAGTACGCACATCATCTCCGAAATCGTACGATATCAGGCATTGCGGACACGCGCTGCGTAGTATGCTCTACCTTGCCCCTGCCCAGCAGCCCGCCCTGGCCCTCACCAGCGGTGAGAACCACGTACTACACGGGGCCCAGTTCCCACGTTTTCCTGTCTCAACAGCACCTGTACCCACGAGAGAAGAAAACGTGCCAAAACCTCGTGACAATCCATCAGGCGAAAGAGCGAACGGCAACGTGGGGGCAGCGCTCAGCCGAGCCCGAAAGGCCGGGCTGCCAGTGCGGGCCGTGCGAGACCTGCGCGCCGCTCCCCGGAAAGGACGCACCCGCACGCCCGCGACGTCCCATCGAGGGCAGCGCCCTGCTTGCAACCGCCAGCGGGCAGCTGTCAGTCTCCCCCGCCCACCCGGGCAGCGCACATATCCCCTAGCGGCGCGCCCTGGCTGACAGAGACCCCAGCACCGGTGCCTTGGGCCGTTGCCACTCCCCCGAAACTCCCATTGGCTGTGCGTCCGCCCGCCGTAGGATTCCCACCTGGAGGACAGCTGCCCGAGCCGGCGAAGAAGGGCCCGCAGGGGACCCGTTTCCCGGGAGAGGTGTTTTCAAAAATTCACGCGAGCAGCGGCTGAACACAGAGACAGGGGCGCAGGTGGCGCGCGGCGGCCAAACCTAAAAGTCGATAATTTGCGTGATTTTTGTCTGCACCGGGGTGTCTCCGCGAAAATAAAAGTAGCGCAGCTTGCAAGAGAACGATCATCGTTTGGCACAGCCCTTCGGCTGTTTCTCTGGGAAAAAGGAAACGGCGCGTGGGGTGTCCTCGGGGAGGGCCCTCCGTCTCCCCCTGAGGCAAGGGCGTGTCAAAAAGATAATAGTGTGAAAAATAAATGGAGGTGCCACACGTACAGAAGATCACGTACAACTGCCGTTGGGGTAGCACGGCGGGCGTGCGCTCCTGTGCAAACGCGCAGAACACACTTCTCACCCACGGTTGGTATGTTGGGAAAGAGGTGTGGGAGACAGGGGACAGCACGGCGAGGCGATGGTTCCTGCGGGGGTGTCTCAGGAATGACGGCTGTCCGAGTCGGCTGTCACATGACTTCGTGACCATGGGAGATAAGATGTTCCGATTAATGTGAGTGGCTGCCGCTCCCGCCCCTTGCCACCCCACAGAAGGGGCTGCTGGACGGGCGTGCGTGCTGCACGGCATGTTCTGTGTCTCTGCATGGAGAAAACCTGGAGTGCGGTGTGGGATATGCAGTTTTCGTCTCTGCCTCAAATCCCGGGGAGGGTAGGGAAGGGACAGGCTGGGGAGCAGCCGGCCTGTGCGGATTAGTGAGAGGCTTGACCTATTTGGGCCGGCGCAGCGCAACTGCGGCGGCGGCACTCGTTTCTTTTCGCGCCCTGGTTACCTAGCGTGGCGTGCGTGGATTTCGCCTTCGTGTGGAAGGTCGACTACTAATTAGTCCAACAAGGCGCGCTGTGCACGCAGACAATAGCCGTTGAAGGACCGCCGGACGCGGCGGCGACAACGACGACTCAGAAAACCGGGGGGGGGAAGGGGTCAGACCAGCAACGAGCCAGCACCCAAACGACCTTGCAACGGCTGTAATGGGGAGTGCGGCGGGTGTATATGCGATAATATTTATCTTTTTTCATTCGATTCTTTATCAGTAGTGGGCGTGAAAGGCCGCCGCAGGCGAAGATACCGTGCCGCATTGTACTGTGTGTGAACGAAAAAAATAACAAGAGCGTATGGACGGGCGGACCAAGAAAATAAATGTGGAGGTTCCTGCGTTGTGCGCTTAGCCGCTGAGCGGCGGAATCCCACAGCCTGCCTTCTTCCACACCTTTTTGCGGGAATGCCCTCTTCTAGACATGTGTAACTACTTATGTAATGTGTGGTAATGCGCCGCTGCAGAGTATTACTGCTCTGCCCCATACGTAGCGGACGAATATGTGCGTATGTATGTGCGTGCACGCGTGCCCGTGCGCGTGCGCTAGCTCTTTGCGCGTGGGCGTGGGCGGCTTGCACCTAGAGTATGCCCGCAGACCTCCGGCAGCCTTTGTCATCTACCCTTTTTTCCCTTCTTTCTCCTGCCCGCGGCGGGAGGCGCAGGACGGCCTGCAGAGTGTCTCGCAGCCCTTTGCCGCCTGCCTTGCCGTACCGCCTGCCGTACCGCCTGCCCTCGATTTGTCAAGTGCATTTCCGCCTCGCTCTATTTTTTTTCCCGCGTGGCGCTCGGGTGCCCGTCTGCGGTGCCGTCTGTGCGGGTCGTGGCGCTCTTCCGCGGGTACGCCGTCTGTCCCGGCTAGCGGCTCCACGAACCGTTGTGTCTCTTCTCTGCCGGCCGCCTAAGCAGACCGCGAAGAGCGCAGTTCCCGCATGTTGTCAGCATCGCCACATAGGGGAATGGTTTCGCCGTGTTCACGGCAGTAGTAGTAGTAGATCGGGGAGCGTGCGAGAGCCGTGGGTGGCATTAGCCGGATTTCGGTGTCCTGCGCCCTGCGCCCTGCGCCCTCCCTCAGTATGTCTTGGCCACGCCCTGTACCCGTACCCGTTGCCGCCCGCCACGCCAGGCGGGCGGTGCTTTCTTCGTTGGTTTTTTAGTCTCGCCCTCTGCCGTTCTCTGAGCGACATCCGCGCAAGCCGCCGGCGGGCTCTTGACGCCCGTCTGGGGGCCGCATCCCACACATCAATAATAGCAACAATAATGGGCAGGAGTGGATGCAACGCCTCCGACGGTCATTTCGCAGGACTTTCTCCCAGGATTCCCGCGCGCCGCATTACGTATACGACTACCCGCGACGGCTTCCCCGGATGAGGGGAATAAGTATATATATGTGTGCGTGCAACGGCATGTGCACCTCGTAGTGTGGGAGGAGATGCGTTTGCGGACTTGTCGTTGTGTGCATCTTTGTTCCTGTGTCAACGCTATTGCTATCCTGCGCAAACAACTTCTCTTTGTAGCCCTGCCGGTCGTATCCAGAGTAACGACTAGTCATTCATCAGTGCGAATAATAAGAGAGACAATCGTAAACGATCCTCTTTTTTATCTCGAGAATTCAACATAGTTTTACTACCCCGAGCATTCATCCCACACATACACATTCACATGCGAGATTGATTCCTAGTATTCATTCATCCACACCCTCATTTTTAAAACTACATCCCATTTTCCCTTCCATCACCCTCTGGCCCAATACCATCTGGAAGATATACAGCAACTGCATCCCACTCAAGACATCACAAGGAAGCAGGAAACTTAGTATACCAAAATTAGAACCCAAAAATACCAAGAGCAGACAACCCATCTCTCTTAACTGTATCAAATAAAAAAAAAAAAGTATTGCATAACTCATCATCCTCACAACATGTCTGACCGTACCATCAAGATCAGCTCTATGCTGATGCAGGACCACGGGAGCCAGGGCGCCGGAGCCGCAGCTGCAGCCGTGCCTCTCCCCGTCCCCATGCCCGTGCGCTCACAGTCCCACATCTCCTTGCCCCCCATCTCTTCATTCGACAACCTGATCAACGCGGCGGCCAATGCTCCAGCCGTGCCGCTGCCATCGATGCTAAGCGGTCCAAACGGTAGCACTGTATCTGCCGCGGGTGTCCGTCCCGCGAGCGGTGCCATCACGCCCATCTCGGGCGCCATGCCGGGTCCCGGCGTGCTGCACATGCAACCCCAGGTCCAGGCTCAGACACAGTCACGCAACGACTCGATCTCGTCGTCACCCTCTGTGTCGTCGTTCGTGCCCTCGCGCAACGACAGCAACGTGAGCTCGCTGCTGGAGCACGGCAACTACAACACGAACTCGATCCCCTCTCTCTCGACGATGCTCCACGGCGGCAACGGTCTGGGCGGACGTTCCGCGAGCCGAGTCACCAGCCCCGAGCTGTCGGCGGCGGAGACGAGCAGCGACAGCCTTGTGAGCCTGATGCCCCAGCAGGGGCAGCTACTACACGGCACGAAGCAGCGGAGCAGCAGCATGAGCTCGACGGGAAGCAAGAGCAAAGTGTCGAAGCGGAAGGAGTGCCCGATGTGCCACAAGTACTTCGCGAACCTGAACACACACAAGAGCACGCACCTGACGCCGGAGAACCGCCCACACAAGTGTCCGACGTGCCACCGCGGGTTCAGCCGGTCGAACGACCTGATCCGCCACAAGAAGCGCCACTGGAAGGACAAGTTTGCGTCGACGGACAAGATCGTGAGCCAGCCGACGGACAACGAGTCGTTCATCAAGCGCCAGATCTCGCTGAAGAACGAGCAGCTGATGTCGCTGTACCAGATCGAGGGCGCGTACAAGTGCCCCTACAACTCTGCGCTGATCAAGCTGGACGGCGAGATGCACCCGAACGAGCCGGTGTACGGCGCGCTGCCCCCGGACACGTACAACTGCCACCCCACGGGTGTCTTCTCGCGCTGTGACACGTTCAAGAACCACCTGAAGGCGCTGCACTTCGAGTACCCTCCCAAGACGAAGAAGGAGGACAGACACGTGGTGCCTGGCCGCTGCAAGCACTGCCACATGGAGTTCCGCAACGTCGACGCGTGGCTGAACGACCATGTGGGGAAGACATGCGGGTACAAGTACAGACAGTGCGAGTAGGCAAGGGGAAGAGCGTACTGTACTGATCGCAGCCGAAGCATTTCGCACAGCCCCTCTAATGACTTTACGACAGAAACAAAACAAGCGAACGATTGCATCATGCAGCTTGCATACAATTCGCACCCCACACCTTTATAGATACTTACACATTATAACACATGAACTTATACCAGCAAGAGAGCAGCAACACTATAGCTGTGGATGGCAATGCACCCACACACCACAGCCAGTACCAGCCGCTAATGTAGGAGCAAAAGGGCAAACAGTCATCCGCCCTGCGCTCCGTATAGTGCACGCAGTGGCGGCAGGGCGCCGCGCCGAAACAGCTGCGGAATTCGCATGTATTTGCTCGGCCTCCCGCCGCGTCTGGCCTCGGGCGGGAAAATCATGCGGATTCCGTGCGCTGCCCTCTGCGCGGTGTGCGCTGCCCTCTGCGCGGGGAGCACTGTGCCGCGCCCCGGCCGGCGCACGGCGACAGGTGGGGCGAGGGGGAACAGACAAAGCACGGAAGGCCGGGCGCAGGCGTAGGCGCAGGCGCAGGCGTAGGGACTGTTTTCTACACAGGGAGGCAGGATTGCTCTGCGTTGCATAGCGGCGGGCAGAGAAAACGCAGGAAGCAGTCACTGCCTCGAGGCAGCGCATATCATGGCGCCAGGGTGCGTGTCTATCACTGCAAGTGTATTGTAATTGCGTGTTCGTTTGTGTAGATGAGCAGCGGGGGCATATCGTACAGTATATATATGTGTGTGTATGTATGTTTACAGTTGCATGTTGTTTACTCAGAACAGCAGAGTGGAGACAATACGCACCGCGACAATAGCACTGCCAACGTTACTATAATTAACTATCTTCTCCACACAAATATGCATTGCATGCTCACCACCTGGCTGCTGCTTGTGTGTGCCGCCGCCGTGGCACACGCGGGCATAGCCACCACCGTGCAGACAGTGGGGTTCGCCCCGGGTATCCACGCGGTCCCGGTCTCCGTCGTCGTGCAGGCGCTCGTGCACAGCGTCGCCGCCTCGCTCCGCCGCAACGCCGCCTACGCCGTCCTCCTGCAGAAGACCCGTGGCACGCACTCCCCGCCCTGGCAGCTCGGCGTCTTCCACTCGGACAACGCCCCCGACACCGCCTACCCGGCCGAGATCCCCGCCGGCTGGGCCGAGGGCGGGGACGCCCTGCGGCTCGTCGTGGTTTCCGCGGGCGGCCGCACGCCCCTCTACTACACGGGGGAGCTAGTGCTGAGCCGGCCCAGCGGAAGTGACAGTGGCGGCGACAGCGGTGCCCCCTGGCTGCTCTCCGCGGAGGAAGAGCTGCCCCCTACAGACGACACGGGCATGGCGCTGGCCATCCTGGCGACGCCCGCCGCCGCCGAGCACGATGAGTACGAGGACGAGCACGTGCAGCGCAAGATGGCGCTGGACGACCGCGAGCCCATCGAGACGCGCGAGCCGAGCGTTGTCAGCGTGGGCGGCTGGGCCCGCCCCCATGTAACCGCCCAGGGTGCTGCCCAGGGTGCCGCCTCGGCTGCGCCTTCCGCTTTGGGCGTGCTGCCGCTGACCGCGCGCAAGCCCCGGCTGGCCCCGCGCAGCGCTGCCGCCTGAATTTTATCCCCCAGTCGCCCCTGTGCGACCACTCCCATGGACTCTTTGACAGGGCCGCTGAACAGCGGCCGTATGTATTATTAGCTAGATGTAACTATATTCCTGTTATTTGTGTGGTGCATGTAACAGCATGCACATGCGCACTTGTACTTACGTATTTGTTGTATTGCATGCGTAGTTGTATTACATACGTAGTTGTAGTACATACGCTCTAGTACTTACGTATTGCTGTAGTATACACGGTTGAGGGAGCGAGGACAGTGCAGTGTGTGCGTGTGCTTGTGCTTACTCCTTGTCATCGGCGATGGCAGACTCCTCGGCGTTCTCCTTGGCAGACTCCTCAGCGTCCTCCTTTGGAGGGGTGACCTTTGGCATGTTTTTCCTGTGGCCGGTGAAGGATCTGGATCTCTGGCCGGCGCCGCCGAAGTTCTTGGAGCGGGTCGCCTCCCGCTGCATGTTGTACTGCTTCTTGGTCAGGATCTCGAGCTTGTGGCCGTCGAGCGAGAGGATCTCCTTCGAGTCCGCGTCGGACGCGCCCGAGTAGTTCTTCACGACGTCCTCGCAGGTCTCCAGTGTCTTGAACTCCACCAGCGCGGTGCCCTTGAACTTCTTGCGGTTCACACGCAGCAGACGCACCTGGTTCACCTCGCCCAGCTTGCCAAACAGCTCCTCGAGCTGCAGCTGCAGCTTGTTGAGGTCCACCGGCGTGGCGGCAGCATCTTCGGAACTCTCGTCGTCGTGTGGGATGTTCATGACGGCGATGGTGCGCTTGTTCTGCTCAAGACGGGCCTCCTTGTCCTTGTTCAGGTCCAGTGGGACGCGTCTCTTGACGTTCTCGCCGTCCGCGGAGACCTCGAGGACCTCAGAGGTGCGCAGCGTCTCGACGACCTTCTCGATGGGGCGGAACTTCTTCATGCGGTTGAACGTCGCGATCGAGCCGATGGGCACCCAGCCGTCGTTCTTGTCGGCAGTCGTCCGCAGGAAGCGGTCGTAGGGGAAGTTGAACTCGGAGAAGTAGAACTCCACCTGCTTCAGGCACTCCTTCGCGACCGCGGGCGTGAACTCGACGGGAGCGAAGGAGTTGCGTCTGGAGGTGCTGGCAGCAGTGGCAGTGGTCTCGGGGGCGGACATGGCTGATATACGGGTGGAATGTGGGAACGGGAACCGTAGTTGCACTATTACACTTCACCAAAAGCTCATAACATCGCTTTCAACCACCCCAATCTCATCGCAAGCGCAGCTATATCTGCACCTGCCGGCTACTCATCGCCCGATCCAGAGGGCGATGCGAGGTGAAATTTTTCAGTGCGCCGCGTCCCTCCCTGCCGTGTATAGTGATGTGAGGGGAGGAGCATATGATAAAGAGCTCAATGGAGCCCCCCAGTACGTTTGTGAATGCCCCCGTGTCACCATACTGAACCCACCGGATGACATCCCCTCATCTCTGGCGTTTCTGCCACTCGTTTGTGATTTTGATCTCTCCACCCAGACACCACGCTCAACACCCAACAGACCGCTGTTCAACGCGTGGCGGTGTGCAGAGGCTCTTGGCGTGTACATAAGGCCTGCTTGAGGTGAATACTAGTCTCTCTCCCAGGTCAATTGATACAATCACAGTAACACATTACCTCCAGCTATGTCTAACGTTGCGCTCTACTATGCGAGAGTTGTCCTGGCTGTTGTCGTGCTGATGGTGTCTGCCGCGTACGGAACGCTGGCGTCCATTGTGTGCACCCTGATCGGGAAGCAGCACCTAGCGCAGTACACCACTGCCCGTTTCTACTACTACGCCATGAAGTGGGTCATGGGCATCGATGTCAAGGTGATCGGCGAGGAGAAGCTGCAGAACAAGCCCTTCATCGCTGTTTCCAACCACCAGTCCACTCTGGACATCCTGATGCTCGGCCGCATGTTCCCTCCCGGCTGCACCATCACCGCCAAGACATCGCTCAAGTGGGTTCCCTTCCTCGGGTGGTTCATGGCGCTCAGCGGCACGTACTTCCTCAACAGAAGCAACAGGAAGCAGAGTGTCGACACCCTGAACGACGGCCTCCGCAACATCAAGGAGAAGAAGCGCGCCCTGTGGATCTTCCCAGAGGGCACCAGGTCCTACTCCACGGACCTGAAGCTGCTCCCATTCAAGAAGGGTGCCTTCCACCTCGCGCAGCAGGGCAAGATCCCCATCGTCCCCATCGTCGTCAGCAACACCAGCACTCTCATGAACTCCAAGAACAAGGTGTTCAACAGGGGTGTCATCACCGTCAAGGTCATGGACCCCATCAGCACCGAGGAGCTCACCCCAGAGGGTGTCTCCAAGTTCAGCGAGGAGCTGCACGACAAGATGTTCGCCGAGCTGAAGACCATCGGGTACTCCAAGGCCATCAACGACACAAACATCCCTGCCGAGGCCATTGCCTTCGAGAAGGCCCACGAGACTGAGAGCGTTGCTGCGTCTGACGAAAAGACGACAGCCAGCGCTGCCTCTGGTTCCAGCCTCCACCAGGAGTAGATACACTGACAGAGAGCTTTCTCTATGTATACATGTATATATGCAATCGATACCTCGTTTTCATATTTCAGCGCGCGGGGAGGCTCGGCGGCTATTGCAACGCCGGTCTCCGTGACGTTACCGCAACGTCGCAAAGGGGCACAAATAAGAGCATACTGAGATAAAGTGGAAAGGGGGATAGACGATTTTTCTAGTGATTTGGAGCAGGGGAGAATATACAGATCGCCTTTCGATAGATACACCAGGTGTACATTTACCCCTACGACGGAATATCAACATTCACCATCGCACAAATATGACATGTCAGGAATCTGAAAGACCAACAGCAAAACATGCAGCTAGTGAAGACAGTAAGAAAGGGAGGAGGCATAAACCCAGGAACAGCGACAACACATCCAGCGATGAAGATGAGGAGGAAATGAGAGTATATGATATATCCTACACAATGTTCCCTATCTCATGGGTTGATATTGGAGATCCCTACATTGAAAAAAGGGAAAAGCTACAGGAACCCCACGATAGTGAATATGAATGGAAAATGTTAGAGCGTTGTGTTGATCAAAATACAACACAGGCCGCAAGACCGCATACTAGAAATGGTACTACGCGGATGCGTGAACAATGCAAAACGGAAATTTCACGATATTCTTCCAAACATTGCAATAACGAAATAGCAGACTCAAAATATAAAAACCTCAGCGAGGAAATGAAGTCGCAGACGTTATCTGGTAATTTCGAGAACTGCGGAAATAGAACAATTGAAGAGCGTGATGACGAAAGAACCGGAAGGACCTATAACAAATTTAATAAGGGAGATAACAAAGAGATGTGTCATGAAAGTAGTTTAGAGAAGGTGACAGCTGCCCCAAAAGAGTATGATCACAGGAATCCCAGATACACGCCTGAACAATCAAGCAAGAAAACGGAACCTCG
Organism: Maudiozyma humilis; assembly: GCA_037102785.1. Taxonomy (NCBI): domain Eukaryota; kingdom Fungi; phylum Ascomycota; class Saccharomycetes; order Saccharomycetales; family Saccharomycetaceae; genus Maudiozyma; species Maudiozyma humilis. The sequence goes on along the minus strand of BTGD01000001.1, from coordinate 915,995 downwards.
ATTGTCTAAACAACGTAGCAGGAAGGGTACTATACCTACCTCAGTTAAAAATCATAAAGGTAAGAAGTCCCTTACAGCTAATAGACATATTGAAGAAACGACCAAAGATACATCTAATGGAACAATTAATCAAAATAAAAAATCGAAGTCTGATGGGCATAGTATGGAAGAGAGCAATTCTTGGTCTGACGAACATCACGAAGAAAGAATAAAACGGACATCTGAACCGCCAATTAAGAGGGAAATCGCTCAAACATCTGGCCAAGTGTCTCTCAAAGTGGTAACAGAACCAAACATCACCCAAAATAATGACAGAGATATAGACCAAGTCTCGAATGAACACACAAACAAGAATACAAAACACCCACACGGGCCTTACAACAGCGAGGAGGTTAGAGAATTTATGAATCAACAGTACAAGAAATATGAAAGTGATCCAACAGTTATGGTCTATGACAGCCTATCTGGAGAAACTTACTCTGGTGCAGGCTGGAGTACGATGACAAAAAGGAAAATACCACCGAGAAAATATGGATGTCTACAAGAAGTTGCAAATTTGCTTGCCTCTCAACGGGAATCTTGATCATGAAAAGGATCCCGCAATGTTTTTGAAATAAAATAAAAAATGAGATATCTTAAATCTATTTTTTTCTTGGTTTTAATTTATTTTTTATTTTTTTGACCTTCGGCGTAACCGTTCCTGCATTTTATAATGACAGAGCGATACATATATACACAACTAAGCGAATAAGACTTAGAGAATGAAATCTAATACATTCGTAGTAAACATCTTTGGGTCGTTATGTAATAAAGCGATAGAGGTGGGGTGGCCAGGGGCAAAAAGCAAAGAACTCCCCATAGGGGGCTCGAACCCCTGACGTTTCGGTTAAAAGCCGAACGCTCTACCAACTGAGCTAACAGGGAGGAGATCTTCACCAATTTTAAAATTTATGCTTGTTGATATTCCGGATGAGGTAAAAATACATCTTTTCTTCACTTTTTAGTCCAATATCCGGTTGCTGTCGTTTTCAATCAATGTGGAATTTATTGTGTGTATTATAAGCATTTATTTGAAGTCACCATATTTTTGATAATAGAGCACAGGACCAAGTATGTTCTCTTAGAAGGTGTTTCAAATCCAGAATTATAATATGTATTTGAGAAATTTCTGTTTTTTTTTCCACTTTTTTACAATGCATTTGACAATGGTAAAAGCACGCGTAGAACGTTCAGAAATTTCAGCTCTAGGTACTTCATTTTTGGCAAGTCCTCGGTAGGTAAAATTTACGACAAGCCCGAGCACATCAGCTCACTTTGATCTATTCTTTGTTCTTCCATCAGGACAACTATCCGTATTGAAATATTGCTATCGGTAAATTCAACTACTCCCAAGCCGCCTAAGTGAAAGCATCACTGGTGCTATTGTTCTACGTCCTTTGAAAAACAAAAAACAGGATTGCATTGTAGAATCTACTTAATCACACCGTTTCTGTTTAGATGTTACACCAGCTGGGACATTGCACATGAAGGTCCGAAGAGAACGGCGAATCTAACCAAAACCAGGGTCCTTTCACCGGAGTTGTTGTGGTGTATGTGAGCGACGTTATCCAACGCTAAGAGAGGGAAGGTCTATCTGAGAACACTGCTCTTTACCATCACCTTTTTGTTCGCGTATACTATCATCTATACATTAGCCGGATCAATCCTATCATAATCCTCTTACTTTGCCGCCGAGCCCACCACTTTTTGTTTACATATCGATACGGAGCACCATGCAAGAAAATATTCCGCGCCACATACGGAAAAACAAACACACAACAAGCAACTCCCACCCTTCCCGTCAACAAACGCTAGCTCAATGGACGACTCCAGTGCGTCCAAAGCGTGGGGGCACCGCGATGCAGCCTATGCAACCACCCGCGACGCCTAGATCAGTCGTCTGGCCAGGCCCGCCAATAGCCAAAAAAAAAAAATGCCAGAGACGTACACGCCCACGTCTCTGAAGCTCCCGGAGTTGACAGGAAACCGCGACTCGCCAGCAGACCTGCTTGTCCCTCTGCAACTCTCCAACAGACCTGCTTTCCACCCGCTCTGCGACTCAGTGTCAAACAACTCTGCCGTCTCCACAAACGCGTAAGAAACGCGCCTCCCCAACAAGTCCCTGGCCTTCCGCATTAGTCTGTGTGCGAGACACATCGGCCTGGCAGGCAACGGGAAAACGAGCAGATACAGCGCTCACCGCGCACTGCACCACCCAAAACGGATGTACGCGACGCGAAACGGCGCAGCCGGCCCGCCCAATGCGGACAGACGCGAAAAGCGAGCCGCGCCGCAGCAGCTCCCGCATCACGACGTCCGCCCCAGTCAAACGCCGCACGGCACCCGGACCACCCACAGAACACCGCGCAGAACGCAAAACAACAAAACCGCCCCCACCACTGCGAGCGCCGGCACCCACCCACCACAGCGGAAAAAAGTGCGGCAAACCACCCCACGGGTCTCCAGAGCCGCGTGCTGCCCACTCTCCCCTTTGCTACGGCCTGTTGTCTGGGGGGAGGGGCACAGCGCCACGCGACCGAGCACACGCGAGAATACGGCCCAGTACAACGCCCGCAGAGGGCGTGAATGTACTCAAACACACACAAAGACCGGGCGGGCGTGTCGAGAATTCGCACAGCGTCCTGCTTCACAGTGTCCTGTTCTCACGCACCTGCTCTCACTACTCTCACGCACCTGCATGGGAGTGCTCATTCAAGAGAAGAAAAGAGAGCTGTGCGGTCTGCGCACTCTGCGCTGCGTGGGTGTGTGCGAATGCAAGCAGGTTTTGCTGCATTCGCCCTCTTTCTCGCCCTCTGTGCTCACACGACTGGGTATTGTTTACTCGCTTGTTTGTTTGTTTGTTTGTTTGGTGTGTCTGTGCGTGCTTGTCAGAGCTGCTGGGCGCTGGCCGCGCTGCTCTCACGCGCCCTGCGGCGTCTGGGGCGGGGAAGGGAGAGGCAGCCGAGCCCAGACGGGGCGAGAAAACACGTATTTCGTAATTGCTGCGTTGGCACAATTCGCGTGTGGGCGACAAGGGCACGGACGGCGACGACGACGACGACGGCGAGGGAAGGAATTACAGCATATGGCGCTGGGTGCTCGACTTTCTCGTTTTCTGGTATTTATTTTTAACTTATATAAGGACTGGCAGAGTGCCCCTCTTCCCTGTGCTAATTGATGTTTCTCGTAGCAGTCATATATAATATTTGTGTTTTTATTATATTTCTTCCCTTGTGCCTTTCCCTCTTCTCTCTTTCCTTCTTGTCAATATATAAGATCTTTGACTTTGAATCTACTCACATTCATACCCATATCATCTTCGGATATATATACAACTGTCCCGCCCCCATACTTCATTGACTGTCTAACCCACATTTCTTTGAAATCTCTCGCTACATTCTAATAATAGAACAGAAAAGAATATCAGATTAATTAACTTTACTCTAATCCCAACTTCCCTTTTTTGTTTTCTCATTATTACACTAACATACTAATACAACACACACACAACAACTCATAATGAAAGGTTTAATTCTTGTCGGTGGTTACGGTACCAGACTGAGACCCCTAACTCTGACCGTCCCAAAGCCTCTGGTTGAGTTCGGTAACAGACCAATGATCCTGCACCAAATCGAGGCCCTGGCTAACGCTGGCGTTACTGACATTGTCCTCGCTGTCAACTACAGACCAGAGGTCATGGTCGAGACCCTCAAGAAGTACGAGGCCGAGTACGGTGTCAACATCACCTTCTCCGTCGAGACCGAGCCACTCGGCACCGCCGGCCCTCTAAAGCTGGCCGAGAAGGTCCTAAAGAAGGACAACTCCCCATTCTTCGTCCTTAACTCCGACGTCATCTGCGAGTACCCATTCAAGGAGCTTGCTGAGTTCCACCAGGCCCACGGTGGTAAGGGTACCATCGTCGCCACCAAGGTCGACGAGCCATCCAAGTACGGTGTCATTGTCCACGACATCGCCACTCCAAACCTCATTGACAGATTCGTCGAGAAGCCTGTCGAGTTCGTCGGTAACAGAATCAACGCCGGTCTATACATCCTCAACCCAGAGGTCATCGACCTCATCGAGATGAAGCCAACCTCCATCGAGAAGGAGACCTTCCCACAGCTTGTCGAGCAGAAGTCCCTGTACTCCTTCGACCTAGAGGGTTTCTGGATGGATGTCGGTCAGCCAAAGGACTTCCTCTCCGGTACCGTTCTCTACCTCAACTCCGTTGCCAAGAGAAACCCAGAGAAGCTCTCCTCCGGTGCTAACATCGTCGGCAACGCCATGATCGACCCATCTGCCAAGATCTCCGCCACCGCCAAGATCGGCCCAGATGTGACCATCGGTCCAAACGTCACCATCGGTGAGGGTGTCAGAATCGAGAGATCCGTCGTCCTAGCCAACTCCACCATCCAGGACCACTCCCTGATCAAGTCCACCATTGTCGGCTGGAACTCCAACGTCGGTAAGTGGTGCCGTCTCGAGGGTGTCACCGTCCTAGGTGACGATGTCGAGGTCAAGGACGAGGTCTACATCAACGGTGGTAAGGTTCTACCACACAAGTGCATCTCTGCCAACGTCCCACAGGAGGCTATTATCATGTAAGATAGTACGAATCACACACAAAAAATAACAATATCACATCAACAAAGAATATTCTTTGGATTTTTTTTATGTCATTCTACTAGCTTAACACGCACACGACCTTTATCTTTAATTATAACTCCTACATACAATCACATTCTGGCTTTGCACTTTTAATGTTAACAAATATTTTTACGTATTTACTACCACCTGTCCTAATGATGTTACAATTTGTATTATATAGAACACACTAAATAATGATCGTTTATTACTTTATTTGCAACTTGCAGGTACATCGCGATTATATCAACGTGAACCCTTCTTCTCGTGAAATACTTGCTAGTACAGAAGATCTATAAATGATTATGAATTATGCTTAATTATATCTATTAATACATTCAGGTACTTTGCCTCGTAAGCGTCTCAAGTATCACATCCAAGCAGTTGTCGACGTCATTGACAGCTATTTCAGTACCCTCACTGATCATCTTCCTGTATTTGTGTATTTTCAAATTGTCCTCCGCCACACTTATCATGTCGGTAATTTTGCGCTTTCTGCTTTCTTGAAGAAGAGTCAATTGGACTGCTAATTTCAACCTGTTGGTGTCATTCTCGGAAACATCGGAAGGCAAGTTCTCCTTAACATTTTTGTTCAACATAAGACGTTGTCTCTTATTCATATCGTCCTTTAATTTTTGCTTCCTGCGCGTTATATCTGATTGCAATTTCTTAATATCATCACTTCTCTTGGAAAGAAGTGCGCCAACGTTTATATCGCCACCCGTTTTTTCATTACTGTCCACAAGTACCTCAGCCATGCGAAGCTTGATATTCTTTACATTCGAACGTATGCGGTTCATTGTATTTTCCAAACTCTTGATCTCGTCCTCGTGTTTTCTGTGAATATCGTTGTATTGTTCAGCAATGTCCTTTATCGAAGATATTATCGTTGGCAGACCTCTGGACATTCTGGTTGCTGCCTGAGATGGATACATGATATAATCACTTGGAGACATCATACTGCCGTCTAAGTTTAAATCATTTTGGCTCTTGTTTGTGTTGAGTTTTGTGCTATTGGTTTGATTACTTCTTTCGAATTGCTGCACTTGCTCTTGGTAATGCAGGTTCATTATGGCATCTGGTGTCACACCTTCCTTGTTCACTGTGGTACTCAGGGCACCATTTTGCACAAGCATGTCGAAAAATAATTTGTCCTTGTTCTTAGCAGCCAGATGCAAGGCGGTGTCACCATTGGCATCCTGTGCATTTAGCAATACCTCGATACGATACTGTGGTGCGAAATCTTTGAGCTTTGACAGCAGTATTTCGAGGTAGTATACTGCAGATGGAGTAGACGACTTGCGTTTAACAATGTGGTGGATGACACTCTGACCGTTTGAATCAAGGTCGAAAACTGTCTCATGCAAAAGTTGAAATATCCGTGGGAATGTTCTCTTTGTGTAAGAGTTGTGAAACATTGCGCTGCGCATTAGAGGTGTCTGTCCTTTACTATTCACGGTACGAGGACTGGCTCCCACTTCGCTCAATGCTTCGGCGATAGATAGACTTCCCATGGAACAGGCCCAGTGGAATGCAGTGTGCATCTCTGGATCAATAGGGGCATCGATAAACGGACTGCTGTTTGTAGGTGGATTTAGTAGTTCTTGCGGCACGGGTTTGTTTAGCCTCACTTCGTTTGAGATGAAGTAGTCGACGAGCTTTGCTAGGTATTTGTTGACCTTGTCATTAATGTCTGTGCTTGGTGGTCTGGCAGGAGCGGGGTATTTTGGAATAGATGACACAACTGGGGAAGTTCCAATCCCTTCAAAGCGCTGTTGCTCAAATGGGTTTTCATCTGACAGGTCACTTGGGGATGTTGGGAGTGAGGGTGACGATGCAATAGACACGCTAGGTTGATTCCTGGCTATCTGTCCAGAACCCTGAATACCGACGGTCTTTTGATTTCTGTACACTGTAACGTTATTTTTGTCCTCGTTGTCAATATCCGTAGTTTGCTGCTCGATGTCGCTTGACAGGCCGTCGTCGATATCAATTTCCTTAAACTGTTGTCTGTATTGGATGATGTTGGAGTTTGGTTGCTGACCATTGGCGACTGTTGTCACGATAGCATCCTTCAAGTTAATGGATGGAGTCTGTAAATGTGTCCTCGAGAAGGCAATATCGCTCCGTGACCTCTGCAGCTCAGTCCCGGCTGCCAGCCTCCTCTTTTCCTGTAGTGCCTTTGGGGGTCTACCTCTCCGTTTGGCAACGACGGGTGTCACACCATCGCCCACTCCAGGTACAGCTGAATTTCTGCTACCGCTGGCGGCTGTATTGGCATTGCTACTCCTTTTGTCTGCCAGTGCAGACATACTTGCGCTTTTTGTTGCCTTCTTCTTGGAGTCTGCTCTGGAGGTGTGGTGATGCTTTGGAGCCTGTGGTGGCTCCTCCATACCTTCTATGTGTCTGAAGTCGAACAATGGTCGCAGTTCATCGTAAACATTGAACTTTCTTGCGAGGTCCTCGGCGATGGACAAAGGCACCCAGGTACCCTGGTATTTTCCGAATCCACCTTGGACCTTCTCGTGTGTCTCCTTCAGCACCTCTTTCTCCAGTATACGTGTTCTCTTGGCTTTTCCGAAGTTGGCAGCCTTCAAAATGTGTGTAGCGTTGACCCAGTGGTCCTTTTTCCTCTTCATGATGGACCCTGTGGGATGGAGGAATTCGTAGACATCCACTCCAGAGTACTTTGCCGAGTATATTTGGTTTGACATAGTGCGGGAGGAGGTATCGGCGTGCAAGCGATGCAATTTTCTGTCTAAAGTAGTTGGGGTTACAAGTAAATTGATAAATATCCTGCAGGAATCGCTATTTCCTCTTTTCTATGCGGCAGTAATCTCCCTCTTATTCTATCAAAATAGTCAGAGACAAACAAAGTAACAACCAATTGAGTTTCAGTAGTTTGGCTGTACCGTGTCGAAAGATAATATGCTGTATACTCCCGTTTACAAGTAAGAGTCTCTTACTGTGTCCATACAATATCCAACTCGAGGAGCTAATCCCTAATGATGTGCTTTTGCGCCAGTATGTGTGTTTGTTTATTCCACTGTTGGCCTCCCTGCCGCTTTTCCACGCCCGCGCGGGCGTTTGTGTGGCGAACGGCGTGCCAGGGCGGCGGGAAAAACAACAGGCGGTGCCTCTGCAAAGGGTGTCTCAGTGTGGAAGGGTAGAGGATGCCGCACAAGCTGGACACATATATGCCTGGTTGTACACTCTTTCGTTGCTGTGAAGGGTACTTCTGACGCTACCGGTAGGATAATACTGTTACCACGCTATTTCTTTTTTATTATACACTCGTGTTGTGAGCATGCTCACCCTGATTACCTAAATATGATACAAATTTTGACACGAACTCTACGGAATAGTTCACTCTGCCCCGCTTGAGTGGCAGGTTCTTGGTATTTGTGTCGTCAGATAGACCGTAGAAGTTGTGATCCGCACCATCAATCAGCCACAGCTTCGATCTGTCCCCCAAAAGCCTGTTGTAGCTCTCTCCGTCCTCGGGAGGGACAATTCCATCACGGCTTCCGTAGACACATATAACATGCGTTTTATCATTTATCTTATTAAACTCCTCTGTCTTGACATCTACTGTTGTTTGTATTTCTGGTACCGGTACCCACACATCTGCAACAGTTCCGTGGCGTAGTGTCTTCGAGGGGAAGCCGCCTTCGTCTCTCCATGTAGGATGAGCCCTCGTATACCGTTCAGCAAGTCCCTCACCGCGGAAACGACCACAACAATTTACCAGAAGTGGGACATACATTTCTGGATGATCCACAAGATACTGAAACATGATTAATACACCCCGTGAATGTGCGATCACCATTTCTAACGCGATTGATTTGAATATTCCACAGGGCGTTGTTCCAGGCTTTGTTATTTGCGCATTGACAACAGTCAGTAATTCGCCTGCCAAGGCATAGTTGATTATAATGTTCATATCTTCGAGATCTTGGCTTATGGTGCGTCCCAATTCAACAGAAGCATTATCGGATGAGTCACCTTGCCCTCTAAAATCAAAGCGCAAGACACAGTACCCTTGTTTGCTCAGCGCTTCAGCCATGAGCGGTTGATATATCGCGTTCTTGTGAGATTGGTGGCCATGCAACAGTATAACCAGTGGTAATTCTCTATTTTGTGGAAGTCCCTCTATCGTAGGAAGAGATATGATGGCTGCCAAGATTGGGCTCTGCGATGGGTCAGTGGGGTCCTCTCTAACCTTCACAAAAATCTCATTGTCCTTAAGTGTGATGCCTGGTGGAGTAACATCCTTAATATGCATGATGCAAATAGAAATACCCCGTTACAAACTTGTAAAACAAAGAAAGGCCAGTAGTTTACGTTCTACACAGTAATGCTCATCTCCACTAGTTATACCTGCTCCCCTCTTCGGTGTGTAGAGTAAAAATTATCCGGAAATAAGGGAATTTCTAAACCACACCCTCATAACACACATAAATAATAAAATAACTTTCGGTTATTATATATGTACATATCTACGACGATTATATCTTGTTGTCGTCGTCGTCATCGTCATCGTCTTCGTCATCACTGTCCTCTTCGTCTGACGATAGCTCGACACCAAGCTCTTCTAACTTCTCCTTGTACTTAGTATTCTTTTCATCCAGCTCGGTAACTAGGAGCATCAACTCGTCCAATTCAGACTTGTCCTGTTCCTTAGATGCAAGTTCCTTATTTTCGTTTTGAAGTTTCTTGATAATGTCGTTTAGTTTTTCTATTTCTGACTGTTTATCCTCCTCCGATTTGCTGGCAAGGTCTTTCTTCTCCTTGATGAGATTGTCTTTCTGTTCCAATGTGGCATTCAGCTTCTTGATATCATCGGAGAGCTTAGTGACATCGTCTTCCAGCTTCTTGTTTGATGCGGTTAACGAATTCACCTGGTCCTTATCGGCAGAATTGGTCTGTACCGATTTTTCCAGTTCAGCATTCTTAGAAGTCAGGTCAGTAACCTTGCTAGTGAGTTCCTTAATGTCGGTCTTGCTTTTCTCGACAATGGATGCTTGGTCACCAAGTTCACTAACTTTCTTTGACAATTCCTCACATTGGCTTCTAAACTTCTCAAGGGTCTCATTTTCTTTGGCCATGACGTCAAGTTTTGACTGGGTAGCAGAGTTTTGTGTATTGGATTTCTCTAGTTTTTCTTCGGTGGCAGCTAGAGTTTTCTTTAGCTCTTCTACTTGCTTCTTAATATCCTCCAATGATTTAACACTGCCTTCCAATTTTGACACCTTCTTTGTGAGGTCCTGGTTCAATTTATCGACGTCGGATAGTTTAGAGTTTTCCGTTTTGGACTTCTCCAACTCTTGCGAAAGAACCTTCAATTTTTCTTCAATTGAAGCCGATTTTTGGTTCTTTTCTTCTAGAGTCTTCAACTCGTCCTTTAGTCTAACCGATTCCTTTTCGAGCTTGTCAATATTTGAATCCTTATTGGAGATGTCCTTCTTTAAGGTCTCAATTGTATTGTTCAGAGTAGATATGTCACCGGACAGCGATTCTTGCTCCTTAGTCTTTTTCTCCAGAGAAACAATTTGATCCTTCAACTTTACATTCTCATCTTCAGCTGTCGCCTTCTCTTTGGATAAGGCATCAAGTTCTTCCTGCTTCGCTGCAATTTCAGACTTCTGGTCAACAACTGATTTCTTGGAAGCGGCTGTTAATTCATTAATCTGTTTATTCAGAGCGGTAATCTCAGATGCATGCTTATCATTGCTATCGCTCAGATCATCTCCCAATTTCTTAATAGAAGCATCTTTTTGTGCCATAGAACTGGAGATATCGTCAATTTTCTTTTGCAGTGACACCATCTTAGAAGAACTAGTAGACTTTTCCTTACTATGAAGGTCCTTGAGTTCTGATATTTCCTTGACTTTCTGTTTTAATTCCTCATTTGCTTTCTCGAACTTAGCATGAGATTCGTCTAGCTCCATTTTTGTTTCGTCAACTGACTGCTTAGATTTGGTGCTTAGTTCTTGAAGGGTTAGCTTAGTTTCTGATAATTCAGTTTCGCATGTCTTCAGGGATTGAGATAACTCCTCAATCTTAGCATTTAACAAACTGGCACTTTTAGCATTTTCTTTATTCAGTTCACCGATTTCTGATTCTTTAGAGCTTACCTCTAGTTGTAATTTCTTTAGTTCGTCCTCGTGAGAACCCTTGGCATCTGCAGCAGTTTTGGTTAACTTCAGGTTCTGACTTCTCAAGTCGCTAATGCTTTGATCCTTTGAAGAGAGCTCTGATTTCATTTTTTCAATATTAGCTGAGGACTCTTTTGATTGATTGGTCAACTTTTCTTGAAGTTGGGAAAGCTCTATTTTGATTGTACCGACCTTTTTGGTTTCGGCCTCTAAGGACTTCTTTAAATCAGCAATCTCTGATTTGTTCTTGTTAACAACAGCGGCATTGCTTTCAGTTTGGGAGGCTAATTGAGATTCAAGTTCCTTGACTTTCTTATCATGGTCACGTACCGAATTTTGAGAGGATTCCAATTTGGCTTCAAGGGTAGATATTTTAGATGAGTATTCTTGGGTAATATTCGATGAGCCTTCATTTAGCATCTTTCTTTCTTTCTCAAATTCATCAGTTTTCTGTTTTAATGTCTCCTTTAGAGTATTGATTTCGCTTTGATGAGCAGTTGTCTTTTCTTTCAGTTGTTTTTCTAACTTCGTCACTTGACCCTTACTCTGTTGGTCACTGTGCTTTGCAGATTTCAAGTCTTCCTGGATCTTTGAGATCTCTGCTTTCTTATTGGAAATATCCTGCGAAAGAGTATCCACCTTTTCCTTGAATTCATCCTTCTCCGCCATTACTTCCGAAAGAGTTTCCTTACTTTGCTTTAACAGTTCATTGACAGAATTGATATCCGCCTCCTTATCAGATAATGTGGATGTGGCTTGATCCAACTTTTGTTGTAGATCCTCTATATTTTTCAATGACTCCTGCAAGTCGGTTGTCGCTTTCTCCTCTTGATCGGCGATTTGTTTAGTTAACGTTTCAATCTCCTTTTGAGATGTTAGAAGTTTGATAGAGAATTCTTTGGCATCCGCACTTTTCGAGGTTTTCAATTCTTCAAGTGATTTAGTGAGCTTCTCAAGATTACCGTGAGATTCAACAAGATTTGCGCTAATATCCTTCTTCTCACTATCCAATTTTTCGATGGCATTCTTCATCTCCTCTTGACACTTTTCAAGGGCTGCTTTCGCTGATTGCAATTCCGTTCCTTGCTTGTCTAATTTTGAAGTAAACTCGGCTTCCATGACATCCTTTTTCTGATGAATTTCTTGTAGTTCCTTTTCAGATGCCTTTAACTTGGACGAAAACTCCTCTTTTTCAGTTGTTGCTTTTTCTTTGAATGCCTTCAATTCTTCTTGGGACTGAGTTAAAGAAGTCTGCATCTTCTTCATTAGGTCTTCGTTATGCATAGTCGCCTTTTCCAATTCTTCATTTAGGCTAGAAGCATTACTAATCGAGTCATCAAGTTGTCTCTGAAGATCAGTTATAGATTCACTATTTTGAGTGCTCACGTCAGTGAGCTTTTGCTCTAATGTCTTTAGCTGTCTGTCAGTCTCTTCTTTCTCTGACAGCAGCTGGTCTAACTGTGTTTGCTTTTCTTGAAGCACGGTTGTATTTGTCTTCTTTACATTTTCTAACTCTTCTTTAGCATCCTTTAGATCATTGGTCATTGAGTCACATCTTTCAGAGAGCTTGACATTTTCCTCGTTCATCGATTCAATTCTAGATTCGAGCTGGCTCTTTTCGGCTTGGTATGCCTTGATGTTTTCCTGTGAGGCTGCCTTCAGATCATCTACAATCTTTTGTTGGGCCGATATCTCCTCAGATTTCTCTTTTGAAAGTTTCTCTAGTTCATTCTTCAATTCAACAAGATTGGCGTCTTTTGAAGTAATATTCTCATTTAAGGAATCAATCGAATTCTGGAGAGTTTCAATTTGTCCATTAGTCTCTGCAAGTTTATTACTCTTCTCTTCGATAGTTGAATGGGCAAGCTCGAGATCTATCTTGGTAGAGTCATGGAGACCTTGAATATTGGAGATCTTTTCGTTCAGTTCTGAAATGGTCTCTGTCATTTTTGTGATTTTCTCCTCACTCTGTTGCAGTTGCTTAACAATAGTTTCCTTTGCCACTTGAGATTCATTCAGTTCCTTTTCCAACCGAGATTTATCTTCTAGAAGATTAGCATTGTCACCATTTAACGCGGAAATTTTCTCCTCTAAAGAGGATACAGTGGAATTCAGAGTATCTAGCTTCTTCTCATAGTCATTCTTTTCATCAGTAACCGTGTTCAGCTTCTCTTCTATACTAGCCTTAGTATCCTCTAGCTCAGATTCTAACTCAGATACCTGTTGGAGAAGGATATCTCTTTCGTCGGTGATGGATTGAGTTTCATTCACTTGGTCATTTAGACTTGCTTCGAGTTCAGCGATTTTGCCTTCCATATCGGACTTTATGGTGTCCATTTGAGACTGTAGGCCATCTCTCTGTGACTGGAGATCCTTGAAACTAGTTGCTAGAGATTTCAACTTTTCCGTTAGTTTTCCAACCAAGTCATCGTGGCTGTTAAACTTTGCCTTCCAGGATTCAGATTCATTATGTAACTGGGTCTTTTCTGTTTGAAGGGTCTGCAATTTTTGTTCAGCCTCATTCGTTTTCACGTTGAGATTGGAAATGTTTTTGTCCTTTTCAGAAATGTTCCTTTCCAATTCACTAATCTTTTTCTTCAACTCATCGACCTGCTTTGAAGAGGATTTTTGCTCCCTCTGTATTTTTTCTTCGAGATCCTTTTGTTGCTTTGTTAATGCAAACAATTCACGACTCATTTTATTAATACCTTCTTCGGCTTTCTCCTTCTTTTGCTTGATGTCAGCTAGTTCAGTAGTGATGTCCCCAATATTCTCCTCCAACTCGGCGATCGTCTCTTCATTAGACTCGATCTCAGCCTCGTTATCTTCCTTAAGTTGTTCTAATTCTTTTTTCTCAACTGTTAAATCCTTCAGTTGCTCTGAAAGAGAATCAAGCTTCTCAGTCGCAGTGTTATACTTGTTTTGGATATCTTCAAAACTAATCTTTAGATCATCGTACTCCTTGGAAGTTTGAGTTTTTTCTGTTGAAAGAGCATCCAGTCTTTCTTGTAGAGTATCTATGGTTTTCTTACTTTCGATATTGCTACTCTCCAATTCTGTTTTTAGATCAGTGCAATTATTCTGTAATTCTTCAAATGATTCAAATGTGATTGTGTGATATGGTTCTTCTTTTGGACTGTGCGCAAGCGCTGTACGTATGCGGTAGTAGTTCTCGTTGAATAACGTAACAAAATGTTGGCCAAAATATAACCTTGGTAGACCGGTGTCATCCAATGGAGGATTGAAAATATCAATGTCCGCAATGTGTTTAGAAAACAACGATTTCTCCTTGAATTGTTTGATTCTGGATTGATAATTGTCCTGACCTAGACGCTTACTTAGGAAATCATAATATTCCTCTCTAGGAAATGGTGAAGTTTTCGAACAGAACTCATATGCAATGCCGAGAAGCATACTAACGAGGCACTTTACTGTAATATCCTCATCATCAATTTGGTACGAGAATGCCAGTAGGGACTGTAATGTTGCCTTACTGGAGATAAAATCATTGACAGCGTTGAGATTTCCATACAGCCATGAAATCAGGAAAGTGAGGTAGCAAATGGAGAGACGGATTTGGCCACTATTTAGATAGGTTAGGAGCAGTTCACCGATAGTCTCTATTGTGGTTAGAGGCTCCTCGTCGTCGATATTTCCGCCGACCTTCATAGAACGAACAATCTCAGATATATCAGTATCTGAATCATCGGTAGTACTAGTGTACTCCTTAGAACTGTCGAAAATGAATGTTAGGATCTCTGTTGAGAAAAATAGTTTGAATGGGTTCAAAGAGAGGTCCATGTCGTAATTGAGTATGACATCAAATATATTACAAGGGACAGAATGTTCTTGTAGCGATCCTTGATCAGTATTTTCCTCCTCCGCTTTCTCCTCTGTCGTTTCCTCCTCATTTGCAGGGTGTGTAATTTCGGCAATTGGGTTGTCGTAAGAGGCGATTTGCTGATTTATAAAGTCCAATTGGAGGGAATGATTAGAACTGAAATATGCTTTCAGAAGCTCTAAGGAGGTCATTCTGGTGTCGAATGTGTGCACCGAATTCGCGTACAGAATCCAGTTCACCAGAAGGCTTATAACCTGTGTAGGCTGAATGTCATCATTCGATCCTGAGGAGTTGACAGATGGGTCAAAAAATGGAACATCGATCTTGCCAAATTCTACCTGGCACATTTCGTTCTCCCTTATCATGTCAGCGGCTGTCAATAATGCTACAGGTCTGATTCTCTTTGGAATGTTGTAATAGAAAGCTAGACGCAAAACGATCATGAGAATATTTGCCCCCAGGAGTGTGTCTTGGTGTTTCTTTGTGACCGAATTTCCTTGCTCCACAGTTAATGAGACAATATCTAGACATGTATTCATATTCACAATTCGCTGGTCATTCCAAAAGAATTCAACAGGTCCGGTCTCGTCCTCAGTTATCAGCGGCTGGTTTAGCAGATGTGCCAATTTAGGTAAATTACCTGTTTCTAGGAAGAGTGTCTGATTGGAAGTGTTGTAACTTAGAATGTTATTGATTAAGGACAAACAATCGTTTACGACAACTGATCCTCTCAAACTGCCTTCCTCCTCAATGATGGCAAATAGCCTTTCGAAAATATTCTCGAAGGCCACAAGTTTCTGGACGTGGGGAGAGTCCTTAACAATTGCCATGAGCAAGAGAATAGCCTCATCTCTTACAGGCTCGTGAATGTCATCGAGCAGTGCAACAATGGTAGATATGCTGGTTGGGAGTTCGGTAATTGCGCTTCTGGCTCTGTCTGGTCTTGTTGCCAGCACCGCCTCCAGAATTTGAATTGCATACAGTCTAATGTGAAAGTTCTCGGTCTCAAGAAATTCAATGATCAAATGGATCAGTTCTGGGGACTGAATGAGGGCATCGGCGATCCACATCGAGAACTGGTCTGCTGACTCCTCCTCGGCCTTCATAACCAAGGGAGATGGGTATTTACCATTCCGAAGTCTTGACTGTTGTGAGATCCAGTCTCTCGTTAGATCCTGGTCACCATCACCCCTAATGAAGAGGATGAGTAATGTCTCCATAATGGCCCTAGCCATGTCATCGTCTATGTTGTCCTTCTTTAAAGCATTGAGCAGTGGTTTCAAACCGGAAGCAATAACGGTCTCTCTATACTGACGACTAAATGCCTTCAGACCAAGCACTGCCGATCTCCTGTCACCAATTAAGGTGGCATTTTCCACTCTATCGCATAGGGTTGGGATGGTTTCCTCAGCAGTAGGCACCTTCGGCTGCTGCATCAATCCCTGAATGATCTCCATGGTTAGTGTGTTATTGTGTCCTGGAGTGGTGGGAATGGAATTCTAGAGTTTTATACGTAATTTAATGATACTCTCTACCAAAAAACAAGACAGTGTTCCTATAAGCGCAGTTGCCGCCAACCACCCGACCTCTCGAAGAATACCGGACACGCCAAATTTCGTGTATCTGCCACGAAGCCATACGATGTCATTACAGACGACTATTTACATAAAAAATGAGCTAAACCTGGAGTCGAACCCAGGAATTATATCCAAACAATGGCAGATCACGGGTTCTGACGGAGTGTGGAGAGCAATTTTCCGCACGTGACACGTGCGGAATACTCCTTGCTACGGCGTTTCTCAGTGTGTGGAGTCTCTCTAATTGGCGCCGAGGTGCCTCGCGGGTGGCGGACGCCACACTTCTTCCCGAAGGGCACAAACTCCCTCCGCTTTTGAAGACTAAGTATTGCTGCAGAGGGGCGGAGCCCTGTGATCCTTATGTGTCTGAGAGAAGTGCGTGTATTCAAGACTGCTACGATCATCCCCTAAGACAGTTCTCAGTGGGTGTGCTGGAACAGATTGTGTCGTATCTTTTGTTATTGGTGTCTGTGCCCTCTACTGGATACATTCCCATATTTAAGAAACTGAAGGGAGCCGCCAGGGGATCATGTAAATTAGGTTTCAGGGTTTACTTCGATATAGACAAAATATTTGTGTCAATTTTCACCCAGTATTATTTGTTTTTGGCTGTTTGGAATATAAATTATAGATACCTCCCCACGGTGCACGATGACGTCTGCTGTGAAATCAAACAATACCAACACAATTAACCAGATTAACTATGACAATACAACTTACCAGGCTGGTCCTGGAGTTGATTTGGACGATTTAAAATTCAGTGAAGACTGGGAAGGACGACCTGCAAGTGAGTGGTCTGTGAAGAGAATTGGGATTCTGGAGTCAAAAATAGAATCGTACACGTACCAGATATTCAGAAGTAATAGGTATGGTAAGCACAACTTGTCAAAGGTAATCCCTGGCTTCAAACTAATTCAGTTCGCTAACGAGGCTTTTGGATCTGACGGATGGTATATGGATGTGTTAAATATGGAAGTAGTAGAATCTCACTCATCCGTAACAAACTTACCGGAAATACCGAAGGACGAGAATGAAGCAAATGGAGAGTCAGCGGAATCCAAAGAAATGCACAATGTAATAGCGGAAGCCCAGGTGAAGGTCACTTTGAAGGATGGAACAAATACACAGATGGGTGGCATAGGCAGAGCAACGCTACCAAGTAAAGGCCACAGCTTTGCAAAAGCTAAAAAGGAAGCCATTAGCGATGCCCTGAAGAAGTGCATTCTGAGTTTCGAAACTATTATCATGGAGTACAATACGAAAGTGCAGAACAACTACTATGTTGATGGGTTGTATGTGTCAAAGGTAAAACAAGAGGGAAATGATCTTGGAGTCTCCCTGTCGAACATGCATAACTGAGAACCATCCACGTGTTGCGACGTATCGCTCAACATTATATATGCTTCATAATACATAAATTAATAACTCTCTAAATACACAACGAATATGAATGAATAATGTGTTGTGGGAGCATATCCAACGTTCTTTCTGTGAATAATCATGGCTTTGTTAACAGGAAAATAATGTCATAGACCTGCGAAATAATGTTCCGAGGATATTTCATTTTGTGACTAACACCCATACCTCGTACACCCGTACATTATTTTGATGATTTCAATTTTGTCTCGTGCAACTACAATTTCCCTTCCATTTTTTCGCCGCGGTTGCTTACAGCGGTTGGAAAATTCCACCATCTTCGCGCTCCACGTAATGGCTGGAAATCCTGCCTCCGCCTGTACTGAGGGGGACGTGTATTCTCTAACTGCAAGTGTTCACACCTAGCTCTGAGCTAGGCGTGTGTATTGAAGGCTAAGACAGTTAGTAGTTATCACCATATTATTGAAGGCATACTAACATTTCAATTTTTAAGTTTGTTTGTAACATATTACAAAGACCCCATATCTGTGACAATAAATTAATGTATGTTAATAGAAAATGCAACGGACTGGACGATATAGGGCGGTTGGCCCAATGAAATGATAGATTTTGCAGTGTTGAGGACACAACTCAGGAAAATGACTTAATGGCAAGAATGGAATAGAGGAGTTGATAAAGTAAGTAAAGGTGATATCCTGGGAGTTACTATGAAATGATGAAAATTGGGAATATTGAAGAATACAGGACGAGATATTGAATTTTTTCACCTTACGCAAATGCTAAGGAATGTGACTTCCTTCCACATTTTGAAAGGAAGTAATGCAGCACTGCCAACTACCAGACCAGTCCATATGAATACCACAAGATAGCAATTACTAACAAAATAATTTTTATTATAGATCAAAATGGCTCACGAAAACGTTTGGTTCTCCCACCCAAGAAGATTCGGTAAGGGTTCTCGCCAGTGCCGTGTCTGTTCTTCTCACACCGGTCTGATCAGAAAGTACGGTCTAAACATCTGCCGTCAGTGTTTCAGAGAGAGAGCTCAGAACATTGGTTTCAACAAGTACCGTTAATTTAGAATAATTGCCGACTTACGTGCAATCATTTTATTTTAAAACTACTTAACTTTCTAGTGTTCCTTAATAAGGGCATCTATGATTATATAATACATCTATAGTAATCACTTATTATCAAATACGGCTTTAAAGGTAAGCTCTGAGACGCGTCTGGGATTTGCACATTATTCGATGTCTAATTTCATGTCACATGCTACGGCTCTTAGCGAACTCGTCAGATTTTCATGAATGAAAATTTTAGCTCATCGCATAAAAGACGCTTGGAATCATAGCGATGAGCTGAACCTTCATTAAAGGAATTCATATAAAAATTATAGGAACTCCACAAACACAACGCACGATATGGGTAGATCTAAGAAGAGATCAAGAGCCTCCAAGGCCCGTCTAAATCCGCTGAACAATGCCAACGGTACATCTGCTAAAGATGCTAACCTCATCACGAAGAAAATTCAGCCTCTTTTAACACAGCTACAGAGTGCTGTTCCAAATGAGAGAAGTATGGCGATCAGTTCCATCAGTGTACTCTGTGAGGATCCTCACATGAGACAGCTTCTTCTGAAGCAGAAGTTAATTCACATTATTCTGACCCACTCTCTTAACGATGACAATAAGGATGTTGTCATTGAGTCATACGGTCTACTTAGAAATTTAACACTTGAAGAGGGATACGATGTGTCCATCTATCTATGGAGAAACGATATTTGGGTTGCCATCAAGGAGGGTTTCAAGCAAGTTGTTAGCTCATTGCAGTCTATGTACTCTCCCGCCGCCGATTCCAAGATGGACAAGAAGCAAATTGCCAACCACAACCAAGCCAAGACTTTGCTATTTGATTATGCTGATAATCTAATCTCATTGCTGGTTTCATTGACAAACAACTCTGATGATATTCTTAATGAGATTCTAAACGATGAAAATCTGCCTATTGTATTTGATCTAATCGCCAATTTCCAACAATATGGATTCAAGAACCTCACCACAGCTCTACAAAACACAATTCTAGACCTGATCTACGATTTCAGCTCAGAGTCTCTTGACTTCATCGACGCACTGATTAAGCAAGATGCTGTTATCTCGCTCATCGATTCGCTAAGGAAAGACGCCCCAGTCAATGAATTGACACAGGTTCTTCTCCAAGGTATATTGATGCAGGTGCTAGAGGCGGATGAGAATGCCACTCTCCATGCTACTGAATGCATTGAATTTATCCAAAGCATCACCAAGGCCATTCAGCCTATTAATCTACAGCAAATGAACAGCGACCTGAACCTGGTCATAAAGGACGAGGTCGACATCCCTAAGCTGAAGGAGCAGGCCAAGAAGAGACAGTTGGCCATGATGCAGATGCAGGCACTTGAAATTGGACTAGATCTTCTAGCCGGTATCATCGAGATGGTGTCGTCATTGGATGTTGACGTGTCCGAGAATCTGTCGACTGTTCTATTATCAATTATTCCTCCGGTTCTCGATGCCCTGCTAGAGCAATTTGCCGACCGTGTCTTCATAGTATGGAACAACATGCTGTGGCTATTCATTGGTGCTGACGAGAACGTTGATGAGGCTGTTCTTCGCAAAGTGTGGAACGATGTTGCCAAATGTAATGACAACGACATCACATCTATCAAAATGAGCAAAGTCAGTGTTATGTGGGTGATACTGAAGATCTGTGGCAACCAAGGAAACATCGCGCTGCTTACTGAGTTTAATGTATGGAACAATGCGAGCTTCTCACAGACAGTGATTGAGCAATACCAGGCTGTTGCCGAAATGGAGTTCAAGCAGAGATGTTGTGCGCTTCTTGCCACTGTCGCCAGTTACCAGACTCAGAACACTGAGATCAACCAGCTTGTAGGAAACTTCTTCCTAGAGCAGCTTGTGTCCAAGGACACTCCTGTTGAGATTCTCGTTGAGATCACGAGTGCTCTGTTCGAATTGTACAGTGACAGTGAGTTCACCTACGATCTGCCAGTCTTTGTCAACGGAGGTTACCTGGCAATCCTGCAGGATAAGGTTCTGCCAAACCTGAGAAACGTTTTCAAGATGGTCGACAAGAACAAGGACCCAGCATTGAAGGAGAAGTGCAACGACACTTTCAACACGTTGCAGAGCTTCATCCAGTACAAGGCTACTGAGAGATCATAGATTGGTAGTTGAAATATATAACATAGCATGTAATACAAATATGAAAACACAGACGTTCGAGCTGCAAAATTGTACTTTCGCAAAGCAAAACCCGCCTGCATAACACGTCAACCTCAACAGTGGTTATCAATTTATGATTAATATACGTAGTTTTACATACTGCAAATGTGTGAAACACACACGTTACTTAGCATACTGCTTTGCCTGCAGCGCGACCTTTCTCTCGTACTCGGCCTTGTTCTTCTGGAAAGCCCTCCAGGCAGGCTCCTGTGCTGGGGAGTTTGGATTAGGCGTGTCCAGTAGATCCTGGATACCCAGGCAGATCTGTTTCAGTGTAATAGCCGGTCTCCAGTCCTGCTCCTCGTTGAGGATACTCAGACAGATGGTGCCGCTGGGGTACACATTTGGATGGTAGAACCCAGCAGGGAGTCTGAGCTTGGGCGGTTTCGAAGGGTACTCATCTGGGTACTCTATCGTGAGCGGGTAGACACCCTCGTGCCATATGGTGCCCTCCTTGCCAGGAATGCCGGCCTCCCACTTCTGCAGGTTCATCGTCCCGTCGGCCTTCTTTGTTGGCTTGGCGAAGAAGCCAAAAGGATGGTCCTTCCTCCACTTCTTTCTCTCCTCCTGCAAACGCTGCAAACATAAACTACTCATTGTACGTGATGTGGTCTTTGATCTGGCAGATGCCTCTACCCAAAACACAAAACCACTCTCGAGAAATCATTACTAAATACCGCCACTGCTATGTCTTTGTTGTATACACCGCTCTCCGCGCCGTGCACGAAAATTTCTGGCGCATCTGGCGGGCGTCGCAGGAAAGGCGGTGGTGGTATAAAAGGGAAGGGAGGCCAGAAGTGTTGGGATGGATTTTGACGGTTCCAGGAGCCCCAAAACACCATAAATATGTCCAAAGACGAGTACGATGATCTGGACGACCTGCTGGTTGACGAGGATCCCAGTGCGCTAGACGCGGAGAAGGCTAAGGAGGCCAAGGGAGCCGATGCCGAGGGTGCCCAGGGCTCAGCGGCAGCTGGCGCCAGCGCTAGTGGAGCCGCCACAAGCAGTGCAGAGGACTCAGAGGAGGCGAAGATGATGAAGGACCTGCAGAGTGAGTTTGCTAATCTGTTGAAAGAGCAAGCGGGTGCCGGGGGCGACGGATCAGCGGCTGACCAGGAGGCCATCGACAGCTTCAATAACCTGATTAATGCCCTGGGTAAATCAAGCGCTGAGGAGTCTGGTGCAGATGCAGCGAGTGATGAGAAGGCAGAGGATCCCGATTTCAAAAACGTCATTGCTGATACGCTCGGGAGACTCAAGGAGAGCGGAAGCAAGATCGATTCCACGTTGCAGGAGGAGAAGGATGCGGGAGCGTCCGATGACCTGCTGTCGCAGCTCCTAGGCCAGCTTGTGGATGGTGCTGGTGCACCTGGAAGTAACGGCGGTGCCAGTGCCAACGGTGAGAACATTGACTTCAATGAGGACGGCATGGACAATGCGATCCTGAACATCCTGAACCAGATGTCCTCGAAGGAGGTGCTGTACGAGCCGATGGTTGAGATGAAGACTGACTTTGCGCAGTGGTTCGCGGAGCACGAGCAAGAGGAGGAGCACCAGGCCAAGCTGGATGTGTACCGGAAGCAGCGTGCGCTGGTAGAGGAGCTGGTGGCGGTGTACGAACGCGAGGACTACGAGAATGCGCTGTTCCGGGACGAGGTGACGAATATTCTGGACGAGCTGGAGGCGCTGGGAGACTCCCCTGTGAGCAAAGGTTTCAACAACGGCGCTGTGAACGACGCGGGAATGGACGACCTGTCGAAGCTGCTGGAGGTGGACGGTGCTGGTGCGGACTTCGGCGGCCTGGACAAGGACATGGCTGAGAACTGCAAGCAGCAGTGAGTTGTGGAAGCGCCGGTGCAAGCTGGTGCAACGTGGCATAACAGGGAATGATGCACATGTGTTGTCTCAGGACACACACACTCCATGTATGTCTCACAGCTTAGCTGTGTGTGGTGTCTGGCAATACAACTACGAGTGTGTCTCACAACATCTGCGTCTGCGCGGCTCCTCCCGCCCTTATGTTACGAACAGTTGTGTATTGTAAAATGTATATTATAGCTATTTAAAGGGAAGCGCGTTTGCACGTTGGCGCGTTCGCGTCCGCGTCTAATCGACAGTGTTCATCATGTTGTGGAGTCTCTTGTCGACGGCGTCTAGGAACTCGTCGGTGGTGACGTAGGCGGATCTGTCAGTCTTGCCGGAGGCGAGGGCGAGGTCCTTGGTCATGATGCCGTCCTCCTGGACGGTGTTGACGGTGGCGGCCTCTAGCAAGTTGGCGAACTTGACGGCCTCTGGGGTGTTGTCGAGGGCGCCTCTCTTGGCGATACCCCTGGACCAGGCGAAGATGGAGGCGATAGGGTTGGTGGAGGTCTCCTCGCCCTTCTGGTAGCGTCTGTAGTGTCTGGTGACGGTGCCGTGGGCGGCCTCGGACTCGAAGGCCTTGCCGTCCGGGGTGACGAGCACGGAGGTCATGAGGCCGAGGGAGCCGAAGCCCTGGGCGACGATGTCGGACTGGACGTCACCGTCGTAGTTCTTGAGGGCCATGACGAAGCCGCCCTTGGACTTGACCATCTGTGCGACCATGTCGTCGATGAGGCGGTGCTCGTAGTGGATGCCGGCGGCCTCGTAGAGCTGCTTGTACTCGGCGTCGTAGATCTCCTGGAAGATGTCCTTGAAGCGGCCGTCGTACTTCTTGAGGATGGTGTTCTTGGTGGAGAGGAAGAGGTTGAGCTTCTTGCCGAGGGCCATCTTGAAGGAGGAGTGGGCGAAGCCGCGGATGGACTCGTCGGTGTTGTACATGGCCATGCCGACACCTGGGCCCTTGTAGTCGAACACGTTGAGGGTGATCTTGTCGGCGGAAGCATCCGTGGGGGTGTAGACAAGCTCCAGCTTACCGGCACCTGGGACCACCAGGTCAGTGGCCTTGTACTGGTCACCGTGAGCGTGTCTGCCAATGATAATAGGCTTCTCCCAACCTGGAACAAGTCTAGGGATGCGTGGGATGACAATGGGCTCGCGGAAAACGGTACCACCAAGGATGTTCCTGATGGTGCCGTTGGGGGACTTCCACATCTGCTTGAGGTTGAACTCCTTGACACGGGCCTCGTCGGGGGTGATGGTGGCGCACTTGATGCCGACACCGTAGTGTCTGATGGCGTTGGCGGCGTCGACGGTGATCTGGTCGGCGGTGGCGTCACGCGAAGTGACGGAGAGGTCGTAGTACTTGAGGTCGATGTCGAGGTATGGCAGGACGAGCTGCTTCTTGATCTTGTCCCAGATGATGCGGGTCATCTCGTCTCCGTCGAGCTCGACGACGGGGGTCTTGATCTTGATCTTCTGCAGCGCGGCGACGCTGGAGGAGGAGAACAGTCTTCTGGAGAGCATGGTAGAAGGGTGTGTGGTGGAGCAATTGCCTGCGCAGCAGGCAATTGCAACACCAACACAACACTACACAGCTCCCCTGTCACCCAGCATCCCACCATCTTATATAACCGGGGCCCATCCAAGGGCTTACGCAAAGGGCGAATCCCGCGCGAGTCACGCCCCTGCAGCCCCGTCTGGGGATCTCGCCCACCGCGGCGCGTGACTCGCGATAATGCACACCGAGCACCGGAATACCAGAGCGACGCACAGCAACACGCAGGACGGCAATACGCAGGACAGCGGCACCGGAATACAGCCGAGGGCGGCAGAGCCAGTGCACAGCGCCAGGCGAGACGCACAGCGGCACCGGCAGCAGAGAGAGCAAAGCCACAGACCACAGAGGGGAGAGACAGACCACAGAGACAGACCACAGGCCGGGTACCGCGGTACGAGAGACAGAGGGAACACAGAGGGAACATCGAGAGAGCACACAGAGGGACAGAGAGCACAGAGAGGCAGAGGGCAAACCACAGGGGAACGCCGGGACACAGGGCCACGCTGAGGGAACAGGATACAGGGGAGCGGATACAGTGCCACAAGCAGAGGGAACACAGGGAACACAGGGAACACAGAGGGAATACACGGAGGGAATACACAGAGCGACAGGGGAGTACAGCGGCACACAAGGGAGTACAAAGCGGTGTTTGTGGCCCAGCGGCCCACGTCACGTGCGTGTCACGTGCACGCCCCCGTCACGTGCACATCGCTGCGCACGGCGCCGGGGCGCGCGACGCTCGCCTCTGATTGGCCGGACTTAAGGGAGGAGCAGCCCGGCCCGGGCGCACGCACAGCGGGCCGGGCGCAGGGAGCGCGGTGCTGCGCTGCGCGCCGCGTATATATACACAGCTCCGGAGGATATAGTGGGCGCAAACGTATATATAGATACACATATACATAGATACATCTATACATATACACACACCACACTCCCACACACACACACACCACACTCCCCACACACATGTCCGCCATCGCCCCAATTACAGGTACCCTCAAGAGAAGAGCGTTTCTAGACATAGTGGTCGGCTTCTCCATAGGCGGCGCCATGGCCTCCTACTGGTGGTGGGGCTTCCACATGAACGTCATCAACAAGAGAGAGGCGTTCTACGCCGAGCTCGCAAAGAAGAAGCAGGAGGAGGATGCATGAGCGTTTCCCGTTTATTTTGTTTTTCTTCTTTTGCCTCCCCTTTATATATTCCACTACTCTCCTACGGCAGACCGGCTGCCCATTTGTACCGGCGGCTCAGACCGCTGCAATTTTATATTACAACTAGCGGATGCGTAGCGCGCTCCTATATACTATTTATAATAATCAGTGAATGTCAAGATGAGGTGGGTGTTTGGACGAGAAGGCGTGTGAGGCGGGGCCTGTATACTTCTATACTGATTAGTGGATGTAAAGGTGCGATGAGAGTAGCTATATGCAAAGGCATGTATGAGGCAGAGCTTATACATTTCTACACTGATTAATGAAAGTGAGACAAATACGTGCATTTCGACTATATGCATGCTAAGGTTTGTATTAGGCGGTAAGTATCTCTAGTATTTTACGCTGTTTGATGAATGTAAAACGCCCATCACACCTACAGTATTCGTGGATTAATTAATGAATGTAAGGCGGCGAGTATATCTGGTATTTCTACACTAGTTGACGAATGTGAGCCGGCACATTTCTAGTTTGTAAACAAATTAGTTAATATAAAGCGACACACAATACTTATATGCTAATTAACCATTGCGAAATAGATATCAGTGTTGTTTTGTGATGGTTATAATGTGAGGTGAACAAGTATTTTTGTTTACTAGTCGATATATGTAATGTGATTTCTCGAATTTTTGTACTGTAGTTGATTTTTCTGGGTCCGAACAAGTAGCATTTGCATACTAATTAATAATTATGAGGTGGAATCTCCAGTAGTCGCATGCAAATGGAAGGAGAACAGGCGGTACCTCAAAACATTAATATCCAATTACATAATAGTCAGACGGCAGAGTTTATATACTACTTTCATTCTAACGGAATGTGATGGGGATGCGCGCCTGTTGACCGATGACGCCGAACGTGAAGGGCAGCGATGCTGTGCTTCCCGTAGGCCGTTGCAAACTGTATTGACAGCTAATGTCGGTGTTGTTGAAACACTCCTTCTTTATTACCCTATGTATATCTCACTCCTGATACACATCGCAACGCGTCGCTGAATGCGGACAGATTAGCCGCTCATGCATACACGCCACCTACAAATTGAAGGACAGAGATCTCAACTCACGACAACAGCACACCATTAGCACATCCACCATGGTCATCTACACACCCACCGCACCCACCTACACCACCGCTTTGACATACCCCCATACTACTCCCACCACCTCTCTGATCTACTCCTGCACTTATTTCCAGCCTATAAGAGCGCCGCCCGCGGAATCGCCCAGCAGACCCTCAGCCCTGCAAACAAAGCAAAACACACATGAAGCTGTCACAGCACAACGCGCGTAACCTGGAGACGCTGCTGAAGGCGTTCAGGACGTCCGCACCGGACCTGTCCATAGACACCAGCACCCTGCTGCCAATGCTCTACCCCTCACGCAGCTCCCTTCGCGAGACCGGCCGCGCCCAGCTGCCGGCCCTCGCGTCCCGTCTCATCAACATACAAGTGTTTGACCACAACGCCCGCGTGTTCCAGCGGTCCCCGCAGGACATCAACGGCTGCGACTTCAACTACATGCACAAATGCAGGGGAGCCCGCGCAACCGCGCCCACGATCCCACTGCTGACGCACAACGGCGCCCGCCGCGCGTCCCAGCAGAGCCTCTTGACCAGCTTCCTTGAGCAGCAGGGCATCCAGCGGCTCGCCAACGTGCCCATCCCGGAGTCCCGCCTCCCGCTCCGCATCAGACGCAAGCTCGACGGCATCGCCCTCTTGGGCGTCCTGGGCGCCATCGCTGCCAGGGACCCCCAGGCCTCAAATGTCATTGTGCACGACCACATTCTGCGCCTCGCCCCTGCCAAGGACTAGGCGCCTATAAGGGTGGCAACGCTGTCATGCACACGGAGTGGATAGGATGGCTTATCGTATGGCTAACGCTGTAACATCATCACCCTGCAACACTTCAGCATGTCCCTCTACTACAACATCATCTTCTGCATCCTCGTCGTCGAGATCGGCGTGTTTACGCTGCTCGCGGTGCCCATCCCCACCAGACTGCGCAAGCCGCTCACGCTGGCGCTGCTGAAGCCATTCAAGAACAGCACTGTGCAGGTATCTATCCGATGCGTGCTCGCTTTTATCCTGCTGCTCTTCATCGACTCCATTAACAAGGTGTACAGCATCAACAAGGAGCTCAAGCAGAATACCATCTACCCAGCCCACGAGAAGATCGAGCTGCTCTCGCGCAAGTTCTTCCAGCAGCGCAACCTGTACCTCACGGGCATCACCTTGTTCCTCACATTCATCGTTACCAGAACGTTTGCCCTGGTCAACGAGCTGCTGGTGCTGAAGGCGAAGTACAAGTCTGACGGTGGCGATGCCTCCGGCTCCTCTGCGGGCGTCTCCAAGGACGAGCTCAAGGCACAGATCAAGGAGAACGAGGACAAGATTGCCGCTTTGAAGGAAAAGGCAGAGGCTCTCGAGAAGGATTCCAAGGAGCTGTAAACGCGCCATGCAATGATATGCATTTGACTTGGCCTTCTCTCTCTCTCTCTCTTTTTGTAATATGTAATTGATTTGATTTTTTTATGTATATGCAAATAAGTTTCGCAATCCGATACAGTATCTACTGGAAAAGTTCGAAATCTATAATAATGTGCTCGTCGTCCTCGAAGTTCTGGAAGTCGTAGTACTCCAGCATTGTCAGGTTGAACAGCTTTGCGAACTTGAACAGCTTCGCGTACTGCGTCCGCGCGTTGCCATGGGCAACGGCCATCGCAGCCTTGTCGTCGCTGGCGACAGTGTCGCTGTCGCTGCTCAGAGTGGAGATGAACAGTTCCGTGTTTATGTTCTCCGGGGGCGTATATGGCAGCTCCTTTTCGGACACGCAGCTCTCTTCGCTCGATTTCTGCGACCATTTCTTGTTCCAGTAGTCTATGGTCTTGCTGATGTTGGGAAATAGCATGATTCGGAATCCAACAGGCGCTCTTGTCGGAGTCAGGATGTCGCTATTGATGAGGATTTGGGAGAACTCAGGTGGCGGCTGCACACCTTGGTACTCCTTCTTGCAGTTGATGTCCAGCGGGCCCTGTATCCAGTTCTTGCGCCACAGCGAGGACTTCTCCTTCGCAGTGCTGGACTTGGCAAGCGAACGGATCGTGCCCAGCACGAACTTCTTGTTCACGTGGAACAACAGGACGGAGTCGCCACCATACGTAGTGGCACACTCGCGTGGGAATGATGATGTAGTTGGATCGGTTTCAAATGCACGGGTAAGCTCCTCAAACTGGGATTGGTACAGGTCTAGCTTCGTCAGCACGTCCAGCTTGATAGCGTCGTCCTGAATCTTTGACACCTTGAATACAAGGAATTTTGTGAATAGCACCAGGATTAGATTTTCCGCTGTGTCCAGTGTCACTGTCTTCCATATCTCTGGGTCGTTAATGATTTCCTTTGTGAGTCTTTTCTGTTCATCCGCAGGGATGTAGTCCCACGAATTGAACAATGACAGTGTTGCGATGATCTGGTTGTTCATGTTTCCCGTCCTGAGCAAATTCAAATACCCGTCATCCCAGGACTTCCAGTTGAGGAAGGACATGTCCTCAAACGTCTCTATAAGTTTCTTCAATATTTTGTTGAAGACGATGTTTGCCATTTGGAAGTCGTAGGCGGGTATTTTCTTGATATATTTCAACTGGCTTTGGTCGTGAAGGTTCAGCAGCACCTGCCAATCATCGCGACTCTCCGGGAACTGTTTGGTGATTGACCACAGACAGTTCCATACCCTTAGGGACTTGAAGTTGTTCGCTATGAATTCGTCCAGGGACTCTGTCTTGGATGAGCTGGCGCTCGCCTTTGTCAGATCACCGTCGGAGACGACATCTGAGTTAGGCATGCTGTCGTTGACATTAGCCATCATTGACTGCCTGCGAACGGCCTTCAAGTGCTTGCTGGCTTGGAAAAGGTCTGCGCGGAGAAAGTGCAGCACGGAATGCTCAATGAGGATGCTTGACCCCGGGCATATGTCGTGCACTGTGTCCTTGGTCAGTGGTAAGTTTTCCTTCCCGCACAGGAAGAGCACGATGTACCAGTAGTGCCAGTAGAATGAGAGAAAGCACAGGTCGTGCCTGATATAGGAGATGACGACCCTGAACTTCTTGTGTCTGTGTGTGTTTGTCTTGCTGGTAGCGATGTGCTGGCCCTTCGCCTTGGTCAGTATGTACCTGCGCTTCTTCCATGCGACGAGCGGGTTGTTGTAGTCCTGCTCCACCTTGAAGTTTGGCTGGAGGACCTCCATTATCTGTGTGTCGAACTGGTTCTCGTCCGGGAGGTAGAAGAAGGCGAACGCCATGAGTTTCCCGAGGAAGGATCTGATGAGGGAGTTGTAGTTGTTGCAGAATGTTAGTGATACGTGGTTGTCGCGCTTGATGTCGTACGAAAGTTCCTTTATGGTGCGGGAGTTGAGCACGAGGTGGTTGGTGATGATGCGGATGGTCCTGAGGATGCTGTCGGCGAACGTGAGCAGCTCGCTGCTCGAGCTGTGGGAGGAGACCATGAGGCAGGACATGATTCTGCTGACGGCCTCGAATATGACGGAGATCATCTCGACGGAGAGGCACGGGCTCACTGTCTCCTTGGAGCGCTTGAACCCGAAGAACGACTTGTCCTTGCCGCGCTTGTGGTGCACATGCGGGCTGCTCGACGCGGAGGACCTGGTGCTGCTGCAGTTGTCGCTGTCGCTGTGCAAATCTCTATTCTTGTCAGAATCGTCATGGGCATTGCTTCTCCTCTCCAATATGTTGTGGCCGTCGCTCTGCAGCAGATCGAGCAGACTCGCCCACCAGTGCTGGAGCACATTCTTCACCTCCTGCGAAGGCGGCTGTGCACCTTGCCCATCTCTCAGGTATGTGATGAGGTTGTAGCGAAGCAGCTGCGCGATGTAGGCGTTGCCGTACTTTGTGTCGTCTAGTATCTTGTTAGAGAGGCGCAGCGGGTCCGTATTGCTGAGTGCCTCCGGGTCCAACTCGCTGATCCTTCGCGTGTAGTACTTGTTCCTGCTGCTGAGCGTAGCGACGAACCTGTTGAGTGCGTGGAACAGCCTAGCGTCGGGCCCGATCTCGATGCCTAGCGTCGCAGCGAGGTCGAACTCGAGCTCAGGGTCCGCCTCGGGGTCGTACGTGAGTGATCCGGCGAGTGCGGATCCGCCGCTGATGTTGCTGCCGTTGTCATTCTCGCTGCTGTTTATCAGTTTGAGGCCGGCTTTCGCAAACGACCTGAGTGACTCCATTGGGCGGGACGTATCGCTGTATATCTGTCACTTAGACCTGTGTTGTTTGTCGTGGTGTGTGTGTGTGTGTGTGTGTGTGTGTTTATACGGACGCAGCGCGGGACGTCGTGTCACAACAAGCCGAAATGACGCTACGCTATCGATGCCAAGTGCAAACCGCAGGTGCGTAATAACGAGTACGTAATGCAAGTGCGTAATGCAGGTGCGTAAGTACGAAATGCAAGTGCGTAAGTACGAAATTACAAGAGGTAAATATGTCAATACCCAAATATGCCAGGTGCAAAGTGCAAGACGCAAACGTGCAACTATACAACGTGCAACTATGCAAGAGCACAATACAACTATACAAGGCACAATACAATATATACAACAGCACAACACACGCCGTGCACGCCCAGGTATTTATAGCCAGCCCAAACAATGCCCACGCACTCGTTTTTTGCCTGCCCTCGATCTGTGGAGCACACGGCGGTACGTCACAGACGCCCGGCGTCTCTCCAGCCGCCCCGCCCCGCCAGGCGAGAGTCCCGGGCGGGGCGGGGCGAGTATCCCAGTGTCTCAGTGTCCCAGTTTCTCTGGAGTCCCGCGTGTCTCGCCCGCAGAGTGTGGGCATATAGTGTCGTGCGTAGTGTCGTGTATAGTGATATCTATATAGAGGGCTGGCACTGGAGCCGTGGATACAGGGTATTGGATACCCTGTGTCATTGCTGTATATGATGAGTGCAGTCCCGTGCTGTTGATGAACGTATACCGTACAGCCTGCAATGCTTCCCTCTGCAGACGCCTGGGCGGTTCCTCTTTTTCGTGGGCGGCGGCGTTTTTCGCGCCCGCTCTCAGGTGGCAAATGTCTCTTGCGTGCTGTGCACTGCACACTGCACACTGTAACAGTTATAACAGTGCAAACAGCTATTCACGCTGTATTGTAGTGTTGTCTCTTCTTCCCACTTGTCCACTACGATTTCTGCATCTACTACACCCACATGAGCGCCGAACCACCCGCCAAGAAGCTGAGACTGAGCAGCCCCGACGAGCCGCTCACGCAGCGCGACGTCGTCGCCTTCCAGAAGGAGGCGCTCTACCGCTGCATGAACGAGAAGCGTACCAAGCTAGGTGCAGTGCAGCAGCAGTACGACGTCTCCCGCAGGAACTACGTCGACGTGTCCACAAAACTGTCCAATATCATGGCTCTTATCATCACGCTCGCGAACTACCTCCGCGACATCAGCAGGATGCGCGAGAGCGCCGCGGACGAGCAGCTGTGCGCGCAGATGGCTACTTCGGACGAGGACGAGGTCATCCAGCTCAGCGACGCATTCATGCGCATTCTCACAAAGTATGTGGGAAGCACTGGTGCCACTGACATAGTTCCCCCGGACAGTGGCGCACTCGCGCTCGAGTTGAAGGAGCTGCACCGCGCAAAGAAGGAGCTAGCGTACAGGAACAAGGAGCTCCAGGACGAGATTGCCGCGCTGAAGGGGTACTACGAGAAGCTGGTGCGCTCCTACGACCGCGAGGACTCCCAGACAGTGGCGCGCGTCTTCAAGAAGGAGATTGAGGGTAGCAGTGCGGACAAGCACGAGGAGAGTGATGCCAAGGAGACTGCAACGCGTGAGGAGGACACTGCGGTTCCCGCGGTCGCCACGGCCCCCACGGTTGAGACTGCCCCGGCTGAGACCGACACGCTCGCCCACAGGAAGCTCGTCGCGGAGTACGAGATCAAGGCCACGGAGCTCCAGAACGAGGTCAAGGAGCTCAAGGTCGTCGTCGCAGAGCTACAAAAGTTCAAGAAGCAGAACGAGGACACCATCGTCGCCCTCGAGAGACAGCTCTCCCCCTCTTCAAAGGCCAACGTCGACAGCGACCCCGGCCACGACACAGACGCGCTGCGCAGCAAGGTCGACATCCTCGCAAAGGAGAACGCATCGCTCAAACAGGTCAACGACGCGTACCTCGGCAAGTTCCAGGAGCTCGCCAGCGAGAGGGAGGTCTTCAACAACAAGATATCGAGCGAGTTCAACACGGGACTCGAGGCACTCAGGGAGCAGAACGCTGTGCTCAGCAAGGACCTCGTCAGGATCAGAACCGCGCGCGACGACCTCCTCTCCAAACTGTCCATTCTCGAGGCAGAGACAAAGGTCCCCGTTATCCTGCAAGATTTGCAGCGGGCACTAGAACTCTCCGACCAGCAGTGGGAGAAGGTCGAGAGGAGAACAGCCTCGAACTCAGAGGACGCCTTGCTCAAGGAGATTCAGGACATGGAGACCGCATTCAAGGAGCTGTCCAAGATCAACGCCAAGAAGTACCCGGAACTGCTCAATCAGGAGTCCGTCATCTCAAAACTGAAGATCGAAAAGACTAAAGCTGACCAGAAGTACTTCGCCGCTATGAGGTCCAAGGACAGCATTCTGATCGAAAACAAAAACCTCACAAAGACGCTCGCAAAGTCAAATGAAATGCTCTTGCAGCTGAAGGACTCCGAGAAGCTCTTGCAGCAGAAAATCGAAAACCTGTATCAGCAACTAAAGCTCTCCCAGAACAACGAAAAGAGACTCACAGATTCTGCAAAGTCCGAGTCCCTGAAAATCATCGACCTGAATTCTCAAATCAACCGCTCCGACAAGAAGATCACCTACCTCAAATCTGAAAACTTGAGCCTGATAACAGACGTCAATAAATTGAAGACCAGGAACCAGGAACTGGAGACAGAAGCGAAGGCGTTGGCCCAAAAGAACACCAACCTCAACGAGAAATGCGACAAAATACATGAAAAGTTGATATCATTCACAGGAAAGCCCGAGGAGAAGAAGGGACACTACAGCAGCAGTGACGATCAAGAAGGATTGGTCCAGGAGTTGGAGAATTTCCGCACACTTGTGTACTGCTCATTATGTTCCAAGAATTGGAAGAACATGGCCATTAAGACATGCGGCCATGTATTTTGCGAGGATTGCTGCAACGAGAGATTGGCTGCAAGAATGAGAAAATGTCCAACCTGTAATTATCCGTTTAGTTCCAACGACCTACTGCCTATTCATCTATAGACAAGCATGAGATATGGTGATCTGACTAATTCCCCCCTCATCCACAACACCACTGTGGATATGCATATGGGTAGTGACATTTCAAAGTATATATCATAATATTATATATTGCATAGTCATTTCAGATATTGTATTATTATCATTACCACAACGGAAAGATGTATCTCTGATTCTTCATTGGTGCCGCCAATGTAAGCCCTAAGTGCTCTGTTCATATTTTTTTCTCAATGGATACGCGCATCGGCTATCTTCGCGCTGAAAATGGAGACGAAAATTTATATAAATACTCAGCGCCCGCAGCAGCTAAAATTTTTATGTACATGATAGCATGTACTATGAGTGTTCGCTACAAAAGACCACGGAGTCCGTTCTCTCTGCACCACACGTATCTAAATATCCAGTGTGATGCGAATTGAATGGACTCTGATTATTATTGTGTGAGAATCTTCAAGAACCGTGAGTCCATGGTTTATTTTAGATCTTGCATGGAAGATAATTAACGATTACAGGATGATATTTTATTTTATTTTTCGCTGGCCTATTGAGAACAGAGGTAGCCGCAAGCTATTCTTTTAAGACTTGTCGCCGACTGGGTGACTGGAGTTATCGTTCTGATATCACTGGTCATTTGGACGGCAACCAGGCAAGTCTTTTAATGTGATGAGTGGTCAGTATTTTTTTGTCATAGTTACTCTGATTTAATCATTAATTTGTCTTCTTTGTCTTGTTGTAATAACTGTAGTATTTTGTAGGAAGAGGTGTGCTTGCCACGTATACACAAGTGCTGATGCCAGGAGACCTACCTTGTCGATTTCCTAATTCACATTGCAGGTGAAGTATTCCTAGTCAAAAAGTGGCTCTTTTAATCGTATTTGATTAATAGTACTTATGTATTCGATTATATAATGTTGCTCAGTAGAGAGGCCTTATAAATGAATGATTATTTTTTTCTTAAAAGAAATTATCTATGTAAAGGATAAATTATTACTTGGGGGAAAAAACATTTAAGCATCCTCCTCAACAACAACGGTCTGTAGACCCTTGGCGGAAGCAACAAGGACTGGCTCGACGTAAGAGAATAGAGGGTTCTTGGCGTTCTCCTCCTCGTTTCTTCTTCTAGAGATTCTTAGTCTTAGTCTGTACTCGACACCCTTGATACCTCTCTTCCAGATAGCCTGGTTTAGCTCTGGAGCTAGACGGACATCCTCAGTACCCATGTGAACCTTGGCGAACTTCTTGATCTCCTTGACAGCTCTTGGAGCTCTCTTCTTGAAGGAGACACCGTGTAGCTAATTAAAATGTGGTGTTTGTATTTGTGTGGCACAAATATCAAAACGAAAATTTGTTAGTATAAAAGAACTGAGGGTTTCGAATACGATTATGATGTGATTGTGTTGTGTCATGGAAGATGGGAGTGGAAAACGCTGAAGGACTATGCATAGAGTTCAAGCTGTTGGCATTGAACTTCAGATGTAATTCGCATCAATCAACAGTTTAACAAACCAACTCACAATAGGAGATGGAAACGTCCCTGCTTCACCTGTAGATAGTGTTAATCATGCTTTGCACACTGGGTGTATAGATATGACGTCGGTACAACAAGCTCTGTCTCATTCGGTCTGGCTGTCGAAACAACCAAACTTCTTATTCGAGAGTGCTGCTCAACATCCTATGCTTCCCCTTCCATAAACATTACCACAAAATTCATGATTGTATTCATCCAATCGGATTATCTTTCAATTATCTCTTTAACATACTCTCTTGTGTAGGTTGATGGTGTATTCACGAGTAACAACGTCCTTTAGACCGGCCATTTTTCCTTAGATTGTGTATGATGCTTTCTTAAGTTAACGTTAATG
Source organism: Maudiozyma humilis (assembly GCA_037102785.1). NCBI lineage: Eukaryota > Fungi > Ascomycota > Saccharomycetes > Saccharomycetales > Saccharomycetaceae > Maudiozyma > Maudiozyma humilis. The sequence continues at coordinate 880,323 of BTGD01000001.1, read as the reverse complement.
TAAATGCACTACACACAGTCATATACTCAACACCTGGAGATATATCATTAATATCATCGAATTGCTACATCGCACTACAGGCAGAACAGCATGGTTGGGAGGTTGAGGAATTCTCCAGCTGGAGCAAACAGGGTGGCAGCGCGCGCATCTCGCTTCTCCAAAGAGAGTCTGCCCAGCTGCTTCGGCTGTGCCCGCGTGGGACCGGCGAGCCTAGCGAGTGAAATTTTCCTCCCCAGGCAGAGAACCGCCTGCACAAACTATTTTTTCGGGTGGCTGCGCCAGCTCCAGCGGGCGCGCTATCGCCGACGCCCCGAGAGCGCTAGCCTGTAATTGTCCGTGAAAAACAAAATACAGAGCGAGGAAAACAAATAATGTACAAGATCGCGGTGCACGGATGTCCAGTGTCTGGGTGTTTAACAAGTCAAAGAAATATCTCGCCGACGCATCCCAGCGTCCAGAAGACCCCCGGCAAGAGAAAAGCACGCACAGCGCAGCACCTCGCCTCCTCCGCGCGCAAATCCCTTTATTCCACGGAGGCGAGAGCCCATCGTGCAACGGCCCACAGGAACAGGGCCCGGGGGGCCGGATGCCTCCATCCCAGCTGAAACTGTGGTGGAACATCTACTCGAGGCGGCCTCCGTGATCGCTGCTGTTACCATGGCGCGTGTCTTGCGGGAGGGTTTCTCGGTCGGCGGGTTGAGGTAAGCTCCCTTGAAACCGCTGGAGGAGGCTCCGTTGGTCCCATTTGGGCCTTTGCTTTTCCGGTGCGGGCGGAGGTAGTGCGCTAGTCGTTTTCGAGCTGTGTCACTCTTAGGGGTTGTTGATGGTCTTAAGATATTCTTGTTTGGTTAGTAGTGTTGGCTACTTTTTTATGTATCGTGGAGTGTTACTGTTGTGCTATAGCTGAAAAGGTAAACGTGACTCCTTTTTTCTGACATAAGTAGCACTCTCCCTCGGGTTGTCATCAGCAGGGCATCGCAACAGGGTACATAAGCAAAAAACAACGAAAAACATCAGCCATGGCTGCATATGTGACAGCAATACCTGCAACTAACGGGGTTACCTCGGCCCAGTCGTCTGTCGCCGACAAGGGGTCTGGTATCCCGGCTGCTGGTGATCCTAACGAGGCATACAAGCACACGCAGTCGCAGATTTACAGTTTGCAGGAGACCATCATGGATTCCGCCAAGAAAAGTAGGCAAACCCCAAAGTCGATATCACCAGAGAACTCCGCTTCCCCCGACGCCGCGTCGTATGTCTCTGCTGCGAAACCGGAAATGGACTCGCAACCCATCCTGCAGTACACGCGGGATAAGTACATGCATGCGCCTAAACTGATTGGCGAGATTAACTACAAGTCAGAGGGTGCTGGTGCATTTGTACGGTATGTCGAGAACAATGAAACAGCTCACATGCCACATCCGAAACAACTGCCGTTTCCCTATAATTTCGCTGAGCAGTACACTCCAAACTGTTTCCTTCCCCTGTTTGGCAGGAACGAGATCAACAATCTCGTGAAGATAAAGATCGACCCAGTGGAGATAACAAAGTTTCTGACAGGCGCCTCCAAGAGGACGTACAACAGAGAGATTTGGGGTGCCGACATATACACTGATGATTCTGACCCGCTACTTGCACTGCAACATGTCGGCTTCTTTGAGAAGGTTTTTGTCAAGGGCGCTAATGCAGGTGAGAAACAGTCTCCAAAGAGGACGCCTGGAAACTACGCCAACCCTGACAATGTGATAGGCGGTCCATACATCTCGCCCGACACTAGGCTCGAAGTGACAATTATTCTCCTCGACAAACTTCAGAACTACGCGGGGATAAACAGATACGGAGTCAACTCAAGGAGTTGGCTGGGACCCGCGGCACACGACGGACTGAGCTTCGGAATATATGAGATCAAGGTTATACAACCTACAGAGCAGATAGACATAAGTGGCTGGAAAACTTAACCGCAATGTACAGGTACATTTCTGTTCTCTCGATATACATACACATTTGTAATACTCTTACTATTTAATTAATGGATTTTTGTGACATGCATGTTCTGCATGAGTGCGGTGTCAATATCGTGGGGTTTTACAAATAACTCCGATTCGATATTTGTTATACTATAGGAAAGCCACAGGAAATAATTCAGTTTTAATCTATCGTATCTTAAACCGAGCACCATCCATAATGTTGATAAGCATAATGTTGTTCTGTTATATACATCTTCCCTAGAAAGTATGACTGCGACTAATTGGTCTCTTTTCAGTAGGTGTATGAATTTTTGTCAATGTCTCTTTTAGTCTTACCTTGTTCCAGGATATAGTCATGTATACCCCTTGAATCCGTAAGTTTCATCACCACCTCTATGGTTGTGGTATGAATTTTTGTGTCACGAGACTGGTAAAGGTGCTTTCCCAACTATAGTGACTACTAACGTTTTAATTCAATAAATGAATTTACCTGCACTGGTATCAGTTGACCAAAAAAATAACTCCACTCATAGCCAATTGTATACATTGCTCCATTTCCTTGTCCGTTCCATATGCAACATGAAATCGGATGACGTGGTGCCCACCATGCGCCCTTATTCCCTGCCTGTGTTTGGATTCAGCTGCAAAAAGTATAGGGAACCTCCTTTTTTTATTTTTTTATGTAGTAGCAATATTTAAAATAAGCTAAATTCGTTTAAAAACATCTTGCTCGGCACATTAAAGACACTGAGATCGTTTCTGTAGCAATAGGAGTAAAAGTTTTCAGAAATTCTTGAAGTGGTATGACAGTAAAAGTAAGGTTTGCCTCATGATAAAATCAGACTCCTTTAACGTCATTTAATTGACGGAAATTGGCTTCTCATAACCCAAATGCCTGTCCAATGAATAAGAAGAACATAGCAATCGCGAGAATGCGTGATGACTTCACGCTAATCGCAGAGTTTTCATTCACATCATATCGCGCGTTCTGCCATCCACAATCCCAGTAATGGATAGGTAATAAGTCTGTACTTCTAGTTAGGTTAATAGCACCATTTGGGGCACAGGGCAGGTAAGTGCTGTTTGGGGAACGAGCAACGTTTGCAGACATTATCCCGGGATAGTGTAGTAAAAGATTAGAGACAGCAAAACTTATCTTGTAGACACTTTTCTGTAAATATGTAATCTTGTTTTAGTTGTATATTCAGAAAGTATGTATGTTTTGTGTATTTAGTACAAGAGTAATATTATATATGTTATTTTGAGTGTGTCCGACGCACCGTGTCGTCGTCTCTGACGTTTTGTGTCACTTTTTTCTCCTCGAGTAGAGGGATTACAAAGAAAACCACATTCTATGGTAAATGTGTGCATTACCAATATTTACAATTGTTTATTTATCATTAATAACCAACAGTCTTTTAACGGGTATTTTGTTTTGTTTTACTGATTCCATACTTCGCACCATAGCCATTTGTTGCCAGTCTGATAGCAACAATATTGCTTCTGTATATCAGCACAGACCATCGTCTGTTGATACCAAATCTGGCCCATGACTCTCTTGATCTTACACTAAAGTCCTTCCTTATGTCCGTACTTCTTACATAATATGTATTCCGAGAATGAAACTTGCGCATCCTTAAAATCAATACCTGAACTTGATTTAATTGACCAAGTGGAACTCTACGCATAACCAATTGTATTCTTTGCCCGGTCACATTTTCCTTTAAAAATGCAACTTGAAACAGGATACCACGGTAGCAACTAATTGCCATTATTGAAGACCTGGGTTTAGGCCTAGGTCTAAAAATTTCAGGAAACATTCCCATTTTTATATATTTTATTTAGTAGCAGTACTTAAAATGAGATAAATCCACGTAAAGCATCCTGCATGGCATATTAAAGTCACTTAGATAATCTTTCTTCAACAAATGGAGTGATACCCTGCAGTAGTTCATGAAGTGGCATGTCGGTAAAACTAAGGTTTGCCTCATGATTGAACGAGACTCCGTCAGTGTCATTTAATTGACAGAAATTGTCTTCTCATAACGCAAATGCCTGTAAAATGAATAAGAAGAACACAACAATCGTGAAAATGTGTGGTGAATTCAGACTAATAGCAGCGTTATTCTTCACAGGAGATCCTCCGTACTGCCTTCCACAATCCCAGAAATGCACTGGTAATAAGTCTGGGCTTTTAGTTAGGTTAATATAACCACCAAGGCCACAGGGTAGGGTATCACTACTTGGAAGTGCTGTATTGTATATAGACATAGACATTTTCGTAATATGGTATGTGTGAAGATTACCTTTGTGGAATCGATTCGAATTATAAACAACAAGAAATACATTCTAGGATGGTGAAATGAAAGCTATATGTCCACTTTTTATACACAAAAGAGAAAACGTGGGGTGCTTCAGTTATTCTACTTTTTAGTAAAAGACACGTAAACAGGACAAATGGTACTTAAATCCGACTTGTTTAATCAAAATGAAACATTTCATTTGGTGCGGGTGTTTGTGAGAAAACAAATGAATCATAATGTTTCATGTTCAACGTAGAAACACCAGACGACGCCCTTGTACGAATATATATTTCATCTCACTATTAAGGCAGAATGATTGATTGATAATATTACCCACAGAAAAATGCTGCAGTATTTCGCCGGTAATTGCCAAGTCTATTACCCTTCTTCATTCCTTTGTACTACATAACATGATGCAATACAATGCAAAATAGCACCACTGTTGAAATTATTTACTGTCTTCAGCTAATACCAATAAACATTATAATGATCTACGGAGACCTTCCGTACGCGCATTTTGACATGCATCGAATGCCCTGCCTCCGGCCCTCATTAGCTGATGTCAAGTAAATAACTGACTACAAAATCGCTACGCCTAAGGCAATTATGTTTGTACAACAATCTCTCATTTTTCACCCCACTGACGTCAGCCGTGTCATCACAGTTATCCTGCAGTTGTCATGTGCTGTGTCGCTTTTCATCGGCAATCTTTGCTAGTTGCCATTCCGGCCCCTCCCCTTTTTCTTAATTCTGCACAAGAAAATGCGTACAGCCAATCCCCGTGTCTCTCCGCATTTTCTCTTCCCGAGAAATATCGCTAGGCAAAAATGAGGCACAATACTGGCCTGATGAATTGCCTGCTACACACATCGCTAAACGTAAGGTGACTACTTATTAACAAAAGTATATTGTCGTACGAATCTGTCTAAGAGTACATTTCATATCACAGCAAGATTACCACACATAAACTGGACGTAGAGACATATAACAGAAACAGGATGACAACCAGCAGGCGAAAAGACTGTAAGGTCACGGTAGTAGTGCGGATTCGAATGAGAAAGCTGAGAAGCGATAAGCCTTAACAGATAAAAGTGCGAAAGCACAAGCTGACAGATGTAGCGTGAAGAGCGATAGTGAGGAGCTAAGGAATGTTGAGTGTTTTTTTAAAAGCCGACGTACATAGACAAGGAGAATGACAACTAACGCTAAAGCACTGCAGTTGCACGTGCGATGCTTACTAGAAGATCGCACAGAACAAGTGCTGGCTCATATCACCGTAGGAGAACAGATATGTCCACCACCGAGAAAGAGCCGTAGCAATCCACAGAAGATTGAGATGGACCCTACCATGAACGAATAGTGGAAGACACCTCCAACAGGAAAATATAAAGAGAGAGGCTCTGCTTTCTCTGAATATTGTCCATTGTCTTCTCTTCCGGCTGTATTTAGAGTTCCTCTTATAATAACTCTTGGTTGGTTTTTATAGAAAGACGACAGCCACGCTCACACGTACAACCTCACCAATAAATATTCTGAAGAAAACCACAGAACGATACCGATCGTGTCCTTAATTTCTAGAGACGCCTTGTCTAATGTGGCCGGAGTGCCGGAGATGCTAGCGACACTAAACGTGAGACAAATGTCTCACAATGACGCAAGCGCCTGTCCAATGAATAAAAAGAAAATAGAAATCACGAGAAGTGGTGATGACTTCATGCTATTAGCAAAGTTTTTCTTTGCATAATATTGCCCGTATTGTCTTCCACAATCCCAGTAATTCTCTGCTGTTAAGTTGCCGCTATTCGTCAGGTTGATAGAACCACCGGGAGCACAGGGCAGAAAAGTACTATTTGGGGAGGGAGTATCTTTTGTAGACATTTTCCGATATAATATGTGTAAAGATTATTTTTGTGGAATATCTTGGAACTACAGACAACAAGAAAAACCTTTCAGTATGGTTTAATAAAAGGTTTATAGCTACCCTTTATATACAAAAGCAAAAAAAATGTCTAAGGTATCTTGTTTGTTAATGAACCAGACAAAAGGTACTTGAATCCTAGTTGTTGAATCAATATGTAACATTTCATTTGGTGCGGGTGTTTGTGAGAAAACAGATGAATCATAATGTTTTATGTTCAACGTAGAAACACTAGACGACCCCCTAGTACGAGGATATTTTTTCGTTTCCTTATTATGGCAAAATGATTGATTGAAATTATCACACCAGAAGAAGGCTGCAGTATTTCACCTAGGATATACAACTGTACTACCGTTTTTTATTCCTCTGTACTACATAATCTCATACAATCCAAAGCAAAATAGCACAGCCACTGAAATTATTTACTGTCTTCAGCCAATAAAATATCATAACGACCTACGGAGACCATTGGTACGCACTTTTTAGCATGCATCGTATGCCTCGCTTCCGGCCTCCATCAGCTCCTGTGCAGGTAAATATTAGACGACACAATTGCTACGGCCGAGGCAATTATGTTTATACAACGTTCTCTCATTTTTTCTCCCTGCAGATGGCAGTCATGTCATCACACTCATGCTGTAGTTCTCGCGTGCTGTGTCGCTTTCTATCAGCAATCTGTACCGATTGCCTGTCCTGCCCCTCCCCCTTTTTCTAAACTCTGCACACGAAAAATCGTATAGCCAATCCCCATGTCTCTCCGTGTTTTCTCTCCTCCAGACATATCGCCGGGTGAAAATGCTGTATGATTCCGGCCTGATAAATTGCCTGCTGTACACAATCCTACCGATAAGCTGACCGCATTCTAAAAATATATATTGTCGTACGAATCTGTCTAAGGGGACATTTCATATTGCAGCAAGATTAATACACATGAACTGGACTTAGAGATGTATAACAGAAACAGGATGGTAACCTGCAGGTGAAATGCGACAAATTTCTTTTGTTGTTGTTATCAAAGTTGTAGGTGTTGAAGACCTGGGATGTCTTTTGTTTTTACGTTTCTCAGGTTGTGTCTGTACGGCGCCCAGCGGGCGGAACCGGTCTCCTTAACAATGGTTACTGTATTAGGAAGTAACGCACCTCGTTTATATCGTGTAGTAAACACAGAAAAGAGGTATTCTGTCTGGTTAGGGCTACACTCTTAACGCTTTAAAAGTTGCGCAGGGCAGCTTTTTGTTAAATGAGTAGTTTTCCGGCCAGGTCTCGTTTATCAAATAAGCATTTCACTGGCGGATTTAAGACGTACGCTTTAAGAAGAATACTATAAGAAACATAATTTGTCAGGTCACGGGTTATGTTTATAGCAAGTTAAAGGGATGCGCTCCTTTCAATCTCTGGAGAGCATATATTTGACAAAACATTGTGTAATATTGTCGGGGGAGTAATGAGGCATTGTAAGAACACGCAACCTATGAAGCTGAGTTTCAGTAAACCCCTTCTTTGTTGTTGTTTTGTGTTTTTTGGGCGCCTTCCTTCTTTTCAACTTGCTGTAGGTAAGACGGGATGCTTTTCCATAACTTATCAAATATTTCCTACATGAGGAAAATACCTGTCCATAATATGGTGATACCAGTGAGAGTTTCTTGGATATTGAAATGGAATGGAGTTCATATTTTAATATTTAAATGTATCCCAGTTTTTAGTTGAATTGTTTATCCATGTTTTTTGAAAGATTTCGGTACTTATGATTCCAACAAAACTCTTCATCATCTATGGGTTTTCCACATGATTGATAGCTTTTAGGGTCGATAACATGTAGGGTCCCGTAAAAAAGGTGGTATTGGCTATCGCCTCTATACATGGTGAGTGTAACAACATATCGTAAGCTAGCAAGTCCCTTTCCAGGAAGCTGTAAAGTCATTCGGGATTGTACCTCTCAGAATATTCGTTAACCAACTCTAACATGCATTAAGAATCGAGTTGAGATATGCTTAAAGTAGTGGAACTGCGATCTACAAAAATATATATTTAATGAAATACACAACTCTCAACCAATCTGGTAAAGGGCTGTAAACCGATCTGAAATATGTGAATTCCCGTAATTCAGGAAAACAAAAAGGACATTTTCTCATAGAAGTTGGTCGAGAAGACATTTAAACATTGTTATTCAACAATTATTGACTCCATTTATACAATAGAAGTTGTTAATATCCCAGAACTGACCAGTATGGTTCCTAGGAAAAAGGTACATAAGGGATGTAGAATGTCATTCTTGTAACCATTTTCCGTCTCCATCTCATTTTGCTGTACAATTTTCTTATATCTGTATGTTTAAAAGTTCTATATAAGAGAACATGTAACTCACGTATTGTTTCCAGTAATGGCATACTTTCTTAGAAAATTAAAATATTAACATATGCTCAAACAAATTTAATGTCGTCCGGCAGTAACCGAACTTCCTCTTCTGTCACCAACACGCCGCGCGAGACCCATCCTCTATACTTTTTCTGTACTCGGCTAACAACCCGCAGGCGCTAGCGAAACCCTTGGGTGTTGCAAGTGGTGAAGGACTAAACACAGAAAAATATGGCGTTTATGGTAATGATCCATCTTTTTGTTAAATGGGAAATCATATAGCACTTCACACCAAACCATTGTGTCAATTAGGAATAGACTATACTTTAGTATTTCTAGCGTCCCACACAGCCGAGCAGGAGGACGATGTTAAGGGCTCAACTCCAGGATAAAATTAGCTCTCCAGGAATAGCAGCTATCCTACCCATCGCGGAATCTAGGAGGGTCATTGTTGCAAAGACTGATGGGAAGATCGAGGTGTACTCCAGAGAACATTCCCGGTTTAAGTTATTCCAGGTTTACCCTAACCTGCTGCAGAATTTACACATTGATGACCTTAGAATATACAATCTCTACTATGCAGACGTGTTGTCCACAATATTCATCCAGTGCAAGAAGGTAATTGTATTGCTGAACAGTTATAATCTGCATGTTTATGATAGAGTTGTAGAGAAACGTGGTATTTCAAAGTGCTGGATCCTGCATGCGCTCGTCGGTACCTCTGCAACGGACAGTGATTCGGAGGTGGAACCATCACCTGAACCTACCGACAACTCAGAACAAGACGACTCATCAGAAGGGATATCTACAACATTTCTTCTCTACTCTACAGATAAGCAAAACAGGCTGAAGTTATTGATGTGGAAGGAACGTACATATAAAGCAATGGTTGATATCCAACTCCCCCACACAAACGACTATGTGACATCTGCTAATGCCCAGGGACATGGCATCATCCTTACAACCAACACTGGGGTATATCTGTGGAGATATGATATAATGACTTTGGTAAACATTCAAAAGATAGTCGAGCACAAATATCCCAAAGATATGGTATCCGCAATTGTTGAATTACGTGCACAATGTAATATTGGAATAGACGAGAAAGTACGACCAGCAGGAGTCCAAAGTAATGTCGGTATGTCACGGAGTATATCCTCAGCCTCACGCGAGAGTACACTATCCAAGGGGACAAGCATACGACACTATTGGCATGGAAGAGCACGAAATGCACAGACGCACTATAAGGACATGCGCTACTGTTTTACCACCCATCCTGCGTCTTCCCCTTTCGTGATTGATGGACTCACTGAGAGTTTGTTCGAGGTTAATATATCTGACGGGTCGGAACCATTCCTTGTAAGATATAGCCATGAACAGTTTTTTGAATGGAATAGTGAGTTTGATAAGGTAGAGTATCTATCTTCTCACATTCTTATGTTATCGAACTCTAAAAGAGTAAAATTTGTTGACTATTCAAATGGCTTCACATTCCTGGAAAAGCACATACCAGAGGGAATCAAAGATGTTCAGAAAATTCTTGGAACATATTTGCTTATATGGACAGTAAATGATGAGATATTACTCTTCCATTACCAAGTTGATGATGGTACCGCCTCAGTTGATAGTGCAAGTGGGATCGGATACGATGATGACGGTAGCACAGATCAGGTATCGATATGTGGTAAGTTTCATGATTCGAATTTCTATTATTTATGGAGAAAAGTGTTGTTTTATCGCTTCTTCCTTTCCTCTCCATACTCGGTGGAGCTCTGTGCCTCGCCTGACCCGCAATATTCGCTTGATCTGGCAGCAATGAAACTAAGAGATTTCACTGTATTGTGGTGTCTTAAGATTTTTGAATCATTAGAAAGATGTCTAGACGTTGTTTATTCGAAGCAGGCGTTTTCGAGACTAATGAACCATGACGTGAGTACTCGATCAGTCACATTTAATAAACATAGAACAGATAAGTTAGAAGAAATCATTACCGATGGTGTATTTTCCTCATTGATAGAAGCATGGGCGCCGCCACAACTAGTAATTCTTAACACCCTCCCTCCTTCTATATCAAGGCTCATTGATGATCTTACCGGCGAAGAACACAACTGTATCGATAATTCTAATTCTGGGGAAAGAAATTTTGAATATAGAATACAACCTCAATTGGTCCGAAGATATATTATCCCTTATTTGACAGATACAAGAAGAAATGTGAATAACTTATTAAAGAATAATAATAGCGGTATTGAATGGCATTATTATACTAGAAGTATACTTCAAAAGCTCGATTTCTTCCTTCTAGACGATCACGGATCCATAACAATTGATGATATGTCGAGATTGCTTGATACAGTTTTATTCAAAATATACATGAAGTATAACCCTAATATGGTAGGACCATTTTTGAGAGTGGAGAATAGATGCGATGAAACTGCAGTAGTAGATGACTTAAAATCCAACAACAAATCCCAAGAGCTTGTCGATTTCTATTTCCAAAGGAGTAAGCACAAAGAAGCTCTGGAATATTTGGTAAACATTATAAACTCGACTTCCCATCAAGCAGATGCGGACAAAATAAAGCTTCTGGTAAAAGAGTTGGTAATTGCGTATTTGAAGAATTTAACTGAGAGCTACACAGATGATACGCTATATTATACAGCATGGGTATTAAAGAATTATGGGACCACGAATGATCAGAAAACTGAAATATTGAAGGAAATCTTTTTGAATGATAACCATATTATGATGACCACCGGACAGTTACCAGTTTACAATTTTATCAAAAGATATGACGCCCCACTCTCATTGTCATATCTAGAGTTAATAGTTAGTCGAGGCAGAACCGAGTCTGGTTCACTTCTGATCGAACTCGTTACTAGATATCTGGATAATGTAAACGAATTAAAAGTAAGACAAAAATTGAAATCTGTATTGGCGCTTCCTATTGAATATGACACTCAGAAGATGATTGATGTATTTGACTCTGTTTTAAATGGTGATTATAGGGATGAGACCCAACAGTTGGCAGCAGAAATACGGCGTTTTATTAAAGTGATGAAGACATACCCACTCTACAAAAGCGGTGCCCATAAAATATCCATTGATATTTTATTCAATGAAATTTGTGACTACAGGAAGTCCAGTTTGTATTGCGACAAAGTATTTCGCTCTAATGAGGAACAAGGTATAGAGTTGATGCAGTATCTCTTTAGTAAAGTCATTGAGAAATATGAGGAGACTTTGCAAGATATTCATTATGATGCTAATTCTGTAAATCACAGTACAACTCTTATTTCAATGTTCTTAAAGGATCATGGGTCCCATCTCGGCAGCTTAGCGATTCTAAAATTGTTGCCTAAATCTCTTCCCATCCAAACAATTGGCTCTGATTTGATAACAATTATGAAATCCACCCTTACACACAAAGAAGAAATTGGTATAAAGCGTTCATTACTACAGGCCCAGCTAATCGACCAATCAAACAAACTTGACGAAGAGTTGGAACATTTTACAACCATCGGCGACACCAAGCGCTGCCCAGTTTGCGAAAAGAATTTCTCAGTCCTGCTCTCTGAGGAGGTAGTTTGGTACCGTGTCAAAGAGAAGGATTATGTTGTACATCAAAATTGCTCCAAGACACTGGAAAATCGGTTATTTCCTGGTGGACGTGTGAAATCAGACGAGGAGCAACACCCTCGGACTGTCAAAGATGCAAAAGAATCGCTTATGTCATCGGGGTAGAGAAAGTATCAGAACCCACTTAAATATTTAAAAATAAAGCATGATCTTAGGTTTTTTTTATTATTACTGTACAAAATATATTGATATTGGAAAGAAAAAACATTTATATATCAGTATTTATGTAAATACGAATAATTTAATACATTCTCTTTCTATGGCAAGTTGGCAATGGGTATTCAACTACCTAACTGGATATTCTCCTCTGGAGTAAATGCACATTCACTGCACTTATATGGAAGCTAGGGAATCGAATAGGACGGAGATACTCTCACCGTAGTGGTCACGACGAATACATTCGGCGAAGATTGGAGAGACGTCAATGCTGACCAGCTTCTTCGAGTTGGTGAGACGTTCCTGGGAAATTGGGAATGTGTTGGTAACAACGATCTGGTGGATGTACTCGCACTGCTCCAGCTGCTCCAGGCAGTCGCCGGTGAAGATACCGTGGGTGGCGACGACGTAGACTCTCTTGGCACCACAGTTCTGCACTAGGTGCTCGGCAGCACTGATGAAGGAACCTGGTCTGTCGATCATATCGTCGAGGATGATGGCGGCACGGTCGCGGACGTTACCGACCAGGGTGATCAGCATCTCCTTGTGGGCCTCCTCCTCCTCTTCGTCCTCATCCTCTGAGTCGGCAGTGTCGTAGGTACCGCCAAGGGCGTAGGAAGCGCTTGGTGCGACTGGGGTAGCCTCGGCGTCGTCGTCAGACTCCATGGCGACCTCGTTGTCGTCGTCGACCTCGTCATCGCCGATGACGTGACCGTTGCGGATTCTGGCGGTCTGGATACCGTTGCTGAAGATGATGTTCTCCTCCTCGTTTGGATCGTCGCCCTGTCTGACGATTGGTCTGCTCTTTCTGAGCATGGACTGCTTGCGGAGCTTGAGCTGGGTGAGGTCCTTGTTCTGGGAGTAGAGGTCCTTGGCGCGGCGGCGGTCGGTGTGGATCATGGCGAAGTTGATCTTGAGGGCGTCAGCGAGAGCGGTGACTCTCTTGGTACCACCTGGGTTCTTGGACACAACGACTGCGTCCTCGTAGTCAGGGACGTTCTCCCTGATCCACTTGGCGAGACTTGGTCCACCGTACAGGTTGTCGACTGGCTTGGTGAAGAAACCCTGCATCTGGGAGGCGTGGAGGTCCATGGAGACGACGTGGTCGGCTCCGGCCATGATGAGCAGGTTGGCGAGCATCCTGGCGGTAATGGCACCTCTGTGCTTCTTCATTTTGCACTGCTTGGAGTATGGGAACTGTGGGATCACGGCAGTGATCTTCCTGGCGGAACCACCTCTGCAGGCAGAAACGAGGATCAGCAGCTCCATGATGTGGTCGTTGACGGTGGGGGAACCGGATTGGATGACGTAGACGTCCTCGTCACGGACAGAGACGCCGATCTGGACCGAGGTCTCACCGTTGGCGAACTTCTTGAGGGAGCAGGGCGCCTCCTCGATGCCCAGTCTCTCGCAGACGAGCTTGCCGAGGTCTGGGTGGGAGTTTCCGACGAAAACTTTGCACTTGCGCATGGTATAGGTATGAAGAGAGAGGTGTGTAGGCAGGGACGAGCGCTACTGGACTGCAGAAACGGACAGAGTCGCGGAACTATAGGGGTCTGGGACGGCTATTCACAGTACGAGATGATAAAACACAGCAAAGACAAGACTCCAGCACCCAACCACAAGTCCCCAGCGCCTCATATACACCACAAACGCATCCACATCCCGCGAATCTCATCTACAGCCGGCCCATCCACCTGAAACACAGGCCATCGCCCTTGTGCTCGAAGCTGCGATGAGCTGAAAGTTTCGGCCTGCAGTGAAAAATTTTATTGCGGGCGAGCGGAGGTCACGTCGCACGGCGCGACAGGGCCCTGTCATGTGACAGCGTCAGTGCGATGGGCATCGCCGTGGACGCCGCCGTGGACGCCGCTGGCGGCCAGGGTTTGGTGCTGTGCTGTCCCAGGTCGTGTGTGCGTGGGGTTATAGTATGCGTTATATCGTTGCTGGGGCGTATGTAGGTGCGGCGCTTCTGGTAGCGGCCGGATTCGGCTATAGCTGCATGGACATGCCGGCGTCAGCGTCGTGGGAGAGCTGCTCTGCGGTGTAGTTGCCGAGGTCGTCGGCGCGCCCGGAGTTGCTGAAGGCGGCGTAGCTGCCGAGAGCGTCCTGAAAGCCCGTGTATATGGCCGCGGGTTCGTTTGCTTGGCCCTGCGGCGGCACAGAGGTCTCGACAGAGGTCTCCGGGGTGTAGTTTTCGTACTGCTGGTCCGCTTCCCGGTCCTGCTGCTCGCCGTATATTTCCATTCCTGCCGCTAGCGCCTCGTTGCAGTTGTTTACGAGGTCGTCGCCGCGGTTGATGCCGAAGTTCGCAAAAGTGAAGAGCGTTTCGATCTCCGCGTTGTAGTGACGGTCGTACATCGAGTACTTTGGCGTGAGGATGAGCTCGACGCTCTGCATTGTGAATTCTGGGGGCGTGTCGCCGGTTTCCACCATGATCTGGTGCCCGCTGCGCGGGAACAGCCCGTCCAGCACAGTGTCGCGCTCCAGTGTCAGCAGGATCTCCAGCTTGTGGCCCTCGTTGCGGTACGCCACTTGTCGCGACGCATGGTACAGCACCGAGGAGTACGGGATCTGTATTCCGTGGCCCAGCCCGTCAAACCACAGCACAATACAGTGGTTCAATATAAACAGCTCCACGGGGTCGAGACACTCTGTGTTCTGGCCATCGCTGCCAACAGCACCGCCCATCACGCTCAGGACCAGGTTCCGCCCGCCGCCCAGCAGCAGATCCAGCGCCGACGCGTTCTGGTCCTGCTCCAGGCTCTGGTTCATCTCCGGCTGTGTCCGCCGGTACTGCTTGTATGGCACGACGTTCTCCACCGTCGGTTTCACCCACACCGCGCAGCACCCAGTGGTGCCCACGCTCTCGCTCGTTACGGTATCGCTCATTTCAGTCGCCTGGGGTTGTTGTAGCCGTGTACAGAGCTTCAGACACCCCGATGTAGTCACTCATGCCGCATGATATAAGCTGCTGACGCCAGTCAAATTTGAGCTGCGGCCGATTTTCCACCGCGGGCGGCGGTCCGTGCGGCGTTTTCTGGGGGAAGGCAACGGCCGCCGCGCAATAAACCGATCGCCTGTGTGGGGTGTCAGAGTATTGCACTGTGACGTTTTGTATTGTTGGGATGTGTGAGTGCTGGTTTGTGGGTGTGTGATGTGAGTAGTGTTGGGTTGGATGTGTATTTTGTTAATTTGGTGAGGCCGCTGGGCGTGTGTGAAAGAGGGAAGATCTGGACATGCCGAGCATATAGGGATGAGCAAATATGGGAAAGGTTTCGTTACTTATCAAGTGGTGGTAATACACATATTGAAGAGTTTGGGCGAACGATGCAGTGATTGTGGATGTTTTGGAATTTCCCACTCATTTTACTAAGGTAGTGCAATATATGCAGGGTAGTTGTGTTTTAAGAGCGTATTTTTCTTGCTTTATATAGCAGGTCCTCTAGAATAACGTATTTACCTTGGGTGATATTATTCTGCCACCTATAATGTACTGTGCATTGGTCATGAAATATATCATTTCTTATATTAGGTTCGTCACACTGTGAACTGCGATCCCGTGATTTTACCCGCCGGTTGGGTTGAACTGTCATCTTCATTACGAAATATGGAGCGACTCGTAAAGATCACGTTTCATGGCCCACATGCATCACGTTAAAGTAATACGGGCATGTACTAATACGTGTATTATATAAGCAGCCTGTACAGTTGCAACCCTGCACAATCCCGAACGCCCATATTAAGCGATCTATACTGCACCTACCACAGCACGTACCCATTTGCTTTCCGCACAAGGCACTACTATCGCAAAGCGTATCGGTTCACCCCACAACAACATCAGTGCAACCACGTTCCAGCTATTCACCCTGATGATCAGCTGCATCGTTTGGCCATCTCCCGCCGCGTTTATTACCGGCACAAATTCGTGCATTGGAGGAAGACGCCTGGCGCGCTTCTTGAATTAGTTATATACCGGTATTCGAATGTATGTATTGATGTGCCGCCGCAGCCGCATCACTCATTTCGATTTGCGCACGCGCACGCTCACTTGAGGACCTTGCCGTTCTCGTCGATGAATATGATGGTCGCCTGCTGGTCGAAGCCGTTGAATGCGGTGGCGGCGGAGGAGGTGTAGGCGCCCAGGTTCTGGAAGAAGAGCCAGTCGCCGACGACGAGGTCGTGCTTCATGTAGTACTCCTTCGTGATGCAGTCGAGGCCGTCGCAGGTGGGCCCCCAGATGGAGACCTTGTGCTGCTGGGAGCTGGAGTGTGTGGCGCTGGTGGACTCGTCGTCGAAGTAGTGGAATGCGCCGGCGTGGTGCAAAGTGCGGGGCGTGGGCTCCTGGTGGTCGAAGAGGATGCAGTTCATGTTCCCGTAGACGCCGTCGTTGATGTATATCATGGACTCGCGAGGGGAGACCTTGCGCTTGGCGATGACGTTAGCGCCGAGGGTGAACGCGGAGGCGACGAAGTAGCGGCCGGGCTCAGCGATGATGCTGACGTTGTTGGAGCTGTCTGCGGGGAAGAACTCGTCGAGGGCCATGTTAAGGACGTGGGCAGCCTCGGCGAAGGACTCGAGCTGGAAGCCGCCGCCGACGTCGAGCACGGTGAGTGGTTGCATGTGGAACTCGTTCTGGACGAGGTCGAAGACCCAGCGGGCGTCGCGCGTGGCCTTGTACAAGGTGCTGAAGTCGTTCGCGCCGGACCCCACGTGGAAGGAGACACCGCAGAGGTTCAGCTGCAGCTCCTTGCACGTGGCGACGAGCTCGCAGACGTTCTCGAGGTCTGCGCCGTACTTGGTGGAGAGCCGGCACTGGGCAGTGGAGTCGTCGGTGGCGATTCTGAGAAACAGCTGCGAGTCCGGGTGGAACTTCTTGATCTTGTGGAGCTCCTCGACGTTGTCGAAAGTCGACTTGAGGACGCGCTTGTCGCTGGCGTAGCGGATGAAGGAGGCCATCTTGCACGGGTTGGCGTAGATGATGCGCTCGGGGGCAACACCTAGCCCCAGGATAGTCTCTATTTCGAGCTTGGATGCGCAGTCGAAGTTGACGCCCATGGAGGCAAGCCGCGTGAGCACCACGGGGTTGGGGTTGCATTTGACTGCGTAGAAGGGCTGGACGCGGGGCAGGTGCTTCTTCCAGTTCCTGTGCAGGTTGTCGATCTCGCCGAGGTCGCCGACGAAGAAGGAGTTCTCTTCCCCGGGCAGACACGTCTCTGCGTTGATACGGGCGATGTGCTGTGTCATCTGCTGGCTGATGACTGCGTGGGCTGGCTGGTGTGGCAGGATGCTGAACTCCGGGTGCTGCTTGCGCAGCTTGTCGAGGTGCACAGCGAGCTCATCGTCGGTGAAACGGGCCTTCACATCGATGCCAGGGGATACTGTGGCAACAGCAGCAGCAGCGCCATCCTCTACTAGAGTAGCGGATGAGTTCTGGAACCCGTGGGGATAGTACTCTTGAGCAGACTGGACGGACATGGCAAGGATACAGGGCTGTAGTGGCAATACAGAGAACAAAACGTTAAAAAAAGCAAACAACAAGAAAGAAAGATCAAGAGACACGTTTATATATACTCATATACATGTGTCACCGCAGGGGAATATTGCTCGTGGCCCGGCCAAGCACGGCCATCGCCGTTGCCGGGGCGGGCCTCTGCCAGTGCCAGTGCCACTGCCACGGCCCACGGGACAAACAAACGGGCGATCCGGCGCACGCGGCGCTGATTCGCGAGGCGAAAATTTTTCACGGCGGGTGCGAGAGTTGAGGGGCGCGCGGCTGTGCATGCGCAAATATAAATAGCCGGCGGCGGCTGTGGTGTGCGGGTGGGGAGTGGGCGGCAGAGTGGGCGGCAGAGTGATTAGGGGTGCGTCTCGCCCCCTTGTCGTGGACCCCTGACTGCATTCGCGTGCGTGCTGTACCCCAACGTGTGTTTCCCTTCTATTATCTGCATGGCCGCCCTCATGCCCCTGTCCGGTACCTCCGTGTGCATCCCTCCGTGTCCGTGTCTCCGTGTCTCCCTGTCTGATTGTCGATGCCTCGCTGATCCGGTACCCCGATGCCTGATTGTCGGTGATTCCGTCGTCCCCTGGGAAGGGTATTGTGCAGTGCGAATGTGTAGGGTGTCGCTGTCTTATGAATATGTATTATGCAGTGTGAATGTGTAAGTTGTCTCCCTAACGTATGTTGTGAATATGTGTTATGCAGTATGAATTATGAATGTATGTATGAATGGCATTACACCGCAGTCTCCGTAATGGTGTTGCAGAAGAGGCACCTGTAGCCCTCGCGCTCGCCGTCGAGGCCCGGTACGGCACCCCGCACCACCCCATTCGCGCGCATCATGTTCAGCTCGCCCTTCGTGGGGATCTTGCGGCACGCGTCGTTGAGGCAGCGCGTGTGCGTCTTCTTGTACCGCAGCCCGCACGAGTTGCACAGCTGGTCCTGCTTGCGCGCCGACCAGCTCGGCCTCCAGCAGGGGGAGTCGCTCGAGTGGCACGACACACAGACGCGGTGTGCATGTCCATGTCCATGTCCCGCCCTGCTCTTCGGAGCCTTCTGTGGGAGTGGCTGTGGCAGGGACAGGGACAGGGACAGGGGAGGGATGGCGCCCTGCGTCACAGTGATGTCACCGTGACGCGCGGGGGACGAGGGGGAGGAGCCCACGGGGAACCTGTGGTACTTCGGAGTGGGCGGCGTCGCTGCGCCGCTTCTGCGGCGCACGGGGGATGCGGAGCGGCCGCGGGCGCGTGCGGGGGAGCGCGCGCGCGCATGCTCTCTTCCCTCCCCCTCGCTGTCACTGGAGTGCGCGGAGGACTCGCGGCTCAGCCGCATGACAAGCTGGCCCTGGCCGCGGGGGCCCAGCGCCTGCGCCGCAGAGCGCGACGGAGAGGCGAGTGTGGACGCCGTGTAGAATTTGCGTGGGGACACCGGCGCCCGGGACTTGCGCGCGCCCCTCTTGGTGACTTTCTTCGATGTCGTGGAGAGGACGTCGCGGTTGTCCAGCAGGTGCTTGATCTGCAGCGCCTTGAAGCTGTTGCTCTTCTTGTGCGAGGATGCCGTGGGCGCGGCCGTGCTGGTGCTCGCAGTGGTGGCGGGTGTGCCCTTCACGTGCTGCACGAGCTTCTCGCTGACGAAGGGGCTGAACTGTGTGTCGGGGGAGTGGTGCTCCTCCACGGGCGAATCTGTGGAGCGTCTGCGGCGCGGGGACATGGGCGGCGTCACGGGGGCCGCGGGGGCATGTGTGCCCTTGCCCTTGCCGCTGCCACGGGCGTCCGCCAGCTGCTGGAACGCGTCGCGCGCCTCCAGCACCGAGGGGATGTGGCCCTGCTCGTCCGCAGCAATCGCCGCCGACAGGTTCGTGTAGCCGCTGCGCGTTGCGGCCCCTGGCGCGGCCTGGCGCTGGATTTGCGCGTAGCTCGAGGCCGCGTCGCGCCTGCACCAGGCCACGAGGGCCTCGTGCCAGTGCGGTGTGCGCTCGGAGGTGTCGGGGTACGCGTGCGCGTGTTCCTGCACGCGCGGGTCCGGCAGCAGCTGCAGGTGGCGCAGGGGGGGGAGGGATGTGGGGGAGGCAGTGGCGACATTAGGCTGCGCCAGCGTCTCGTTGAGCTGTGTGAGTAGTGCGAGACTGCGGCGGTCCTCATTGGAGTTCCCCCCGTACTGCTCGTTGGGCACCGGGAAGTGGTTGAGGTGTGCGTGCACGTGTGGGGAGCCGCCGAGGGAGCCCGGCGACGACGTCGGCGTGAGGAACGTCGAGGCAGGGTGCTTGCTGCCCGCGGGGTAGTAGTGGTGGGGCGACGCCGGCGCGGTGAGGCTGAGCGGGCCCGTGGTGGTGTTTGTGTGTGTGAAGGGGTGGGGGAGCGAGCGCTGGGGAGAGCCCGGCATCGACAGCAGCGGTCTGTGGGGGGACGCCGCGTTGTCGCGGTTTGTGCGCGCCTTGCTTACTCTGTGAGAGACAGAGGGCAGCAGCAGGTCGTCGAAGAACGTGCGCGAGGGCTCGCGGGCCGCAGACGACGCGCGGCTGTCAGAGGGGGGAGGGAGAATGAGTGTGGAGGGCGCAGACAGCGACATGTATGTGTTGCACTGGCGAAATTGTGTTGATATTCTACTCTTGCAATTGCCAATAGAGAATCAAGGTACTGCACTACAGACACTACACAACCCTACACGTCACCGCTTATATACCGCGCTGCCCTGTGCGCTGCCTGCGCTGCCTCGCTGACAGCAGCAGCGAATAATCAGGGTGCTGGTCTTAATTGTGATCTGGTGGTCCCCCTTCCGGCTATTAATAACGCCTGCGGCCCGCCCTGCGCAATCACGTCTCCCGATCCGGCAACACGGCCGGTGCGCAGCGCAGAACTGTACTGGGCTGCACTGCGTGGTGCGACGGTGGACACTGCGCAGCCGGATCAGGCATGCGGTGTCGCCCGATTGGGAGATGGCTGGGCAAGAGGCGCGGCACAGACGGGCCCGTGCAAGAATGGAAGTGGGGGCGCGGGCGTTTTTCACGTGTGCGGGTAACCCCGGGCAGTGGGTGGAAAATCTGCGCGCAGCAGAGCAGCGCATTGCATTGCATTGCGTAACCACACGCCAGGCGGGCGTGGTGCTGGCGATGCATCGAAGCATATACGGGTGTAAGCAGGGTAGTCATTGGGTGCAGGGCCGGGAAGAGAGTTTGCCCAGCGCCTGATCTGGCAAACACGAATTGCACAGCGTCTGATCTGGTAAACACAAATTGCACAGCCGCAGCATTCGAACGTGATATATATTCCGTGCGCAGCAGACAATCTCCGCACTGGCTAATACACTCACTCACTCCATACCCATTTGCACACTCACATTATATCTCCCCCTCGTCATGAACTACTCCGGTGCGAACACCAGACAGCAGCCGCACATCACCGAGACCTTCGTGCAGAAGGTGCTGGCACACCTCGACGACGCGGACGAGACGAAACTCAACAACTTCCTGCAGCTGTTCAGCGGCAGCAACCCCAACGCGGTGGTGGGCGCACCCGCTCCGGCCCCTCCCGCCCGCATCGTGTTCAACGGCCAGCGCTCCACCGACGCCATGGCCTTCCTCACGCTGTGGAACCAGCAGGTCGTCCAGACACAGCACACACTCACGGCACTGGACTACCACGTCATCCCGGGGTCCGGCACCGTCGTGTGCAACGCAACGGCCAAGGTGCGCTTCGACGAGTCCGGGCGCGACAAGCGCGGCCAGGACGCCTCGGTCGCCACGCCCCCAGGAAGTGCAGGAAGTAACGGCAACAACCGCTCCCGCGGGAACAACAACAACGCAAGACAGCGCCAGTCGTGGGGACCCTACTTTGGCATCTCCATGCAGCTCGTGCTCGACGAGCGCGTCTACCGCAACGACATGCACGGCGTGATACACTCACTGACGTACACGATGGTCTACAAGCCAGAGGACTCGCTCATCGACCTGTAGGGGTAATGCAGCCGGGCGAGCGGCGGGGCGGGGGGTCCCCCCCGCCCCGCAAACACTAAATACACCTCACATGGATGCACGCTCAGCCACATCCCATCCACCCGAACATATAGATACATACGCTGTACGTACCAAATGCATATCTCCACAGAGCGCCAGGAACCCCGCAGCGAATGCAAATGCAAGTTGCAAGGGTGCAACTCTGCGAGTCTGCAAACCCTGCACACCCGCAAGTCTACGCGCCTGCGCAGTGCCTTGAGTCATAGACTGTACGCTATGCTCTGTGTACTGTGCGTTATGCACTATGCACTATACACATACAAACTTGTACAATACGCTCTGTCATAGGCTGTACACTATGCACTACACACTACGTACTACTTACTACGTACTACGCACTGTACACTATGCACTCACTATGCACTCACTATGCACTCACTATGCACTACACACTATGCATTGAACACGCATAGTCACGCAAACCTGCATAATACGCCCTCCCATAGGCTGGACACTATGCGCGACACACTATGCGCGACACATTTTACGCTACGCACACACCATGCACAATATGCCCTCCCATAGGCTGGACGCTATACACTACTCACTACGCGCACTACACACCATGCACACACTATGCTCTACGCACACACAAACTATGTATGTCGTTGGGGTAAACAGGGGGCACCCAGACACCTGGCGGCTCCACGTCCGCCGCGCCTGCGCGTTTGCTGTGGCGGCGTCCCTGCGCGTGCGGCGTTTGCGGAGTGCGGGCGTGCGGCGCGCCGCTGTGTAGCCGCCCGTTGGGGTAGCGCGCCACGCCGCTGGGCGTAAGTCCTCCCGTTTCATTGTCTCATTTCCCTCCCATGTCCTCCCATGGACTATACTCCTCTATAACAACCACTTTTCCCCAACGTGATGTTGGATAGCCGTTACCTCTCCCAGTGCGGTTTCCCCAGTGCGGTTTCCCCAGTGCGATTTCCCCAGTGCGATTTCCCCACTCCAACGCACATCTTCCTTATATATACGCGTCTATATGATTTATGTATTTTATGTATTTCCTCAATTGTTAGTGTTATTTACCCTCCTTCTGTCTACTCGCAATATCCCCACCCCAGTTCACCCAGCACTATGAAGATACCCCGCGTGTCCACAAATTACTCCAAAAAGGAGCACATCACAGTGCTCTCTCTGCTCCTCCTCGTTACCTTCACCTCCTTCATTCTCATCATTGTCGGCACCGCCGGCTCCTCCTCCGACTATGTGCCCATCACCAACATCTACCTCGGCAACGCCGACATCCAGCACATCAACGTGACCAAGGTCATCCCCCAGCTCGGCCCCATCCTCGCCATCCTCGGCACAGCCCTCACTGCCCCCAACAGAACTTTGGACAACATTTTTTCAGCCCTAAAGACCGTCGCCGACACCCCCGCGCTTACCCCGCTCATGTACCTCCTCTCCAACGCCGAGAACATCACGGGGTCACTGCACAGCCTCACGGAACTCGCGCCTCTCGCTCTCACGGGGGACCCCATCTCCGACACACAGGAACTCATCGCCATCTCCGCGCTGCTTCGCATCTCCGACAACGGCACAGAGACCCTCATGGGGCTCAAGGAACTCGTCGAGCCCATGCTGGTCTCGGCGGCTAATTCCTCTTCCGGAAGTGCCGCTGCCACTGACAACACCACAGCCGCTACCATGCAGCTGCTGCAGATGTCCAGCGACCCAGAGACTGTGGCAAAGTCCCTTGCGCAGTTGAATGGGCTGACTCCCACGGACAAGATGCAGATGCTCCCAGTGTTCACCCTGTTTGCACAGAGCAGCAACGCCTCCGCAGTAGTCGCGTCCCTTGCGGCAATTATGCAGAATGCAAAGGAGGTGTCAGCGGAGAAGTCACAGTTGCTGCTGACCACCTTGCAGTCCATGCTTGCAAGAAACGACAACGTGACGCAGGTGTTTGGGTCCGTGGGTAGTCTTGCGTCCAGTGATGCGGAGAGACAGTCCATCGCTGCCATTGGTGAGTTGCTGGGCGCCTCCACAAATGTCAACGGGACACTGTCAGCCCTCGAGAGGCTAGTGGAGTCCAATGTGACACAGTCAGAGACCGCCGCGCACTCCCTCACCGCGCTCAGCGGCATCATCGGCTCCGTCAACGACACGGGAAAGGCGGTGAGTACCGTCGCACAGCTAGCGGCAAACACTGACACCGCGGCTACCACACAGCAGCTGCAGGGGCTCCAGATGATGCTCGACGCTACCGATAAGGATGCCCAGACTGTTGCCATCCTCGCACAGCTTCAAAGCAACCTCAACCCAAACAGCACCACTTACCCTTACATCCCTTCCTTGTTCAATTTGCTCGCCGCGTCAAAGAACCCACCAGTCACCTTCTCCTCCCTAGTGACACTGACGTCCTGGGCCCAGCAAAACCCAACCACATTCCTGCCAATCATGGCCATCCTCAACGACGCTATGAAGGTAGAGATGATCTCCCCGGAGACCCTGTTGGAAATGACCCCAACACTCCTGGAGTACCTCGAGATTCCCGTCAATTTCCACCTGTCCATCTTCACGCTGTGCAAGGCGGATATCAACAACACTGTACTCCGTTGCTCCGCTTCCCATGCTGTCCAAAACATGGACTTCAGAAACATCATCTACGTCGCCCTGATGGAGTCCCAGTTCCAGCCATACCTCAAGGCCCTCGACATCGGCGCAGACGACCTCTACCTGGAGGGAAAACTGCTCGACAGGGAGCACGAGTACGTCCCTGCAATCAAGGCGGTCCTCGCAATGAATATCCTCGCCATCATATTCTCCTTCATCACAATGATCAATATCGGCTTCCTCTGCTGGATGAAATGGAGCACAAAGGGCTATGCCTGGTGTCTCGCCATCGGCCTCGCCTCGGCAACCGCGTTATTCTCGGGTCTCGGCACTACGGTCCTCACCGTGGTCCTACAGATCATCAAGTCGGGAACTTACGACGACCAGTACGGCGTCGTCTTCACTACTGGGACTACGTACGCGGCAATGACATGGTGTGCCTTCGCTTTCCTCGTCATCGTCTGCTTTGCCCTCCTATGGTGCGGCTGGAACGAGAGAGACCTCATCCTGCCACTTGGCAGACGCTCCTCAGCCAAAGACCTCGAAAACGGCAGCAGCGACAGCGACATGGACAGCGACAGCGACAGTGTGCTACATCGTCCCGAGGTTCCATCTGTGACCCCAGGACAGGTGATGAGACACTCCTCCAACGAGACCAGCGCCTCCTCAATGAGTGAGGAAAAGGTCAACAACACGCCAAACATCAACACCAGGGACAGCTCCAGCGAGGAAACCTAAACATTCACAACCATTTCTACAACAATATCACAAGTCCCGAACTAATCTGCACAGCCGTGCACTAATGAAACACATCTCTCTTATTTACTTCTTTTATTTAACAACCCCCCTCCTATCTAATATATATGATTAATCTCCTAAGTACTTGCATCTCTGTAGTAATGAAATCTCAATTTGCAAAACACGAAAGCTCTCATTCGTCCCGGTGGATCCTGCTGGCGCGCGACAGGCCGCGTGGAGTTCCGACTCCGCGTGGTCGGCGTTAAACTCTCAGCCGCGCGCCGGTGGGGAAAATTTGGGGTAGGGGTCCCCTGAAGGGTTAGCCGCTGTATATATAGGCCAGGAGGTAAGTGAAAACAGGTAACAAGGGAAGCAGTTATTGACAAATAAGGGTAAATCACCAACACTTACTAATTATGGATGGTGTATTTTCTTCATTTTACAAAGGCCACAGGCAGGCAATTCTGCGGGCTTCGTACCTGGTGTTACTAGGTGCTACAATATTCGGCTCTAGTAACTCCGGTGCTGGTGAGCGAAACGGTGCCCGTAAGAAAAGGTCTGACTCTCTCACAGATGGGAACGAGGAGGAGGTTGAACCTGAGGGAGAGAAGGACCAGCGGCCCGTACTACACAAACAAGAGTCCAATGGAGCATTGGAGATATCTCTTCCAGGTGGAAGAGGCAGATCAGCCTCGGTCAGGGACGAGAGTAAACCCCCTGTACCGCAACAAGAAAGTAACACAGCAGAAAAGACAACAGAGATTGAAAAAGGTATTAAAAGACACGATTTCCTGTTGAAGCTTGTTCTCTTTGACAAGAAATGTATGGCACTTTTTATTCTCCAAGCGTTTCTACTGCTGATCCGAACCATCCTCACCTTGCATGTCGCAACTCTAGACGGTAGATTGGTTTCTTCCCTTGTTAAGGCAAGATATGGTGATTTTCTCAAGATTCTTCTCGGTCAGTGGATGACCTTGGGCATCCCCGCAAGCTTTGTCAACAGTCTAATTACCTACACCACCAAATTGTGCTCTGTCACAATTAACAGAAGGGTCTCCAGTATTTTCCTCGAAAAATACCTTTCAAACCACAGAACATTCTACGCAGTGGCCGGTAATTCTCCTGAAATCCAGGACAATCTGACCAGGGACATATACGCCTTTTCAACAAACACATCTCTACTCCTCAATCAGTTGTTGAAACCAACCCTAGATCTCATCCTATGTTCTTTCAAATTGCTGAACTCACAGTCTAGCATGATGGGAGAAGGAACTTTAGTTCTTGGGTTAGTTGTGTACCTCTCAAACGCACTGTTAAAATTGATCCGGCCAGACTTCACCAAGTTGACAATTATAAAATCATCACTGGAGAGTTACTTTAGAACATTGCACTCACATCTTCACACTAACAATGAGGAGATTGCAATCCTAAAGGGCCAGGGCAGAGAACTGATCACACTGGACTATTCGTTTTACAACCTTGCTTTGTTTCTGAATAGGGAAATCAAAGCGAAGGCACTTTATGACATGGCATCTAACTTTGTCATAAAATACACATGGGGAGCTGCAGGGTTGGTATTGTGTTCAATCCCAATTTTCTTCGGTATGGACGATAAGACCAAGGAGGGTAGCGATATTACAGCTGGCTTCATTACCAATAGACGTCTGCTTCTCACTGCATCATCTTCCTTTGGAAGATTTATCGATCTGAAGAAGAATATTCAGCAGCTCAAAGGTATAAGAATCAGACTTAACAATTTCAACGACATCCTGGACAAGTATCAATTCGCTGATAACAAATCTGAAGACACCAACGATTTAATTGAGTATGACAACGAGAGAATCAAGTTCGAAAATGTCCCACTGATCACGCCTGCCAAACAAGTATTAGTACAGTCCCTGAACTTTGAATTGAATGCGGGTGACCACCTATTGATTATTGGACCTAATGGTTGTGGTAAGTCGTCGTTGTTCAGACTGCTTGGAGGGTTGTGGCCGGTCATCAAAAATCCAAACGGTGAGCCAACCAAACTTATCATGCCAGAGAGAACAAACGTTGATGATTGTATTATGTTCTATCTTCCACAACGGCCCTATATTGGTGCTAACTCTACCTTTAGAGAACAAATTATTTATCCAGATTCACAGGAACAATTTATTAAGAAATTCAAAGGTGACATCATTAAGGGAGATAAAGAACTGTACTCACTTCTTAAGAAGCTGGATTTGGAAGACCTTGTCACAGAGAATATGACACTAGCAATGGCAACTAAGCTAGAGACAGGAGACTCTTCTGTTCTGAGCGAGCATTCGGATAACGACACAGTTAAGCCTTTAGAGGTTCAACCTTCAATTGAGATTAAGGAGGCATTTGACATTGTTCGTAACTGGACAGAAGAATTGTCAATTGGAATCCAACAGAGACTCGCCATGGCCAGGATGTACTATCACAGACCAAGGTTCGCTGTGCTAGATGAGTGTACTTCGGCAGTGTCGCCTGAAATGGAACAACGGATGTATACAATTGCTCAGGACTATGGTATTTCTTTGATATCGGTCTGTCATAGGACAAGCCTGTGGCACTTCCACAATCGTCTTCTGAAATTCGATGGGAAGGGTAACTACCAATTCGGTCCTTTCAACCCTCAGGAAAGATTGAAGAATGAAGAACGTCTAGCAGAGCTCAACAAACTCCTAGATAAAGATGTTCCAGTATGGTCGAAGAGGTTGGAAGATTTGACTATAGCCAGAAAGACGAACGTGTTGCGTAAGTCGCAGAGTGACCTTAAGGAGCTAAAGGATGATGATATTTCGACGGATAGCGACCACTTGGGAGATAAGTTTACATTAATTGAATCTGGAAAGAATAATTCGAGCAAACAGACGAATACTTTGAATAGGCCTGTCCTTTCCGTTGGTGAATCAAGCAGCCGTCTTCCATTATTGTCAGCGAGAAGTAGTAAGGGCAATATCCTGAGAAGAGAGGCCGAGGTGACTAAATCAACAAAGTCCAAAAAGAAGGTAAAGAAATTAGATCAGTTCAGTGATATTGACTGACTGTGGTGCATTATGTACTGTTGGGCCACCTGTAGATATTATTTATATGTTGTGTATTTCATCGTGGTAGTGATTTTTTTTTATCACTTTTTCTTTTATGTTTACTAGAAGAACTTGGTTTACGCTTATCCTGGGTTTATCTGATAGTAAAAAAAAAAGTGTTCGTAAAGGAAATACATCAAAAATTACAATAGGGGAACTAATCCTCTAGAGATAGTAAAATTTCTTCTAACACGAAATAACAAGGAAATGTTTTATGTATAAATAGTTAGACTGCTTAATGTTTATATGTACTAGCTATAAAAAATGACCCTTTGTTATAATGACGATTGCCTAATGCAAGTTTCCGGGATTCTGATGATCCATCACATTCCCGTTCGACAAATCATGAACGGGAGATGTTGACATATTGGAGTGGTTACTACCATTTCCAACAGGAGAGTTACTCTCATTACTGGAGCAGACGATTCTTGGAAGACCGTCAATCTGATGAATGATGAACTCTCTCTCCTCTAAGAAAGTGGAGTCCTGGTTATCTAGCCCAAACCCATCGAGATATTTCAATAGGCTGGTCCTGTTCTTTGTTAATATATCGAATACTGGCTTTGTCTTCCTTGGGTTTGCCACGATGACCTTGAAAACGTTGAATGCTTCCAACTGTAGGTTCTTTGATTTGTCCGTCATGAGAGTCATTATCAACTTTAGGTTGTCCGCGGAATCGATGTATTGGTTCATTAGTTGGTTGTTGGATCGTATTATAATCAACGAGGCAAGCAGCTTTGTGCTCTGTCTTTTTATAACGTAGTTCCCATGCGCCATCAGTTTGTTAATGTTGCGAATAAACTTGGTTCTGCTGTGCTCGCTGCAGAAGAACTCCTTGGAGACCAGGTTGGAGTGTGTAGTGAAGAGGTTGCTTAATATTTGAAGTGACTCTGTGCTGATTTCGAAGTTTGGAAGTCCTGTGAAATCGAAAAACTTCCATAGTTGTTGATCCTTGAGGAAGATCCTGCAGAGTTGCTCGTATTTTATGCATTCAATAATCATGTTTCCAAGGACCAAGAATATATCCTGGGATGCACCCTTGTGCTGCAACGCGAGTTCGGTGCTTCTTAACATCAGTGCCAACGTTCTTGGCTGGGAGACTAGGTAATCTACCGTAACAAGCTTGTTGTCCTTGGAGTAGCCTAGACAGATGGAGAAAATGAGCGACACTTCCTTCCTTGCCTCAAACTCCAGCTCGCTGAAATGCAGAATGAGATCGTAGAACAGGTCAGCACCCAGAATAGCAAGGTACAGTTCATCCAGCCCCTCAGGCGTCGGCTTTGGATCCATATCGCCAATAACAAAGTGTTTCAGACCTATGAGGTACTTGGTGCATTCCTCCTGTGCCTTTTTGCGACTGTCAGAGGTCGAGGCAGAGCTGATCTTTGCAAGCTGCTCCGAAATAAGCTTGACATAATCCGAGGGTGTCTTTGGATTCTTCTTCCACCAGAATGCGACGTCGAGGTCCTGGTTCTTGTACTTCTTGAACATTGTTGCGCGGTAACACAGGTGTTTTCTTTCCTATCAATAACAATCTCCAAGTGGGAACGATAAACAAAAAGCGGACGATCTATCTTGCCAAGTAAAATAATGCGCTATTTGTTGACTCAGCGTCCTTTAACTCTTCCTTCCTGTGTTTTATGTAACAAAGACCGGGTGGCGAATGTCCTGTGGTGTCAAAAATGTCTAATAGCGCTATCTCAAAGCTGACTTCTGTCGAGGACCGAACTTTGTGGATACGTGCGAAAGTGGGTATGTGAAAAATCCGAACAATACCGTGTTGGGCCGTTGTACCGTAGAGCTCTCTTCCTTAGGTGTCCGGGAGGCGCGGTCTCCGGATTCTCCGAACAGGTCGCCATTGTTACATCGCCGGTTCTCTCCCAACTCCATTTTTGCACAAAACGCTCTCGGGCGGCGATTTGGCGCGACCGTCGGACTAGGGCTTGCGGTCCACGTGAATTAGGGCTTGGGGCGGTGACCCGAGGCAAAAAATAGTGAAGGATGCGAGTTTCGAACTCGCGCGGACAATCGTCCAACAGATCTTAAGTCTGCCGCCTTAGACCACTCGGCCAACCCTCCATTGAGTTTAGGTTTTGTTGAAAATTATGGTTTGCTGTATTATGACGAAAATTCTGCTTTTTAAATTTTGGACTTTTACAGAGTTGCTAGGGGAGTGGTGAGGCTAAAAACGTGATATGTTGTGCAGTGCGTTGTAATGATACTGTTGGAATATGGTAAAAGTGAATTTTCCACCACTAGTGAACACAAGGGCACGATTTGTAATTGCGGCACCTTCAGATTATGATATATCTCGTTAGTTCTCCGGCTTCACAGAACGGTTTGTTTGTTGAGACCCTGGGTTAATCTAACAGGTATCGCATTAATGGCGTAATGATACCCGCTGTTCTGGAGTAGCCACAATTAGAAACACTGATTTTTGTTACTTGGGAAGAATTAAGATCTGACTTTTGTTCTTTACATACTGTCTCTTTTATACCCTTGAAAGTTGAAACAGTTAGATGCCATTACATTAACCAAGAATCAGAATTAAAAGGAAGCCTAATGATTGACTGTTTAAGAAAGTAACAAAGCTAATACTTTTTATTTTATTTTGTGTAGAAGATCGATAGTGATGTATGTCCTCTTCTATGTAGGTAGCTATAGAAATCAAACGATATTATATTTTGTATTTTGATAAAAATACACATACCTGGACTTCGGTTTTTTATCATAAAGGTCTGTATCTTAAGTGGGTTATATTGAAATTTTGTCAACTAGGTGCGGGAAGCATATACCCATCCTTCGTGGATAGTTAAAACATGAACGGTTTTTGTGAGTGGAATTTTGCCATAGGTAATTGAATATTGTAGTTACAAAGGCTCTTGTGTGATAGACCTGTGGTCCGAGGTATTTACACTGCATGTTAAAGTAATACTACTGTCATTTTAAACCATCCAAACATTGCGATATCTTACCTCAAAAGGAAAGAAGCAACTACTAAGCAACACAGTGATTTCAAACTTTATTTATCCACTCTTCTCTCACAGTGCAACACTAAAAGACCTTAACTCTTAACAATCAATTGCTCTGAACACCCTTGAGTGTAACTTCAGACCCATGGCTGCTTTGGAAAAGAATCCAAATATAATCATCGAAGCGTGGACACAAAATTCATAATTACACGAAAGAACATATATAATTTGCCAATTACTCTAGCAAAGAGGCCCTAATATCCTGCAGGCATTTAATCTGCGTGCCGTCCTCATTGAAGTTGGCGTCGTCCAGCCACATCTCAAAAGCCTTTTTGCATACTGGCCATTCATCGTCCAGCATAGACAGCCAGGCGGTGTCTCTGTTGGCGCCTCTCAGGAGAAAGATCTTTCTGAATATACCCTCGAACTGGAAGCCGAGTCTCTCGGCAGCGTTGCGCGAAGGCTGGTTGAGGCTGTGGCACTGCCATTCGTATCTGCGGTATTGCAAGTCATCGAAAATGTACTTCGCGAGCAGGTAGTGGGCCTCATTACCGATCCTGGACTTTTGCATCAGCGGCGAGAAGAACACAAACCCGACCTCAATGACACCGTTCGCCTCGTCGATTCTTCTCAGACCGAACTGTCCGACCAACTTGTCGGTTTTCTTGTCAACGATAGCGAAATGGACATCAGTCTTACCTTCCTGCATGGCAGTGAATGACTTAGTGAACTCCTCGGCAGTGTGGAGCGGACCAACAGGGACGTACGTCCACATCTTGTCGTTACCTTCGAGTTTGTAAGCCTCCATGAGGCCCTCCGCGTGCTTCTCAAAATCCAGGGGGATCACTTTGCAGAAAGTACCGTCTAGGGTAACCTTTGTTGGCAGGGATCTGGGCGTCCAGCCTGGAACTTCTGCGCCAAGTATCTGGCCGTATTCGTTGGTAGTCATTTTGATGGGTTCTTGCTGATCATTTTATCAAGTCGAGCTACCAAAATCAATCCAGTCTGAGAACAACATTGCTGTGTTTATATACATTCATTCCACCGCGCCATACCGAACCACCTGGCCAGTGACTAATTCATCGAGATGCCCATGCAGGCTTTGATTGTTGTCCGGCTGATTGTCGGCTGTGCGGCACTGGATAAGCCGGCGGCCACAGAAAGTGCCGTGGCACAGGCACCTGATAGGGCAACGAAGAATATGGAGCCTGGAAGGAGGATATGGGTGAGGATTGGACCTTGGTACATTGAATCATCGCAAACTGATGTGTGGTATAACTGTGGCTTTGTTTGTGTTTGGGGTTTTTTTGGAGCTATTTCTTTGCCTGAGCAACAGCCAGCGCGTTTCTGCATATTCAAAAGTATTAGAAATTATATATCTATATGTAGAGGCACATCTGGTTATATGACGATGGACTCTCTGATGTCCTGGAGGCGGGCGCGCTGCTTGCCCTGCTCGTCGAAGTTCGACTCGTCGAGCCACTTCTCGAACGCGAGCGAGCCGACCTTCCAGTCGTCGTCCGTCATCGCGAGCCACACGGTGTCCTTGTTCCTGCCCTTTACAACGGCACCGTTTCTGTGAGTGCCCTCATACTTAAACCCAAGACGCTCCGCTGATGAGCGCGAGGGCTTGTTCAGGCTCACACACTGCCACTCGTAGCGGCGGTACCCCAGCGTGTCAAAGACGTACTTCGCCAAGAGGTAGTGCGCCTCGGTGGCCATGAGCGTGCGCTGCAGCAAGGGCGAAAACACAACAAACCCTTCCTCTGTAACACCGTTTAGTGGGTCGTTCCGCTTCAGCGCAAATTGACCTACGGCAGAGCCCGTCTTTATGTCAATGATGGCAAAGTGAACGTCCGTGCTGCCGATCTGCATGTCATTGAAAACCTGCTTGTAGTGGTCGAGGTCCCTGAAGGGGCCCATGGCCAGGTACGTCCACAGCCTGTCGTCACCGATCTTGGTGTAGGAGTCAAACAACTGGGGGCCATGAACATCAAGGTCCAGCGGAACCAGCGTGCATGTCTTGCCCGTGATCGTGATTCTCTCGGGCAGTGGCTTGGATTCCCAGTGGGACATATCTTCTCCGATAGCTTGGTTAAACTCGTTGACTCTCATATTTGTGATTGTAGTTGAGATGGTTGGTCTGCTTTTCAATCCAGCACAACAACCCACTATCGCCAATACAAGCTGCGATTTATATACAATCCATCACACAAGCGCAAGCCGATTCTCCTTCCTCCTATGGCTGACTATCTGATAAACCCTTGCATCTGACTCAACTGCACGGCACCGCGCCGTATCCTCCCCTTGCCTTACGTTGCCACTACCCCCACAATCAGATACAGCTATTGTGGCGCCAGGTGCCGCAGCAAATTGCCCTTGCAATCGCCATCAGCGCCGTTGCTTACCTGCACCGCGCCCTGTTGTCGCCCGGTGATGAGCACGCGCGATGACACATTTGATTTGCGCTTCCGGAGATCCCGCCCAGTGAAAAGGCGCAGGCCGGGCGGTACGGCACCGCGACTGCTGATTACGACACGGGACGGCGATATTGGGTTATCTGCGCCAGGCCTTCCCCGGACGGTTGCGTGCTATCAATGGGTGTAACGTGGTGTGGATATAGTGTTTTTGTGAATGTAAATATTATGGAGATGTGTCATATACAGGTTTCTACGTGGTGAGGCCCTCTCTTATGGTGGCGAGGCTCGCTTTCTGCCTGCCGTCGGCGTCGAAGTTGTCATCTGCGAGCCACAGTTCGAAGGCGCGCTGGCACACGGGCCAGTCCTTGTCAATGAGCGAGAGCCACGTGGTGTCCCGTGTTTTGCCGCGGAAGACCATGTTCTGTCTCAGGGTTCCCTCGCACTTGAACCCGAGGCGGACCGCCGCGTTGTGTGATGGCATGTTCAGGTCCACACACTGCCACTCCAGTCTCCGGTAGCCCAGTGTCGAGAGAACGTAGTTAGCAAGTAGGTAGTGGGCCTCCGTGGCCATCTTGGTCTTTTGCAACAAGGGGGAAAACGCAACGTACCCTTCCTCGACCGTGCCGTGCTCAGCGAAACATCTGCGGAGTGCGAACTGACCCACGGCCTTGTGGGTTGTGTTGTCAACGATCGCGAAATGGACGTCACGCTTTCCCTCTAGCAGGGCCACCCAGTCGCAAACGTAGCTGTCTATCGTAGGGAATGGTCCCACGGGGAAGTAAGTCCACATGCGGTCGTCGCCAACTGTCTCGTATGCGTCGTAGAGGTCCTGACCGTGCACTTCCATGTCCAGGGGCTCTAGGGTGCAGAATTTGCCCTTCAACGTGACGTTTTCTACATGGTCTCTGGGGGTCCATGTGGGGAGGTCATCTGCTATGATTTGGTTGTATTCGTTGATGGGCATTGCGTGGGTGGGTGTTCTAGGTCAGTGGAAACTGTGGCGTCTACGAGATGTAAGCAAGGGCGTGCCGCATCCAGCCTGGAATGTGGCAACACGGCACTGTTTTAAATATAAGTGTCGTTCTCCTGTTGAAGATTAACTATTTCTATTACTATGTTATCATTTTCGCTAATCTTCCCGATAAGAGCGATAACACATGATCGATAGGCAATCCGTGTCAGGGTCCCCAAATTGAAAATTTGATTCTGGAAAGGGTTGTCTGTTACGACAATCATATCTAATAGCCTCTGGTTATCAGCACTGTTTAGCAACACTCACTCGAAGACACCATGTTTTAGCCGTTATCTCTCTTATCGCCAGGCGTAACCGTATCGGGAAAGGGCTATCGCTTCTCCGAACAATAGATATAAGCAGTTATCAACCAAGCAAAGCGAATTTACGAAAACACAATAATTAACCAATAGATTATCACACCCCAACGCGCAATTAGCCTTATCACCAACTGATTATACATCCATCCTGAGCCATGACACTCAAACATGCAATCTCAAAAAATGACAGAATAGTTAATCTCATGTGTATACCGTAATACATGCTTACATATCAAACCACTATTAAAGAATGGTGATGCCCACCACTGTTCAAGTATGCCTAAATTCACTCCTTCCTAGAAGCAGCGTCGTGACGGTCAAATCCATAGCCACGAGCCACACCGGAAATACCTTCTTCAATAGTAGCACCTTCCTCTTCGTAGTCCTCATCCTCCTTGAAATCACTGCCCAGGCCAGCCCAGTGTCTAGCCTGCAGATGAGCCGCGGAAGTGGACACGGTGCCCTTCATGACTGTACCACCGGCGACCCTCTTGGCCAAGGTCTTGTCGGAACTAGATGCACCCTCCAGCTCCAGATGCTTCAGGTTTCTCAGTGGCCTGGAAGTGTCCAGGAGTCTGCCTGTCACGACGTCGAACTCTGGGGCTTCGCTCTCGTCCTGAGGTGTGTTGTCGGTTTCGTCGGCGTTGGCGATCTCATCCTCGACGTCCTTCAGCGCGGCCTCGAAGTCCGTGACCCACTTGCCGGTCCATGTCACCTCCTGGTTCAGGGCCATGGTCAGCTCATACGGGGTGATGATGGGCTTGTAGAACTCGTTTATCTGGTCGACAATGATACCGCTCTGTCCACAGCCGAGAATACACCAGATGTCCACGGCATCGAAATTGGCGAGCTTGGCGACGTTGGGCTTACCGACGACAAACAGGTAGTGCTTCTTGCCGTTCATCTTGATCAGCGTGGTGAGCTTGTTGATAGTCTCCCTTGTGTTTCTGAGGGAGAGGGTGTTTACGAGGACACCGATGCACCCGGCGGTCCTGGCGACATGCATGTACTTGTAGCGCTTCATGAGGGAGGGGAAGGGCCCAGAGGAGACGGTGCCGTCTGCGTTGTCGTAGATGTGGACGGAGCTGAACATCGTCGTCAGGTACAGGAGATGTGGGTCGTGTGGGATTGAGATGTAGAAGAGGCTGACGTCGTTTCTGAGCTGCTCCTCGACACTGTCGCCGTCGGCGTCTAGGACACCCTGTGCCGCGTACAGCATTCTGTTACCGAGGGTGTGCAGGAGGGCAACTCCAGGGTTCTCCTTCTCCTGGTCGAGGATCCAGACCTCGTCATTCACGAGATCAGTGTTAACGGTGGAATATATTAGGTTGGAGTAGCCCTCCTGGAGGAGCGCGTTGTACACGGCCCTGATGTGGTGGGTGAAGGGGGCATTCGCCATGAGGCAGACCTTTGCAGAAGTGTCTGGGAAGGACTCCTTGAACTTTGCCACCACAGCAGCAATGTCCAGGTGGGGTCTGCCGAAGGAGTAGACCACTGGCAGCTTCTGGACGGCGTTGAGGCAGGCGTCGCCGAAGTGGACGACCATGTCTGCGTCGACATGCTCTGCGGCGACCTCATCGACACAACAGGCACTGTAAGCGGTGTCCGCGAGGACCCAAAGTCTGCGGTTATTCCCTGGATCGGCCTTGTTGAGCAGCTGTTCAGTGATCCTGATGACGAAACTGGCGTCCATGACGAGGGCGTCTGGGAACTGCAGCGTCACTTTGGCGAGCTGTGGGTGCGCCAGCAGGTACTCAGCCAGCTCATCGAGACTGTAGTACTCGCGCAACCTGCTGTCGAGCTCCTCGGGTGCGTAAGTACCCAGATACGACGAGCGGTCGGCGCTCTTCGTGTCGAACTTCTGGAAGGCAAAGTCGTCCTCGGTCTGCTGGGTGGAAACGGGCAGCGGGACTTCTAGCGACGCATCTTGAGCGGTGTTTTCGGCCATAATGATGGGATATTGAGCTATGGAGAGGGGAACTGAATAACAAACGATAAACACCACAAACCAGCCCTCAAACCCACCGTAAAGTGCATTAATAATAGGCTCATCGCCCCTTCCACTGTGGGCATCTCTTAAAATTTTTCAGCAGGGCCTCGCACCGCCGTGCGGCCTGTTCTGAGGGGGCTATGAGCCCATGTGATCGTGGTATTAATGTGCATCCATGTGCTGATCTGGGATTTGTACAAGTGGTAGATGGAACCTGTTGAGGTGGCCCATACACTCCACAGGCACTGAGCACCGTCACCGGTCTTTAAGAAGGATTGTTGAGCAACGCACGCAACATCACGTCGTACGTAGTGCGCGCTGACTCTTGTGTCAGCTTCCTCCGCCGCGATTAGTAAGAGACGCAGGGGAGTGAGCATATAGATGTATCGTGTGTGGTGTGTGTGATGTAACGTGATTAGTGTAGCTAGGTATCCACCCGCCACCCCCACACTCCCTACACCATGCTAAGATCTGCTCTCGCCCGCTGCTCCGCCAGACCCTCGGCCGCCGCTGCCCGGGCGCTCACCGCCAGAAGGGCACCTATATCCGCGGTTTCTGCCCTCTCCGCCAGATTCTACTCGCCTCCCAGCAACCTGGACAAGTCCGCCATCACCGGGAGGGTGATCGACGTCCTCAAGACCTTCAACAAGGGCTCCGAGGTCGCTGCCGACAAGGTCTCCGCCGCGTCCTCGTTCCAGAAGGACCTGGGCCTCGACTCCCTCGACATTGTCGAGTTCATCGTCGCCGTCGAGCAGGAGTTCAGCATCGAGATCCCAGACAAGGTTGCAGACGACCTCAAGACCATCGGCCAGACCGTCGAGTACATCAAGAACGAGACCGACGCCTCGTAAGCGCGCCCAGCGCCCATTGTATATAGAACAGCACGTATATAAACACAGAACGTAAATACAACACGTACAGCACGTACATACGACATCTACACAAGCAAACCACACGATATGTGGCCTATTCATGTTGGTCCACAGCCAGTTGTACGCCTGGCCCACCTCGTACACAGCGACAATCCGCCGGAACAAAGTGAAGCCCAGGGGATGAGACGGATGGCAACGGGTGGCAAACTTCACCGGCACTTGCCTTATAATTGAGGGGATACCTTTGCATATACTTATCTGGCAGGTTTACCAGCACTGCACCGCACCAATTATGTCCAACGATAGCACTACACCCAAGGATACACCCACGGAGACTCCCAAGGAGGTGGTAGAGGGTACCGTGGCGGGCCAGGCGCCCGTCATCATCCCAGATGAGCACCTCGACTACCTCACGGCCGACTCGGAGCTGACCGAGGATCTCCCGGAGGATACCGACTCCATTGAGCTCATCCAGCTCAAGATCAGGTCCCTGGAGGACCTCAACCTGCTCAGATTCAAGAAGCTCACCTCGCTGTGCCTCAGACAGAACCTGATCCAGAGTATGAGCGAGGTCGAGGTGCTGCCCGTCGAGACCATGACGAACCTGGACCTCTACGACAACAGAATCAAGCACATCTCCAGCAATGTGAACAAGCTCGTGAACCTCACCAACCTTGACCTCTCATTCAACAACATCAAGCACATCAAGAACATCGACCAGCTCGTAAAGCTTGAGGATCTGTACTTCGTTCAGAACAAGATCACCAAAATCGAGAACCTCAACACCCTCGTCAATCTCAAGAACCTGGAGCTCGGCGGCAACAACATCCAGGGAATCGACCCGGACTCGTTCAAGAACCTCGACAAGATCGAGGAGATCTGGCTCGGCAAGAACGCAATCCCCAGACTCATCAACCTGCATCACCTCAAGTCGCTCAAGATTCTGTCCATCCAGGGAAACAGACTCAAGAAGATCGAGGGCCTCGAGGAGCTCGAAAACCTCGAGGAGCTCTACGTCGCCAGCAACCACATCCCAAAGATCGAGGGCCTCGAGAAGAACAAGAAGCTCAAAATCCTCGACATCACCTCCAACCGAATCACCAAGATCGAGAATGTTAGCCATCTAACAGAACTCACGGATATCTGGGCGTCAACCAACAGGATCGACCAGCCATTCGAGGAGCTCGGCGAGGAGCTCAAGAACTGCACAAAGCTAGACACCATCTATCTCGAGGGCAACCCCATCCAGAAGAAGCAGGAGACCGCCTACAGGAGGAAACTCATCATGAATCTGCCAAAGTCACTGGAAAAGATCGACGCGACCTATGTCCGCGGCTGAAGACATCATTTGCACTATACATATGTAACTTTATCGACATTTTATATATATGTTAACGTTAACGAACCAACGCCAAACACTGTGCCGGTCCTCAGGACCATTTTTTCTATTATACGTATGTATGTCTTCCTTTTAATCCAATATATATTTTTAAAGCCGCCAAACCAGCCTACAAAATAAATGCCAGCCCTCGAGAGGAATAAGGGTTAGGGAAGGAAAAGATACAGAGCCAAAGGTTTATCGACACACACACTCAATCCAAATGTTTCCGGTATCTGTGGCAAGGCGGTCTGTGTCTGTGCAACTCCCCGCGTACGCCAGGTACCTCTCAAGTAAGGGTACCCCTTCCAACTCCGACACCCCGGAACCAGCAGGGGGCAACCAGACAATCTCTCAAGAAGTGTCCAACAAGCAGAAACTCTACATCACAGATCCTATTTCACCAGGGTCCATTTTCTTCCTGCCCAACGGTACCAAGATCTTCAATAAGCTAATCCAGTTTATGAAGCAGCAGCAGAGCCAGGTGAAGTTCGGCTATCAGGAAGTT
Source organism: Maudiozyma humilis (assembly GCA_037102785.1). Lineage (NCBI taxonomy): Eukaryota > Fungi > Ascomycota > Saccharomycetes > Saccharomycetales > Saccharomycetaceae > Maudiozyma > Maudiozyma humilis. The sequence goes on along the minus strand of BTGD01000001.1, from coordinate 840,612 downwards.
ATCACTCCACTGATATTCAAGAAGTCATTGTGGGAACAATCTGGTCATTGGGAAAACTACAAGGATGATATGTTTAAAGTAGAGAGTACTGACGCCTCTAAGGAAACATATGGTCTCAAGCCTATGAACTGCCCGGGACATTGCGTTATGTACAACCGATTTGACCATTCGTACAACGAGTTACCACTGAGGTACAGCGATTTCTCACCGCTTCATAGGAATGAGGCATCTGGTGCACTCTCAGGCCTTACGAGAGTGCGCAAGTTTCACCAGGACGATGGTCATATCTTCTGCACGAAGGAGCAAGTCGAGTCAGAGATTATGAGCTGCTTGCAGCTCGTGGATCTGTGTTACGGCAAGGTTTTCAAGTTTAACGATGACCCCGAGTCGACATACTCTATCAACCTCTCAACGAGACCCAAGGACCATTATATCGGTGAGCTGGAGGTGTGGGACCACGCCGAGAGTGTGTTGAAGGATGTTCTGCAAAAGACGGGCAAGAAGTGGCAATTGAACGAGGGCGATGGTGCGTTTTACGGCCCAAAGCTCGACATCATGGTTCCAGACCACACGGGTAAGAGCCACCAAGTCGCGACTATCCAGCTTGACTTCCAACTACCCAAGCGGTTTGAGCTGAAGTACAAGGACAAGGACAACACGTACCAGACACCTATTATGATCCACCGTGCGGTGTTCGGCTCTGTCGAGAGATTCATGTCACTGCTTATTGACCACTACAAGGGCAAGTGGCCCTTCTGGCTGAACCCATACCAGGCGATGATCATCCCAATTAACACCAAGGACACGAAGCAGATTTCTGCGTGCCAGAAACTCCGCGAGCAACTGTCCGGGGAGGCCGGCGTTGACGCCGAGGGCGCCATCGAGCCTGTCCCTCTGAACAGTTTCCATTTCAATGTTGCAGTGGATGATCGTGCGGAGCCGCTGGGATACCGTATCAAGGACGCCATTGTAAAACACTTCTCCTACCTCATCATCATCGGTGACGAGGAGGTGAAGACAGGCAAGTATGCGATCCGCACGCGCGACAGCCGCAAGCTGGACCACCTCACGGGAGAGGAGATTTACAACATGTTCAGCTCCATCGAGCGCAGTTACAAGTAGACGCAACGGTCGAGCTTTCGTAAGGTCATCATCTCGTTTATTTTTTTCTATATGTTCTGTGAATATTTATGTACGCAAAGCTTGTATATATGCTAGCTGTTGGTGGGGATTTAAAGGTCATCGTCATGGCGGGGAGCTGCTGGTGGCAGTGCTGGCAAAGCAGTCCTGCATCAGGTTGAACAGTCGCGTGCAGTCAGCGCCCTTCGGTTCCGTCTTCGAGTGCACGAAGCAGGCAAACGCCGTTCTGAACTCCGGGCCGCAGTTCCCATGCGGCAGGCCGCCAAAGCTGGGGGAGTCCCAGTTGATCTCGCCGGCGCCTTCCTCGAACAGGGGTGGTTGTGTCTCAGCCTCTGTTTCTTTCGGCGGCACCGGGATAGCGAGGCATATCCCCTCGGTGTCTATGATCTGGACGTCGTGGTGCGGTGGGGGAGCCACGAAGGTATCTTCCACGCCAGGTTCCACTTTTGACGGCTTGGGTGTATCTTCCAGCGGCACTGTCTCAATCTCGCTCTCTACAGACACTATCTCGCTCTTCACCGGCACATGCGGGCTGAAGAGGGTGATATCACCCGGCACACTGATCGTAATCTCGTCGAACGCAGGTTTGTCGGGGGTACTGTCGATCTGTACCTCGTCCGTGGACCCCTGTGGCGCCTCATCAGGCACGGCCTTCTCGCCGCCCCCAGGAATACGCTGCTCCTGTGCGAGCTTCCGGGCGTCCCGCAATGCATCAGACACACTCTCACGCTCTTGCACACCCTCTAGCGACGTTTCAACCTCATCTGCACCCCCCGGAGCAACATACACGGCCCCCAGGGCCGCGGCCGCCACGGCCAGCGCCACGCCGCCCCTGGGCCCCACGAGGCCAGCGGGCGCCGAACCCCGGCGCTCCCCGCTGTACCAGCGCATGCACACGCGCCTCCGCAACACACCTCTGAGCATTCTTGCGCTGTTGTGCCCTGTACCCTCTCTTGCACTCCCCATTCCCTACCATCACTCTCACGCTCCTTATATAGGAATGCGCCGCGCTGGCCTTCGCACAACGCGCCGTCGCGCCGTGCCGCTGTATATAAATAGAGGCGGTGGCCAGTGTGGCGTGGAGATGCGTGGCGGCAGGGAGGACTGCGAGGAACATACAACGGCAGGATGAAGATCTACTACATTGGAGTGTTCCGCAGCGACGCGACAAAGGCGCTGGAGCTGGCTGAGACGAAGGACCTGTCGCAGTTCGGGTACTTTGAGCGGTCGTCCGTTGGCCAGTTCATGACGTTCTTTGCTGAGACGGTTGCGACGCGGACGGGCGCTGGCCAGCGCCAGAGTGTGGAGGAAGGGAACTACGTGGGCCACGTGTATGCGCGCGCTGAGGGCGTGTGCGGCGTGCTGATCACGGACAAGGCGTACCCTGTGCGCCCGGCGTACACGCTGCTGAACAAGGTGCTGGACGAGTACCTGGTGGCGCACCCCGCGGAGACGTGGAGGGACGTTGCGGCGACCACTGACGCGCTGGACATGCCGCAGCTGGCCGAGTACATCGCGAAGTACCAGGACCCGGCACAGGCGGACGCGATCATGAAGGTGCAGCAGGAGCTGGACGAGACCAAGATCGTGCTGCACAAGACCATCGAGAACGTGCTGCAGCGTGGCGAGAAGCTCGACAACCTTGTCGACAAGAGCGAGTCGCTCAACGCGAGCTCCAAGATGTTCTACAAGCAGGCCAAGAAGAGCAACTCCTGCTGCGTCATCGTTTGAGGCTGCGACGCACATTACATACAGCTGTATACCATTTGTACAGTAACACCATAGTAATTAGGGCGCTGCGAGATCCTTGCACGGTTAACCGTGGGGGCGTGAGAGCATCGATCTATCACTGTATTCGCCTGCAAGGTTTATCTTGGCGGTGTGAGGGTATCGATATTCCGCTGTATACGCTTGCATGGCTATACCGTTGTTATCCAAGAGGTTCGGTGCACCTCTGCATACGATTTCCACACTTATACCATAGTAATTCAGGAGATGGTCTGCTATACCGCCATATACGCTTTGCACGGTTAAACCGTGGTGATGTGATAGTATCGATATTCCGCTGTATACGCTTGCACGATTATATTGTGGTAAGCCAAGAAGTGTCTGTTATACCGCTGTTCACGTCTGCACGCTTATATCATCGCAGTATAAGAGAGGGTATGGTACGTTATCGTTTATACGATTTGCACGGTTATACCGTGGTGATGTGAGAGTATCTATATTCCGATGTATACGCTTGCACGGTTATACCGCTGTGTACATTTACACGGCTACGGCGTGCAAATCAAGCGAGTATCTGGTATACCACTGTGTATGTTTGCACAATTTATCACATTAAATTAAGAGGGTGCATCGTACACTGATGTGTACGATCTGTACGGTTATACCGTGATGATTCAAGAATTCGGTATGTTGCCGAAAATACGATTTCACATGTATATCGCGGTAATTTAAGAGTGCCCGGTGCACCACTCATACGCTTGCACTGCTCATCACATCAAATCAAGAGGACCCGGTGCACGACTGTGTAGGCGCTTGCACGGTACACCGTAGTAATCCGAGCGGTCCACACAGATGTCTGCACACGGCGTAGTGTGACGCAACAACTGGTATACGTCTCAACATATTGTAACACATGTACAAACATACATGCGACGGTACAAATACACCACCTGTGAATACTGTACAGCCAGTGCGACAGAGGAACGAGGCCCCTATCCACAGAGCGTCGTTCATGTACCAGCCATACGACAGGACCCAGACACCACACTACACATCGCGGGGCTGGGCGGCTCTTCCGTAAAGAGAAGGTGCAGGCAGCAGTTACTACCGGCTGTGCATGGGCCTTTGCAAGGGGGAGAGCTAGGAGGTTCATACTTAGCAATATTGTGTAATTGATAGATATGCTCTTCAGGTCTCTCGTGAGATACGCGAAGCATTCATGTTCAGCACAACGTAGCCAAGATGACTTGTAGCGTATATTCCGTTCCCGTGGACATGAGAGCCGCAGTAACACGGCACGTACCCGGTTACCCCACATACTTACTGCTCAACACAGACATCTTGCACATGGAGTCACACAGCCGCGACACTCCCACACACCCCAACGCCTCCCACGCATCCGCACGGCCGACAAGATCCGGGCTACAGTGCAGCCCACAATACACCGTCCCCACGACAACAATTCCCCAGGCATAGTGCGTTTGCCACAGTTACCTCAGCCGCCACACTGCCATGCCATACTGCCATGCCACAGACCCTGTGGCGTGGGCGTGGGAACGGGCGTGGGGGACCCACACTGCAGTCCCACAGCGCGCTGTACTCTCTGCCCCCGCCCTGTGCCCTGCCCTCCCCTGCGTCCGCGTGACAGCAACCCCCTTTTCTGATGCCCGCTCGCCGCTGATTGGCTGCGCGCCTGCGTCTCCGCCGTTGTGCGGGCTCCCCTGCGCTCCCTGCGCTCCCCACGCGGCCGGTATTCCCGCGCCCCCTGCGGGCGCTCGGAGTGCCGCTGACAGGCGTGGGGGTGACTGCAGCGCGTGGGGGCGTGGTATCCCACGCCGCGGGATGCCGTGCAAATCACTGTGTATATATATAGGCGCGGTGCACACAACGCTACACACACACACAGCTATATACAACACCACCCACACACCACTATGCAGCCCGCCCTCAGACACTCGCGCGCGCTCGCACGCGCCCGCACAGCGCTGACCCGCGCGCCTCTCGCCCGCGCCGCCCGCCCCGCAATTAGCCGCCGTGCCCTCTCCACCGCCCGTGGCAGTGCATCCCGCACCACCCGCGCCCGCGCGCTGCCGTGGGTGCTGGGCGCGCTCTTTGCCGCCGGCTCGCTGTCGGTTGCCGCGCAGGGCCTCGGCGGCGACGCCGCGGACATCATCCGCAACGGCGCGGACCCGCGCGCCGGCAAGCCCGCGATCTCCCCGCAGGAGGTCGCGCGCCACAACACCGCCGACGACTGCTGGGTCGTCATCGACGGCTTCGTCTACGACGTCACGTTCTTCCTCCCCAACCACCCTGGTGGCGAGGACGTGATCCGCGCCAACGCGGGGAAAGATGTCTCCGCCGTGTTCGGCCCCTTGCACGCCAAGGGCACTCTCGAGAAGAACATTCCGGAGGAGTACCAGCTCGGTCCGCTCTCCAAGCCCATGCCTAAGCGGCTAGTGGCGCCACCGTATGCTCCCGGTGAGTCTCCCCTCGAGATCATGGAGAAGCAGCGGCTGCGCGACAACATGCCCCCGCTCGGCAATGTGCTGAACCTCTACGACTTCGAGCGGCTGGCGTCGCGTATCCTCTCCAACCAGGCCTGGGCGTACTACTCCTCCGGTGCTGACGACGAGATCACGTACCGCGAGAACCACAACGCCTACCACCGCATCTTCTTCAAGCCGCATATTCTGGTCGACGTGGCGGAGGTGGACCTCCACACGTCGATGTTGGGGAAACCCGCCGACGTGCCATTCTACGTCTCCGCTACGGCGCTGTGTAAGCTGGGTAACCCCGAAGGTGGTGAGATGGATATCGCCAGGGGGTGCGGTGCCACCGCGCACTCTGTGCCCCAGATGATCTCCACACTTGCCTCTTGCTCCCTTGACGAAGTCGCACAGGCGAAGGTCGACGACAAGCAGCAGCAGTGGTTCCAGCTGTACGTCAACTCCGACCGCAAGGTCACCCGCGACCTCATCCGCCACGCCGAGGAGCTGGGGCTCTCCGCGCTCTTCGTCACCGTCGACGCGCCCTCCCTCGGCAACAGGGAGAAGGACCAGAAGATCAAGTTCTCCACAAAGAGCGACGACGGCGCACAGGTCATGCAGAAGGGCGCCGCCGCCAGCGGCAGGCAGTCCGACGGCGCATCCAAGGCGCTCTCCAAGTTCATCGACCCCTCGCTCACATGGGACGACATCGCGTACCTCAAGAAGTTCACCGACCTGCCCATCGTCATCAAGGGCGTCCAGCGCGCGGAGGACGCGGTGCGTGCAGCGCAGATGGGATGTGCGGGTGTCGTCCTCTCCAACCACGGTGGTAGACAGCTGGACTTCTCCCGCGCGCCCATCGAGGTGCTCGCAGAGACCATGCCCGTGCTGAGACACCACGGACTCGACAAGGACTTTGACGTGTTCGTCGACGGTGGTATCCGCCGTGGCACGGACATTCTCAAGGCGCTGTGTCTCGGCGCCTCGGGTGTCGGCCTCGGCAGGCCGTTCCTCTACGCGAACTCGTGCTACGGGAAGGAAGGTGTCGCGCACGCCATCGACATCATCACGAAGGAGCTCGAGATGTCCATGAGACTGCTCGGTGTGTCCAAGATCGAGGACCTCAACCCGGGATTCCTCGACTTGACGTCACTGCACGCCCGCAGCGTCAACGTCGCCAGGGACGCGCTGTACGAGAATTCCTACAGGGAGCCACAGCTCGCTAAGTTCCTCGTCGACGACGATATGTAAGGGGCAGCGTAATTGTATACTTGCTAGTTAATTGATGTATTTATGACGCGGGGGTGGGGAACGAGCAGCGCTTGTTTGTGCATCGTGTTTCACGCAGTAGGCATTTTGGGGATACGAAGACATACATGTATTTGGGGACTTGCAGGAGGGGGCGTTGCCATCACAGTGCCTGCTGTCTGGTTTATATTATGTGCTCGGAGAGTCAATATCGCCTTTAAATTGACACGACGGCTATCAGTGTTGTAATGCCGGTGTATTAATTTGTAGCTTGATAGATTACATCGAGAAAATGCAAACAATTGATATGTTGTTTTTGTTGGAAGTTACACGCAATTGATATAATGCCCATATCGGAAATGTGCGCACCTGTCGATAGCATGCATAAATACGACAACTACAACTAACCTACGTGCACACTTTGCAAAATGACATTCAAGAAACCATGGAAACTGACACTGGATTCAGATGAAAGATACTAACGCAATAAGTATATATAATTTCGTATGCCGGGTTAATAGAACACACACCATTCCTGATTGTCAGCTATGGGATATCCATTTATTCGTAAGGGTCCACTTACAGTGAACTGCATGCTAAAGCTTCAGACCAGACGAACTACCAATTGCGTACAAATTCGACATTTACTCATCACTCTTGACAATTGCAATTGTTGCACCTGTTTTATCAACATTACACCCAAATATCTAACCCAATTGTTCTGGGCGAGAGCGGCAGGCATCCACGTTTATTTTATATCGGACAACGGCGGCTAAACTCATCACATTTCTCGACATCAAAGTTACGCTCCACAGGATGAACCTTCGATGCTGCGACCAGATAACTTGGTGTAACATACTGTATCTAACTCTAATCACGGAGATGTATAGAAGTATATACACATGCGGAGAGGCTAGCCGCGGATTGAAACCTACACACGCGCACTGACACATTTGAAGTTTTCAGTTTGCAGTGAAGGCTATACAAGCCCCCGAAGGAACATAACTGCAACAAACGACACACACATCGTTCCAATTACAAAACTCATGCGCGCAGTGCACTACACCGCTCCCCGGAGCCGTGCGTACGTTCTATTCTATTATCATATATTGCATACAAACATCGTAGATATCACAGCAGTGTACACACATCCTACTGCTTCTTGTTGTCGAGGGTAGCGAGCTGCTGCTTGACCCACTCGAGGAACAGGTCTGTCTGGAGGTACCCCTCTGCGCTGAAGACTGTGTTGATCTCTAGCTTGCTCTCCACGCGCTTCTTGTCCTTGTCGGTGAACATGACTGAGTACTGTGGCTTGCCCTCCTCGTATGCTGTGCTGATCTTGATTGTGGCGTTGCCGTTCTTGGTCTTGCCGGAGTAGACAACTGACTTCTCGACGTACTTTTTGAAGTACCAGAAGATGACGGAGAGGACGAAGTAGGCGCCGACGAGGACCTGCTGGTAGTGCACGATGTCGTCGTGCACAAAGCGCTTGTCGATGAAGAAGCTGACGGCGGCGACGAGCGCGATGGAGTAGCCGATCAGCAGCTTCTGGTCCACGAGCTCGAACGTCTCGGTGTAGCCCAGGCGCGCCAGCACACCGGGCAGACTCTCGTTCAGCACCTGCGAGACCTGCGATATGGAGTAGACGTTGACTGGTTTGCTCATTGTGGGGGTGTTGCAGTGTTGTGATGTGGTGTGGGAACTGTATAGGGTATATAACATACATACGTGTATGGCATATTATTATAGGGCCGTGGGCGCGCGCTGGCCTCTTCGCTCAACGTACGTAGTGATGCCACGTGACATGCACGTGACGGAGCAAGTTCAGCTAATCTGCAGTGAGAGCGCAGGTGCCATACCATATCATGTCATGGCCACACCTATGCTCACACCCACTCTCATGCCCATCATTAGGCAAAAGACAGTACCCGCCCAAATAGCTAAGCACAACAATGAAATTCCCAGGGCAATGTAAGAGCACAATACGCAGCGCACCGCTGACTCCTCCCGCCCTAACAAGCCCTAACACACGCGGCCGCAGCCCTAACAAACCCTAAAAGCCCTAACTGCAGCGCAAACACCCACACACCGCACACACGCCCCCACCTCGTTTCTTCTTCTCCCCTGCGGCCGTTTCTGGGGCGATGCCCGGCCAGGCCCTGCGGCGTCTCTCTGGCGACGCAAGTGAAAAATTTTCACTTTGCTGTGCTTGTGCCACCGCTACTGCTACTGCTACTACTGCCGGTGTTATTACTTCCAGGGCTATTATGTAAGGCGTGAGTGTGGGTTGGCTCAGACGGGCCGCAGCGTGGCTCGATGGGCTGTCTACGCTTTCTACTCTGTTTGGTGGTTTGGCGTGTCGGGGCGGTGGCTGATGAGGGGCGATGGGCTGAAATGTTTTGTATAAATACCCATCGAATTTTCCGATCGAGACAGTCTGGTCATTGGGAAGACACCGGTGGCCTTGCTTGTTTGCGTGTTGTTGCACCTTCTTGTTTTGTACTTGTTCTTCTCGTTTGTCTCAGGTATAGTGGCTTTCTTATACGTTACAGTGCTTGCTATTTCTGCTACTGCGAATTTATAGGATTACTCCAGACCGCCATCCCACCCTACCCTCTAACAACTTATCCCACCCCACCACACACTTTTATACAATGGTTGCTACCAAGAGAGACTACAGAACCGCTAACGAGTACGTTGCGACCCTAGAGGAGAAGGACGGTCTGTCCGTCGAGCAGCTGATGGATTCCAACACCAGAGGTGGCCTCACCTACAACGACTTCCTGATCCTGCCAGGCTACGTCGGCTTCTCTTCTGTTGACGTCGGCCTCAAGACCAAGCTGACCAAGAAGATCACCCTGCAGACCCCATTCGTCTCCTCTCCTATGGACACCGTCACCGAGGCCGAGATGGCCATCCAGATGGCCCTCCTCGGTGGTATCGGTACCATCCACCACAACTGCTCCGCCGAGGAGCAGGCCGCTATGGTCAGAAAGGTCAAGACCTACGAGAACGGCTTCATCAACTCCCCAGTTGTCGTCACTCCAACCACCACCATTGGTGAGGTCAGAGCCATGAAGGAGGAGCTAGGCTTCTCCGGCTTCCCAGTTACTCGTATGTGAAACATTCTACTTTACTAACAGGTGCGCATTTGCACTATTGCACAATTGCAACTTCCCCCACGGCTACCATTTTCATGATGATTAAACCTTTAAATTAATAACTTTCGTTCTACTGACTGCGATCAAACGATCTTGTAGAGAACCTTATATCTGACTTACACTATGGTAGCTTCCGTGAAGGAAATGCGAGAGTGCACGTGATGTCACCTGTTAACACTTCCCCCAATCATGTCCATGATTACTAACAAACTGTACTTTGCTCTGTGCTATACTCTATTTGTGCTGGTGTCTGCGTGGGTGGAATAATCCCCCCCGCCCTTGACACCGCACCAATGACTGCACCACAGCATCGTCCGCATTTCTTCCTAGAGGACGGTAAGTTCCCAGGTAAGCTGCTAGGTCTCGTCACCTCCCGTGACGTCCAGTTCATCGAGGACGAGTCCATCCCAGTCTCCGAGATCATGACCAAGGAGCCAGTCACCGCCAAGCAGGGCCTCACCCTCGAGCAGGGTAACGAGATCCTGAAGAAGACCAAGAAGGGCAAGCTGCTCATCATCGACGGCGACAACAACCTTGTCTCCATGATCTCCAGAACCGATCTGATGAAGAACCAGAACTACCCTCTAGCTTCCAAGTCCGCCACCACCAAGCAGCTGCTATGTGGTGCCGCCATCGGTACCCTTCCAGCCGACAGAGCCAGACTCACCATGATGGTCGAGGCCGGTCTCGACGTCGTCACCATCGACTCCTCTCAGGGTAACTCCCAGTACCAGATTGAGATGCTCAGATGGATTAAGGAGACTTACCCAGACCTAGAGGTCATCGCCGGTAACGTCGTCACCAGAGAGCAGGCCGCTAACCTCATCGCCAACGGCTGTGACGGTCTGAGAATCGGTATGGGTTCCGGCTCCATCTGCATCACCCAGGAGGTCATGGCTTGTGGTAGACCACAGGCTACCGCCGTCTACAACGTCTGCAAGTTCGCCAACGAGTTTGGCGTCCCATGTATGGCTGACGGTGGTGTCCAGAACATTGGTCACATCATCAAGGCTCTTGCTCTAGGTGCCTCCACCGTCATGATGGGCGGTATGCTCGCCGGTACCACTGAGTCCCCAGGTGACTACTTCTTCAGAGACGGTAAGAGACTAAAGGTCTACCGTGGTATGGGTTCCATCGACGCCATGCAGCAGACCGGTAAGAGCGGCAACGCCTCTACTTCCCGTTACTTCTCCGAGGGTGACAAGGTCCTTGTCGCTCAGGGTGTCTCTGGTGCCGTCGTCGACAAGGGTTCCGTCAACAAGTTCATCCCATACCTGTTCAACGGTCTACAGCACTCTTGCCAGGACATCGGTGTTGAGTCTATCGACGCCCTAAGAGAGAACGTCAACTCCGGTAACGTCAGATTCGAGTTCAGAACTGCCGCTGCTCAGCTTGAGGGTGGTATCAACAACATGCACTCCTACGAGAAGCGTCTACACAACTAAGTGTAGATGACCTCTCTTCACCAAACTTCGTTTTTTTCTGGATTGCTTAAATGCAATTTCCATTTCAAAATTCATACAACTTAATCTAAACCTTGTGACCACCAACGTCGGCCATACATGTTAGGATTGGAATTTTCTGTCAAGTATATATATTACATAAAAACCCATTTCTAATTAAATCATATTGTACATTATTATAAAAACAGCGAGGGGATAGGGGGAGCGGGGAGCAACTGACAACTAACAGCTCGCAATCCCATTTGGCGCACATCCTTACTCCAATCCTGTAGAATGCCAAAATACGATAAATATTAGATGATGTATACGTCACTACGCTTATAAAAGTTACTGATCTTCCTTGGCTGCCTTCTTCAGCATTTCCTTGTAGTACTTGGTCTTTTCCTTACGGACATCCTCTAAAGAAGGTGGCAACTTCTCATTAACCAGATCCTCCTTACGGGCTCTTTCAAAATGGGTCAATGTCTCTTCCAGACCCTTAGAGCCATGCGCTAGAGCACCGCGAGGCAGCATACCGTCGTTCATGCTCTTTAGATACTGGACCTTGTCACTCTCCTGTCTGAGGACCGAGTACATTCTGGACACCTTGGCAATCGCAAGGATCTTGGCCCTTAGAGCGGCACGTCTCTTGTCATCATCAAGAATAGATCCCTTGGAGACAGTAATCTCGCCGCCAGTAGCAGCACCAGCAGTAGGAGCTGTGACAGTAACCTTGGGTTTGCCACCAGCCGTTGCTTCATCCACAAGGTCTTCCTTGATAAGTGGAGTTTCCTCCTCGAGCTCATCCTCTGTGCAGATATTCAGAATAGCGACAAGCATCTCGGTAACCTTTTCACCAACAAATGGCAGTGACCAGGTAAACACATCCATGAAATCTGGCAGCCAATAGGGATGTGGGGACATGTTGAACTGGCGAATGTTCATGACATTGTTTTCGTACTTGAGAACTGCAGCCTTATTTCTGTAAGTATCCAAGTAGTTTGGTGCACTGAATAGAGTCAGCAAACTTGGGAATCCGAGGGTCTTGGTATTTCTGTACATCCGGTAACCAGCGTCTTGGGCCTCATGCGCTCTTATTATGGACAGGAGACCGGTTCTCTGAAGGAATGCACAGGATGCTTGGTATGTGAATGCATATGAACAGCCTCTTACATCGTTTGGAATGAAGTATTTATTGAGGGCGTTGTAGTCGTTCTCATTGATTTTCTTGATGGCCAATTCATCATCGGCATCAGTAACACCTGGAACAGGGTCATCGTACGACTCTATTGGGTCGGCCCAAACGAGATCACACATTAGACCACGAGATGGAATCTCCTTGAATCTGTTGATTAGGTTGACGTCGTTGACAGTTCTTAATTCTGGGGAGATACCACCATGCACACAGAAGTATTGCCCGTTCATAATGGCCGCGAGGGGGAGTGCATTGAACGATTGACAACACGCTTCATAAATGTCGAGGTTATACTTGTGGAGACACTCGTTTTTGAATGTAAAGTAGGAAGTCAGATGCTTACATTCATGGTTACCTCTTAGTAACCAGAAAGTCTTTGGAAAATTCAATTTCAGGGAGTACAGGTAGATCAAACATTCAAAGGAGAATAGACCTCTGTCAACATAATCACCCAGAAAGAGATATGGGGTATCTTTTGGATGGCCACCTACCTCGAACAATTTCAACAGATCATAATATTGACCATGAATATCACCACAGACTGTAATAGGGGCAGGAACGGTCAACAGATTTGGCTCATTTGTCAGGAAATTGGTAGCCATTTTCAGAATTCGCAGTGCCTGACTTTCAGTCAGTCTACCTTCTTTTCTGAAATGCTCCTTGAGAAACTCGTGGTTTGGCAAGCCCGTCACAGCATCGAACAATTCAGCGTCCGTGGGTGGGCGTTTAGCCACAGGATTTACCTTCTTGACCACACGCTCCTTGGTGGAAACAATTGTACCATCTTCTAGAGTGTACGAATCGCCTGAATGCTGGAGTAGTGCGTTTGGGTCCTCAGTGGTACCCGGTCTAGAGGTTGGTGCCCCCGACGTATTCTGTTCCTCCAATTTCTTGTTTTCCAGAACCTTTATAGCGGCATTGACCTTCTCTGTATTAATCTGGGCGTCCGATTTTGGGTCAGACATGCTTTGTTGTTAGTGTATAAGATATGTGTATCCAATTGAATGGCTCAAATGAATGTAACAGTGTCTCAGAACAGCTGTAATGGTCTTCCTCTAAAAGACTTGTTAATATCCAAAACGCTGGAAATGGGCCGATGAAAGAACCTAGCTAGAGGAAATATCAAGGTGATTATATCTATCCAACAGCTAAATATAGCGAGTAGTGACCAAATTGCGCCAAACCTCACACACCAATCTACCAAAAACAACTCACGCAGACTAAGCCTTCCCTCAGCCTGCATAGTCATCATCCCTTTACTGTGCCTCGCTTCCTGTAGAGACGGCAGCTCCTCCATCAAGGCGATCCCGAACGGCACAATCGGCCCGAAGGTGTTACCCGCCTCTCTGCCGTGGGACGCGATAATTTGACAGATCGTTTTTTGGTGCGGCCCTTTGCCACTACCGAATAGGGAAATATAATAATTTTGGTGCATGTTCCGCCTTCGTACTGTGGAATCAATGAGTAATAGGCATGGCTATTAATATAGCGATCTCTGAGTTTATAGAAATAGTGTTGTTAAATTATATATCTAGGAATATATGGGGGTGCGGTGGAAGTGTTGTTGTTGTTGTTGTTGCAACAACATACCCCATTCGCTTGTCTTTATGTATATTCCGGAATGATTTGTAGCGAATGTCTCCAACAATATCCGGCTCATTAGGGGCGTCGGGCACGTGCTTACTTTGGGCGGCCCGTGCAACCTTGCATTTCCGAAATGACCCTACCAGAGTCACGAATCATCTGTCGATGTTTTCTTTATTAGTTTGTTTCTTTTATTTAGCATATCCTAACCAATGGTCGAGAAGGCTATGCGTACAGACAGAAGAAAATATATATCCGGTAGTTTCCTAAATAAGTGAGAGAGCGCTTCATTTCACTATATGCATAACAATATACCCATGCTCTAACAACTTAGAACTCCATTTCACCCTTGGTGAAGAAGACGGAAAGGTCAGACTTGTTCATTCTGCTGTCGATCTCATTTAGTCTCTGGTCAACACCCTCCTCCCACATCTGCAGGGTGGAGGAAGATCCGGCGGTGGCGTTCTTCTCGAGCATTGGAGGAGCACGGTTCATGACTGGTAGTGGGACTCTCTTGAACTCGGCGGATGGAGCGGCAGTTGGAGAGTTGCTGGCCTGCTCCTGTCTGACGAACTCCTTGACTCTCTCGGAAGTCTCGTTTAGGTCCTTTAGGTACTGGTTCTTCTGCTCTTCGTTCATTGCGTGATTTGTTGGGTGTGTAAAAATATTTGTAGATGGTGATCTGATCGTGTCAAAAGAAATATATGAAGGACAAAGGAACCAGAGGAGAAACAGAAACAGTCCGCTGGAGTCGTCTTGTGCCGCCTTATATATAGTCCGCTATCCCGCCGGCACCCCACTAGGCGATGAGGAAAAAAGTCCAAGCCTCCGCCCGCCTCGGACAAAGCCGACAGCTGTTGGACCCGATACAATAACACGGCGTTGTATGTGGTGTCTGGGTGATATCAATATTTACATTTCGACGAATGTCTGGGTGTTCTCTATGCGGCCTGCAGATTTGTCAGCCCGGTGCCGGAAAAGTGCAGCATCGGGTTGTCGAGCCCGATAGCGAAGAGGGGCCTCACGTTGTCCTAAACGGAAACTCAGAGCGACAGGGCAGATCGGCGTGGTAGATACATAAAAGAGGTGCACGTATGGATTTCCACGTGGGTTTCGCGGATGAGTTGCAATTTCGCAAAATTTGGGTATACGTTTTCATTATAGATATATAGTGTTTAAATATCGAGAAAATCTATTTATAGATGATGTGTCTGTCAAAGGTGAGGACTGGACCGCTTAGGCCTTGTTGGCAGCAGCAGCCTCCTTTGGTAGAAGATAACCACCGCTGACAGAGTTTCTGATTCTTCCAGCTAGGTTGACGAAGTAGGTGTTCATGGTGTTCTGGTTTCCGTACATGTCCTTCTGCTCCTCAATGGACATGTCGTGAAGCTTCTTCTCAGCTAGTTTAATATCGGCGTCGCTCATTATGGTATGCTTATGTGGTGGGGTGTAGTAACAAAGTAGTGTCCTATGGTGTAATATCTACAAGATGAAGGGAAGGAGAAAAAAGGTGTTTAAGAGAACGCGAAATGTAAGAGATGCACACCTCAAGAGACCAATTGGTTCCCCTTTTATACGTTTCTTCTTGATCACAGCACCGATGGTGCTCTTCTCGATCTCGTGCGACAAAAGAGGAAATACAGAAGACGTTGCACGGGAAAGGGACGCCCCAAGACAACCACGCGCAACCCACGCCAATTTCACCATAGTAACGGATTTCTGTCGGCGAAGCGGGTGCAACGCCACTGCGCACTTTCTCTGCAGCTTCTCCTCTTCGTACACGCTGCCCCTGTAAGACGTTCCTCCGGTTCCTTTTCCCCTCTGTCCCGCCTTGTATCTCCCAGACAACGGCCGCACAGCGGGCTGGTTGCCAGTGCCGTTGCCGTGACCACCACCCGCGTCAAAGAAAGCCGCGGACAAAACAAGGAACATTGCTATGGCAACAGTGTTCCATAATGATCGACACCTGTGCACCCCACTATAAAACAGAAATTAGGGCTTGCGTGTCGTTTTGCACGGAAATGCATGGGTGTTGGCCCTCCGGCCGGCTGAGAGACGTCATTCCCCTCTGTTTTCGCTGCGTCTTTGGAGCCGCGGAGTCCCGGTCGGCACGTTTCCGCAGCAGCACGGGGGCCATGGGACACTCGGTCCGTGATATTTCCCTTGAGTTGGCACGGCAAGTTTCGGCCCGTGCTCAACGTGCGTCCCTCAGACTCCGCGGTAGCGGCTGGTGCCTATGGCCTACGGAGGAGCCGGCTGTTGAGACTGGCTAGAACACACCCTTGCACCCGCATGCGTGCGCCAGCCTTTGTTGCATTGACGGCATATCTGGAAGGTGGCAAACATGCATAATCAGGTATGCTCGATCACCTGTAACCTTTTAATGCATGTCCCCTTACTTTTTTGTATATTGGTGAGTAAAAATAAACGTGCACTAGCACGTCCCAACACTTAGGATCTTCCATAATAACCAATTGCTACCACAAATGCCCGATGGCTACGAGCAGGAGGATAATGTTCCCCAGACGGAGTTCCGGAGGGATAATGGAACGGATAACTCTCTTAAGATCAAGCTCAGTTCGGTGTTCGTTTGTTTGCTCCCCACACTGTTGCGCATGGTGAAAGCCGTGTTTGTCTTTCTTTTCTGGCTGCTTCTATGGCTACCTAAGCTAGTGTTCCACTTCTCCACTAGCCACAGATTATCTATCAACTTTCTATCGTTCTTAGTGCTGTGCACCGTGACGACGTACGTGGCTTACACAATCCTAAAGAACAGGGTGTTTTCTGAATACAAGAAGCTCACCCCAGATTTTGATGAGGGAGAGAAACACAAGTACGGCTCCGCCGGGCCATCCAGAAAGAACTCCAGAATCGGGAGAGCACACGAGGAGGCACAGCAAGAAAGAAATGAAAACAGCAGAAACCGCAAACTCCTTAACGAAGACACAGATGAACCGTTCTTTTCGTTGTATCTTGACCAATTCCTATCTGCAATCAAGATATTTGGATATTTAGAGAAGCCCGTCTTCCACGACCTGACAAAGAATATGAAGACTCAAAAGTTAGATGAAGGTGAAATCCTGCTGCTAGACAACTCAATCGGATTTGCCATAGTAATAGAGGGCAGTTTACAAATTTATCACGAGGTTGAAACAGAGAATCATCCATTGAACACAGGTGATTTTGCTAATGATCATGAAATGGGAAGGTCAGATGAAGGTAGTGAGGATGAAAATGAGGAATCGTCCGATAATTCTTCCGACAGCGACATCCCCGATTACACAGAGAATGATTCGTCTGGTTACATCCATCTGAAGAATGGACTTGGTAAGTTCCAGCTCCTAAACACAGTAAAGCCTGGAAATCCTGTTTCTTCTCTTGCCACAATTCTTACTTTATTCACCACCAACCCATCTGTGTTGCCGGAGACTATGCATTCAACAACTGTTTCATCTAGAGGCGATTCATTACAAGAGCAGCTCTATGGATTCACCATGCAAAACGATGACAAATTACAACCAAAGTCGTCTCGCGATAACATTTCTCATTCATCACCTCTGATGAACAGTATCGAAAACCCTAATATTGTTAACCTAGGTATGCCGATTCCTAACGTACTAGCTCGGGCTGGCACCGATTGTACCATAGCGATCATTCCTCCTCAATCATTTGCTAACCTGACAGAAAAGTACCCAAGATCCGTGTGTCATATAATACAAATGATTCTAACCAAAATCTACCATGTGACGTTCCAGACAGTGCACAAGTACCTTGGGTTGACTGACGAGATTATGCAGATTGAAAGGATTCTGAATAGATCTGTGGACTTTGAATTCCCAACCCATCTAAAGGAACTAGCTGTCAAAACCATCAAACACAACAATAATGATCAATGGAAATCTCAAAAAGAGGTAACACCAAATATGCTGAACTTCTCTACCGGGTCAATTCACAGGGATACCTCTCGATCAGGATCAAGACCACATATCGCACGGCTGCCATCGCAAAATATTTCCATCGACACAAGAGATCAATTCAACCCTGGGGACCTAATTTCAAACACATCTCTATCGAAAGACGATTTATCATCTGATATTTCTCATTCACCATCAAACCTTGATTTTAATTTGCAGGAAACTGTCTTTATGAGAACCAAATCTCCGCTATCGACGAAGATGGACGAAAATAACCAATATACCCCTATAAAATCCAGTTTCCTAAAGCAAGATAATGAAACACAAATTGATATCCTCCAGGTGTCAGTAGTAGAAGCTATGTTTGCATACCTAAATATCAACGAAGCTAACATGACAATCAAGCCTGCTTCCGAACACATAAATCTTTCTAACATACCAACACGTAACGGGAGTACGACTACAAATTTGGCTCACCATCCTTCTGATGTCTCTTTGATTAGTTCCTTTGCGTCGACCAGTCGTCCTAAACATACATTGCGTATACTTCCGAGTGATTTTGCCCTTAAGTCGCCAAAAGTAAGAAAAAACAAAAAGAAGCATACCTATAGAGAGGAGGTTTCTCCTAATCTAGATTACGGGTCAGTTAAAAAGGCATTTGCCAAAGGTGTTCAGTTCAAATTCTATAAGAAAGGTTCAAAAATTGTAGAACAGGATTCGAATGGTAAAGGTTTATTTTATCTCATCAAGGGGGATATTGATGTTACATTAAAGACAGATGAGAAGACCAAAGAATTCACATTTTCAAAAGACGCGAAGGATTTGAGGTCCCAATCAGTAAATAACAAGTTACTGTTCACCATCAAAGAAGGAGGGCTGGCTGGATATCTAACCAGTTTGGTCAACTATCGCTCATTTGTTGGATTACAAGCTAGGACAGATGTTTATGTTGGATTCATATCAAATGAAACACTTGAAAGATTATGCGACAAATACTATTTGATGTATCTGAGAATTGCAGAAAATCTAACAAGTTTACTATCCCCAAGAATGTTAAAGCTGGATCATGCACTAGAATGGGTTCATTTATCTGCCTCAGAAACACTTTTCAACCAGGGTGACCCAGCAAATGGCATTTATCTAGTTCTTAACGGCAGATTAAGACAATTTCAACATTCTGATCTCGAAACAAAGGCTATGGCCATCGGTGAGTTGGCTCAGGAAGAAAGTTTCGGAGAATTGGAGGTACTAACGGCCACCAACAGATCATTAACAACTGTTGCAATTCGCGATTCAGAATTGGCAAGAATTCCAAGAACCCTTTTTGAAATCCTCGCTCTTGAACATCCTTCTATTATGATTCGTGTTTCCAGATTAGTGGCCCATAAAATGATGGCGAAAACTAATGACATAACAGGTGGAACAAAATTTGTTTCAGATAACGGAAATAGATACGATTTAAATCTTGTTATCCCTCCCGTTAAAAATGCGACTCATTCGAACACCTACAATAATACGCAAAGTACGTATTCGCGGTCCAGAACTTACAAAACGATAACTATCCTTCCTACATCTGATGATCTTCCAGTGGAGGTGTTTGCATCGAAGCTAGTAGCAGCATTTCAACAGGTTGGTCGTTCTACCATTGGACTAAACCAGGAGGCAACATTAACACATCTTGGGAGACATGCATTCGATAGACTAGCCAAATTAAAACAAAGTGGTTACTTTTCGGAGATTGAAAAAATATACGACATTGTTGTTTATATTGCCGACCCAGCTATAAATCCTTCATGGACAAAGACATGCATCTCCCAGGGAGACTGCATTTTACTACTGTGTGATGCTAATGGAAGTACAGACATCGGAGACTATGAATCCTTACTTGTCGATTCCAGTACTACTGCTAGAACAGAACTGATATTATTACACCCGGAAACATTTGTAGAGCCAGGTCTGACACACAAATGGTTGGTCCCACGGCCATGGGTAGATGCCCATCATCATATTAGATTTCCACTGAAACAATATCAAACTAGGGAAGGAACTCGAGCTTCGAAAGGTCCAGGTAGAATGTCTTTGCTGGATAAAATAATCCAAGCGGAAATCAGTAGAAAGACCCAACATAATATCTCCAAACTAGTACCATCATCAATCAAATCGAAGGTGGAAAGTTTTTCCTATAGATTCATGAAAAGACAAACCCAATACTATACACCGCTGAACGCATACAAAGATGATTTCCTAAGACTTGCTAGAATTTTATCAGGACAGGCGATTGGACTCGTTTTAGGTGGCGGTGGTGCAAAAGGTATCAGCCACCTAGGTGTCATTCAAGCATTAGAGGAATCTGGAATTCCCGTCGATATGATTGGTGGTACCTCTATTGGCTCTTTTGTCGGTGGCTTGTATGCAAAGGATTACAGCATGCTCGCAATTTTTGGACGTACAAAGAAGTTCTGTGGTAGAATATCATCCATTTGGAGAATGATGACAGACCTAACATGGCCTGTTACCTCATACACAACCGGTCATGAGTTCAACCGTGGTATATGGAAGGCGTTTGGCGATACAAGGATCGAAGACTTTTGGTTACCGTTTTTCTGTAACTCCACAAACATCACAGAATCTGTACAAGAAGTTCATTCATTTGGGTATGCCTGGAGATATATTAGAGCTTCCATGAGTTTAGCGGGCCTCCTCCCTCCCTTGGAGGAAAACGGAAGTATGCTTCTGGATGGTGGTTATGTTGATAACCTACCCGTTTGGGAAATGAAAGCAAGAGGATGTGATACGATTTTTGCAATCGATGTTGGGTCCATTGATGACAAAACACCCATGTCTTATGGTGATTCCCTGAACGGCTTTTGGATTATTTTCAACAGACTGAATCCATTTTCCTCCCATCCTAATATTCCAGATATGACTGAAATCCAAATCAGATTGGGATATGTTGCATCAGTAAATGCTCTAGAGAAGGCAAAGCATACCAAGGGTGTGATTTACGCAAGACCACCAATTGACCAATATAACACACTCGAATTTTCTAAATTCGAAGAAATATATGATCTTGGTGTGAATTATGGAAGAAAGTTTTTCCAGAACTTGATAGACGAGAACAGGATGCCAATAATACCAGGTAAAGATGGTGTTTCTCAAGAATCTGATGTACCCGAGTTCCTACTCCACAGACGTAACAGCATATAATTATTGAACTTACTTTTTGTAAATGACATTTTATTGTAGTATATAGCATTCACTATGCTTATTTATAGAATATTGGAATATATTATTCAACTTTAATTTTTGGAGCCTTTCTCCTAGGAGAATGTATGATACCGAGATCATTATCCTCAGGAGTCTTTAGTTTGATATGTTCATGTTTGCGCTTAGTGATCTCACCCTTTGTATTGGCGCCCGATGTGCCTCCCACCTCGCGGAAGAAAAGAACTCCCTGGGCCCATCCTGCATAGGGGCCCCACTGTTCGTTTAACTTCATGCGAATCACATCTAACTGAAAGTTTACCTTCTTTCTGGTTACTGGAAGATCCTTGTACTCCTCTCTAAGAGCAGTTACGTCCTTGTTTGTTGGATTTATTTTATAGTCTCTGCGGGCGATACGTTCCACATGTACATCTACCGGTACAACCTCGTCCCTGCCCATACCCATTAGCGCTATGCAATCTGCAACTTTTGGTCCAATGCCTGTATAACTCATGAGATGTTCCCTTAAAGTGAAATAATCACTGGAAGAGGCAATATTGGAAAGATATTCACTGTCGGATGCAGCAACATGTTCGGACTTATCGTCGATGATCTTCTTTGCAGTTTCGATAATGTACTTTGCCCTATATCCGAAGCCGAGTTTTCTTAGTTGTTCCTCCGTTGCATTATCATATATACTATTGCTTGTTGGGAAGGAGTAGAAATCTGTCGAGTTATGTGTGCCGATTTTGTCTCCATAGTTCGAGCACAGAGCGTGACACATTTTGGTGATGCGCGAGATGTTATTATTAGTAGAGCAAATAAAAGACACCAAAGTCTCCCAGGGCTCCTGTCTGAGAACTCTAATACCATGAGTCTCGATATCTTTGAACCTAGAGTCCTTGGGAAGCCATTCCTTTTGGTACAGTTCCTGGACCGATACCTCCAGCCTGAAGTATTTTGTCATATGGTTTAGTACATCATCCAAAGAGCATTCTGAATCGTAGGTAGCACACTCAATAAAATTGTCATCGTGTTGACGGACAAGAACGACACTGTACTGCTCCTTATCGAGAATCTTCATGGTGGTCACATATTCTCCAGTAGCCTCATCTACCATCCAGCGAAATGCCTGACCGGCCTGTAGCACATTGGCCAGCTCCAGCTCAGCTCGTGATACATTTAACCTGCCCCACTTCAACATAATATATATAATGTTTGCAGTGATCTTAAATTCATGGACAGAATGACATACGCATCAGAAGAACACACCTCAAGATAATCCAGGGTCATCTCGAGGTCCTGAAGTAATCCTCTCTCGAGTGAAAATTTGAAGCTCTTAGCAGGGCACTTCATATCCCTGCGGAGTTTCTTTGGAGCGGCCACGACGCGTCAAGGCACTGCGCTGGTTTCTGGGCCCGCAGATGCTCACGCGAACAATACGCAGAATTGTGACGCAGCACATCGCGAGGGAAACCACGCAGAGAGGCGTGTTTTGCTCAAGAGATCATACCAACACCATCCACATACGTACAGTATTGGTAGGGCCTTCTAAAAGTAAACACTATACATACAAACACCGTCGTATCCAGGCACTAAAGAGGTCTGACAGATCAGGACAAGCAGGAAAACAAAAGCTTTGAGGATAGAACAGCGTATATAACACATTTGCTCATCCCGCATTGGCTACTTCATAGTTCTACTACCATTTACCATTTCATATTGGAACAAAGCAAAGAAAACGATCACTATTCGCGTTTTACAGGAAGCTAGTTTGCATAATTAAGTTTAATTGTTACCAACTAACTACGAGCTAACGCACATTTTTTACTCTCTATCAGTGATCTCTTTGGCTACAATAAAAGTGTAAATGAATTCATGCATATAAAGCACATTCTTAACCTTTTCAAAACCGTCCATCTAACCAAGGGAAGACTTTTCGAAGTTTCCCAAAAACGCGTTATACACACAACTGCCATCAGAACTTCAAATACAATCATGGGTAAACGCTTGTTTTCTGGTAACTCTAGCAACTCCTCCCACTTGGAGAAGAAACCAAAAACCACCTTGGTGGATCTCGAAGACATTGATAGACTTCTTTCTGAATCAGATGACTGGGATGACAGTGAAGATCTGGAAATACTCAACAATTCTGCGTTCAATATAACCTCGCGAAATCAGCAGTCGGTTCCTTCTACAAGTAGTGATCAGAAGATAGTTGTATCAATTCCTGACTGCGATGAGACGAACGGAACAGATAAATCGAAAGAAATATCAAGTATGATTGATGACGACCTCGACAATATTTTAGATAAATATACGCCGTCTTCCAACAACAGGAATAAACCAACAGACTTTGCTCAGAAACCCACTGTCACACTGGCTGCAAACCCGTTAATCGGCAATGTATCTAATCCAACTCAGCTGGTAGGTACGTCCCGATTCCATACAGAAACACAAACCGTCCCAATTCAGAATAATATAGAATTACAGATCGCTGAACAGAATCACATGGACCGTAAATGGAATTCAGAACCGCACGTTCCGGAGGGCATCGATGACGAAGATATGTTGATGCAAATGCAAGATGAAATAAATGCAGAAAATGAGAATATCAAGCCTATCCCAGCTGATATAACTGACGATATGGCGCAAGACAGTAGCATAGAGATGTACGCAGAGCAACCAAAGACCAAATTAAGCAATAAATTCACCTTCGCCACTCAACTTCCTTCGGTGGTTGATTCTAAAGACGGTACACCTGAAGAATTGAACCTGCCTCCAAATACCAAGATTAAGATACCTATCAGACTTAGTGTGGAGCAAGAACAAATCATCGACCTGGCAGAAAAGGGATACAATATATTCTATACCGGCAGTGCTGGTACAGGTAAATCCATCCTTCTCAAGGAGCTAATCAAGCGACTCAAAAAGAAATATGGACCGCAACATGTTGCTGTGACTGCTTCTACTGGATTAGCGGCCTGTAACATCGGAGGATTCACAATTCATTCATACACAGGCATTGGTCTCGGTAAGGGCGATGCTGACGTCTTGTACAAGAAAGTTCGCAGATCAAAGAAACATCTGAGAAGATGGGAAGAGATGAGTGCATTGGTCGTCGATGAGATATCCATGCTGGATGGTGATTTACTCGATAAATTAGACACTATTGCTCAAAAGGTTAGGAGAAACCACGAACCTTTTGGTGGAATTCAATTGATCTTTTGTGGTGACTTCTTTCAGTTGCCTCCGGTATCAAAGGACCCCATGAATCCAACAAAATTTGCATTTGAATCAAACTCTTGGAAGAGCAGTATCGATATCACAATTATGTTGGAAAGAGTTTTCAGACAGCAAGGTGATCTTAAATTTATTGATATGCTAAACAAAATGAGACTTGGTAGCATTGATGAAGAAACAGAAATGGAATTTAAAAAATTGAATAGAGCTTTACCTGACGATGATATTATTCCTGCAGAATTATACAGTACTAGGAGAGAGGTAGATCGGGCAAATGGCTCAAGATTGGCGAAACTTCCAGGAAAGTCTCGTATATTTAAGGCAATCGATGGTGGTGATTTACAGGACAAAGATTTGAGAGATAAGCTACTTCAGAATTTCCTGTCTCCACAGATATTACATTTAAAACCCGGTGCACAAGTCATGATGATAAAAAATATCGATGCAACCTTAGTTAATGGGTCACTTGGAAAAGTAATCGATTTTATGGATGCCGATACTTATTTGTTCTATGATGTCATCACAAACAATCCAGAGGCGCCTTTAGAAAACTTGGATGCGTTAAGAAACGACCCTGCAAAATTAGAGATGTTAAGGGAGGCCGACAACGATGATGACGATAAAGCTAGAAAAAATAAAATGACAAAGGAGTCGTTTTCACGGCTCAGTTCAAATGAAGTTGTCACTGAGCTCGACGATAATATATTCGATTTCCTAGCTGATGCTGAACCAAATGATCAAGCAACTAGAGATAATATCAAACGGAAACGTGCCTGGTTAAATGAGTTGCATCTAAGCTCCCAGGGACGAAAACTTCCTTTGGTGAGATTTAAAATGGCGGACATGACCACTCGTACAGTTTTGGTTGAGCCTGAGGAATGGGCTATCGAAGACGAGAAAGAGAAGCCTCTGGTGTCAAGAGTCCAATTACCGCTAATGCTAGCGTGGTCGTTGTCTATTCATAAGTCACAAGGTCAAACTTTACCGAAGGTTAAGGTCGATCTTGGAAGAGTATTCGAAAAAGGACAGGCCTACGTCGCTCTTTCTAGAGCTGTCTCCCGGGAAGGTCTGCAGGTAATAAATTTCAGTAGGACTAAAGTTGGTGCTCACGACAAAGTTGTTCAATTTTATAATACATTGACATCTGCAGAGACAGCGCTTGCAAAACTGGGCAATGATCCGCCTGAGAAAAAGAGGAATGGTTACAAGCCCCAGTTCGCTCCAAAGACCTCCTTGAGTCGGTACTCTTACAGCAAGAAGAAACCTGCGACAAAGGAGGGTGGCATTTTAGGTATGCTTATGACTAGGAAAGAGAAATCGAAGCATTAGTTTCAATGGCGCTGCATCCACCATTTAAGCGTAAGCGAGGTGGGAACACCAGGTGAGATATACAAGTACTCAAACCTGCAACATATATTGCATACATAATAATTAGATAACTCAGATCTTTTATTTGAAACTTACTTCAATAGAAGGGTGTGATTACAAGAATGTGATGACTGAACCTTTTCATTTTTAGGAATTACTTATTTATCACCAAGGTCTTGAATTTCATTCAGGTCTTCTACGCGGATTTCTTCGCGGACTGAGGAGCATGGGGAAGACGGGTCTTTGGGAAACAAAATACTTACAATATAATACTAAGAAAGAGGTGACAATCGAGGAAAGAATAACCAAAAGCAGGAGTCAAAGACGAATAAAGAGGACAACGCGAAGCCAATTACTTTAACATGTCGTTAAGTGCTACTGAAATTAAACAAATAAAAGATAAGGTTTTGTATAGCGAATTGGACAGACCATTCCATAGATATGTCGAAAAGGTCAATGATGTCACTAAACTCTGCCACAACATCCTGGAAGGGAACCTAAAACCTGTGGATTCACAAGACGGTAATTCCAACCAATCTGAATTTAACTCAAATGTTGTGCAGGATCTTTCTGATTCTGCAGAATTACGCTTTATTGAGGCGCAAGCTTCGATTGACTCTAAGAAGATTGCCTTTGAAAATTGGCAACAGGAAAATGATAAAGTAAAAGACGATATCGAGCACAATGTCGAGCCAGTACTTTCTGAATTAGGCAACATTCGTGATAGATTACGGTCGAGAATTACCAACCTCCGTACACTTTATGACAATATCAAGACTATTAATGGAGAGTATGAGGCACTATCTACCGGGAAGACAACGTTAGAGGTCACTCGCGAGGAGTGGGAAAAAGAGCTAGGAAAAGATGTTACCGATAAGCTCATCGATTTGCACTACCTCAAGGTAAGTACCAAATCAAGGTACACTCCAACTTACCATGTTTATGACGATTTTTCGAAGGGGCCCAAGGAGGTCAAACGCCTAAACAAATCCATGAAAGGTGATATTGCCAAGCTTGATCAGGAACTTGGATTGTATAAACAGAAGTGGTTGAAGGATGCAGATGTATTTTCCAAGATAACCGGTGTCCTGCAAGATGAACTGGCCCAAAGAAATATGGATATAGCAGGAGATGAAAATATGGATGGAAATGCTGATTCTGAAGAAGAGGATGAGGAGCAAGATGCAAGAGATGAACGTCTCGAACGTCATGTGTTCCTAGATGGAAATTCAGATGGTGAATTATCTGCTTCTGACTCTGGTGATGTCGATATGAACGAGCATGAAGATGCCGGTACTGCTGAATATAATGACGATGACAACGAGGATATAGATATGGACGATGCCAACGTGCGTGATGAGGCCTTTGTCGAGGAAAGCGGCATTGTTTCCAATCAAGATAAGTCTGAGCTAGATGAACAACGCGCTTCCGAGAGTTCTGTAGAAGGGGATGCTGCTGGCAGCGAGGTCATATCGCAAAATGGATCTCCACAACCTGAAGCGGACACCAATAACGAGCCAGATACACCAATGAGTCGCACATCGAGTTCAACTGATATTCCAGATGACGATAATACGATGGAATGATGGACAACCTTAAGTAATTATGTACCATATACACCTATTAACGCTTAGCATTAACTGGGATATCATGTTGATATTATACAACACCACATATCGCATATAGTTGACACATTAATAAATATTTGAAAAACTTATCAATTAATAAATTGTATGTATGTAAGTAATTAATATAATTTTAATTGTTGGTTGTTGTTGTGTGTTGCCTAATGAGCAGATTAGACGGTCTCTAGAACCTCGTCCTTGAAGCCAGCAACCTTCTTACCCTTCTCCTCACCAGAAGCCTCACCGTGTAGGGCCATTAGAGCACCGACATCGAACTTTGGCTGCTTTAGAAGCTTAACCTTTCTGATGTGAACGTTCTGTAGTGGGAAGATGTCCTTGGTGGCGTTCTCGATCTCCTTGTTGATGACCTCTGGGATCAGCTTGGAAGTTAGCTGAGCTAGAGTGGAGTTCTGGACCTCCTTGGTTAGGATCTCAGAGATGACCTTTCTGATGGCTCTGATGTGAGAGGACTGAGCGTAAGAGTGTCTCTTGACCTGGTTAGCCTGCTTTCTGGTGAAGGCAATGGCGAAGATTCTGATGACGTAGTCGTCGGAGGTCTTAACGGTAACGTTAGCCTCGATCAGAGTCTGCCACTTTCTAACCATGGATCTTAGCTTGTCAGTGGTGAAGTCCATACCGTGGAAGTTGGTTAGCAGGTTCTTGCCCTGGACCTCATCAACTCTCAGCTTAACCTTTCTGAAGGAGTGGTCCTCGGAGCCCTGTAGGTCGGCGAGGTTGACCTCGACAACTCTGCCCTTTAGGTAGTCGGCACAGTTCTTTAGACCGGTAGACTTGTTGACAAGAGTCTTACCAACGTTTCTGTTCTCGAAGGTGGATGGAGCCTTCAGGTCGAACCAGTCCTTTCTGGTGAATGGGTCAACGACCTTCTTCTTTAGACCCTTCTTACCCTTGGATAGTCTCTTGTTCTTACCAACAGCCATGATTAAGTGATAATCGGTATAGTTACTTGGTTCTTTTCTTAAAATGAATGTATTAAAGGGAACACTTTCAAACAGGCCTTCTTGTTATATAGCTACATACTAGGATCGCAAGATATTTGTTATACCAACACAACTGTGCCGTTCACCAGAGTTTCTGCGTACCCCAGCACAGGTCCAACCCGCCAGCGCGGAAGAGTTTCACCCAGAGACCGCCTCCACGCCCAGCGAGTCGCGAGCGATGTTCCCAGGCCAGGCGGCTGATGGGGACCGATGTCCCTCCCAGGCAGAGAGGATGGCAAGCAATAGGCAGAGACCTGAGGTGGAGGATATGGTTAGGCGGAGAGGAAGGTGGTCCTGCTGGAGGGACCTGGCAGAGTTAGCTCACTGTAGGGAGCGCTACCCAGGCGGAGGTCTGCCTGGAGCTACGGTGGACGCAAGCAACTTACCGTTTGGCAGGTGGAAAATCCCGAGGCCAGTGCGATATCGCCTAGGCGGAGGAGTCGAAATTGGTTCAACGGCCTAGAAAATTACAGAAGCCGCTCTCATTTTCAGCGTCTATATGGTGTACGGGTGTTCAAGTCAAACTTTTTCAGTCATGAACTTTTGCGTAAGAATTTGCTATTTTTTTTCGCGCAAAGAGACGCGGCCGTTAAAGACCTGCAGAAGAGAATATCAGGTTACCCAATCGGGCGGTCCTCTTCCCCATTAACACCCAAAGCGGAAATATCACCAATTGGCGATCGAGAAACGTAAACAGAAGATCCGAGGAACCTTCTGCTGAAGCACGGAGGGGAATGCCCCCCACGACACAGGAAGTTGCAACAGCAGTACACCCTGTGCAATACCGAGACTGCTTACCAAGCCGTCTCGTGTTTTGCTCAGGGGCTATTATGTAAATGGAAAGAAGTGTTTTCATTCAGGGACTTGATGATATGTATTGGCGTGCTCAATTGAGGGAAACACTAGTTAGATATACAGAAGTAGTTGGAACAGGTGCCTTGGGTACAAGTAAGTAAATTATCTGGATAGGAAAGGAAGCTTTAAACTATAGAGGTGGATACAGTATACACAACTACAGGTGTGTTGATTTTGCTTTGACCAGAAAATATACGGCAGTGGAACTACGATTCATTATATACAATGTCCTATTCCGACCACAAGCATAAACAAATACCTGATGTCAAGAATCAGGTGGAAATACAGGTTGGCCTGGTAGGAGATGCCCAGGTGGGCAAGACCTCTCTCATGGTTAAGTATGTGCAGAATATATTTGATGAGGAGTACACACAGACACTAGGGGTAAACTTTCTCAAGAGGAAGATAAACTTGAGATCAACTGATATAATATTCTCCCTCATGGACCTCGGAGGACAAAGGGAGTTTATCAACATGCTTCCCTTAGCGTCTGTGGGGTCGTCTGCGATCATATTTTTATTCGACTTGACCAGACCCGAAACACTGGATTCTGTTAAAGAGTGGTATAGACAGGTGTATGGTCTAAATGACCTCGCTATACCAATACTGGTCGGCACGAAGTATGATTTATTTATAGATATGGACCCCGAGTATCAAAAACAAATCAACAAGACAGCGCGGGAATATTCACACGTAATGAACGCACCTTTGGTATTCTCATCCACTGCAAAATCAATTAATATCCAGAAAATATTCAAAATTGCATTATCAAAGATTTTTAATCTGACCTTGACTATCCCAGAAATAACACACACGGGAGATCCACTTCTCATTTACCGTGATGTTGGAAACCAGAATAAAAATATGCATTCAAAATCACGGACGCCTTCCTCCTCATCGACATCCCAAACAAAGAGCAAAAGAACCCCAGTAGCATGAATATAATAGGATGAAAGGGCATAATAATAAGAATAAAGAAGCATACAAACTGTTCACTGCACAGAAATGAACTGTTTGTTACCCCTTTCAAAAAGCATAAAAAGTCTTCACTCAATAAATACTGTTTATAAGATGAGGTATATATTTCTTTACATATTAAAAGAAACGCACGATATATTAACGTACACAAATCTATCCATATTTTACGACCCCATGTCCTTAGAAATCTTTCAAATTATCATCCATATCTACGGCCCTTTTAACTTCGTCGATGGGAACATTGAATTTAATAGTCACCAGACGTTCGTTTCTCATAGATTGTCTAACAATAATTCCAGCGTCAACCAGTCTCCCAAAAACTAAGTCCCAAGATGCCATGCGTAACGGTTCGGCATTTGATGCCGTTTCTCTAGGAAATAGTACCTTTGATATTCCCATGACAAACTTATTGTTCCCGTTAACCTCTATAAGGAGACGCACCTCATCAATGATATCGGCAATGGTTTGTTCCTCGAATCCACTCTTTTTGATAAGGCTCATATACGCAAATAGGATAAGTTTGGTTGTGAATGAGCATCCACTGATAAATCTAGTCACGTTAGTGTTCAAGGTTTCATTGAGGGCCTTCATGATGTGATTTATGCGTACAACCTGGATTTCATATTCCACGCCATCTTCGTCCACTTCCTTTTCATAAGATGTGGGTGTTTCGTCAGGGAGGTCGCCCTCCTCTTGCACAAAATCGTCATAGGTATCAACAGCTGCATGGCCATCATAACTATATCCATGTTGGGTCATGTAATTTTGTTCTGCAATCTCAGCAGCTCTTTTACATGCCTTTAATGCTCTACGTGCATCACCACTAACACTTGCAATTTTTCTCGAGGCAATCTCTATGGCATCAGGGCTCATCCGTAGTCTAACCTTCTTCAAATTAGAAGTCATTTTTTCCAATCCATGTTCTTTAATATACTCATCGACAAGACACGCATTTCCAGTGTTTTTATCCACGTAAAAAAAAGAATCATTGATGCCTTGTAGTCTAAGATCAATGATAGATTTCAATTCCTCGTGGGTATAACCAGTAAACATAATTCTTGTGAAACCAATTCTTGACGATACTTTATTTCCAAGTTGTCTCTCAGGAAGGTCCATTGTATTTGCAACAGCAATTAGAATGAGCTTTGCGTTCTGATACGAAGTCCAATTGAAGAAATTGTACATTAAATCCTCGTGTTTAGTAATTAATGCGTCCAATTCATCCAAAAGAACGATTACTGGTCTTTTCTTATTCATGGGAACTTTTTCAAAGTAGAACTGCAACGATTCCATAGCAGCTCCCCATGTGAGACTTTCACCGGATATCTTATTCCATAGCACCTCGTAACTATCAGTTGGTTTGACCATTTTCAGACCATTGATTTCAACATATTGGAAAGGTGGCAATTCACCTTCCGACGAGGAGTGCTGCAGTTCCTTGATAACTTCTCTTACAGTTAATGTCTTTCCTACACCCGGGGTGCCTGCAATATATACAGTTGTAGAGGAGCTTGATTCCAGTGCACTATAGACACTTAGATAGATGGATGCAAACTCATTTTCTCTAGCAGGCAGAAATTCTCCGAAGTTGGAAGCTTTCACGATTTCATCTTTACCATGAGAAGAGTACAGCTGTTTTTTAACTTTCGAAAAAATTGTTTCAACCACCTTGTGTTTTGTCTTCGTTGTAAGTCTACCTTCGAGACCCTCTAGATATTCATCTGTCGTTTCATTATTGAAGTTGCCGAAATTAGTTAAATCCGGAATATCCTTGATAGAACGGTAGCGCTTCGAAAATGGTGTGTATTTCTTTTTAGCTCTGACCACATTACGTTTCATAAAACGACGGACCGTGGTTGGATTTTTCTTTGGTTTCTTTAAGGGTGATGCCTTGGCTGTAGAATTAGACTTCCTACTACTCCTTTTGACAGCAGAGCGTGCGGGTTTCTTCTGTTGTGTCCCCGTTTTTCTAGGCCTACCTCGAGGTCTCTTCGCAACACCATAATCTCCAGAATCATCATCATCAATC
The DNA here is from genome assembly GCA_037102785.1 of Maudiozyma humilis. Classification (NCBI taxonomy): domain Eukaryota; kingdom Fungi; phylum Ascomycota; class Saccharomycetes; order Saccharomycetales; family Saccharomycetaceae; genus Maudiozyma; species Maudiozyma humilis. Next base: position 808,411 of record BTGD01000001.1, on the reverse strand, counting down.
GGTTCTTCGTCCTCCGAATGAACGTCGTCTTCGTCGATAGATTCATCATGATTATCCTCATTGTCATCATCGCCGCTTTCTATCAATTCCTCAACTTTCACATCACTATCATCAGCATCCTCTCCATCACTAGGATCAGAGTCAAAGGAACTGTCACTCATCTCATCAGTAACATATTCATTGACACCTTCCCCTGATGTTGTTTTCTCATCTTTTTTTCTTCTACTTTGAGATTTCCTTGGTTTGATATCTTCGTTGTTATCCTTTGAAAACAAGTATCTGAGATGTGAGGTAATTTCACTTGAGGATTTACCCCTCATGTACCCCAGTTCTTGTGATAGATCAAAAGGTGCAAAAATGAGTTTATCGTCAGCAAATAACTTCTCCACTACAAAATCTTTTCCGGATGAAAAGTCAGATGGACGGTCCTTCTTGCTCGTGACACGTACGATCTCTTTTATCTCGCTTACTTTTACCTCATGGTTTCGAACAATCAAGACTAACTCATCCGGATCAGCCTCTGTGCGCATCAGCTCTGCTAATTCATCTTCACTCTTCTCTGTTTCCAGTATTTCTGGTTTATATTCCTTAAAATATGCCAAAGGTGGTATGTCTGTCGTTCTAATATAGCATAGTGTCCATAATTCAAGTAAGCTGCTTAGGGTCTGGGTTCTTATGTCATATACAAGATAGAAGGATGGCTTCTCCTCATCTTCCTCTTGCGCCAGAATACTAGTTCCGCATCCGATCTGTAGGGTTTTGTCCCCAGATTTCTTCTGAATGATAGTTCTTAGAGTGTTATTCCCTCGGCGGGACCGCCTCTTATTCTCGTTAACCTCATTACCGGCCTCATCAATTGTTTTGATCTCCCAGCCGTCGAGCTCAGAAGCTTTAGTAGCCATTTTCTTGGTGAGCCTATGAATTTAGAGACTTTGCGAAGTATCTATCGAGAAAACAGTGAGGACTTTGGGGAATGTATAGTCAATTGCTTCTTAAATGTTGAGCAAAAACGATGATCATAGTTATTGTCTACAGCCATGTTTCTGAAGAGTTTGATTTTGTAAATAAAGAACCCGGCAAACATTACGGGCCGAGACAAATCGCCGTAGAAACACAACATGAGCTGCATGACAAAATAGACCTGGAACCACACTTGCGTTTGAGCTCATTAACTAGGTTGGTTACTTAGGGATTTGAAAGCGGGTACATATTTACAGTGACATATTGGCAAAGAATACACCCTCTCCAAGAATAGATATGTTTACAACGTTTTCTCTACGTAAATTATGCAGATGTAGGTACGCCTCAACACGAACGGCATAGTTGCCCGAGTGAATAACTCAGATATAGAAATAACGAGATAGCCTAGTAAAGCGATACTCACCTTGAATCAGAGCGCTACCCCTTTTTACATAGAATGAAGCAATACAATACTAATTATCCCATGCATTCAAGGCACTCAGTGCTCTCCGCTCTTCTCGTGTTACAGCTTCAGCTCTTTGTGCAGTTCCGCCTAGTTTTTCGGGTTTTCTTGGTACCTGAAACGGCGGGTGACGAGAAGCCGGTAGAGGACCTAAAATGCCACATGGCAAGAACGGGCTGTGCCGGTTATCCTGAGAGAGAGGCAGCATCTATTGTCTTTTATGCGATCAGTCAGGCGAGCAACAGCGAACTCTAGGTGTTTAATTATTGATAGACTGTGATAATACAGGAATTGTCACTGGCACCTTGGTTTTTTTCTTTCATCAGCTGACGGACAACATAGGAGTTATATCCTAGCATTATTGAGAAATGGCAGGGTTAAGAACCTTCGACGCCTTTCCTAAGACGGAGGAGCAGTATAAGAAGAAGTCACAGAAGGGTGGTGTTTCAACCATATTGACATACCTCTTCCTGATCTTCATTGCATATTCTGAATTTGGAAGTTATTTTGGTGGTTATGTTGACCAACAATATATCGTGGATCCTAATCTAAAGGAAAACGTCCAAATCAACCTGGATCTGTTCATAAAAATGCCATGTGAATGGATTGATGTACATGCCAGAGACCTGAGTATGGACGTCAATTTGGTCAGTTCCGAACTGAAGTTCGAGGACATGCCATTCTTCATTCCATATGACACTAGAATAAATGATATTAAGGAGATTGTAACCCCAGAGCTTGATGCGATCCTGGGCGATGCCATTCCAGCAGAGTTCCGTGAGAAGATTGATACAAGAATGCTATATGATGAAAATAACCCTGAAACCGCTGAGCATCTTCCCAAGATGGATGGTTGCCACGTGTTTGGTTCTGTTTCTGTTAACAGGCTTATGGGTGAACTGCAGTTCACAGCCAAGGGATACGGTTACAGAAACTTCAAGAGAACTCCAATGGACAAGATTAACTTTGCCCATGTCATCAATGAACTGTCATTTGGTGACTTCTATCCTTACATTGATAACCCCCTCGACAGTTCTGCCAAGTTCGACAAGGATGATCCAATGACAGCTTTTGTCTACCACACCTATGTCGTGCCAACCATCTTTCAGAAGATGGGAGCTGAGGTAGACACCAATCAATACTCAGTGGCTGAATATCGCTACCACAAGGATGACAACACAATGAGTGATGTTGGTCTGGTTCCTGGTATCTTTATCAAGTACAATTTTGAAAGTATGACTGTATTGATATCTGACAAGCGTCTTGGTTTCCTGCAGTTCATTATTAGGTTGGTCGCAATTATGTCATTTGTGGTCTATATAGCCTCGTGGCTATTCGTCCTTGTGGATACCGGATTGATTGCTCTACTTGGTCCCAAGTGGTCTCTACGTTACCAGCCAGATGTCACATCACATGGTATTTTGGAGAAGTAATTTATCTTCCATTCATGCATATTAACACTAAGTAAACACAGTTTATATAGGAATGTATATTACATGAAATATAAAGATATTCATTAAAAGATCTCCATTGAAAAGTCGTAAAATATTAACTACAGGAAACTATTCGTCGTCAATACCTGGCATACCCTCAAATAAACGACCATAACAAGGTGAGTACTTTTCTTTGAAGTGTTCGTAACCACTCTCCATGGGTAAGTTGTCTCCGCAGAGGTAACAAAAATAGGTGGTGCATATCATACATTTCATTCTGTTACATCCCTCACTCCTCTGCACTACAACTTTGCATTTCGGACATCTTTGTAAATCTGAGTCTTCAGCTGCTATGGCAATATCTAACATCTTCTCAGCCATATAATCACTAACTTCTAATTCTAACACTTTCTTGCCATAAACAGATTCAATTTTTCTCTTTCGATCTAGATCGGTCTCCATGACATCAATGTATTCCTCTACTATAGCCCGCGGTAACGTGACCTTTGCACCACATTTATTGTTGTAGCCGTGCCAGGAATGGAGACAATCAAAGCAAAATGTTGACTCGCAATTTGTACACCTTATCATTTGTTCGTCTAGATTGGTTTTCACGCACCAGCTATCGCATTTTCTGCAAATTACGCAAGAGTATGGAGAATGTTTCGAAAGCAACGTCGCCATCTGTGAATGAAAGAGTTTCTCGTACTTTTCGCACGTCTCGTTGCTTAGAAATCCATGAAAGAAAGAAAAAGGAATCTTCGGAGTAAACAAATCGTTAATGAGTTGCTTGTACTCCGTGTAATCATTCAGATTCAGCTCTTTATAATCGCATTCTGGGCAGCGTATAAATGATATTTGTCCTTCGTTAATCATTTTAGTGTAGTACTCTTTCAGGCAAGGCTGGCACAACCGATGACCGCCATTACATGGCAGTTGAATCATGTCGATCCCCTTCTTACTTTCGATGCAAATGGAACAATCATAGTTTGTTCTGTTTGAAATATCTGAACTTAAAGCATATGATGCACTTTTATAGACTTCGAATTGCTCCTTTGATTCACAAGTGATGCTTTCTTCAGAGAATAGTCTATCAAGCGAGTCGTACATCAATGAATTGAAGACGAGCATCAAAATAGGTGTATCGGGTTCATAATTTTCAGATGCTGGATTTGTCATTTCGTCATATTCCTCGTGGAGGCTCTTGAGTATACGTTCTGTGTCAACTTCGGAGAAGTAATTTGATTGCAATGATAGCGTGATGCTATTTTCAAAAGAGGGATATTTGGGCAGATCTATCTTAAACTTTAGTTTGTTACCTAAGAATTTGGGGAGTGAAATAGTCTGGTTCTCGAAGTGAACTTCCAGTATCTTGGTTGAAAAATGCATATCAAAGTCTATGTGACCACTGATGAAGGACGACTGTTCGGTGATCTTACTGACTTCGTGGTTAAATATTATTTCAGGAAACATGCTTTCTAGCACCTCAAGGTCTTCACGCACCTTCCCAGCATCAAACATATTTCTGGTGGGTGTTATATTCCGATCATAGTCTAACAGTTTTGGAAGCTCTGATACTTTTTCGATCAGACTAGTACTTCTAAATGATGCCTTCTGCAGATTTTTGCCACATTCTGAAAACTTTCTTGCTGAAGGTGGGAAGTTTAATGCGATGATTTTCAACTCCGCGTATGACAAAGAATTAAAAAAATTATCAGGCTTAGAAATCGATGGAACTATAACTCGGATTAAAGTGAATAAACACTTTCCCTAGGACGGTAGCGTATAGAAAATTGCTTTTTCTCAATAATTATCAGCCACTATGTTGTGTTTTAAAGAAATTTATCATGTTTTGATGTGATTTGACCGTCCAAGCTAGATATATCTTACAGTTTATTCCTAATTTTAATTATTAATGTATTGCAAGTAACAAAAGATCACTCAATACTACAAACACCTTTGAATTAATTATATCTTTCCAAAAACAAGACATTACGTCGATTTCCTTTTTTTATTTACAGGAAGTTGTCTACTTCTAAGTGAGCTAAGTGTTCCAAAACATAAAATATTACAACTTCTTGCAAAAAGAAGAAAAAAATCCAAAGTCTATTTTAGGCATTAAATGCTGTTATTTTACAAAAATATCTAAGTGTTTCAATATAAAAAAGCATTATAAACAATTCACTCCGTCTTTGGCTTCTTGGATGGTCTGGATTCATCATCGTCTTCATCCTCATCACTACCAGCATCACTCATAGAAGCGTCTGAGTCGAACTCCTCGGCAACGTCTTCGTCTTCACCAGCAGAACTTTCATGGAAATCCTCGTCGACGGACTCATCATCTTCACCTGCAGAACCCATGTTAATGTCCTCATCTTCACTGTCAGATCCCAGAGCAGTCTGCAGTCTCTGTTGGGCTTCCTTGTCCTCGTTCTGAACCCGTAGGTTCTTCGACTTTAGGAAGCTCTCCAGTAACTGCTGCTCCTCTTTACTAATGTTTCCAAAAGTCGTAGAACCCTTGTTCAGTCTTAAAACAATTTCAAGGTCAAATGTTCTAGAGGAAGTTGATGTTTGTCCAGCTCTTGAAATGTTAACGGTGCTAACGTCAGAGAACGGGATATACAAGGTTGGCTTTGTCAGGAAGAAGAAGGCATTGTCCAAAGGATATAGGTAACCTTCATTAGCCTTGTAAGAACAGGACACAGCACACTGGTCATATTTGGACTTATATTCACCCGGAACGATAACTCTGCGATCAGTTAGACCTTTCAATACGTGACTTAGAACAATGTGAGTCTTGGCATCATATTGTCTCTTCAACTTATCCTTGTAGTTTAGCTCATAGTTTTCATCGTCAAGGTTTAGCTGTACCTCAGTCTCCTCATCCTTCTGGAATTGCATAACCAAGAAGGGGTATGTTGTCTGACCTTGACGTAGTGGAGGATCAATAGCCAATACAATTAGATGATGAATGTCATCCGCCTTTGGTAAGGAAACAATTCTCTGAATCTGGCGATACTGTAGCTTATATTCATATGTCTTACCTCTTAGTCTGATAGAATCCTTGTACATGTCAATGTCGTAACGACCTCTAGGAGTGGCAAGGAACACATCTGGGAAAGAAACAATGACATCTCCCGCAACTTCACCAATGTCAGCCTTCTCCTTCAGCTCCTCGTAGAAGGATTCGGCTAGACTCTTTTGCTCAGGAACGTTTTCAATGTCTTCAGCACCCTCCTCCTTTGGTAGGTTGCCAGATTCCTCTTCCTTCTTCATCATATCCTCATCCTCATCCTTGGACTCAATAGCTCCTGGAATATAGAATCTCATCTCAACCATCTCATCACCTGCTGGCTGATAATCCTCATCCTGAATGTTGAATTCGATACCAACCTCATTCTTAGCTGTGAGATTGGTGTTCGTAATACGGCTATATGGAATTTCAAAAGTTGGTTTGCCGTTTAGGGCAAAAACTAGTTCATTTCTCGCAAGGTCGGTCTTACCCCAATTCCAACCTCTTAAAGAGTGCTCCTTGTGCTCAACTTGGACATTGAATCTGCGATGAAAGTCGCCTTTTATTAGATTGAAATCGTCCTGGGAGAAGCCATCCAGCTGAATGGCACCTTGGTTTTTCGTATTAATCTTTAATTCAAAACCTCTGCTGCCTCTACTCCATTGAATAGTGGACAATTCGGTTGCAGGAAGAAGGAATGGAGCTTTTGCTTGGTTTGCAGCAGAACCGCCGCTTGTGGAAGCCTTCCAACCCAGACCAGAATCGGCAATACGGAATCTGCCGCTAAACTTGGACTGGTTTAGGTAGATTCTGTCAAAATCAGTACTCATTGTTATATTATGGAGAGTAGTGTGATATATTTATTTACCACTTTCGAGTAACTCTGTCTTTGGACGACGTTGAAAGATTGAGCATGTGGTCTATTTCTAAATCGTCAAATTATATTGAGGGAAGCACGCCTCTATGTTTTACGCGTCGAGAAAAAAAAATCCCACACAGAAAACAACCACGGGACGACCGAGGAGTGTTTGTCGATCACCCCTCAATAAAGCAAAAAGAGTGTAACGGATACTGGGATTCTTCTACTGGTACTCCGATTATCACATTAACAACTCAGAATTAAGCAATGATATAAAATGCTATATATTCGTCTCATTATAGACATTATAAAGCTGACTCGACTCCCTTAAGGAATTCAACTAGTCCGGCGGCACCAGGATCCTCAACACTGGATGAATCCCCAACATAGGAAGCTCTTCCGAATTTGGCCTCAAATGTAGCAGTAGACTTGGCACCAGCCTCAGCGGCAGCGACGGCCTTCTTGAAATCATTGGACTTGGAAAACTCCTGAACAAATGGCTCTAGAGCGTCGATCATAGTCGAAGAGCCAACCCTGGCCTTGGTGTACTTGTAAAGGGTCTCGAGGGCAAAGGAGAATGCCTTGGCAATAACGTCAGCGGTTACTGGCTCATTCTTTTCAGTACATGTTTTGATTAGACCATGAGAAAAACCTGAAATTAGGATACTGTATAGACCACCGGATGTACCACCCATGGAATCTTCAATGATGTCAGACACCTGCGCCATAGCCTCAGAAAGAGAAGTCTTTGACAATTGATCCAATCCACCTATAATACCATTAACACCAGCAACAAGTGTATAACCACAGTCACCATCTCCAACTTGAGTGTCCAATTGGGTGATGTGAGGCTCTGCCTTAATAACCTGCTCAGCACCTGCCTTCATCCATCTGGAAAAATTCTCAAAGTCGTAATTACCAACTTCAGTGACCTTAACCTCAGTGTGTAGGATGGAGTGATCAATGGCAGGAGCCTTCTTGGCCTCGAAGAAACCAGCAGACCACCCTGGGGCATCTGTGTATGCATTCAGCAACTCAAAAACGGACTTAATTTCAGGGAAGTTGGCGGATAACTCCTTTGAAGCCTTTGTAGCATTCAATAAAGTAATACTGAAACCGTTACCGTTAAAGGCGGTCATAAGGGTACCTGTCATAACCTTCTTTGGCTTAATTCCATATTCTTCGTTCAGGAATGTGGTGGTCTTCTCCGCAATGGCGGAAATGATGAAATTTGAAACACCACCAAGGTTGTTAACAAGAAGAACAACTTCATCCTCCTTGTCAAAGTCGACAAAAGCTCTGTCCTTATCGTTCGGATCCAAGAGCTTTGGTAGCATGTGCTTGGAAATTAATTCCTCGGTGGTTGGAATTGGCTCCAGAACATTGACACCTGGTTCATTGTGGATACCCATACCGACCTCCATCTGCTCAGCTGTCAAACTGCTCTCAAACTTTCTCCCAGGGACCTTACAGTGATCCAACGAGGAGCCAATAGTCACCAAATTGTCAATGACAATTTGGGCAGCCTTGGCAGTACCCTTCAGACCATACTTGACCGAGTAATGTTCAGCAAACGCGCCGGTGATCTTGTGGACCAGAACAGTACCAGCGAGGGCTCTTCTTCCGACCATGCCTCCCTTGGCTCTACCAACGGCGACATCGTCGCCAATGACAACGACATGACAGTCAATCCCAAGGGCTCTAGCTCTCTCGGCAGACAGACCAAAGTGCAGGACATCACCTGTGTAGTTCTTGACCAACAGTAGAACACCATTGGACTTAGCATCGATAAGTCTAATAGCATTCAGAATCTGCTTAGTAGATGGAGAGGCGAAAATGTCACCGCAGACCGCACCACTTAGCATACCCTCACCGATAAAACCAGCGTGGGATGGCTCGTGGCCGGTACCACCACCGGAGATAATTGCAACTTTGTCGCTGGATGTCTCTCTGAATAGGACCTTCTCGCCCTCAACAAGGGTGATAGAAGGGTTTGCTAGGGCGAAACCTTTCAAACTTGAAATAACTGGGTCAGAGACCTCAAATGATTTCACAGCCATCTTTTTTGATATATTAGTATAACAGAATACTCAATTCGTGATATATATACTACGAAATCCAATTAGAAGTCGTTTGCAAGAGAATTCGACGATGCAACTTCTAGGCACCCACGTTTTTATAGCCCGTTTTCACTTCCACTAAGCGCCTCGGATAAACTCAAATTACTCATGACCGTGCTGCAGGAGATCTGCCAGCAGGAAAATATTACGTATATTCGCTCAGTTTAAGAGGTGACAACTTCTGCCATCGCGTTCTAGAAATTTCGATGATATCAAAAACACAACAATCTACTCATTTGTGGTTGGTTCACTAAGCAACGTGATTCGATAGAACGTTACGTGTACCTTTGTAGCTGAATTTGGCCTTACCTGCGGTAATCGCGTTAGCCAAAGACGTTCTCTTGGAGCGGTGGAAAGGAACCAAGAGAGTTCAAGGCTGTATAAAATATGGAATATGTAGCATATGGTGGAGTGCAAGACAGTATTTTTGGCAAATGTATATGCACCTCTATTCTCCCTTTACTCTTGTTTGTATGTACTGTGGAGAAGTATATGCGGACAAGAAAAATAAAGCTGTCCTTCTCTGTTGGACTAGAACAAATTAGACCAAGCAATAACTTAGTATAAAACACCAACTGAAAGAGAGCTCCCAAGATCATTATACTTTGCACCGAAGCTTATCCGTACAATTGCAATACCACATTATTTATCTCTTTTTAAAGCCAATTACTAGTCATGGAATCCATATTGCCTGAGCTGATAAACACCGGAACTTTAAAAAGTAAGGCTGAGGAGAAATACTGCCTCGATGCTCTCGAGAGTATTCTACAGTCTGAGACGACTGACTACACCAATTACTTCTCATCACGGGCTGAGAGTGGGAGTATCGTGGAGGAGATAGCAGAGGTGGATGCGCAGATGGCGGCACTCGAGAAGCAGGTTCGTACGCTACTGATCGAAAACAAGGACTATGTTACTAAAACTATCCTGAACAAATCGCGGGATACCATAATGTTAGAGGAGGTCGGCCGTGAACTAGAACAACTATGGGAGCTCAATTCTGGAAATTCGGAGGATAAGGAAGCGGCGAAGACAGCCTCCAGTGGTGCCTCTGTGAACGAAAGTGATTCGCTGTTGGAGGAATTTCTCAACGAGACAACAAAGGATGGCAGTGATGCGTCATCCAAGACGAAGAAGGGTGGCAATACCGAAGATGATGAATTTCACAGGGCGTTACAAACGCTGAGACAGCGCGTGATGACGAAGAACGAGATGTCGAAGGTAAACTCTAGTGCTAGTTTGACCTCGATCTTTGAGAACCTAACCAGCATCACTGATCTTATGGAACTTCCATCACTTGCGCAGACATGCATCAAAACGGGGCATTACCAGGAAGCCATTATGCTGTACACACACACAACATCTTTGAAGGCCAAGTTCCCTGACTCTTCGATCGTCAGCGACATAAGCGCTAGTGTTCAGGACGCCGTTGGCACCACTATGCTGACGGGCCTGATCAAGCTGCTATCGACTAACCTCACTATCAACTCCATCAAGAAGATCCTACAATACCTGGTAGCCATCCCACCTTTCAGCGAGAACGACAACAACGACGCGTTGCTGATAGTGTACCTTGCCGCAAGACTGAAGTTCATTGAGGATGAGATCGATTCGTATTCGTCGGAGGAGGCGAATGCCAACAACTCGTTGCTGGAGATATCCGCCAAGAGACAGATCGAGGTTATCAGAGAGCACATATACATGTCTCTTACTGTCTACAGCAAGATATTCGACGTCCCACTGACGGAAGTTGTGATTGCTCTTGATGCGCGGTTGAGAAACACGGAGAGTGTTGAGAAGGGGGAGGAGAAGATAGAGGAGACAGAAGAGAAGATAGAGGAGAAGCAGGAAGAGACGACGATAGAAGAAGAGAAGGAAGAACAGACAGCAGCACCTGAAGGGACTGAGGAGGACACTACCAAGGATGTGGACCAGTCCAATACGGATGACAAGGACGGCACAGCAGATGACAACCAGAAGGACAACACGGAGGTGGATATTGCAGGAGACAGCAACCCACCAGCCCCAGAAACCACCGAAGCAACTGAGAAAAACAGCACACAGGTGACACCTAGTCGCAGTGACGACACCACTCCTGTCAAGACCAACCCGCTAATGCTCAACTTCGTCAACGACTGTCTCAACTTCCTCCTGGAGAAGCTGCAAGAAACACACAGACGCGACAGCAGCATCATAAACAACTCCACCTGCCTCCAACTGGTATACTGCTCGTTCAGACTGAACGACCTCAACCGCAACTACCACCACCTGTTCCTCAACAAGATCCTCGAGAAGAACCTCTTCACAGCCGCCCAGGTGCACGCAGCCGTGGTCAAGAGAACCGAGCTCGCCTCGAAGTACTCGTTTACGTAGAATGTAGCATTGCAAATAGACATAATTGTATGACACAGCCCTGTCACACCTCTACATAACCCCATCACCACTACATGACATACCCTTCACAATGGAAGCCGCCCAGAATGCCCCAGACGGCACCGCACACACGGCGGAACGCGGCGCGGCACCGGTTCCTACGGCCGTTCCCGCCGTAACAAAGCGCGACACGCAGGCCCCGCTGCCGAACAATGAGAGCGTGCCGCCCGCTCCCGCCTTGTGCGGCGTGTTGTGTGCCACCCCTCAGCCCTTACTTCCTGCCGAGGGGCCCTAACCTCTCTCGCCGCCGCCCTGCAGGTTGTTCTGGGGACCACCGCCGGTGTCAAGCGCCCGCGGCAGGAAGGGGCGAGGGGTGCGTACAGGCTGACATTCCGCCCGCGCCAACAAGAGTCTGGACCGCATCCCTCCCTCCATCCCCTTTCTCCCTCTGGCTGGTGGAACTCCCGTAAGGAATGGAGGGGAGGATATATAATAAATTGAAACAAGAAAGGAGAGATAGCGTTTATGCCATATGTAATACTTGTAATCTTGCCAAGAGAGTCAATTATCAACTGTTTCTTGTCCCTAGGTATAAGGTTTACAAAAGTACCCTAGGATATGTCCGAAAAGTCAGACAAGGAGACAGCCGTGCAGGAGCCACCAGTGGCGGCCCAGGTGCCAGTTGCTGCTACTGCTGCTGCTACTCTGGAGAAGGCACCCACTATCGGCTCCCAGAAGCATCCATATCAGGAAATCAGCAAGCCGAAGAAGGACGATGACGAAATTTTGGTCGCCTCTGCGGTCCACAACACAAATAAGCTCCCTGTTCCCAACCCCCAGGGGACAATCGGATCAGTGCCGCTAGAGAAGGTACACCCCAAGGAGATGAAGAAGGCTCCCTCCAGAGACCCCAACAAGCGCGACACGTCCATCAGCGGACCCAGCATCCTCGACACGATCTCCCAGGGCGACAAGAAGAACATCACGGAGTCCGTGCTGGCTGACAATGCTGACACGCTATACCCATGGAGAAACATCGGTGAGTTCCACTCCTCAGGGAGAGGCGTTCCAAACACCGTCGACTCCAACGCCATCAAGGCGTACATGATCGAGACTTTCTACAACGACTGGTACTACAACATCGCCACGGTGATCGGCACCTGCTTCTTCAGTTGGCTGTTGGCCTACTGGGGGTTCTCGTGGTGGTCCCTCGGTTTCGTGTTCCTCGGAACGTCTTCTGTGTACAACACAGAATACCGTCGTTTCAACAGGAATGTCAGAGACGATCTGAAGAGAGTTACCGTTGAGGAGACCCTATCTGAGAAGACCGAGACCACACTGTGGCTGAACTCCTTCCTATCCAAGTTCTGGGTCATCTACATGCCAGTTCTCTCTCAGCAAGTAAAGGATATCGTCAACCCACAGCTGGTTGATGCTGCCCCAGGCTACGGTATCGATGCACTGGCCCTGGACGAGTTCACCCTGGGTTCGAAGGCCCCCGCAATCAGGGGTATCAAGACTTACCCAAAGTCCGGTAAGAATATCGTTGAGATGGACTGGTCCTTTGCCTTCACCCCCAACGATGTCTCCGACATGACCCCTATTGAGGCCAAGGAGAAGATCAACCCAAAGATCGCACTCTCCGTCTCCATCGGTAAGGGTGTTATTTCCAAGTCCATGCCTATCCTGGTCGAGGACATCAACTGCGCTGGTAGAATGCACATCAAGCTCGAGTTCGGCAAGGTCTTCCCCAACATCAAGATCGTGTCTGTCCAGTTCCTAGAGCCACCTATGATCGACTTTGCCTTGAAGCCTATCGGTGGTGACACCCTCGGACTGGATGTCATGTCCTTCCTGCCTGGTCTGAAGAGCTTCGTCAAGTCGATGATCGACTCCAACGTCGCCCCAATGCTGTACGCTCCTAACCACCTCGACATCGATGTCGAGGAGATCATGGCTGCTCAAGCCAACGACGCTATTGGTGTCCTGGCAGTCAACATCTCTTCGGCCACTGACCTCAAGAGCTCCGATTTCATCACCAACACCGTCGACCCATATGTCGTTCTAAAGACAGAGAAGACTCTGCCTGGTGACGACACCGAGGTTCGTACCGCAATCAAGTCCGATATCAAGAACCCAACCTGGCACGAGACCAAGTACTTGCTGGTTAACACCTTGAACCAGAAGCTGTCCTTGACCTGCTTTGACTTCAACGACGTGAGAAAGGACACCCTGATCGGTACAATCGATGTGGACCTGAACGAGCTTTACCAGATGCCATCAATGGAGAACAAGACTTCTGAGCTACTCATCGGTTCCAAGTCCAGAGGTTTCTTGAACTATTCTCTTAACTGGTACCCAGTCGTGCGCGATGAGAACAAGCCAGCTGACAAGCAACCTGTGGAGGAGTCCACCGAAGTCAACGACTTGGAGGACGACTCTGCGTCTTCTGTGAAGTCTGGTATTGCCAAGATCACGCTGCAGAAGATTACTGACATCAGCTCTGCTTCTTCTTACACTAGTAACCTAAGTCCATCGGCTAAGCTTTACATCAACGATGAACTCGTAAAGAGCTTCAGAACCTTGAAACGTATCAACGAGCCTTCCTGGAATGAGACCTTTGAGATCTTGGTTGGATCCAAGACTAACTCCAAGGTCACGATTAAGGTCTTTGACAACCGTGGTTCAAATGAAATTCTACTGTGCCAGTACTCGTCTAACGCCGAGGATGCTCTGAACGCCCTACTGTCCGGTGCCGACTATTTACCAGCATCACCTGTTGGTAAGATTTATCTCGATGCTGTTTGGAAGCCGGTCGATATTCCAGATATTGCCGTCGGTAAGGGTATGACCAATGACCCAATCGGATGCTTGAGAATTAATGTCGATAGCGCTCTAGTAAAGGGTTCTTTGAAGGGTATTGGTGACATTGATCCTTACTTCACTGTTAGTCTTAACAGACACACCAAGTACAAATCTAAGCACTACTCAGATTGTGTTGATCCTAAGTTCGATCAACTTGTCTACGTTCCTATTACCTCTGTGCAGCAATCTCTGGAGATCAGTCTGTATGATTATCAATCGGTTGGTTCAGACAGATTTATCGGTATCTTTAGTCTACCCGTATCTGATATTGTCGAAACTGATAAGCTAAACGACACCTACTCGACTAATAAGAGTGTTCTGGGCAAGAAGACCGTCTTCAAATTGAAGGACAAGAGAAATGTTGCGACGCCTAACACAATGACAGTTGATTTCTCCTTCATCCCAACTGAGACCGTTTACTCCCCAGAGGAGTTAATCAAGGTTAAGGAGCTAGAGAAGGATCTTTTGGAGAGAAAGGCTGAGTTTGAGAAAACACAGGTTGAATACAAGAAAGAGATGGAGGCTAAACCAGATGACTGGGAAGTTGCCACTGTTAACAACCCATTCGAATCTGATGAAAAGAAGATCAATGAGAAGAAGCAAATGTCTTACACAGACCTTATTGCCAACAACTCTGGCATTCTTGCTGTGCAGATTGTCAAAGGAACTTTGTCCAGACCTTCTAGTTACTTGAATATCCATGTCGACGACACAACCTTCCCATCCTTCATATCATCTAGATTCAATGGCACAAGGATGGCCAGCGATCTAGGCTACATCTTGTTCGTGATCTAAAGCACAGTAAACTACTGCTCAGAGTTTCGAAGAAACTTGTTGCAAAGGACCAAGACGACGTTATTTCTGAACTATATGTGGATACTAGAAAGATCCTAAAGAATGGTTACGAGACCCCAACATCCTTGGAATTCAATGGCTCCAGTATTAAGATAAGGACTCTGTTCTTCCCATGTTCTGCTCCTCTTCCAAGGAACGAAACAATTGCAGACACTGGTGTGCTGAATCTCAACATTGTTTCAGGTTCTGGCTTGCTATCTGCTGATAGAAATGGCTACTCTGATCCATTTGTGCTTATCTATGTTAACCGCCAGAAGGTATTTAAGTCAAAGATCATCAAGAAGACACTGGATCCTGTTTGGAACGAAAAGGTAGCTGTACAAATACCATCCTTAAGCAAATCCGAATTGCTCTTCAATGTGATGGATTGGGACCGTGCTGGTGACAATGATGAACTAGGTGTAACGACGCTTGACTTGAAGACTATCAAACCAAACGAGACATATTCCTGGAACTGTCCATTGTCTACTCAAGGTTCTATCAAACTACAAGGTGTATTCATCCCTCAATACACAAAGCCAACTATGGACGTTATTGAGAAGAATATAAGCAGCTCATCATTTAAGGCCATCGGCTCTGTCGGTGGTGCTGGTATGAATGCTGCTACTACTGTTGCAGGAGCTGCCGTCGGTATTGCAGGTGTCGGTGCTGGTGGTCTCAAGAAGGGTGGCAGTTTGTTGAAGTCATTTGGTGGCGCGACTCTAGGTGGCGCTAAAGCTACCACCAACAGAATGACCGATTCCTCTTCAAAGGGTCGTTCATCTCTGGAGTACGATGACACACCAAATGTTGCTTATGCTACCGTTAGATCTAATTCGCGGTCAACTCCTACAGTTTCTGAGGAAGTGGCAACTCCTTCTAGAGAAACTCCAAAGTCTACAGCGGAAACCCAGAGTATAAATGGGACTCCAACTGCTGCAACTGCCGCCAGAAAGTCAAGAGCAAGTAGTTTTGCCCGTACCTTGGCACCAAATGGAACCTACGATGGTACAATTAACATCATTTCTGCTGAGAATGTTGCCAAGCACGTACAGATCAAGGTTTCCTTAACTCAGGATGGTCGTATGAAGAGCTTATACAAAACTCGTAACCAGAAGATGAATGACAAGAATCTTGCTGTCTTTAACGAGTCGTGTAGGTTCAAGGCGTCACCAGAGGCCAACATCGTGTTTACTGCTATATCTCGTCACTTACTGGGTAAGGACAAGGATGCAGGTGTTGCCCAGGTGCTATTGAGCGACCCCAAGGTTCAAGCCGGTGAGAACCTTTCTGTTAAGATTGGTTCTGGTCAGATTGTGGTCCAGGTTATTTTTGGGCAATCAGCTGGTGGTGTCCCACCACCTCTGCCAGAGGTTCCTCAAGAATACGCTTGATCTCTTCCTGACAATTATAACTTATATATTATTAGTACTATCTTTTATGAAACAGTTTATCTACAGACTATCTCATTTAATTCAGAGCGGCCTTTAAAGTAGGGTTTTTCTGAAAGGGTTGTATTGACTGTATTTTTGAGTTACATATCGTACGGTCCCATAGTGAAGAAGTTTGACCATAACATCCGTACACCATAATTACATTTTTTTTCTTTGATGATATTTCTCCCCGATCTGAAAAATTTCAAATGCCCTCTAGAGAAAAAATATGCTCCTCGGCGAGTGTCGGGGATTCGGCTCGATTTTGGCATTCCGTAGTGGAGTCTCCTTAGCCTTAGGCTGAAGCCTAGTTACTCCCTCCCTTCTAGTTTGGCTCGACCATCCGCAAGAGTGAGCCTGGAGGGTCACTATTCCCCTTCACTCTACCGTCGATGGATTGTAACACCCTCCAGCGTTGGAACGAAACTTCTGTCTAGACGGCAGGATGTGCTCTCCCTAGCAACATACTCCCACTGGCGCCCCCGCTTCCAGCGATTCTGCCTTGCATCGCCTTTAGTGTGGGAGCACACAATGTAGTCGAGGATAGTATCATAAGTGAAGCTATTGAAAAATACATGGTATTAAGTTCGTATTAGTTATAATTCATATACAAAAGACCGTAAAATAATAACAATAATGGCCGCCCAGCAAGTATGTGATACGATAGGAGATAAATCTAGTGATATTGAGGAAACAAGAATTGATTTTGTTGAATTTGGATAGATATGGATAGTTGCCTACCATAGAAACACATTTTACCAATGTTTGTTTAAGCACAGATATAAAAGTGAATGACGACATTCACTGCATGTTATGATAAGCCGAATGCACAAAAGTTGAGTGATATGGGAGGAAATGTTCAAATTAGGTGGAGTTTCCGTGCTAATGCAATACATTACAACAAGAAGAAAAGATATTCTTTGATCCAAGTGATTGATAAGAGACATCTGAACTACGTGTAATACGCGCTGTTCGGGTCGATCGAGTTGATTACAAATTAAATTGCAGACATAGACTCACAACCATATCCGAGCATTCCAGTTTCCCGCACATATTCTAGATGTTAATAACGACACCCACAATAGTTTTCAATTTACTAACAATTACCAATTTATTTTCTACAGGCTCCAAAGTGGTTCCCATCCGAACAAGTCGCTGCTCAGAAGAAGACCAGAAAGGCTTCTCGTCCACAGAAGCTACGTGCCTCTCTCGTTCCAGGTACCGTTGTTATTCTGCTAGCTGGCCGTTTCAGAGGTAAGAGAGCTGTTTACCTAAAGCACCTAGAGGACAACACTCTGCTGATCTCTGGTCCATTCAAGGTCAACGGTGTTCCTCTAAGAAGAGTTAACGCTCGTTACGTCATTGCCACCTCCACCAAGGTTGCTGTTGAGTCCGTCAACGTCGAGAAGTTCAACGTTGCTTACTTCGCCAGAGACGCCAAGCTCTCCAAGAAGGAGAAGAAGGAGGCCCAGATGTTCCCAGAGAACACCTCCAAGGAGGTCAAGGCCGAGAGAGTTGAGGACCAGAAGGTCGTCGACAAGGCTCTTCTAGCTGAGGTCAAGAAGACCCCACTTCTAAAGCAGTACCTTGCCACCTCTTTCTCTCTAAAGAACGGTGACAAGCCACACCTACTAAAGTTCTAAATATTATAAATATGTTTAGGAAATAGCATTTCTTAACCCTCTTTTTATACTATTACATAACATTAATAATAAATCAAATATTGGTAACTTTAATAAGACGGGGACGCTGTAGACATGTCTCGATGAAGTTAGTCCCTCTGCGATGTTGCGGTGTGCGATTATTTCCAGTTATACAAGAGTGTATAGTATACTACATGTTATGTTGTACAGTATTATGCGACGTTGTACACTACTGCGCTAAGTTGCACATTGTCAATACCACATTGTAGGCTGCCGACGGTATGTTGCACAATCTTTATAGCTTACTCGCGATAGCCGCAATTATCCTGTACGCACCCTTTGAAGATGCAACATTACATCCCGTGTAACAAGCACCACTTTGCCTATATGACAACCTACACACTGCACACTATCACAAAACTACGCGAGAGCCCGAGTCAGCGGCTCTTTGTGCACCCAGGCACCTGCAACAAGGCCTTACCGGCACAATCGCCTGATCAGCCACCTGGACTGCCTCATCGAGCCGCACAATACACACCCCGTACCCACAGTCCAAGTCCACCGTAATAACCGATGCCCTCGCTCAGCTCAGCAGGCCGCCGCCCTCTGATTTAGCGGACATACTCGTTTATACGAGCGGGCTCGGGAGCCTGTCAGTCCCGCGTGCAGCACGGCCTCGTATAGCCGGGTCAGGCAGCATGAAAAAAATAAGTGCACCAGAGCGCACGCCCTGCGAGCCCGTCTGGGGCACAGCCCGCTAAGCGACGGCGATGCCGAGGGCGGCAACCGGCAACCGGCAGCCCGCGCGCCCAGGGGAGCAGTTAACGGAGCAAAGGCGGTGGGGTTTGGCGCCTGTGCCCAGCGGTTCCCGCGCTGCACTCTCACCGCATCGTAGGGCCGGGCCAGGGGAGGGAGCATATACAGGGAGGTGGCAAATCCTCACGGGTATGTGTGTAGGTGCGTGTATATATACTACTGGAGATCCGTATCCTTGAGAGGTTTAAGCAACACATTCTGTTTTTTTCCAGTGGTGGGATACTTTTCGTACTCACCGACCGAACACAACATTCCCGAGTGTTATAGGATACAGTATCTGGCTTTTTGCTTGCTCTTTCTGCCGCTGAATCACACAGAATCGAGAAGTTTAGATAGCTCTAGGCGCAGCGTTATAGGATAGAACTATATACTGCACCTCCTGCGTATAAAAGCGTATTGGCGTTAGTCATCTGCAATTCTGCATAACTTTATTTTTCTATCGTCTAGTCAATACTTTATTGTACTATTTGAGGACAGCAATTCCCCCATCGCATAGGTAATATCAACGGTATTTCCTCACTAGCATCTGTCCTGGGAACCAATCGCGAAATACACACGCGTCTTTATCCTATCGCATCTAATGCCTTTGCTATTTCAAGGGTTTAACCGCCTAGCCAAGCCTCTGGCGCTGACGGCGAAATTTAGTGCGAAGCACCCGATCCACGTTATACTGTCGGTGCTGCTCTTCACAACAATCGCATACCTCTCGGTCATCCAGTACTACTTCACTGGGCTGCAACTATCAACCGCCGTGAGCTCGAATGTCTCCGCAGACACCGACGCCTACGAGTTCTCCAATGCATTCCAGACATGCACGCATTTCACTAAGGAGAACCCCAGAAGCAAGGAATGGACCCAGATCTCCCTCGCGGACGCCATGGAGAAGTTCCCCGAGAGCAACCACTTCTTCCTCTTCAAGATGAGATTCGACCCACGGGACGAGACCGCCTACAACCTGCCCGAGTTCAACAACACCATCTACGACAAGAACAACACCAAGTATGTCCTGGACCGCAACCCTTATGCCATCGACGAACAACTAATGTGCGCGAAGGGAAACGACAACTCCACCCAGTGGAGACAGGTCCAGAACCAGGGCACCAACTGGTTCGACCTCGCGAGAATTGTAACAACACTGTATCAACTTGGTACCAACCACATCAACGAGGCAGACTCATTCGACATCATCATCATCTCCATGGCCTACATCACGATGGTATACACCATCTTCAATCTGTTTGTGAAGCTGAACAAGGAGAGCGAACAGACCAACTACTGGCTGGGAATCTCCACCATCGTCAACTCAGGTTGCTCTCTCGTGATCTCGCTGTTCATCACCCAGCGTTTCTTGAACAGAACCGTCCCAGTCCTCAGCATGATTGAGGGTCTGCCATTCCTCGTCGTCATTCTCGGCTTCAAGAACCAGATCAAGCTAGCTACCAATGCCCTCAAAAAGATGAGCAAGTTCAGCATATCCAAGAAGATCACCCCAGAGAGAATTGTCTACGATGCTATGATGGAAGAGGGTGGCCGTCTGCTACAGGACAATATCCTCTGCCTCATTGCGTTCATTGGCTGCTCGATCTATGCCCAGAACCTCTCTATCCTAAGCAACTTCTGCATTCTATGTGCCCTAATCATCACATTGGAGCTGTTCTTGACCTGCACTTTCTATGCTGCTGTTATTTCTCTAAAGCTCGAGATGAAGGTCATTCACAGATCTACAATCATCAAGCAGACCCTTGAGGAGGATGGCGTCATCCCAATGACCGCCGAGAACATCTCCAATGCTAAGGAGAACAAGCCTTCTAGCAAGATCTGGTTGCTATCGCCAACAACTCTTGCCTTTGGTAAGCTATTCTTGGTTGCGTCCTTCCTGTTCATCCATTTCTACAACTTCGGTTTGGGTTCCTTTGCCAACTACCAGAGCTTCGTTGAGTACATTATGAACTACTCCGCTGACAGTGATACCATTATCCACTCTCCAAAGGCTCTTCCAACATTCGTCAAGCTACTAAAAGACTCCAAGAGCAATGACGGGAGACCTATTCTGATTTCATTGGTTCCAACACAGTACTACGAGCCAACAAAGAGAATCCACGTTATTGAGGATTTCATTCTGGATGTGCTCCACTATATTAGCAGGGCTATCAGGGACAGATTCATCAGTAAACTAGTCTTCTTTGCGTTGATCATCAGTGCCTCCATCAATGTCTACCTATTACATGCTGCTAGAATCCACATCAACTACACCGTTGATGATCTTCTGAAGAAGAAGGACTCCCTCCTAAAGAAGATCAGAGAGGTCCCAGTTACCACTGCAGTTGCCAACAAGAAGAAGGGTAAGAAATCAAAGAATGCAAACAAGAAACAGAAGGCCCAGACTCCAACCCCACAGGTTCCAACCTCTCCAATCACAACTGTTCCATCACAATCATCCATTTCCTCATCAGCCTCATCGGGCTCTGACAACAGCAGTGTTGTAAAGCGCTCCATTGATGAAGTCGAGAGTATTCTAAAGGATGGCAGAGAAATCAAGGAACTAGAAGACAACGACATTGCCACCCTTGTAGTCAATAACAAATTACCACTGTATGCTCTAGAGAAGAAACTTGAAGACACTACCAGAGCGGTCCTTGTCCGCAGAAAGGCTCTCGCTGTCCTGGCCGACTCCCCTGTACTATCTACCGAACGTCTACCATACAAACATTACGATTATGACAGAGTATTTGGTGCCTGCTGTGAAAATGTCATCGGTTATATGCCTCTGCCTGTCGGTGTGATTGGTCCATTGGTTATTGACGGTGTCCCATACCACATCCCAATGGCTACTACTGAAGGTTGTCTGGTTGCTTCTGCTATGCGTGGTTGCAAGGCCATCAACTCCGGTGGTGGTGCGGTGACTGTTTTGACCAAGGATGGTATGACACGTGGTCCATGTGTCCGCTTCCCATCTCTTGCAAGATCAGGTGCATGCAAGATCTGGCTGGATTCAATCGAAGGTCAAGAGAAGATTAAGAAGGCTTTCAACTCGACCTCTAGATTTGCTAGACTACAACACATTCAAACAGCATTGGCCGGTGACTTGCTATTCATCAGATTCAGAACTACAACTGGTGACGCTATGGGTATGAACATGATCTCCAAGGGTGTCGAGTTCTCTCTGAAGCAAATGGTTGAGGAACTAGGCTGGAGCGATATGGAAGTTGTTTCTGTTTCTGGTAATTACTGTACTGATAAGAAGCCAGCTGCCATCAACTGGATCGAAGGTCGTGGTAAGAGTGTTGTGGCTGAGGCTACTATTCCTGGTGATGTTGTCAGAAAGGTTCTGAAGAGCGATGTTAATGCTTTGGTTGAGCTAAACATTTCCAAGAATCTCATCGGTTCAGCTATGGCTGGCTCTGTTGGTGGTTTCAATGCCCACGCTGCAAATCTTCTAACAGCTGTCTACCTGGCTCTAGGTCAAGACCCTGCACAGAACGTCGAGAGTTCCAATTGTATTACTCTCATGAGAGAAGTTGATGGTGATCTTAGAATCTCTGTTTCTATGCCATGTATCGAGGTTGGTACCATCGGTGGTGGTACTGTCCTCGAGCCACAGGGTGCTATGCTTGACCTGCTAGGTGTCCGTGGTCCTCACCCAACTAGTCCAGGTGAGAACGCCAGACAACTTGCCAAGATTATTGCTTGTGCAGTGATGGCCGGTGAACTTTCCTTATGTGCTGCCTTAGCAGCAGGTCACCTGGTACAGAGTCACATGGCTCATAACCGTGCCAAGAAGCCCGAAGCGCCAGCTGCCCCTGCTACAATTGTCCCAGCAGTTGCACAGACTCAAGCCAACTCTACCGAGAAAAGTCCTGAAGAAATTGCTAGACTAAAAGCAGGCTCTGTTACTTGCATTAAATCGTAAGTAAGTTACTGCATTTTTTTTGCTCTATCAGATTCAGGAACAAGATTTACCCCTGAAAAAAAGGTCACAAGAGAACCACACTGGTTCTCTCATATATTTAATTATTCAAAAGTCCACTATATATTATTCATAAAAGAATCAGCACTTAGAAAACCCTCTAATTTCCGTTATCGCCGCTATTTTCAGCAAAGCAAGGGATCCGACGTCAGGCTCTCGGCACATAACAACATCGATAGCGGGGTCTGGGCATTTTTTTCTGTCGGGGTCTTTTTTTTTCTTTTCCGCGGCGTGACTTCCCATAGTGAAATCATATATGAACCGCGCATTACAGCCGTGACTAATAGACCAACTCACATATCCTATTGGGGACAACGACACTTAATCATATACGTCAAAATACATTATCAGGTTGATCTATTCTACAGTGAGTAGAGAGTACAACCAATAGAGTCATTTGAATACGTGTGTAATCATCTACCTTTCAGCAACTACTAGTTGGCTACTTACAGCCAATAACCCATATCCATACACGCAAAATACACCTCAGGGACCTAGACTAACTCTGAAACTGCGGAATACAAGACTGTTAGTCTCGAGATAGTTCCACGGAATATTCTAAGAAAATATTAAACAACATAGGAACACAGCAAAAGTTCACTGCTCATTGCCATGGATTCAATAGACAACGTACCAACGCAAGATCTGCTGAAGGCAAGAATCGAGGGTGCAAGTCCAGATGACCCAAGGCTCACAAAGCCAATGAAGTTGGAGGTAACCAGGGAAAATGGAAAACTAAAAAGAAGTTCGTTCGCCTGTGTTGGCTGTCACTCTCTAAAGCAGAAATGTTGGCCATCTGACCTCGACGATATATATCGCAAGCCATGTCAAAGATGCCTAAGACAACAAAAAGTATGCACATTCGACTTATCCAAGAGAACGAGGAAGAGACAGCCACGTAAGAATTCGAACGCTAAAAATACTTCCAAAGATATATCTTCACCTCTCTCATCGTCATCCAAAAGCAGCAAAATTTCGTCACCTAACGAGTCTCAACCCAAAAGATCAATAGCTGAAGTATACTTTGCGGACAATAACGATACACAATCTGCCAATAGAACACCACCAGGCGGAGGATACGATGTCGATGGAAATCTGAATGCAGGTAAAATAGGCTTAAATAACTTCACGCCAGCCCCTTCCAACGACCTCCCTTCAGGAAACACTCCGACATTGCCAGGTATTCACATATTTTCTGGAATTCTTGGTGATTCTGTTCCTGCAAACCCCCATCCAACTAGTTCTTCCATAGGTGAAGTCATTAGCAGTCCTTACACGAATCCTTTGACGAAAAATTTACAAACTGAAAGAAATGTCGGAATATCTCGTGGGAATAAGAGGTTAACTAATCATGGAAATATCCATTTGAACCATTCTTTCAAAAAACAACTGCAGTCATTGTTAATGCACCAGAGAGAGGAGAATTTAGATCTCACAACTAAATTCAATTCGTGGTCAGACCAATGGAACAGTGTTGTCCAAACAACAATGTTCCTACCTTCCATCAAGGATCCGATTGCTGTTGGAATTATTTCTACAAACGAAGCTGACGTGAGATTGAAGCTATATAAGGAAGAAATTTCCACTCTAGGAAAACTTTCTTTTATCAAAATACCAGCTGATATAACTGTAGACCAGTTAAGAAGTGAAAAACCAATACTATTCTCTGTAATAATGTCTGTGGTGTCCGTTATTATGGAGGAGAATGAAACAACTAGGGAAACTATAATGAAACTGGATAGTTTCGTCATCAACCTCCTTACAAACCAGATATTCAAGGTGAACAACAAGTCAATCGAAATTATAGAGGCACACATTGTTCTCTGTACCTGGTATAACTTTTTAGAATGGTCGAACAAGACCAGGTACCATCTCTTCAATTACATTGGCTGTTGCCTCACAAAGGACCTAGGTCCAATGTTTGTGAACAGGGCGTTTGCGATGTTTAGCGATGATGCTCCTGCCGGGGAAAGAACAGCGACAAAGTCTCCTCTAGAGCTATACACCAATGGCCCAAGAATTATTTTGCTCGTTTACATCACTTCGCTGAATATATCGATATTTTTAAAACAAACGATCCAATTCAAATGGAACGATTTAATGGTTTTAGCGACAAATCGACTACAGCAACAAATTAAAGAGCACATGGCCAATCAAGATTCACCAAGTCCAAATAACTCATATGACATAGAAGATGACATTGTATTAGTATGCTTTGCGGAGTTGAACCATGTACTAGAGAAAATTCACGTGTACCTGCATGAGATGACTGATTTGTTCGATCTCGATGATATAACCATCAAAGAGAGATACATTCAGAAGTTACTTGTAAGGTATCGGGCAGATTTACAAGACTTGTATGACAGAATGCCCAAGCACAGAAAAAGACTACTTACATTCTACTACTCGGTTGAGGCATACTTTCATCAATTCGAAATACAGTATTACCTCAAGAAGTTGTATGAATTGAGACAAAGTGGAGTTACTTCCGGACAGCAATATGAAAGTATTAAAGCAAATGCTGTAAGGTCCTTTATCGAGTGTTACAACTGTTGTATATCTGCCCTTCAGGAATTTTCCCAGCTAACGCCTACACTTATTGCATCCATTCCACTATTTTTGATGTCACGTATAATATACACTGTTGGTGTATTATTATTGAGACTGAGATACAGTGTTGTGGCGTTCCCAATATTCCACCACTTATTGGAATTGACAGATAATTGCGTCCTGATGGTGAATGATGTAAGAGAATTACTAAGAAAAAGTTCGAAACAGTATCCATACAACTACTTCCTTTATAAATTCCAGTATGTTGTTGGTCTTTTCGTTCAAACGTACGCAAAGAAAGTAATTGATTTATTCGAGGCTACAGCTGGAACATCGACCAAGGCTCTCACTGGAATCGGATCAGGTATACTCGATGAATCAATTCAATTAAATCCACAGGTCCTGTATGACAGATCACAGGACAATACATGGATCAGATCGAAAATGAAGGATATAAGAAATAAGCGCCATACTACCTTTGATCTCTTCCCTACCGCTGATCAGAATATCTTGACTAACCAAACTAATGCAATGGTAAATACAGACCGGACATCGGATGTTAGAAGAAGTATCAGTAATAACGACAGTGACATCAGAAGTTTCTCCACCGCTCAAAGATTTCCGAACAGTGATCTTAATAATGGTATTGAACCTGTTAACATCAATGAGGCTAACTCTCTGCTCAATCTCAACAGATTACCTGGCGATTCCAACATGGCTTCCACAAACATACCGGACGCAGACAATATTAAACGTTCTGCATCAGCATTGTCGTTCACAAGAGTATCTAAACCGGCAACTGGTGAGGCGAAGACGACTTCGCCGTCTGTCTCGATCACCAGCGATAACCTCAACGACTACCTAACAGACGCTAACTCCCTCTCTTGGGGGTTCAATGCATTAAATGACGAATTTTGGACCGATCTGATCCTGGATGATATCTAATCACTTGTATATCTATGTATATATCGATGTTAATATTATAATGCATATGAATATAATTCATGCTGACAAAAACCAACATTCACTGATGTCGTTACATTGAGCTCAAGCACTAATCCATGTCTCGAGGTATCTCTCTAAGTTGCCCATGAAGTTCTTGTTTGAAATCTTCCGCACACCTTGTCCCCTCATTTCAGATTCGTTCTCCGCAAAATCATATGGCGACAGGTAGTTGCAGGAAATGTATTTCACATATATATCAGCATATATGTGCTTGAGGATCTTGTCATAGTTGATAGGTTTGAAGTCGGTCAATAATATAAACCAGAGTCCCGTTGCCGTGCAATAGGTATGCACCCTAAACTTACCAGTTGATATGGATCTTATCTCGTTTGCACTTTCACTGCCGGAGGCTGTGAGCTTACCTGAGATAGAGCGCAGCGAGAATATCGTACCGTAGAGTAACTTGGCAATATCGTCATTTTGCTTGGAGTTCGTCGTTCCACTTTTTGGGTTTCCTAGGAGCGTCCACTCTCTATCGTATATGCAATTGCAGTGTTTATCAAATATCCAAAAGGAATATATCGTCATTGCGTGAGGATTATAGCTTAGTATTGGGGTTCAGGATTCCAGGGTAAATGACAACACAAACCAATTCTGCTAAACAAGCTATCTATGCTCTAATACTGTCCCGTTCGAACTACGTACTAACAGTATGCAAGTCGTTGTCCCGCCTATATTACTCACCTTTCTCTTTTTTCTAGTCGGGCGCCCAGAGCTCCGCACAGGCGTTGCTGTACAGCCGAGAGACCAGCGAGAGCCGGCGCCCCACTGCCAGGCCTCAGGACCCTTTGACTAATACAGTGCGATAGTAGGGTTAAGACAGTACAATTTCCCTGGATGAGTGATATGCTGTGCGAGAGTGACTATATATCACCAATATATACTGCCTAACGTTTTAGAAAACCCCAACTAAGCACTAGAGATCTATAATGCTCCGCACAGTTTTTGGCGCTAGTTCTGTGGTAGCTAGAGGGGTGTACCCAACTCTAAAAGGACATACAGTTCTCAAGCAAGCATTTCTTCGCTGCATTAGCTCCAAGTCTATCGAAGAGCCTGTCTTTGAAACAGCAGAGGAAAAGAGTGTATACAAAAAGCTACAAGAAGCGCTAAATCCAAGTCATCTTAGTGTCCACGACATTTCGGGTGGCTGCGGGTCGATGTACAATATTGTTGTGAAGTCTAAATCTTTCAACGAACTCACTACTATCAAACAGCATAAACTTGTTAATAGCATTCTGAAAGATGAGATAGGTAGATGGCATGGACTGCAATTATCAACTAAGAAGGATAAATGATCGAATTAATCAGACATTTGTAATGCATACTCCCACTGATATCTGTACATAAACATATTCTTACATAAATAATGTACCTGTCAATACAATGAAACTGCTGCAGTATCTTATACGAATCACAGACTGTTCTATCCGAACATCTAAGCAATTCCCTTTCGCTTGGAGTTCTACCTTCGAACAGTGATACACGATCCATCACCAAAAAAACAATAGAAGTTCATCAACAAAAGAGAAAGAAGAAAACGCGTTTCCACAACAAATAAGAACAAGGTCAAAGATACAAGAGTGCCACCGTCCTATCTAGTACCTTCACATAGGGTAATCCATTATGATAAGTAACACTAGCGATTCATCGATGGGGGGTGCTAGTGACGAAATACATACGTCGTCGCAGCCATCCCATTCGACAATTAGTTTGAAGCGGCGATCCATCCACAGCTCATCAGCCATGCCTGGAAATAACGAAGCAAGTAATAGAATAGTCAGCACCACTAGTACCACCGATAATTTTATTCCAAACGTACCTGAGGACACAGACGACAGCATATATAACAACCTAGGGGACCTTAATCTTCACTCTGCAATGTCGTCCACTCCACAGAGAGCAGCACGTCTATCAAGGGACAGTAGAACAAGTGATACTGGTTCGGAGGATATCATTGATTACACACCAAATAGTAATGCAAGGAAAGATGCACATACCAACAAGTTCGACCTAAGCATCAGTCCGGACCGCAATTCAACAATGCGCGGAGGAGCAATATTCAGTCAAGAAACGCCGGACGATGAAGTTACTAAGGATACGATTGGTAATATAATACCTGAATACGAAAATAACTTAACGAGCAAGGATGTTCCACACGTTACGCATACAATGACGCCTTGGAAACAAAAGAGACCCGACTCTCTTATTGAAAATGTGATATCATCACCTTTTAAATCATCACCATCCGCTTCCTCTGTAAACAGGGCAAATAATAAACCATTTGAAATAATAGAAGACCACTCAACCTCAATACCACAGAAGAATGAAGTTGAAAAATTGAAACGTATCATAACAGCTTTGAAGTTAAGAAATAGTTCATATGAGGAAATAATCAAGCATGAAAATCTGCAGTTAACAAAAGGTGGTCCAAATGACGAGAAAAGAAACTCGATCTATAAACGACTTCTGGATCAGTTAAATAGCGTCGACGATTCAACAAAACTAAGAGAGGAAAACGATGAATTGAGGAATAAACTGCAGTTGAAAGATCAGCAATTGGAACAAATGCAACAAGAGCAACTGCAAACAGAGAAGGAATACACCACCACTCTGAACGAGGTTGATGAGTATATAAAAAAGAGTGAAGAAATGTCAAATAGAGTCGACCAGATGTTGGATTTTATTCGCACAGTTCACTTTAAAACGTCACACATCGAGGATGACGAGGACGCGATATTACAGAAGACTATTAACTTTGGGTCTAACTATGCAGAGGTTAAACTGGTAACATTGGATTCTTCGTTGAAGAAATTGATTCAGCGACTACAAGAAAGTGAATCAAAACTTCTGGCCAGTGACTCACAAGACCAATTTAACAAACGGGGAAGCATAATGGCCAACAGCACTCAAATTAATGAACACGATGGGGCTAATCCGCCAATATACTCCGATTCACAGACGGATTTGGTTATTCAACAGCTTCACAAGGATTACGAGCAATTTATGAAAAGCATAAGAGAGAAATTAACACATTCCTCTCAATTAGAGGAATCACTCTTAGGAAAATTATCGAAGCAGAACAATATCTTACAAGCCCTCAATTTAGAATACAAGAAGAAACTTAAAGACGCAACATCATTAGAAACACACATTGACAATTCAACCTTTCTCAAACAAGATGACTCTACAACCCACCAAAATATCCCACTTCCATATATGAAGCACATTTCATCTCTTGAGGAATTAAAAGCAGAACTGGAATTGGAATTGACCCGTAGCAAAGAAGATAACCGTATACTGCAGAAGTCCATAGAAGACGGAGCAAATTTAAAGAAGAGAAATACTTTGTTATTGAAAAAAATTGAAAACTTAGAAGATTTAGCAAAGCACAAGGATACCAATTGGACTGATCTTGTTAATGAACTTGAAGCTCAGGTGAAAGTGTTGACTGGTAACAACAATAACTTAGAGGAATTATTAGAGAATGCGCAGCTTGAGAATTCAGAACTAAAGGAGATTAACGCTGATTTGGACTCCAAACTGACAGAATTAAATGAAAATCTTGACGAAAATGAGAATAAGATTTATCACCTGAACCAGGTAAATCAGAATATTCGTAAGGTCGCAGTGAACGAGAAAGATGACCATGCCAAGAAACTCGAAGTATACCGAGAAGAATATCAAGAGTTCAGCAATATGCTATTCTTGCATATCATTCATATCTTTGAGAGTTTAAAGACTATCATAGAACAGCGGTCAATAGAACAGTCATTTCGTAAAATCGACAGGATAAGTACCAATTCTACCTTGGAAAATATTAGCGTCACCACCTCGAAGATGAAGACGGTTTACAATTTCATAGAAATGGCGTTGACATCTATTATACAGTCTTATACCGATATTTTGATTCAGAATACCGGTAACGATGGCTCCAGTATAAACAGCACCCTTGGACAAACTTCTGATGAAGATGGTAATTTGAGAAGTCTTCAACTTCGCCTCAATGAGGTTCAGAATAGATGGGTATCTGAACGAGAAAGACGAAAGTTAGAATCAAATACGGCTGAATCCAGAATAACGAAACTGCAATTAGAGAATGACCTTCTGAAGGAGCAAATCTTCAATACATCTCTGAGAGAATCTCAATAGATGGGCAAATGCGCCCAAAATTCTCTACCATGACCAAATCATATGTAACATTAGTAAATAGATTAATGCAATTTCTGCATTTTCACAATGTATCACGTCCGCCTCACCTCTATTTCCGCGTAGCGCGCTGCTTTCCTTAACGCCGGACAAATAGATGAAAAGAAATCGGCCTAGTCTAGAGAAACAAACAAAAAACTAAGGGACAGTGTCTTAATAGTAGAGTCTAACGCTATGATCGCTGAAGAGGTTCATCAACGGTTACTAGAGATACTAGCACCTAACTTACGGTGTTCGTGTTTCCACAATGACGAAAAATACAATCAAAGTGGTTGTTTGTGGAGATGATAAGGTGGGTAAAACAAGCCTGATAACTACCCTCATGAAGGATGAATTTATACCTAACCTACAAGATGTACTACCTCCCGTGACAATCAATAGAGACTTTTCATCTAATCCATATTCTCCAAATGGAACAATATTAATCGATACAAACAATGAAGACACTACACAGCTACATCTGCAGTTAAAATCTGCGGATGTAATATGGCTTGTATATTCAGATCATGAATCCTATGAGAAAATATCACTTTATTGGATGATGTTGTTTAGATCGTTAGGTTTAAATATTCCTGTCATACTCTGCAAAAATAAATGTGATAGATACAATAATTCATACAACACGGATGACCAAATAAGCATTGCTTCTGATACAAAGGTGGAAGATGAAGAATTCATTCCAATACTGATGGAGTTCAAAGAGGTAGACACGTGTATTAAGGCAAGTGCACTAACAAAATATAATGTGAATCAAGCATTCTATCTCTGTCAGAGATCTATAACATATCCGATCGTTCCATTATTTGACGCGCGCCTGGGTCAACTGAAACCCTTGGCCCGAGATGCTTTAGAGAGGATATTTCTTCTTAGCGACAACGATCAAGATAACTATCTTAATGATGAAGAGATGCTCGCATTACAAAAGAAATGTTTCAATAAAAGTATTGATATTAATGAATTAGAGTTCATTAAGGATACGTTACTTCACATTAAACCCTCAAGCTCGAGCCACGAAAATCAGTATTACGTTGAGGGAAAGGGCATCACCAAGAATGGATTTCTCATGTTAAACAAGATATACGCGGAGAAAGGACGACACGAAACAATATGGGGTATGCTTCGTGTGTTCCGCTACACCGATTCATTATCTTTAGATGACGCTATTCTTCATCCGAAACTAAACATACCTGATACATCAAGTGTTGAACTAAGTCCCAAAGGTTACAGATTTTTAATTGAACTCTTTTTGAAATTCGATAAAGATAATGATGGAGGATTGAATGATACTGAGTTAGGTGCTATGTTTAAATGCACCCCTGGGCTTCCAAAACTGTGGTCGCAAACTGATTTTCCTCTTTCAACTGTAGTTAACAATCGTGGCTCTATAACTTTACAAGGATGGTTAGCCCAATGGAGTATGACAACTTTCCTGAGCTACTCGATAACTACAGAATATCTCATATACTTTGGCTTTGAAGATGATACGAGGGTAGCCTTACAAATTACCAAGGCCCGGAGGTTTAGGCGCAGAGCTGGTAAATTCTACCGTACTAAAGTCAATGATAGAAAAGTCTTCAACTGTTTAGTTATTGGGAAGCAGAAATGTGGCAAGACCTCCCTACTGGAGTCGTTCTTGGGCAGACTCTACTCTACATTATACACTCCCACTACCAAGCCAAGAATAGCTGTGAACAGTCTTGAACTAAAAGGAGGAAAACAGTATTATCTTATATTACAGGAGTTTAATGAGCTCGAAGAGTCTAGTATTCTCCATGATAAACAAAAATTGAAGGATTGCGACGTACTGTGTTTAACGTACGATTCGAGTGACCCGGAGTCATTTTCTTACCTCATTGACCTCTTCAAGAAATATAATAGGAACTTCAAATCAATCCCAATTATATTTGTGGCACTTAAGGCAGACCTAGATAAACAGCAGCAACGAGGTAGTCTTCAGCCAGATGACTTTGCTGAACAGTTATACCTAGACCACCCATTACACGCATCGTCTCTGTGGTTAAGTTCCTTAAATGAGCTGTTTATTAAAATCACCGAGACAGCCATTGCACCAGAGTCTTGCACAGCTGGCTTTCCCGAGGAATTGAAAAGCGATGACTCAGATTATATGCAGACAGCCGTTGTATTAGGATCAAGTATTGGGTTTATTACATTATTGGCATTTACAGTTTTGAAAATATTCAAACCAAATGATCATGCTTGAGGAAACGATTGAAATATATAATAACATTATGCATGTATGTTCTTCTACGAATCAGCATGCCCTATAGAATAAGCTGCCCGACAACATTGTAAATATTATATGTCATCTACATTTTAACTCTATTAACTTTGAATATATATATACAAAATTGTGAATTACCTAGAAAATACTGTTATGTCATCAGGACATATCACTACCAAATAAAAAGTCATAATCGAACAGATCTAGACCTCCTAAAAATCCAGGAAACTCATAATTGCTACCAACGTTACCTGTGGTACCTTCCGCAAATTGGCTGGCAAGACTTGGATTCTGCGTTGCAGCGTTGATAGGTTGCTGACCATTTGCTGGATTGTTGGCATCCCTTTTTGGATCAGTATTGGGATTTCCAGGATACGGTAGCGGACCTTCCACATTGGGACCACTTGTTCCCACATTTAAACTATTAGAAATACTAGCTGCAGATGATAACTTTTGAAGGTTATTCAAAGCAGGCATATCTCTATAGCCATTTGGACCTGGAGGATTTTGATTCATCATTCTAGGAAGAGGTGCATTTCCCATTCCATGAGGTGCGTGCGGCATATAACCTGGAGTATTTTGATTCTCATGAGTTTCCGCTTTCACAGTTACGATATTATCTGAGGTATTGCCACAAGATGAAGGAGGTTTAGGAATGGTACTGAAAATATCCTTCACGATTTTGCAGAGTGACATGAGATTGTCTAAGGATATATCCTCAATATGGTTTCTCTCTTCTAACTCTACAATTAATTGTTGTTTCTTGCTTAATTCCACACCTAGTGTCATACGCAACGTTTTGACTATCTTGGAATGTAAGTTGTCAGTATTGGCAAGTTTTAAAATACCAAGCCACAGTTCTCCTTTTCTCATTCTCTTTACGATAACATCAAACAATGCAAACATTTTGAACACGGAGAAATACCTGAACCTTAGATTCTCAGAAGAGAACACATAAATATATTCAATTGCACTTTCCAAATCCTTCTGGAAAATACTAATAATCTCCAGTTTTCTGTTATATTCCCTGAAAATGTCTACGTTGTAGATAGATTGATTTCTGGTCATCTCCTCGCATTTAGCATATAGTTTATTGCATGTTAGGTTAATACGCAAAATAATACCCAGCATACTGAAAATTGTACTTGGTAACGCCAACTGTAGAATTTTCCTGACATTGTAGTAAGACGAAGAGAGTAAGTAGTTCTGATATTTGTCTGTGAAAAAGTCGTTAAACATCTTTATCAATCCTAAGGAGTCTTGACACGCTTTTACCAAATATTCATAATAATAGGCAAAATACTTTTCCTTGTTAATTTTCAACATAGATTCGAAGTGTAAGAAAATGGCCTCAGTCGTTCTTAACATCATCATTTTGTTCATCAATCTTGTTTGCAACGCATTGGAATTTCTAAATGAATAGAAATTTAATTTCTCAACATATCTCCTTTTTTTCTCTTCCGCCGTGATGTTATCATCGGAATCTTCATTTGATTCCTCGGACATCTCATTCTCTTCTGCCTCTATTTCTCTGAAATCTATTAGAGGTAAATGCTCTTCAATAAAATTTTCAATTTTATCCCTGGATAGTTCGATGCACTCCAAGGAGAAACTATTGTTGTATGACAAAGTTAGGTTGTCCAAATCAGATAGTAAGATTGAGAATTGTGCTCTCTTGAGCGTGAATTCATGAATTGCCAAAATTCTGCGTATTTTTGTATCCATCATACGTTTATCGTTGTTTGTGCTTTTGCGAAGAAAATCATAATCCAAATCATTCTTGACTCTTTGTAGATAACTAGCCGAGAAGCTGGGACTTCTGATGTCCATAAATGAAGACACTAAATCCATGGATAAAATAGGGTGCCTTCCCTTTAATGTAGATTCAAAGGAACACACTCCAACGACAGATATCCACAACAGCCTCCTCTGATTGAGAATGCGTTTATCGGATAACGTGGGGTCTCTAAGTTGTGGATAGTCGTAAGGATCCCTGTGTAAACCAATAGATGTAGAAAGCATCATGATCAGACTACTGATAACGTCTGTGGGATGCTCCAGGAAAAAATCACCCTCTTCTGGAGAAAATGCAAAGAAAGACCAAACATACAAGAGACATGTGATGATATTTTCATTGGTACATGCGCACCAGTTTTCCGACGCCAAACAGCGCTGAGCAAGCAATATGACATCATTACTGATGGGATAGCTTTCGATAATTTTGTTATCCAAAAACTGACTAGGAAATGTCTTATTTTCAACCTCGCTAAAACTGTAGGATATGTAGGAGAGCTTTATTATCACCAGTAGGATACTCAGATTTTCCAGTTTATAACGGAGGTGCGTCTTACCTAGATTTAATTTTACTTTAGATGGATTATTTGGATCCTTCGTTACAGTTTCAGATATCGTTTCTTCAAACATATCTATATCGAGGAATGGTAGGTTGGGATGAACATATTCGTAGAAGTGTGCCTTATATTTATCAACGATATCTTTAGGCGGTAATATCTTTTCTATTTCCGTAATGAAATTCTGCAAAAGATCAGAATACTCTCCAGATTTTAGACAATGATCTTCAAGATATTCATGGCCGACCGTGTTATATAGCATGGATAGAATCATGCCGATTTTCAAGTTTCTAGAAGAATTTGCGCTCTGCAGAATACGGTCGGTAAACTCATTAATCTTTGATCGTTGGAAGGGGTCCTTGTATTTGCTCATCAGTATCTCTTTTAGTTTGACGATATTGCTTCTCACACTTGGTTGAGCCCGTGAGATATTGGCATTTGCAGTCAAGGCTGGAATCATCGAATTTTGGGTGGGATGGATAAACACAGATGCAATTAACGAGCTCACGTACTTATCCTGGATTATGACGTAGTTTTCTGAGAGTGGCTTCACATCCTGTTTCATAACCTTACTGAAAATCATCGTAGAATGATTCTTGTAGAGGTTGATTTGCACATCTTGAAGTTTGTGAAGTTTAACAGAATAATCTGTGCCCTCTCGTGTGCCAACAGACAACTGTCTTTGTTCAGCTTCGCTACTAGGGTGGTTGCTGCTATTTGGACCTTCGTGTTTCAGTAGGTCATTGTAGGCTTCACTGCTGTCTATTCCTTGCTCATCCATCAATCTCATGGCCTTGTTCTTCCAATAATCCACATCTCTTTGAAGTCTTGAAATCGTAGCATCCTTGCTGGGAATCCTAGGTGGTACCTGTTTGGCAACATCGTAAACACACTTTAAGCCCAGTTTAATACATCGTGTACATTCCGGTTTCTCCCTGTCACACTTGGTCTTGGACTTTCGACAGGTTTGACATACAAAGGATAGTCTGTTTCTCTTCTTTATCTCATGATCGGATTCTGGGGAGTCCAACGAGTCCGAGCCGTAGCTTATTGACCGCTTGATGTTGTTTGCGCCTCTTTCCAGCTGGAATTGGGAATTACCGAGGTTGTTGTCAGGATGGTGCGGACTAGGGTTCAGACCGTCGTTGTTATTCATCAGTAAGCAATATATGGGTATCTGAAAATAGTGTTTTCCAACAATATATGTGTGAAAGTTGTAGTTTGTCCTAGAATAAGGGAGGTAACCACGAGTATCACCAGCTTAATGTAGTGTGTGGTAACGATAAACCCTGTACGAAACGTGCGTTTTTTAGGGCGGCGAAATCAGCTCACGTAGCAGGGAGTACTCAATAATGAGAAATAACAAAACGCAATAGTACACAGGAGTATTCTGTGATTGTTTGATAATGTTATGTACCACTTTCGAAGTATGGTTCACGTTAACTTACATACAGATATATACCGGACATTTTCCCTTTCGTCTGTGTGTCCTTTACTGTGCATAAAATGTATTGTACACATCAGATTTCTGCACGGTGTAAGTGCATGTTTTTCTCAAGGGATTTCACAGAGCGCACCGGAGCGGGCCCTTCCGCAAAAGCGGTATGTTGGCCTGCGGTGTCACTGGGCAGAAGGCTCGTATGCAAGATAGCAAGAAGGCATGGATGTGCGCCAAAAGGGTGAAAGTTTGGTAAATGCCAATACTCATACCACTTTTTGCGAGATAATATTTGATAATACGCTCCGGAATGTTTCGTCTAATGCTAAGAGATGCTCCGCGGAAAGGCAAGCATGATTTTTTCTTGTCCAATAATCAGAGTGGGATTCGCATAGTTATCCCGAACTACAGATTTTCTACACGCTTCTCTTCATGGAGAAGAACACATAGTCTATTACTAGAACACTTGATTGGGCACA
The DNA here is from genome assembly GCA_037102785.1 of Maudiozyma humilis. Taxonomy (NCBI): domain Eukaryota; kingdom Fungi; phylum Ascomycota; class Saccharomycetes; order Saccharomycetales; family Saccharomycetaceae; genus Maudiozyma; species Maudiozyma humilis. Next base: position 771,361 of record BTGD01000001.1, on the reverse strand, counting down.
GTCAATAAGGCATGTTTTTTTATACCAGACTTTCATCCGGTAAACCCCGTGTTGGGCGATATATTTCAAAATAGAGTAGATGAAAACCTTAGGCATGCACCCTCTGTCCCTTGGTGATGTAAGACAAGGATACCTTGTTCCTGAGGGCAGAAAAACTACATTGTCCTTTTCTTCCTTCTCAGTAAACCCCACTTCGAGTAGTAGCATTTTATTGTTGGGTTCTACACTTACTCTCAGGTAGCTGACCGACTTGAGAAAGATAACGTAGCTGAATTTTCTAAGTCTTGACATGGCCTCTGCACAAGTTTGTAGTCCAACTCCACCGCCTCAGTAGCCTACGTGCGAAAAAGAAGTTCTGTGACTGCCAGAAACAGCGAAGAGGCCAATAGGCCTTTGTCTTCTCTCTCTCGGCCCTCGGTAACTGTGCTCTGTGCAATGTCTTGCTCACTTTTCTGAGCCCCGTCCCCCGGCATAAGCCTATCGAGTGGGGCGTGTGGCCTAGAACGGTCCAGCTTTGCAGATTTTCGGCTTTTATCTTCCGGCGCCCGTGCTTGCAGCAATGTTTTTTGCACGCCTTCTTCTTTGTGAAAAAGTTCAGAATGCTCCCACAGAGCTGAAAAGAGAACTGATTGGTCCAGAAACCCTCGCGCATTTCGTCTGGCCGGCCGACGCCGCCTGTCGATGACGGAAGTGATGTCCCCACTTTGCCCTGGACACCGCGGCCACACATAGAGACGGTTATTGTCAGAGAAAACCAGGGACAATATGACTTCCTGCAGAGCATTGGGTCAAAGGACTGCTGCAAATGGAGTCCTACAGAAGTAGACGTAGTGTTCACAAACACCACTTGCCATTTTTTTCAGATACCGTTGCAGCAAAAATATGGTTCGTGAGGGGAATCCGTGGAGGTTTCTCTACGTCGCGACGATGTAGATACCAGGATGAATGTTTACGCAGTTTCTGTGGCATCCATAGCAGCGACCAATACCTGTACGAATATATATGATTCTGTTGCTGTTTAATTAGTGGTGAAACGTGTCACTAGCCATACATGCGTGCAGCTAAAAGGTTCAAGAATGTCAACTGTAACATATTACGCTTTCAATCTGTAAACATTACATCACTTTTGTGCTGTTTGCGTTCTTTTCTGGCCATTGGCAACCCCCTTCTGGTTTTCTGTACTGTTTTCTTAATTATTGTATTACCCTTCAGAGAAAGAGGACAATCGTTATTTAACGGTTGTGAGGGTGAAGGTGATTTACGTGTTGTTGTTAGGCTCGGAATTGCACCCTAAACAAAGCCGCCCTTTCTGCCCAGGCAGTCATCACATCTCTATTGAATATACCAATATATTTTTTATTGCGCAAAGAGTAAGAATATCTATATATGTTGTATAATGATTCTGAATAGAAGTATTCCCTTCTGTACACAATCCCACCCTATCAAAGATCCATTTTCTGACAGGAATAAAACCCATAAGGAATCACAAGAAGTCCTTGGAATATGAATGCGATACACCTCCACTGTAGAAACTTGTTTCCGGCTTGTTCAGTTTTGTAGGGCTGTTATTTCTTCCCGCAGTTGTAGGAGCACGTAGGTAACCGCCCTTTGAAGTGCTTGCAGCATTGTTGTTAAACAGAGGAGACATGGCTTGCGTCGGTTGAAGATCGATGTTACTGCTATTGGATCTGTTGCGTGTGATCGAGTTGTTAAGGGAGAGCGATGACCCGCCATCGTAATCGTTAGTGCTGTCAAACAGAATCTGTGGCTTCCCGCTGAACCGCTTCTCACGAAGCAACTTCTCTTGATCAGTCTCATTTGTGTCCATAACAGCTTGCCTCAGCTCGAACAACTCAGCGTCCTGCTTGTCGTTCAAGTCGGCCATGCTGTCACTGTTCTGCACCTTTGGAATGAAGGACACACGGTCGTCCTTCATTGGCTGGTAGCGGACATCTGGGTTTCTGTATACGAGAGCCAGAGTACAAGTGACGATTGTGAAGATCAGCAGGAATAGTGCAAATACTGCGTTCAGAACAAACAGAATGACAGCCATGACAGAAGATACAACAGCTGGCTGCTTGAACAGATTGCTGAAGAACAGGAAGAAGAAAGCATTGATCAGGTTCACGAGATGGATAGCAATATTGAAGATATTTGTTCTCTTGTCGAGGTAAGGACGGATCCAGCAGAGGCAGATGAAGTAGGCCAGTTCGATGACGAAGATGATCATAGCCTGGGCTTTACCTTGATTCTGTAGCACGGCCACGAACAAGGATCTGAAGAAGGAATAGATCAGCAATGGAAGGACCCACCAGTACGTGTCGGCCTTGAACTGAGCGTACAGGAAGCCGTATCTGTTAAGGAATTGCGTGTCTCCATATAGTAGATATGCTGGATTCTTGTAAATTCTAAGGGACTCCGTACCCTTCAGCATGACTCTTGTGCAGCCGTATATCAGCAGACAGGTGATGATTGCAAAAATTATTACCGCGTCAGCCATCACTGCTGGGGAGTCATTCTGCGTGAACTCCCATATGCAAAGCAGTGTTATCTGGGGGAATGCGATGATGGACAGTCTGTACAAGGTACCTCTGATGATGGAACTCCAGTTCTTTCTGTACTGGAAGAAGTTTGAGCTCTCGGACATGACCTTTGTGCGGGTGAGCAACTCCAGTAATGACTTGAAGAACACGAGGCCGCACACGACGACAAACATAAAGAACAGGAAGAACACTATACCCGTGAGGAAGAAGTTGGATAGTTCGATGTTTGCGAGGTATGACACACGTTGGATGCCTCTGAGTACAAGGATCTTGCTTGAGTAGTCTGTGCTGTTGCGCTCATTGGTAGTGTAGAGGGAGGAGTCGTCGGTAATCTGGTCGAAGTTGTAGTCACTTGAAGATGCCACAGTAATCGCCCTCTTGCGGAGCCAGTGCTCGAGCTGTCTCTTCTTCTTCTGGACACTGATGGAGAGGATATCCTTGTTTGAGACGACCACGGTGGATGTACCCTTGGTAGCCTGGACGTACCAGTCGAAAATCTTCTGCATGAAGTTCTCGTTGATGATACCCATGGACCACTGGAAGTTCTGGGTCCATGCGGCAGCGATAGGAGGCACACGGGAGACACCCATCATTGCAGTGATGGCCAGGTTCTGGAAGTAGATGAACAAGGAGATGGAGTTAGACGCGATGTGAGTTGCGGTGACACTGTATCCAATGACGGAGACGAATCCCGAAACCAAAACACCAGCACCGGAGACCGCGGCAATAGGCCAGGAGGCGTACTTTGTCTGCACGGTCTTACCGTTGGACAGGATAGCCTGCACACAAGCCAGTGGGGTGGTGAAGTCGGTGTCGTTGCTGGAGTAGACAACGACACGGACCTGGGCGTCCAGATCGGGTACGGTGTATGCGACACCGGGTATTTGGTTAGTCACGTCTGTGTCTAGCTGGTACGATGACGCGACATCGATTCTGCCCGGACTCAGCGGACACAGCGCGTCCTGGTTCAAGGAACATGGGTCAAACTGCTTATTGATCACTTTGAGGCCGTATGTGAGGACCTCCGCGACGACGATAACCTTCTGGTTGATGGTTGTCGTAGCGTCGATCTTGAACACCACTGTGTTGTTTCCCGGATAAAACCGGACGTCGAAGTACGACGCTGTGAACTGGGAGTTGTCCATGCATGTGAGCAGGGAGCTGGTCATCAGATGCTTCGAGGAGCCTGTGACGGTACTGTTCTTGGCGCTGACCACACCGGTCTGCATCGCCAGCAGGGCCGGCAGCAGCAGGATGTAGCTGAACAGCGCGAACAGCATTTTGTGTGTGATGTGATGTGATGTGGGATGCTATGTAGTTGTAGGTAAACCTAGTGGTAACTGGGTGTTCTGTGAAGTATTTCTTGAAACAATGCCAAGGTAATAAGGGTACTAACCCCACCCTGACTGCTATATAGGTGTAGATGACAAGTGCACACGCGCGGAATGTACGCGAGAGAGGCAGTAGCCAGCGTCATTGGCGCCAGGCCAGCATCCCGAGGTTTCCGTAAGCAGCCTGGCTTAGCCCAGCCGTTCTATTTTTACCCGTCTGAGACAAACGCGCACGACAGCGACGCGCGCCCTCGCCTCTAAACCTCCGTGCTGGTGCCGGTGCGTGTGGGGCTCAGCTGGGGAAGCGGGCTGTGTTTTCGCGTGGTGCAACGCGCCTGCGCCACACAATTAAATTTCCTGATCTGGCGGGCGGTGAGGGTGAGGCGAATGTGTGGGTGTTGAAGGCAGGGTAACATACTTTCGGTCTCTGTGTGTGCAACGACACTCTTTCGGGCCGAATGTTCGCGCACCCTCGGAGAAGGAACACCGCGCGGCTACCCCGCACGGCCCTCTCGCCCGGGCACAGCCGTCCGCCCCGCAAAAACGGAGTCTGCTACAGCTCTCCACCCCGTCTCCACCACTGCCCTGCCCTGCCCTTCCCCTATCTCCACCACACTGCCCCCTCCCGCCCGACCGAGCACGGGTCTCCTCTGGGGACAGCCGCACAGAACGATGGGCAGCATGTCCTCGAGATACACCAACCACACGCACACGCCGAGCCCCTGCGCCAAGGGTGTGACACACCCCTAATTTAGTCCTCTGCCTCCCTCTCTGCATTTTCACGGGACTCCCTCCACACAGCGACACCGGCCCCAATCCCCAACAGGGATGCGTGACCTTCCCCTTCCCCAAGGTCGGGGAGGCGTTCGTGCGGGGTGCTCTGTCTCCCCCAACGCTTCCCTTACCATTTGTCTGTGAAGGCGCAGCTTTGTCCATGGATGCGTAGTCTTGTTTGTTGTCTGTTGTCTATCACCCGCCTGTTTGTCCGCACGATGTCCTCTCGATGTCCCTTCGATGTCCTTCCGTGTTCCCCGCACATTTCCTGTGGAGTGGCTTCATTGTTGGGTGGCGCGTTCTTGTTTTACCCCAATGATTTGTTGGGGATCCCGGGTCAATGGGTCGGCCGGATATGGGTTCGGCGGCTGTTTCATTTTGCTATCCCCCCAGGGTATAAAGACCCGGTGGCAAATTCGATATTTATCTCATTCTCAATTTGTGTTTCTTTGTTTATGTATTGTATTTCTATTCACTACAATACACCATCCATTCACACTTCTCTCTTTTAGTTACAATGGCCCCCGCTACAATCTCCGAACAACCTTCCCCTGTCGACCAGCTGAAGCAGCAGAATGCCGCTGAGGCCGAGGCCGCCGCTCGCGTCAACGAGTACGAGCACTTGACTAACGTCGGCATTGTCCCACAGAAGCCTATCCTGGACAGACTACAGCCAGGCCTAAAGAGCCACTACTCCCCACACATCGCTGACTTCAAGGAGTACCAGGCCATGCACAAGCAGTCCATCGAGGACCCCACCACCTTCTACGGCGAGAAAGCCCGCCAGTTCCTCAACTGGTCCCGCGACTTCGACCAGGTCTACATGCCAGACCCCAAGACTGGCCTACCTTCCTTCGACAACAACGCCTGGTTCATCAACGGCCAGATCAACGCCTCCTACAACTGTGTTGACAGACACGCCATCGCCAACCCAGACAAGGTCGCGCTGATCTACGAGGCCGACGAGCCAGGTCAGAGCCAGAAGATCACCTACAAGGAGCTGCTCGAGCAGGTGTGCCAGGTCGCCCAGGTCCTCAAGTACTCCATGGGCGTCGAGAAGGGCGACACCGTCGCTGTCTACATGCCTATGATTCCACAGGCAGTTGTCACCCTCCTCGCCATCGCCAGAATCGGTGCCGTCCACTCGGTTGTCTTCGCTGGTTTCTCATCCAACTCTCTGAGAGACCGTATCAACGACGCCAACTCCAAGTGCGTCATCACCACTGACGAGTCCCTAAGAGGCGGCAAGATCATCGAGACCAAGCGCATCGTCGACGACGCTCTCAGAGAGACTCCTCAGGTATCCAGCGTCCTTGTGTACAAGCGCACCAACAACCCAAATGTCGCTTACAACGCCAGAGACCTCGACTGGACCACCGAGACCAAGAAGTACAAGACCTACTTCCCATGCGAGCCAGTCGACTCCGAGCACCCTCTCTTCCTGCTGTACACCTCCGGCTCTACCGGTACTCCAAAGGGTGTCCAGCACTCCACCGCTGGCTACCTGCTAAACGCCCTCCTCACCATGCGCTACACCTTCGACACCCACCAGGAGGACGTCTTCTTCACTGCTGGTGACATTGGCTGGATTACCGGTCACACCTATGTTGTTTACGGTCCATTGGTCTACGGTTGCACCTCCGTTATCTTTGAGGGTACCCCAGCCTATCCAAACTTCTCTAGATACTGGGACATCATCGACAACTACAACGTCACTCAGTTCTACGTCGCTCCAACCGCCCTGCGTCTCCTGAAGAGAGCCGGTGACGACTTCATCACTCCATACAAGCTCGACTCTCTGCGCTGCCTTGGCTCCGTCGGTGAGCCTATCGCTGCCGAGGTCTGGGAATGGTACTCTGACAAGATCGGCAGACATGACATTCCTATTGTCGACACCTACTGGCAAACCGAGTCCGGCAGTCACCTGGTCACCCCAATGGCTGGTGGTGTCACTCCAATGAAGCCAGGCTCTGCCTCCTACCCATTCTTTGGTATTGATGCTGTGATCCTCGACCCAACCTCTGGCGAGGAGATCACTACTCCTCATGCCGAGGGTGTTCTAGCGGTCAGACGCGCGTGGCCATCCTTCGCCAGGACCATCTGGAAGAACCACGACAGATTCCAGGACACCTACCTCAACCCTTACCCAGGCTACTATTTCACCGGTGACGGTGCGGCTAGAGACAAGGACGGCTACATCTGGATTCTTGGCCGTGTTGACGATGTTGTCAACGTCTCCGGTCACCGTCTCTCCACCGCTGAGATCGAGGCTGCGCTAATCGAGGACTCCATGGTCGCTGAGTGTGCCGTCGTCGGCTTCAACGACGACCTTACTGGTCAGGCTGTTGCTGCTTTCGTGGTCCTGAAGAACAAGTCCACCTGGAACAACGCCGGCGAGGACGAGCTCACCGACATTAAGAAGCACCTGATCCTAACTGTCAGAAAGGACATCGGCCCATTCGCCGCTCCAAAGCTCATCGTCCTGGTCGACGACTTGCCAAAGACTAGATCTGGTAAGATCATGAGACGTATCCTGAGAAAGATTCTTGCTGGCGAGTCTGACCAGCTAGGCGACGTCACTACCCTATCCAACCCAGGTGTCGTTAAGCACCTAATCGACTCCGTCAAGCTATGAGCAGGTCCATCGACAGTTTTGCACTATGTGGCTCCAATCGCCACGAAAAATTTAACGAGTTCAGATTGATAAGTGTTCTGATTTTTTTTTTATCACATCAGAATGTCTTTCCATTTTCTGGTACGCATACGCGTCTCCTTCAATAATATTCCGTATATCAATAAGTATTTATTATGTAATGAAACTAAAAAAAAAAGTTATTTTGCAAGAGAATTTATAATTTATTGTTCTGTGAATTATTTGTACATAAGCAATATTTACATGATATTGTCTTTTGATATTAACTAGAAACACTCATAGCTGGTATAGTGATGTTTAGAATCGCCCCCCTGAGAAGGAAATTGCGAAGCTTTGAGCGCACAGACGTGACACCACCTACCAGAACATAGCGACCAGCGACATTTGATAATGTCGATCCAACCACTAACATGAGGTTATTATTCAACGAGGTATCCATGGAAGCCAATGGATAATCCAAATGTGTATCGTTTTTGGAGAACATTGCCGTTCGGTAGATGAAAAACTGCGTCCTGAGATCAAATGTGCAAAACATATGAGACCCTAGTTCGACACCTCCAATAGCTTTGCGCCTTAGGTAGAATTCCACATCATTGCAACCATAGATTTCATCTACGTCACTCTGTAACATACCACCACACATGCTGATCATATTTCCAATACATTTCATATTATGACCAACTTTTCTTAGATTCAGTTGCATAGAGCCCGGTACTTCCGCCAAAGTGTCATTACCAGCAGATGTTTCAGTCTTTGTGTATGTGTCTACCTGCGACCATGTTTCAGTCTCTATATTAAACCACCACATATCCCCGTATACATTCTTTCTATTCGAGCCTCCGTGTAGTATTATCTTCGGTCCAAATTTGTCACAAAACGCTGCATTGGGAACTTTCGATATGAGATCATCAGCCTCTTTGCTCTGACTGATGACTTTCTCCAGTTCACTTTTGTCAAGATTTAAATGTAACGTTTTCTTCAAGAAATCTTCTGATAGAGCCACCTCAAAGTTTTCTTTCAGATTCTGTAACAAATCAACCTCAAAGTTTAGGTAATTCAATCCTGTAACATCGTACCTTGTACAAAATGCAGGGAATCCGCGTTCTGATGGTGTTATTGAAGGGCCATTTGCGCCAGTTTGTGATAAACATGTTGCCATTGCTGTGTCATTAAAAGAGCAAAATCCATTCTTTCCTTTCGATAGAATCGGTATTTGAATTTTCCAAAAGTCATTCAAAGCCTCAAAATCTTCGGTACCGCACTGCTTGTATCCACCAAATATGTATATCGTGTTTGAATAGGTGAAGGGTTTGTTTTCTATACTGTCTACCGTGGAGGTATTTGTTCTTTTCGTACTAAGTGTTAGTTCTGAGTCGTTACTGAAATCGTGATTAGAATCTGTTGTTAAGGAAGATGCTTTGCTTCCCAGAGTAGGCGGATACCATCTATTACATTTCTTATTTTTACTACCATGTTTTCTCCCATCGATGCAAACCTGTATGTGCCCAAATCTAGGGAATATTTGGGCCAAAGTCTCACCTTCTTTTGTTTTGGGTATAAAGTCGATCCTTGTGAAGTGAAAGTTAAGGGTGTCTAGAATGTATGCGGCATTACTTGGATATGCTCTCCTCTTGATATAAGTTTTCTTTGTCTTCTCATCATATTGGCTTTGGGACTTCAGATCAAGACCTCCGAAATAAAGAATGTATCGATCTGTCAGTTTGGAGGCTGTGACACAAAGCATGCGAGGCGGCACATCACCGGTTAGCACAGGTGTTGTCACACTCGAAGTTGAAACATTAACTACGTACATCAGCGGATTTGCTAAAAATGCCGGGTGATTTACTAGTTCTGGTAATAGTGGAGGTGGAAGATTAGGAACGCCATCGACAATGAAGTCATCCAAAGAAGGATACTCTTCGTCGTATCTATACGTCGGAAACAGTCCGCCCCAAATGAACATTTGGTCGTCAAGTGTAACACAACTGTGATATGTCAGGGCTGGAAGTTTTACCTGTCCAAAGAGGGATGGTATAGTTGTGCTTCCGTGAAAGAAATCGTATGCTTTGGGGATACAGTATTCACCATCAATGAACAAAGCTGATGATTTATTCCCAACTGTATACTTGTCGTTACGTTTGTTGTAGAGCAGCAGATACCTGAGAAGTTCGTTATATGATGGCAACCAAAGGATATGATTGTTTATTATGTCCCATTCTGCGATGTTAGCGGATGACAATCTCTTGTAGTATGTTGTAAATGGCTTTGTTGCCGATAGCGGAATCATATCTGCTTTAATATTCGTTTTCTTGGAGTCGTATATGATATTGTTGTTAACGGGTACTTTTCTATTCAGTGCCATCATTTCAATCACTTCTTGACTTGTGTATCCATCCAAACTTCTGTTACTCGTTACACTGCCCCGCCTTGGAAACTGGCTGCTAGTGAGTCTTCGTGATTGGTAGTACCTTCGCAGAAACGACTCGTTTTGTTCCTTGAGGGCCTTGTGTAATTCTGTATACTTTACATTACTGATATCTTCCTCTTGTTTGAGTAATTCCATGCAGTTGTAGTAGTTCGATAAGTAAGGAACTCGAAGGAAGTTTGCTTCAGTGTGTATTTTTTCAATAGTTGTTGTATTAGGCATTGCTAAGGACCTGTCTGTAGCATTACTCTGTTTTTCTTCTTTGGAAACTATTTACTGATATTTTTATTGATTCCACTTTGAAATGATCTTCCAGGGTGAAATTATATGTAGAGCGTAACACCGCCTCTTTGTACCCCTAAGTTCTCCTCTTTCATATGCACCGCGTCCCCTGACTCTCCTCTCAGGGTGGACGCAGTCACCAGACGTCCCGAGATGGCAGGCCGAAAAAAAGTCCGATCTCATCTTCGATCTTTTTGTGGACAATGGCCCGAGGCACAAAGGCTAGGCACAGAGAACATCGGCTAAGGGACAATTCAGGAACGTAGAACAACTATTGAAATTACAACAGATTGTAACATTCTTCCATTTTTGATATTGAAATTAATCCTCACTTTGGCATTTCTTTCTCTTTAATACCAGATCTCTCGAATCTAATTGGTCGAAGCACGATTGCCTCATTGTAATTCAACAAATTTTGCCAATTGTACCACAAACTTTTGAAGTAGATATTTAAGTGACTAACCATCCGTTAATGTCAATGTTATCTGCTGAGGGAGCGCCAATAGCACGGGCTCATAAAACAATGCCAAGACAATGTTATAATATGGAAATGGAGAATTCATGTCAAAATATTAATTTCACATATTCCAAGAGCTATCCAGTTAAAGGTCAGTCTTCACTTATTTATAACGAGAACAACACAGTGGATGATACCGATAGGGGGATGAGTATAGGTCAATTTGGAGAGTTTTTGGAAGATAGCATGTTTGATGAAGACATAAGAAACTATATCAGTAAAAAAGCCGTGGATTATGCAATTATGATCGATATGATGGACAAAAATAATGGTATAATACCTAACAGACTAAAACGTCTCGTCTCTGAACTTCCAGAGACGAATCGTGTTCATCAATATATTAAAGATCGCTCACAGGTCATGCCGAGCAAACAAAAAGGAAACTTTCTCGATAACAATGGAAATAGAATGAAATACTGCAGTGAGGAGGATAATATCAACCCACAACCCCAAGCATCCCCTCACACAGTATTTAGAGAGGGGTGTTTCCAAAAAGAAGAGAAACGTGCCGGAAAAGATACATCTGATACATCTGATACATCACTGACATCAGGGACTACATACAGACCATCCAAAAATAGCATACCAATATATGTAACGAAGACTGAGGAAACTGTCATGCAAAGTACTAGAAATAGTTCAGAAAAGTCACATTCAGGGGAAAAAGAACCCGAATCCTATGAACAAGAGAGAAGGAAGGTCCTCAATCTATCACTCAAAGGTAATGGTATCGGCCCAAGTATTCCAGATTTCTCAATATACATCAATTTAAGAGTGTTAAATCTTTCACATAACAGAATCACAACATTTAACTATAAAGTACTTGAGGATATGCCACTTACCGAACTCAACTTATCGTATAACCAAATTGGTGGATATCTAAACTTTCAGAACATGATTAGTGGTGGTGTCGAAAGAGATGGCCTTAAATCAAGTAAGGGTGGCATATACACCTTACAGAAGCTAGATCTATCTTTTAATTCAATTCTAGCAATCAGTGGAATTTCTTGCTTACCAAAAGTAATGGATCTGAATTTGGATGGAAATTCCTTCACAGTAATAAGTGAGATAGATACGAAGAATTCTCAACTAAGAAAATTAAGCATGAAAGAAATGAAATATAGTTTGGTTAGTGCTACAATCAACGGAGTACCAGGGGTTAATTTCCCCCATTTAGCTGAGTTTTCCGTTGATGGATTTCCTGACATGGCATTCTGGAAGGAATTCCCTTCTACATTGAAAAAACTGGAAATATATCGTTCGTGTGTGGAATATCTCCCAAGCTTTGATTTGATTCCTAGAACACTTCGCATTCTGAAACTTAGAAATATCCTCGGATTGGTCAAAATACCTCTGAATTTCAAAACACACTTCCATGATATGGAGGAGCTGTATTTTTCAAACAACCGGCTAGACAGTTGTCAAAATATAGTGAGCTGCATACCTACGCAAAATTTAACAACAATAGACCTCTCAGGAAACCCTGTAGCACGTAAATACGAAATCCAGCAGAGGGAGGGAAATTTAAGAAACAAAGATATCAATGAGATGACTTTCGCCAAGAATTCACACGATTTAGTCGACTTGTTGAGAATGGCTTGTCCTAACATCACCGCAATATACATCTCAAGCAGTGATAACATCGAGTAATCAGAAAGAGCATTTGCGTGAGCTAATTTCTTAAGTAATACCCGAATCCTATCCAATGTCGTCAGGATGCATGCTATCCTTGGTCCAATATTTGTGTAATTTGCTAAATAATATACATACCATAAACCCGCTGAATGCAGAAACTCTCCCGTGTGTGTAACTTATTCCTCAACATCTGTGTTTAGCAGACTGAACATATTTTGTGGAGCCTGCTTCTTTTTAGAGTCCTTGTCATCACTGTATAAATCGTCTTCAATGTCCTCTTCCATGTCGTCCTTCTCTTTTGTGCTCTTGGTGTCGTTATTTGACTTAGATTTTAGGAGGTCATTAATCTGATCCCAGTTGGCCTTTCTGGAGTTCTGGACATACTTGGCACGTGCGATGGATTTGGAGATTTTGCCATCTAGACGGTTCGTTATATTCAGGGCGTGCTCCAGTCTGTTCTTGTCTGTGTTATTCAGCGCGTTCTGCAGTCTAGACTCCAGAGCTTTCTTGGTGTTCTGCTGCTTGAACATCTTCTTCCTGTCCTGCTTCTTCTGGATCTTTGCGTCGAGCAGAGCCTCGTTCTTGGCGGCGGTTCTGATAAGGATGTTTGCGAGGTCGGTCTTCTCGGCTCTTGGGAGGGCCTTGAGGGCGGCAGCCTCAGGCTCGGTCTCGATTTCGGACCTTCTGGCGGCTCTAGAGTGCTTGGAGATCTTCTTAGCCATTGTGCGGAGTGTTTGGGCGATGTTTATGGATCTATTGTACAAAAGGGATCTGTTTTTACATTGGCGTTCTAGTATAGACTTGGCTCTGTTGAAAAATTTTCAGCAGCGATGAGCTGAGGTCATCGCGAGCGGGCGGAGAAAATACATGCCGCGCGGCCTGCGAAGAAACACCCGTAGAAAAGAAGTAGTTAGAATATACAACGTATTGATAAAAGTACTACATACACAACTAGTCGAGCTCGTGGTTGTTGTTTGGGGTGAGCAGAATCTTGACATTTGTCTCCTTGTGGTTCATGAGCTCTAGGAATCCCTTCTCCCAGCCGTCCCTGATGTCGACCTTGCCTGTGATCAAATGTCTGATCTCGTCGACCTTGATGCGGCCGGCGTGGATCGCAGCTACGACCTCCTCGAAGTCGCTGACGACGTAGCCGATGGAGCCCGTGAAGTGTTTTTCCTTCAGAGTGACCTCCATGGGGTCGAACTCGAGCTTCTTGCCCCAGATAGCGACGTTGACGAGGGTGCCCCTGTACGTGATGGCGCCGAGGCCCGTGTCGAAGGTGGGCTTGATGCCGGAGCAGTCGAACGCGAAATCGAAGCCGTTTCCGGAGGTCGAGATCTTGCGCAATTGCTCAATGGCGTCGGTGCCGTGTTTGGATGGGTCAAACACGGTGATGTTGAGCTTTTCGGCGAAATCACGTCTGATCTTGGCTGGCTCCGAGACGACGATCTGGGATGCGCCCATGGCCTTCAGCGCGAGGACCGTGGCGAGACCAATGGGACCGGAACCCAGGACAAGCGCGGAAGCGCCAGCCTTGAAGTTGGCGAGCTTCAGGGCGTGCCAGCACACAGACAATGGCTCCACAAGACACCCCACGTCGAGCGGAATGTCCTTGGGCAAAGGCACGGCGTGGTACTCGCCGACGACGACGCGCTCGGCAAAACCACCGCCGACAACACCGAGTCCCGTGAACCCAGCGTACTGGCAGCAGTTGTCAAGCCCCGCCTGGCACGCTGGACACTGTGGTTTCCCGTAGTGCTGGGACTTTGGCCAGCGCTCGAGGTCCTTGCACCCGCAGCCGGCCTCAACGACCACGTGATCGCCGACCTTCACCTTGGTGACGCCGGACCCGACCTCCCTGACGACACCGGTCATTTCGTGGCCCATTGGCTGTGGCAGTGGCTGCCCGGACAGCGGGTGTGTCTGCCCGTCCTTGGGCAGGAAGATGGGGCCCTCGGTGTACTCGTGGAGGTCTGAGCCGCAGATACCGCAGAATGCGACGTCGATAATGAGCTCGTGGGCGCTGCCGATGCTTGGTTCCGGCAGGTCCTCGGCGTAGTGTATGTCCTGTTTCTTGTAGTAAGCGAGAGCTCTCATAATTATACTTGCTTGGATTATTTTGGTACAGGAAAGCATAAATACAATTGCGCTGTGCCTGACCCCCTGTTATTATATAATAGGACAGCGAAACCGGACGGCGCATAAGGGGCGGGCGCGGGGCGCGGGGTGGCCCCACAATTTCCCGTGCGGCCGTCTCTGTGTCGGTGTTATGCATGCGCTGTGTTGGTGGGGGGTAAATAGTACATAGTAGAAATACATAGGGCGACTTTTAATCGTAGATGTCAGTGCCGTCGCCCTCGAGCTGGCCGTGGTTGTTTGGCGTGAGGAGGATCTTGATGGTCTCCTCCTTGTGCGTGATCAGCTTCATCATCGCGTCCTCGAAGCCGCGCTCGATGGGGACGCGCGCGGAGATCATGTGCTTGGCCTTCGCGATCTCGATGCGGCCCTCCTCGAGGGCCTCGATGACGGCCTCGAAGTCGACGTGGGTGTAGCACATGGAGCCCGTGTAGAACTTCTCCTGCTTGGTGATGTCCATGGGGAAGAAGTCGACCGGGTGGTCGACGGACCACATGGCGACGTTGACCGCAGTGCCGTTGAAGGTCAGACACTCGATGGACGCGAGCAGCGTGGCCGGTGTACCCGAGCAGTCGAACGTGTAGTCGAAGCCGTCGCCGCCGGGCGCCATGGAGCGCAGCGTGGAGATGTTTGTGTCGTCCTTCCCGTTGGAGGGGTCGAACACGCGCGCGCCCATTTTCTCGGCGAACTCGCGGCGGATCTTGGCCGGCTCGGAGACCACAATGTCGGTGCAGCCGTGGCCGTTGAGCGCGAGGATCGTTCCCAGGCCAATGGGGCCGGATCCGAGGATGAGCACGGAGGCGCCGGGCTGGAAGCGCGCGATGCGGACCGCGTGCCAGGACACAGCGATGGGCTGGATGAGCGCGGCGACGTCCATGGGCATGTCGCGGGAGACGCGGTAGCAGTGGGACTCGTTGACGACGACGCGCTCGGCGAAGCCGCCGCTCTGGACACCGTCGCCGATGAGGCCCAGGTGGGCGCAGATGTTGTAGGAGCCGCGCTTGCAGGCGGAGCACATGGGCTTGTTGACGTTGGGGGAGTCTGGCCAGCGGTATCTGTCGCGGCAGGTGCCCGTGGGCTCGACGACGACGTGGTCGCCGACTTGGAACTTGGTCACACCCGGTCCGATCTCACGCACGATGGCGGCCATCTCGTGGCCCATCGCCTGCGGCAGGCCGATGTCGGAGACCTCGTGGCGGTGCCCGTCGTGCGGGAAGAAGATGGGGCCCTCGGTGTACTCGTGCAGGTCCGTGCCGCAGATGCCGCAGTAGACGATGTCCAGGATGAGCTCGTCCGCGGCGACAATGCGCGGCTCCGGCAGATCCGACGTGAAGTGTATGTCGCCCTTCTTGAAGTAGGCTAGGGCTCTCATAGTTGTGTGTATGTGGTGTGTGTGTGTATGTGTGTATGTAGTTTTGGTATGTACGGTGGTACGTAGTGTACAATTGAGGAGGAGAAGGAAGCACAGGCTCCCGCCAATCCTCGCTTATATACGCAGGCAAGAACGCCCTGCGACCTGGTCGAAGCACCACCTCAAAACTTGCAGAGAAGAGACAGCGACGACGAGACGCACTGGCAGAGGCACAGCAACCTCGTACACGCATACGTACACGCACACGCACGCACATGTACGCCCTATACATAGCAGGCAGAGGACCCGTGCACGGGAAGTTGTGCACACCCATGCACGCTGCGCAACCACATACCCCCCTGAACGTGCAGCCAGCACTGCGCACTACACGCCGGTACACAGGGCAACGCGCGCGCGCAATTTCTCCGTGGAGCCGAGGGGAGTAGTCACCCGGACGTGGGAAAGTGCTCACCCGGACAGGGCGAGCAGGGGCAGATGTGCCCTACACGGGGGCGCAGTGCACGCCCGCCTCGTCGTTGACGATGAATTGCCATGTGCCGCCCGTTGCCAGGGAAATGTCTGCTCCGCGGAATGCGTGGCCTCCGCGGGTTCTTTAGAGCCCCAGACCCTCTCCCGTCCACACTACTCGGCGCGGCTGCTATACCCGACCCCCTGGTTCCAGGGCCTACAGCAAACCGCTATGTCCGATGCAGTGACGTGGGTCTCTGGCTCTCCCCCCTAACATTTACAATTTCTATATTTGTTTTCGTACATAGACATTAGCTGTGCATACCCCCCTTAAAAGACGTCACCCTGGTCGAGCATGGCGTCGGCGACCTTGATGAAGCCGGCGATGTTGGCGCCCTTGACGATGGATGGGAGCGTGTTCTTGTTCTCCTCGGAGGAGTACTCCTCGGCGGCCTTGACACAGTCGTTGAAGCAGTTGACCATGATGTTCTTGAGCTCCCTGTCGACGTCGTCGCGCGTCCAGCGGGCGCGCTGCGAGTTCTGCGCCATCTCGAGACCGGAGCAGGCGACACCACCACAGTTGGCGGCCTTGCCGACAGCGTACCACACGGCCTCGGCAGGGCTCTTGGCGACCTCACGCGCGGTCTCGAAGGCGTGCAGCGCCTCGGTGGTGCAGCCCATGTTGGAGCCCTCGGCGACGAACTTGACACCCGCGGCGATCAGGCCCTTGGCCTCGTCGCCGGAGACCTCGTTCTGTGTGGCGCAAGGTAGCGCGATGTCGACCTTGCCGGCGTGCAGCCATGGGCGCGCGCCGTCGATGTACT
The DNA here is from genome assembly GCA_037102785.1 of Maudiozyma humilis. Taxonomy (NCBI): domain Eukaryota; kingdom Fungi; phylum Ascomycota; class Saccharomycetes; order Saccharomycetales; family Saccharomycetaceae; genus Maudiozyma; species Maudiozyma humilis. The sequence continues at coordinate 754,422 of BTGD01000001.1, read as the reverse complement.
TGACCTTGTTCTCGGCGAAGGCGGAGTAGGACTCGACGATCTGCGAGAGGGACTGGAACTTGATCTTGGCCTCGGCGATCGCGGCGACGTGCTCGCTTGTGATGCCGTCCTCGGCGATGATACAGCCGCGGGAGTCGGAGAGCGACACGACGACGGCGCCCAGCTCGATGGCCTTTAGGGCAGCGAACTGCGCAACGTTACCGGCACCGGAGATGGCGACGCGCTTGCCGGCGAAGGACTCGCGGCCGGAAGTAGCGTAGTCGATCATGGCCTGCGTGAAGTAGACACAGCCGTAACCCGTAGCCTCTGGGCGGATCAGGGAACCACCCCAGTTGAGGCCCTTGCCCGTGAGCACACCCTCCCAGGTGTTGCGGTAGGCCCTGTAGGCACCGAAGAGGTAGCCGATCTCGCGGCCACCGACACCGATGTCACCGGCGGGGACGTCGGTGTCGGCGCCAATGTGGTTGGAGAGCTCGCGCATGAAGGCGTAGCAGATGCGTCTGATCTCGGCCTCGGACTTGGTCTTGAGGTCGACACAGAGACCACCCTTGGCACCGCCCATGTCGAGACCCGTCAGGGCGTTCTTGAAGATCTGCTCGAAGCCGAGGAACTTGAGGATGGAGAGGTTGACGCTGGGGTGGAAGCGCAGACCGCCCTTGTATGGGCCCTTGGCGGAGTTGTACTGCACACGGTAGCCCGGGGCGACCTGCTGGACACCCTCGTCGTCCTCCCAGGTGACGCGGAACTGGATGATACGCTCTGGAACGGAGACGACTGGCAGCACCTTGCGGTACTCCGGCTTCTGCTCAAAGAGCGTGGACTCCTCAAGGGAAGCAACGATTTCGTGGTAAGCCTGCTGGAATTCTGGTTCAGCCATTGTGAGAGTATATATATATGTGTGTGTGTATGTGTGGGGAGTTAAAATAAAAAGAACAATAAAGCTAGAATATATGTCCGTCGTATCAAAGCGTACAGCGAAACGCTATGCCCTTATATACGCCGGGCCAGGCTCCGGGCACTGTAGATGTAGATGTACGCACATGCTCACGCGCCCACCCACGCCAGATACGACAGATTGCACGGCACGCAGAACAGGGGAACGGCCGTCTATCTATTGTGCGGGCGATAACGCTGCCCTGTGTTCTGTGCGCTGTGCTCTGTCGCTGTGCGGTATTGTGCGCAGATTTACCGGACCACGTCAAGCGGGCGCTGCTCCCGTCTCTTACCGCGCCTGGCGAATGGGATTCGCCAGAGATAAGATAACTGCTCGGGGCCGTGGCCCATTGGCCAGGAGTGCACGCCGCGCAGAGTCGTCCCCGCCCCACCCGCACTCCTCCCGCCTCCCCTCTCGCCTCTCCCCGCCCGCTTATCAGCGCCAACCCGCACCGCCCGGCCAATCGCGCGCGCCCCTCATAAAAGAAACGGCCCGCTGGGACAAACGCGCAGTGACATCATTGCCTTCGCCGCACCTGCACCCGTGCACCGCACTGCGGAGCGGCGCGCCCTGCACCCTGGGCCAGGCCCCCGCGGCGTTTCAGTGGGCGGTCCACGGCATCCCGCGGCATCCCGCACCGACACATTCATGCGGCCCGGGGCCGCACCGAGTTGGCCCTTTTGCTTTTGTGCGTGTGTTCTCTGGCGCCCGCGCACTTTTTCTGGGCTGTCCCCGGTGCGTGTCCCCGGCGTTTGTCCCAGTGCGGAGGGACAAACGGCCGTGTGCAGTGACGTGCGTCCCGAGGGATATCCGGCGCGCGCGTGCCGTGCGGTGGTGCCCTGGGCGATGCAGTGCAGACTGTTCTGTGCGCTGCGCGATGGCCCGTTGGGGACTGCGCGGCACGCCAATGTGGACGTATTGGTATATTGCGTTGGCGCATGTGCGCATGTGTGTTCTATTAGGTGCTATGTTATTGCGATGCTATGTAGTGCGCTATTGCTATGCTATGTGGCGGGATAGATTATCCGGAGTGCGGTGGTGTCCGGTTATTCCCGTTGACTCCCGGTGCATGACTCTGTCGGACAATGCGCGTCGTGTTTCTCTGCGCCGTCTCTATCTGTACCTGCCCAGGGTCACGCTTGCCCGAACAATAGCCGTAATGACTTGTATTGTGCGAGTGTATGTTTTTCATCCACTGAACTTGGAGCGGGCGCGGATGGCAGGGCCGTAGCGGTACAGCACGAACGGGATCGCCGTCAGCAGCACCGTGAAGAAGCCCAGGATGCTGGAGCCCCAGCCGACAGGGTAGTTCTTCGTGCCCGTGTTCTCGTACATGATGACGCCGAACAGGGGGAACGCGCACGCGAAGATCGAGCGCACGAGGCCGTTGCCCGCGAACACAGACGCCACGTAGCGCGGGTAGCACGACGCAAGGTACGAGTACGTCACCTGGAACAGCGACCACAGCGACAGCTGGAAGAAGATCTCAGCAATGATCGGCACGATCCAGTGCGTGCCCGCGCCCCACCCGAACAGGAACAGACCCAGTGGCAGGCACCACCCGACCCACATCATCAGCACCAAGAACATCTCAGGGTGCACGGTGTTATTCTTGATGTGCGGGTTGATCACGGTGCGCAGGAAGTAGAACAGCAGCGGGTACGAGAACAGCGTGCCCACAGCGAAACCGAGGAACGACAGACCGCTCTCGATCGCAGTGAAGTGCCAGATGTTGGTGAACACGAGCGGGAAGGCCTCGAAGAACAGGTAGAACGCTCCGTACGACAGCGCAATGTACAGGTCGAACGACAGGATGATCGGCTCCTTGAACATCAGCTCCCAGGGGCGGTACAGCGTAGTGATCATGATCTCGTTCCTCGTCATCTTGGAGTCCTCCCGCTCCTGGCGTGTGTAGTAGCGGGCGTCCCCCGTTTGTCTCCGCAGCCTCTTCGCGCGGCGCGCAAGGATGTTGTGGTGCGACGTCTCGGGGAAGAACAGGAAGAGCAGGATCAGTGTGAACCCGCTGATCATGGTCATGAACCAGAAGATCCAGCGCCAACCCTTGGCGACCAGCATCGCCGCACCAATAATGGGAGCAATGATTGGTGCACAAGTAGCGCCCAGGTCCCATGTGGAAAGGCAGATCGACAGATGCTTCAGAGTGATCATGTCCGCAACAGTGGCACCGCCGGTGGCAAGCGCTGGCGAGCACATGATACCCGCGATGAATCTCAGCACAATCAGACCGCCCATGTTCTGCACCGTAGCACAGCCGATCTGGAACAGCACAAACACAAACAGTGTGTAGAAGTAGATCTGTTGTCTCCCGATCTTGGCAACCTCCGAGAGTGGCGAAAACACAATAGGACCGATACCGTAACCCAGGGCGTACAGCGACAGGTTCAGCGTCGCGACAACGTGGCCAGTGCCGAACTCGTCCTGGATGGCTTGCTGCGCAGGCGTGTAGATCGACGAACACATGTAAGTGACACAGCCCAGCAGCATTACCTGCGCCATCATGAACGTCTTCTTGAAAGTAGACCAGTGTAGTGGGTTGTCGAGACGGTCCGTATTGTTCCAGTCAACGCAGAACGGGTCGTACTCCTCGGCCTCGTCGGGGCTGGTCTCTTTGCCGGAGTTAATGGAATCGGTGGCCGAAAGCTGTTTCTCGTTATCATCATCGCCATTCTCCTTGGCCATAGAGCGGTTGGTGCTCGATGTCCCCGTCATCACCGACGCTATTCTCGTCAGGTTGTCGTGGTATGGCTCGTCTGCATGGTCGCCCTGTATGGCATCGTATGTGTCCACGGAGCTGTGGCTCGACGAACTGTGCTGGCTCGAGTGTGCGCTCTGCACGTCTACTTTCTCCGTGGCCGCATCCGCCTCCTTGTCCGAGTAGTTCTCGTATACATTCTTCTCGGGAAGCGGCTCCACGATAGTCACTATATGCAGGTATTCCAACACATCGACAAAGAAACAATTTTTGTATTCGTCTAGATATCTTTGCGCTAGACCCATTAGACGAAGTGTGTGTATTTATGAATGCGCGCGATGCAATAAGCGTAAAAAAACTTGGTTGTATGAGTTTGGCTCTAGTTCAACGCTAGAAGTTCAAAAATTAAACGGATCTCGAAGTCAAACAATGGAATGGTACCACTTTCAGCCTCATCTATATATATGCGAGGCACAATGGTGTCTTGATGACTGTGTAGGAGGAACGCTGTGTGTATCGCATACAGATAAGGGTCAAAAAAAATTTAATTAGCAGAGGCTGCACCTGTATCGGCTACCGTTCGCTTTAACAACTATTACGCCGGAGGGAGAAAATCACATAAATGAGCATAGCGCGGTAAGGGTCAAAATTACGATAATAGGCGTCAAGCAGCGGTGCGGAGCACGCTTCTCGCCTATCTCTACTAGAGCCAATCACTCAGACGCGGGTGCAGGAGTGGGGAGAATATCCTCTTTTTCTCTAATTTTCGAGGGATTGAGGATTGCTGCGGTGTCTTCTGTGGGAAGAAGGAAAGAGGAGAAAATTTTTGGCTGGGACGGTTAGGTGTATCGGCTGCCATGACCGGGTTAGGCAGGTGTAGCCGAAGCAGCCTCCTTGTTTTGCGGGATTCCATTCCCGCTATCAAGACGGCGCTCGCAAAATAGAGGGATGGTCGGCTACAGTTAGTGTATCCGGAAGGTTTAGCCGACGTCGCTATCAAGCTGACTAAGGTAGACTTAGTTACACATACCACGTTTGGAGGGTTCGGCTGTTGAAGGGTGCTTAGCCGCTTGACGTAAGGTGACGTGTTGCTGGGAGGTGTGGCTGTGTACTAGACTGTGGAATGTGGATGGCGATGGCTGCAACATAGGGTAAAGGTTATTCGGCGTTAAAAATTTACTGCCGCAGAGGTAGACGTCATTGAAAAATTGAGAGAGACGGAAATCTGAAAGGGTTAGCCGTACCGAGCTGTGAAAGATGGAGGAGATCTGTATAAAACAAGTATATATAGGTAGTTATACATTATATTTTGTCATTATAACCCGAAAGACTTTAGCAACCCACGCCAGACAATAGAACGACGTAACCCTCCTTCATAAAGATTACAATATTAGCGGAATACGAAGTTGATGTTTAACCGTAGTTGCCAGCACAAACTTTTAAAATAGACTAGTTTCCCTACACCAGCTTGTGTCAGCCCTAACCATCTGCTAATGCTTCATCTGTCTTAGAAGTCAACTACCGAGCTGCATCAGAATTCTCCGCACATTCTCTCACGAGTCTGTGTGGGAAAAAAGACACCCCCTGCAGCAACAAACTGACCAATCATGTGATTGATCGCACACGTTGCTATTGTGATGGTGTGTCCCAAGATGTGTCTGAATTTTCTGTGGGTTCCCCACTGAGACGGGCCAACGGCAATGCCGCGTAGATTTTCCTCTTCCGGACATGCTTCGGCTTGTCCTACCGGATGCATCGCTAGCATTGTTTCTTCGCGAGACCCGCATCAGCTGGCTGAAAGTGGTACACGTTGCCGATGTATTGTTCTCCCTAGAAATCGTGCCAGTACGTTTGTCCTCCAACGAAACATTGACTGATCTGTCGAGGGGGTATTATGTTCGTACAAACGGTGGAGAAGACTTGCTCATTCTTCTGCAACATATAGCCATAAGCGAAACAGAGGAGACAGTTGTTTCCTGTATATATATGTAAGGGCCTTGACGTGACATGTAAGCTCGTATTCAGCCTTTTGTTGCTGATTCTGAGACTGTCTTGTATTCTTTGTTCTGCTTTACACCAACAATCCAACTCACATAATTTCATATGCCTACCCAAAATGCTGCTGCCACTGCGTTGGCAACGTTGGAACAGTGCTCTGGTGCATTCAGTTGATTCCACAGATTTACCACAACTGGAAGAGAAAAGACTGCACAGGGCTTCCACCACATATGATGTTTCTGTGGGTCATATCTGGTATTCCCTTTGCTATCTTCTTCCTCATTTTAGATACCAATATCATCCTTCAAATCCAGCCACACTTGTTTACATTCTTTTGTGGTGTTGGATTTGTTCAGTCTTGCTACTACCCTCCAGTCAGCATGAACAGAAAGAAAATAATAGCAATAACACTGGGTATAATAGCGTTTGATATCGGTGCGGAGATTGGCTTTGTATTATGGCTTCGTCCGCTCTATGCTAGAGGGATTGAATGGCCAGCAATGATATTTGGTATTATTGCGTCGGTACTATTAGCTGTCGGATTATTGCCACCATACTTCGAACTTGCAAAGAGACAGGGACAAGTTGTCGGTATAAACTTTGTCTTTATTGCACTGGACAGTCTTGGCGCCTATTTCTCCATCGCGAGTGTCTGTGTCGGTGACATGGATATTCTCAGTATTGTGCTGTATGCAGTGATAGCAGTTCTGGAACTCGGAATTGTCATCTCCCACGTTATTTGGCTATGCCGCTTTAAGTGGTTCGGCAACGATAACAAGAATGGGGTTCAGTCTGACGGTTCAGAGACGGATGGCACTGACGTCGACGTTTACATGGATGGTGTAACCGAAATTGGAACTGAGAAGATCAAGGACACAGATATTGTTTCGACGTACGAATTGGATCTAGAAGAATCAGAGGGCAGTGGATCAGAAACTCACACAAAGCAGAGTCCATCGGCACTCTTTCAGACAGTGACAAGAGGCAATTCTGAGACTGTGAAAGGTGTGTAGGAATATAGCATTTGCCAATATACACACATTATGGGCAATCATTGTAATTTTAGAAACCAGCCTCAGACATGTTAAGTGAATTTGGGTTAAAAATGCCCCAAATATGAAAGCTGTACAAGCATCCCCAGTAATGACAGTCTTTAGACCTGCGTCAGTTCTCTCCCGTCGCGTGCCTTCCGGTTACTATGGAAACCTCGGATGTTGAGCCCCTTATTGTTAGGTGCAGATCTAAGCGCTCTGGAAACGCGCAGATAGAAAAAGGAGCAAATTATGCACTGTCTCCCTGGACTTCTACAGGGGGTATTAGTAACCATGGATGGGCATTTATAAAGGGCCGTTCGGTTCCTGGTGAATAATTGAACATGTTTTAACACCGCTCTTCTTCTACCAACGGTGTTTTAAATATTCCCTTCGTAAGAAACTCAGTAGAAACCATAAAAGTAAATTATACAACATGAATGACGTCGAGACAATCAAGAATATGCCACTAAACTCAATCCCTGAGACCGCTAGGGCAAATCTCTGCAAGGGTTTTTCCTTTCCAAACGATATGACTGTTTGGGAAGTTTCCGAGGTAATGAAAACAAGGTCTCCCTTCGCTACGACGGACGGTCTATACTTCATCAACAATAACGGTAAAGTCATTGCTTGTGACAATGAGCCATGTCACTGCAACACTGCAGAGGCTCCAGGTGATCTCAAGGAAGCTTGCTCCATGGCTATCAACGATACACCGATGCCTTTGGACGACGATGTTGTGGGCAATATATATAAGTATATTTCCGATGCCTTTGCCATGCAGGAGCGTCATATATGATGGGTAAATAAAATTCATCTTTTAATTTGAAAATCTCTAATTAAAGTATTATGATTAAGAATGGTTATATAAAATTATGCATGTGAAGTACATTCTATTATGAGGGAGAATATAAGTATAATGACAGTCCGTGTAGGTTGCAGTTGCATGAGCAAAAACCGCTTTTATTAGTTCTTCTCGTCGTGAGAACCGGATGACTCCTTCTCGTCGTCGACGATACTAGAGTTCTCCATCTCCTCGACAACTGGCCTAGACTCGCCGTGCTTGGAGTTGTAGACGATGATACCGTTTTCTCTGGCATTGTTCCTCTCATCGCGCTTGTAGAAGTACAGCACAACGAAGGTCCAGACGGATAGGCAGAAGGCGGAACAGGCTGTGAAGGTGAAACCCTTGAGGTATCTTGGGGCCTCCTCTGTCTTCCACACCAGGACACTGATCCATGCGGTGGATGTCTGAGCCATGATGTTCATAGTGACCAGAATAATGGATCTTGTCTCTGAGTCCTTACGACAGATATCGTTCTGCCACGAGTACAGTACTGGAGCCATGGCCCAGCCGAAACATTGTAGCATGAAACCGAACCACTTAGCACCTTCCTTTACGTCCCACGCAGCCAGGATGGAGTTACCTATGATATTGAACACCTGTGTGAATATAATTGCGAACCAACGCGAGTGCGACTTGTCTGCAATGACACCGGTGATGATCAGGTACACGATACCGAGACCAGGCGTGATCATAGAGAGCTTGTTGACGTGTGGGATGGAGTAACGCTTCAGGGACTTCAGCCATAGCAGATAGGCACCAGAGGCGACGTTGGAGTCGTTCCAGCAGAAGATGTTCCATAGACAGAGAATGTAGATCTTCCAGTCGCTGAAGATGGCCTTCCAGACCTTGATGTCGAAGACCTTGGAGTCGAAGTTGGCCCTGGCGGTCTGGTTCTCCTTTAATCTTCTTCTGGCGAGTCTGATCTCGTCATCGGTGAGGAAGATGGAGTAGCAGTTGTATGGGTCACCTGGCAGGGAGTAGAAGCCGATGATGCCGACGACGACGGAGATGATGGCGTCGATGATGAAGTTCCATCTCCAGCCAGCAAGGCCGTTGACACCGTTGAGGGAGGCGTACACGGCGGACTGGATACCACCAGCGGACAAAATTCCGATAAACTGACCGAGGTAGTAGAAGGCGGATCTGCGGACCATCTCGTCGTGCTTGTAGAAGGAGCCGAAGAGGTACTGGTAGGCAAGGTAACTTGGGGCCTCAAACGCACCGATGAAGAATCTGATGGCCTTGAGGTGTGGCACGGAGTTGACGTACGCGGCACCGACAGTGAGCAGCGACAGTGAGCAGCGACCAGGCGAGGTCGAGACATGGGAGGACGTAGTTCAATGGGACCTTGTTCAGGTAGAAGAGGAATGGGAGCTGGAAGATAATGTTACCGACGGTGTACATGACCTGCACGTGGACAAGGTCGTCGCCCTTGAATCCCAGGTCCTCCTTCATGCCGGAGACGTATGCGTTGTTAACGTTGACAGTGTCGAGGTACTTGATCCAGTAGGCCATGCAGGAGTAGAAAGCGAGGAGGACATCGAGCTTTAGGATAAGCTTCTTCTCCTCGAAGGAAGTACCCTCCTTGAACCAACTGTACCACTTGTTGTGGGAGCGCTCCTGCTTGTTGATTCTGTACTCCTGCTCGTCGAAGAACTTCCACCACTTTCTGTCAGCTTCGTCCCTGTACTCGTACTCGATTGGGGCGGGCGTGGTGGTAGCCACTGCACCGTTGTGTGAGAGGACAGCACCCTCGCGGGTGAACTCCTGGATGCCCTGGTCCTTCTCGAGACCGGCGCGGGAGTCTGTGTCGTTGTCAGACAGTGTCTCGATGTTGTTGCCGTTGTTCTTGAGGTCCTGTGCGACGGTCACGTGGCCGTCGAACTCATCGCCCTCGACGCCGGACGAGACAGACTCGGCGGCATCTTCTGGCAGGTCCTCGACGACTCTCTTGACTGGGAGGAAACCCCACTTCAGACGTCTGTGTGGTTCAACCACGAATTCGTTCCATATAGCGGACATAGTGTTGTTTAGATATTTTGTTTGTGTATGTAGGAAATATAAATTATTATATAATAAGGATATGTCGGAAAAAGCAAGGAGAAGAACACACGCCCATGTTTCTTATATACCCTTTGAAAGTGAAAAATATTCATACCCAACTTCTTCACAGTTTGCGAGCTGCCTCCCTGGACACACCCGAAATAACTGTGAAGACACTGGCCAGTGGCGTGCCCGCCATGCCCGCTCGACCCTGTGTCTTTCGCCTCGCGCCCGCCTCGCCCTGTGTCTCCGCTGGGGGTCATCGCCTGGCGCCCGCCCGCAGCAGTCACCGCTGGGACCCCCTGGAATATGTGTGGGAGAACCTAGACACGCCCGCAGCCCTTGCACATCCCTGAGTTCCACAGTCCGTCGCCCAAATTGTGGGCGCGCGTCTCCGGTTCTCGAAACGGCGGAGACAATCGCTGCAGCGGGGAGAGAAAAAAACTGTGACTGTGGAGGGAAGATGCACAGAGCGGCGCGCAGGGCGTGCGGGCTCGACGTTCCGTCGCTGGGGGCCCTGTGCTTCGCGAAGAGCGGCGCGCGGGAGTGACTCTGCAGGAGGTGCGTCGTTTCTTGTGTCTGGGATGACGCCACAGCACGTGACAGCACGCCGGTACCGCTCAGCGAGCGCTTTCCGCTCAGGCGAGTTTTCCGCTCAGAAGTTTTTTTAGTGCACTCCCGCGCACTTTGTTCTCCGGTATATCGGCCTGCGTCTGGCCGGTGACTCAGCCCAAAGTGTGTAGCTGTGTATCCAGGGAAACTGTGGGGCGCGAGACCGCATTGTGCGCGCTATTGTGTGGGAGACAGGCTGTCGCGTGTGCTACTGGCGACGACGGCCGCCCGAAGCACGTCCATCCCACGCCAGAACGCATCCCACGCGAAGGTGTCTTTGCAGTGGCGCTATTATATATACATGTCAGTGCCTGTGGCAGTGGCAGTGGCAGCGGCAATGGCGTGAGCACGCCAACGCATCGCATCACACAGCACCCAACGATGACTGCTCCAACGACTACTACTGTTGCCTCCGCTCCCCTGTCCTCCGTGTTCAACCTGCACGAATTCGAGGTCATTGCGTCGAAGGCGCTCCCCGAGAAGGTGTACGCGTACTACGCGTGCTCCGCGGACGACGAGGTCTCGTACCGCCAGAACCACCACAGCTGGGCGCGCGTGTTTTTCCGCCCGAAGGTCCTCGTGGACGTCTCGGAGATCGACCTCCGCACGCAGATGCTCGGCCAGCAGTGCCGCCTGCCCTTCTACGTCTCCGCCACGGCGCTCTGCGGCCTCGGCAACCCCGCGGGCGCCGAGTGCAGCATCGCGCGCGCCTGCGCGCAGCCGCAGTGGCGCGTCCCGCAGATGGTCTCCACCTTCTCCAGCGACCCGCTCGCGAAAATAGCCGCCGCCGTGGAAACCCCGCAGCTGCTCTGGTTCCAGCTGTACGTCGGCGGCGACCGCACGGCGACCGCGGAGCTCGTCGCGCAGGCGCGCGCGCTCGGCCTCTCCGCGCTCTTCGTGACCGTCGACGCCGCGCAGCCGGGCAACCGCGAGCGCGACCTCCGCTTCAAGTTCTCCAACGCGGACACCTCGAAGGGCCCCAGCGTGATGGCCGCGGGCCAGACCGCGCAGGGCACATCGGGTGCGCTCTCCAAGCTGATCGACCCCGCTCTGTCGTGGGACGACATCCGCGCTCTTGTGCGTGACTCCGGCTTGCCCGTGATTCTCAAGGGCGTGCAGCGCGTCGACGACGCGCTCCGTGCCGCCGAGCTCGGCTGCCGCGGTGTTGTTCTCTCCAACCACGGCGGCAGGCAGTTGGACTTCTCCGTGCCTCCCGTCGAGGTGCTCGCGGATCTTGTGCCCGAGCTGCGCAAGCGTGGTATTACCAAGGAGCAGTTCGACGTGTTTGTCGACGGCGGTATCCGCCGCGGCACAGATGTCCTCAAGGCGCTGTGTCTCGGCGCCTCGGGTGTCGGCATCGCCTCCCCCTTCCTCTACGCGAACTCGCTCTACGGCCAGGAGGGTGTCGAACACGCGTTCGACCTGCTCGTGAAGGAGCTTGTGCTCTCGATGCGTCTACTCGGTGTCACCCGCATCGAGGACCTCAACGAGGACCTCCTCGACCTCAGGGGGCTGTATGACAGGGGCATGCCCCCACGCGGCCCCTTCCACCACCACGACACCACGTTTGAGACGAACGCCCGCTACTAGTATGTTTATAGACACGCGTTACACCTATGCAATTGTTTTTTATAGTTTGTTTTCAAATGGGTATGATTTGTAATTATAGTCTATATAAGTATGTTACATAACGAACGCAGCAATGAGCAGCGCCGCGACGAGGGAGCTGGAAACGCTCGTGCTGGAGGCGGCGCCGGTGTACTGGGTGGAGAGCGAGGCAGCGCCGGTGGCACTGCTGCTCGAGGTCTGCTGGGCAACCGCGGTTGCTAGCGTGGTTGAGCCGGACTTGAGAGCCGCGGTTGGGTTCAGGTCGTGCTGGTTGGCGCCAAGCGATGGGTCAACGGAGCCGGTGGCGGAGCCAGCGGCATTAGCCGCGGCGGCTCCGGTGGCGCGCGCGCCGGCCACAGAAACAGTCGCAGAAGCGGCGGAAGCAGCGAAAGCGGCGGAAGCGGCGGACTCAGCGGCTAGCTTGGCGGTGGGGTCGACAGCGTGCTGGTTGGCGCCCAGGGTGGAGGCGGCGGAGGCGGCACCAGCGTTGTTCTGGCCAGCAGAAGCAGCGGTGGCGGCGGCAGGGTTAGCAGCAGTTGTGTCGACAGCAGCGGTTGGGTCGATGACAGCTGGGTCAACAGCGTTGTTCTGGTCGACGGTGACAGTTGGGTCGACGGTGACAGTCGGGTCGACAGTGACAGTTGGGTCGACAGTGACAGTTGGGTCAACGGTGACAGTTGGGTCAACAGTACAGTTGGGTCGACGGTAACAGTTGGGTCGACCGTGACAGTTGGATCAACAGTGACAGTTGGGTCAACAGCGGCAGTTGGGTCAACAGCGCCAGTTGGGTCGACAGCGTTGTTCTGACCAGCAGTAGTAACAGCCTCAGCAGGGTCAACATCAGAGGCAGAAACTACATCAGTAGAAGCACCATTGATTGAGGCAGTTGGACCGACAGCATTGTTGTGACCAGCCTCGGAAGAAGTTGTGGCAACAGAAGTAGCAGCGACTGGGTCAGAGGAAGCAGTCTTGACTGTCGCGGTAGGGTCGACACCGTGGTTGCCGCCAGTTGGGAGGGCAGTAGAAGCAGGGTCCACAGAAGCAGAGGCGACTGGGTCCACAGAAGAAGCGGCAGAAGAAGCACCAATAATTGGAGCAGTTGGGTCGATGTCATGACCACCGTTGGTTGGTAGAGATGTCTCGACAGAAGAAGTGGTGACAGCAGAAGAAGTGATGACAGCAGAAGCAGGGTCGACAGATGACTGACCGATAATTGGCGCAGTTGGGTCGATGTCATGACCACCGTTGGTTGGTAGAGATGTCTCGACAGAAGAAGTGGTGACAGCAGAAGAAGTGGTGACAGCAGAAGCAGGGTCGACAGATGACTGACCGATAATTGGCGCAGTTGGGTCGATGTCATGGCCGCCATTAGTTGGAAGAGAAGTAGCGACTGGAGAGCTGGTGGTAGAGTTACTCCACATAGCACCTGAGGTAGCAGAAGTGGTGGTGTTGCTGTAGTGGACAGGGTTAGTGGCAGTGGCAGAAACAGTAGAGTTAGCGATAGGTAGTGTTGGGTCAACATCGGCGCCCTTGATAGAAGAGGTTGGGATTAGAGAAGAGTTAGAGCTGACAGTTGGGGCAGCAGAGGTGATGTTGAGGGATGGGTAGAGGGCGTTGTTCTGACCTGGAAGAGAGATGGAAGAGGTGGTGTTGCTGTAGGAGGTTGGGGTAGAGGTAACTGGAGCAGTGGTGGTGGAGTTAGAGAAGTTAACCTGAGAAGATGTGGTGTTAACGAAGCCAGTTGGAACAGCAGAAGAAGTGGTGTTAACGAAGCCGGTTGGAGCAGCAGATGTTGTGTTGGAAACAACAGTTGGAGCTACAGAGCTAACGTTGAACGATGGGTATAGAGCATTGTTCTGACCTGGAAGAGAGATTGAGGAAGTGATGTTGTTGTAGGCAGTTGGAGTGCTGGATGCTGGGGAAGTAGTGGTAGAGTTAGCATAGACAGTTGACTCGAGAGCAGTGGTGTTGGTATACTCTGTCTGGATGGCGACACTTGAGTTAACTGGAGCAGTTGGCTGAACCTCGTTCTCCTGGACAGATGTTGTCACATTGTAGGAAGGTCTAGAGGTTGTGGTGTTCGCAATCTGAATGCTTTGGGTGGATACAGTGCTGAAAGTAGCTTGGTTTGGAGTAGTAGAGTTGAACAATGGTGTCTCGATGATAGAGGTTGGGACATCGTTGGTTGTGGTAGTGTTAGAGTATTCCGTTGGAACTGTGTTATCGGTGGTCTCAGTAGTAGTTGTGTTGTCGAAGACAAGAGATGGCTCAACGATACTGACAACCTCGGAAGACACTGGAACAATGGAAGACACTGGAACAATAGAAGACACTGGAACAATAGAAGAGGTGTACGCTTCGGTGGTAGCGATGGAAGAGTAGTTTGAACTCTCGATATCGAGCTCTTCAGCATATGGGAACACCTCTGTGTCGTCATCAGAGGAAGGAAGGAACGAAGTAGGCACAATCAGTAGAGATGTTGAGGATGGCGACATTGTGGTTGTAATATCTGGACCAGCCAGGATATTAGCAGTTGGAGCGACATATATGTTCTCGATTGACTCTCCTAGGATATTGTCAATATCTTCAATTGGGAGTGGAGAGGTGGCAGGAGCATCGGTTGTGATAGCGCTAGAGCTATTTTGATAGGCTACAAAGTCTTGGCTTTGAGCAGCTGTCAACGTAGCTAACGAAAGGAATGAAAAAACTAGCTTGTTCATTGAGAAGTAGTGAATGAATGATGTTTTGATGCTCTCTTATTATTAATTATAAAACGAATAACAGAAAGGACATCGAGAACCAACATTGTATCACAATTCGACTTCTTTATATATCCAATATTTCGTTGCCTTTAATGACCTAGAAAATAAAATCAGTTAAACAACCATTGCATACTTGGTAGGATAAAATTATTCCACGGAGGTTACAGCACGATGGATAGGAGAGAATTGTATCATGTTTGAAAATATCGTTGTTGTAAATTTCCGTAGGACTAGTATTTCCCCTAGAGAAATGATGTCTTTGTTGGCGGGGCTAAAATCACGATTATTAATTATTGCAAGGCAAGGGTGGGGGGTAAAATGAAATATTGGCACCCACATAGACCAAGAATACCTAATCGGCCCTGCCCCTATTTAGTGCACTTAGAGACATTGCCTAGAAAGGTACTGCCAGGCAACCCTTCTCTGTGCACGTTATCATGTGTTGAAACACGGTATTGTACATATAATTCAGATCCCTTGCGTGTCAAATGATGACAGTGCAGAATACACTCGCAGGAAGATATTTCAGCCGTCTAATGCAATTTAATTTCTTTTTTTGATTCTGTGAAGCAGCTGTTGAATCATAGATCTCAACAATATTTCGCCGCCAAACCCCGTTTCTATGGACATGTCTGTGTGTGAAATGACAAATTCGGTTTCTGTAACAACCGGGAAATATGCAACACTCCATTTGGTACGGCCACCGCAACCACTTCAGTGGGAAAGGTAGCCTGAAAAGAAGAAAAGATGTTGTAGTTCCGTGGAGTCCACGACTGCTTTCCCCTTCGGAAATTGGAGAACAAAGGGAAAGAGATCTGTACAAGGAAGTACCCGAGCTCAGCTCGGTTCCGCGCGGGGGCGCAACCTATTCCCCTTTGGCCCTTACTCGAGCGCCTGCTCTACGGCTATCTCTGGCTTGTTGCCTGGAAACTCTCTTCTGAGGTAAACTCGAGACACCGGCATGAAAGTCTGCTGTCACCATTTTGCCAATTCGCCGTGGAGTTTTTTCCTTAAACTGACCTTGGCTTTTTCCCGCTTTTCTTTTTTTCAAAGACGTGAATTGTCTGTTTTTAGCATTCCTGTTTGTGCTGCGGACTGTTCTTAGAGCATTCCCCAGATCTGACAAATTTTGAAACCCAATGTTGCCCGAATGGTGGGGCACGGGTGCATGGAGCCAACTGGGAATGTTGAAAATTGAAGATGTAACAGGAGTGGGGGTGGTGTCAGCTACGCCATTCTCGAGAACAATGCAATTCCTTGGCATTGTGAAACGTTGGTGTTGGTTACAAGGATTTCTGAGGGCTGCCTGTTTCTTGGTAGTATTTTCAGTATCATGCACTTTGCTGCAATATGCAACGGGACTTAAAGCATGCACCTAAACCCGTATTTTCCTAATGGGGGAAAAATTAACGGGAGGAGCAGGGCACGGTCTGCTTTGTTTGGCCATTTGCTACTAAGAAAACTGTGGTAAGTTATTGGCATCCGGTCGGATGTCTGCCGGAAGGCGTTTCAGAAGTGTGGTACGTATCATGAAATCGGGAATTTTCTAGAAATAAGTCGCGTAAGAATGGAATTTCTGGGGAAGAGTCGCGTTAGCTAGGATAATCTGAAACAAGTCGTGTCACGTTTTGAATATTTGAAACAACTTCCTCACGTGCCTGTATAGTGTGGGGGCTGTTTCATAATATTCCTTCTCGAAGGAATTCAAAGGGGCGTAGAACATTAACGGTGTGTCATTTATTTGACATTGACACCGTGTGTCTTTCTAGGTGCTGTCAGTGCAGCGTGGTGAAACATTTTGTTAGTCATGGTTGATGCTTCTAACCAATGAACTGGTGACCCCACATGGTTTGTTAGAGGGATTTTGCGCGAAAACTATCCAAAATGGACCGACATTGCAGTTTATGGAGTCAATCATCGGCTTCCCTCCTGTCGGGGATAGTGATTATGACCGTTGATAATTATTCAACGCGATATATGCGATGTTACATACTTGCATAATTCATAATTGTACCACAAGTTGGTGTATTCGACAAATAGCGATTTCTTAAAATCTTCTTTGTAGTACAAAAAACGTGATCAGTCATTGTAATTGATTTGATTTGGGTAGTTTAAGAATATTAGCTTAGGAAAGTTTGTGACGATAATTCTAATAGCTTTTTGAACAAGGAATTATAAGGAGCTAAGAAATGGAAGATATGACCTGCGATAACAATTATCCCATCAGAAATATTTTATTATGGTATCACGGTATATTCCTAGTATAGTTAAAGCAGGTTATGTTTTGCGTACGTGCGAAACTTCGTTCATAAATTAAATTTATCAATCAGACCGATCGAGCGTAAAACATGAAGAGACAGCTCTCTTGAAAGATAATTAAACAGCAACTTCCTTGTAACGTTGTGTGACAATAAAAATAATCCTTTAAAACTGTCAAGCTATGGGTTATCTTTGGTGTCTGGCTGCTCTTGTGATTTTATGTATTTTACGTTTTGTACAACTTTACGCACTCTTGTTTATATCAAGCACTCTTTCTGGGCCTTCCTGATTTCTCCGCAGTCGTAACAAAAAAAATGAACCCGAGGTCGTCAATCCGAGAGGCTTGAAATTTCCAAGAAAAAGTGGTATGGTAAATAAACGAACAATAGTGGGTTCGACCTATAATTAAAACAACGAAAGAAGAGGTCCAGTCTTTCAACGAATCCCTTAAGTAAAGCAAGAACAGGAGGATAGAACTTCGAGGATCAGCACAAAGATATCATTTCTTCAATAAACCAGTCAATAAGACCCCTTTTTACTGCTCTGACTAAACCTAGAAGATATCATCTTTTTTTGGAACCACATATGCGCATCCTAGTGAACAATTCGCTTGTGACACATAAATAAAACAATATTCACCTATGAATCAACCTCAAATACCGCTTTATAAGACTGGTGAAACATTTAATGTTGGGTCTCACCAAACGAGGGTAATAAAATACCTCGCTAGTGGTGGTTTCGCTCAGGTGTACAAAGTGGAGTTCTCACCGGCTGACCCATATATCAACAGCAACATTGGATGCCTCAAAAGAGTTATCGTGCCCGATAAGCAGAGTCTAAATGTTCTAAGGGCTGAAGTAGAGGCTATGAAACTGCTAAGAGGTAATCGACATGTCGTTTCATATATTGACTCAAATGCGGCAAAGTCCACAACGGTCGAAGGAAATTATGAGGTTTTTTTACTTATGGAATATTGCGAGAAAGGTGGCTTGATTGACTTTCTAAATACAAGATTGAAGAATCGACTGCGTGATGACGAAATTCTAACCATAATGAGTCAAACAACACAAGGTGTACTGGCGATGCATGCCCTACAACCACCCCTAATACATCGCGATATAAAAATCGAGAATGTTCTAATATCTGCGAATGGAGATTACAAAATTTGCGACTTTGGTTCGGTATGTGGTATTGTGCGGCCACCTAGAACCAATCAGGAACTAGAGTATGTTAAGCATGATGTTATGAGAAATACTACAGCACAGTATCGCTCACCGGAGATGCTAAATCTTGCCAGTGGGTTCCCAATCGACGAAAAATCTGACATCTGGGCATTAGGTGTATTTTTATACAAAATATGCTACTACATCACACCATTTGAGAAGGAGGGCGAGTCTGCCATTTTACACGCACGATTCCAATTTCCTGCACTACCCCGCTACAACGATCGCACCAAGAATTTAATTAAAGTGCTATTGTCATTACTTCCAACAAGTAGACCAAATATCTGCCAAGTACTGGAGGAGGTTTCACGTATACAAGGTGTCAAATGCCCAGTCCCTAATTTCTATCTCACAAGAGCTATGAATGCTTCACAGAATTCAAACCTAATATCAATTAACAGTAATCCAACCATTACAACCAATATCGCACCAGCAGGGTTGGTTCACGCTAATTCAATGGTTGATATATCTGGAAGTCCTAGGAAAATTGCCATGCACGAACAGGCAAGACAGACTGTGTCTCCATTACTTATCCCAATTGATAATCAATCTCCAACGAAATTACCTGTTTCTGCAAGCTTGGATACCAATGGAAACATCCCAGTCTTGCAATACACTAAATCATTTGATATCTCACAAAGCAATAATGCTAAAAAGACTAAACCAGACATGTCCATATTGCTTGAAAACAGTTCTTCGCTCGCAAAAAGTACATTCTCTACAGAACTTGCATCAAGCCCTCAAAAGAGCTTTCACAACCACACCTTCAATCAACATTCTCAGAACAACGCCATATATGTTGATGATGAGACACAAACCTTGAATTCGCACAGCCCAATTAGGAGAACATCCTCGAGAGCGTCGTCGTTTAGATCAAATTTTTCATTAGATTCTGAATATGATATTCCAGATACACAAACGAACGATAACACATTAGCGAGGAAGCTGAGTCATAAAATAAAGAATGTTCTAACAGGTGAAAGCGGCAATATATCCCCAGTTCGTTCGAGACAGAACACCGGAGATAGTTTGTGGAATTCTGCGGTAGGTAAAATACGGAGCGGTTTAACTGGAGGTAACAATAAGCGCTCAGCATCCTATGGAAACACTGCGAATAATACCAATAGTTTAAACAGAAGAGTTTCTAGTCTTTTAAGGGACACTGAGAATTTGCCATCAAAATCTGAATTAGAGAAGGAGAATGTTTTGTTGCAAACTAGGGACAAGGTTGGAATTCAGCCAAAACAACTGAATGATCAAGACAACCACCTTAAACAAACACCTGTGCGTCTTGTCAGTAACAAAGCAATGAAAGCGTCTATTCAGCAAAAAGTACAGAACCTGCTTAATAATAGGGACAATATTCCTACTCGCAGAACTGCATCTGGTTATGGAAAATACACGACAGAGCCTCTTGAGAATATCCAGGAAAGTTCCCAGATGAATGACGAGAAATTGGATCGCCGGAATGCTACGCGTAAATCTAGTGTGTTGGTGACACCTCTATCGTCCCTCAAATCGAAGATTGTGCCTGATAGAACAAGCCGTGAGACGAGGAGTAAGCGCGCACCACCACCCGTTCCGAAGAAGCCTAATAATCTAACAGTACCTAAACCAAAAACGAAGTCGGACAACCGGTCATCTAGAATACTGAGTGATTCAACGGAAATTCTGATGGATGTTGATGTTGACGATTTAGAGACTAGCTTCAGGCAACGGTTCCCCAGCACAGTCCATTGAGAGGACGACCATATAATATATAAGTAATTACATACTTCTAATTCGCATATCTGTATTTCCTGCAACCACATTATTTGCGTTTCCCTTATCCCTTTAACTTCATGACTTTCCTTATATTATTATAGTCGTTAATATCTACCAGTATATAGAAACAATACACCCACACCTTAGACCAGCTTGGATAGGACGTCGTCGACGACCTGCTGGGTGGTGGAGTTACCACCCAGGTCTGGGGTCTTGATAGCACCCTCTCTGATGTTTGCATCAACAGCGGTTTCGATGTCCTTGGCGACCTCTGGGTGGCCGAGGAACTGCAGCATCAAAGCGGTGGATCTGATTGTGGCGATTGGGTTTGCAACGCCCTTACCGGCGATATCTGGGGCAGAACCGTGACTTGGCTCACCGATGACGATCTCTGGGCCGACGTTGGCACTTGGAACGACACCGAGGGAGCCGACGAGGGCAGCGGCACCGTCGGACAGAATGTCACCGTATAGGTTTGGAGCGACGACGACGTCGAAGCACTCAGGCTCTCTGAAGAGTCTGTAGACCATGGAGTCGACAATCTGCTCGTTGTACTGGATGCCGGCGTACTTGGCCTTGTTGGACTCGTAGACGTCCTTGCAGATCTCTCTGAAGAGACCATCACTCTGGGAAAGAACGTTGGACTTGTGGGTGACGGTCAGGGTGGCCTTACCGTTCTGCTTTAGTCTCTGTAGAGCGATGTCCAGGGCGATGGTGGCGATCTTTCTGGTAGCGGTCTCGGTAATCCTCTTGGTGGCCTCGGCGACCTTGGTGCCGGTCACTGGGTCGGTGTAAGTCTTCTCAATCTTGATGTACAGGTCCTCAGTGTTCTCTCTGACGATGACCATGTCACATGGTCTGTCATTGGTGCCGGAGACGGACTTGACTGGACGAATGTTAGCGTAAAGACCGAGCTGCTTTCTCAGGGCAACAATAGGGGAGGAGTAGCCCTCGACCTTGGTGGTAGGGGACTGAACGGCACCGAAAAGGGCACCCTGACACTGCTCCTTTAGGACCTTGACAGTCTCGTCTGGGAGAGCCTTACCGGTGTCCAGGAAAGTCTGGAAACCAGCCTGTAGGTCAACGAAGTCGAAGCTGAGACCGTACTTTGGGTTCAGGTTCTCAAGGATCTGCTTACCGGCTGGGATAACCTCCTTACCGATACCATCACCTGGGATCAGACCGATGGTCAGGTTCTTGCGGGCGGCATTGCTCGCTAGACCACGCAGAGTGGCCAGTCTAGAGACAGATGATCTTAGCATATTGTGTAGACGGGATTGTGTATGGGAAAAGGGACAAACCAATTGGATGAGTTACTGGATAAATTGCAAAAATAATACAAATTACCGTCCAAAGAACAATAAACCACATACTAAGTGCATTGACGACTATACACAGCTTATATACACTGCTGAAGCAGCAATGGTTCCCAGACGTCACCCGTTGCCCTGCTGCCTCGCCATTGCGCTGAGCACTGACTCGCCAGTTTCAGTCATCGCCGGAATTTTTCAGTGCGGCCAACCGCGAATATTCCGCTGGAATAGCGGCTGCGGGCGCTGCGCAAATTGCAATTCCGTCGCGATTGTTTGTGCGCCGTGACAGCAAATTTGCGCCGGATGTGCACCCCGGTGCAAAAGTCACGTGCATATGAAGTTCAGAGGTATAACGCTCTTGAGATCTTTAATATTCGCGGCAGTGTAGGTATTTACTATATGTTTGGATGCGCTGTGTTGTCTGACGCTGCTATTTACATGTCGTTTAGCTGTGCCTAGATAGTTGCATATATATACACGGGGCGACCAGCGTTTCAATGAATATGGATGGGTGGGTGAAGGAAATGGTTACACGCTTCTTTAATCACAACCGCAGCTCCTCGACTTCCTCCTCGGCCTCGCCAGCTTCACCTTCAATCTCGCCCTCCTTGTCGGCGTCCTCCTTACCCCAGGACTCCGCAGGGTTCACACGCTTGGCAGCGGAGATTTCGGTTTCCTTGATCGCCTTCTTCTTCCACTGGTCAATAACACGCTGTTCCTGAGCAATACCGTACTCTAGGGCACTGGCATTGAACACGCTTCCGAACATCTCTGCCTCTTCCTGTGCGACCTGTTCGTCCAACTCCTGCTGCATACGCAGTCTGTAGAACTCAAAACGGGCCTGGTTGTACGCATCGATGATGTTGTCGTGCTGCTTGTTCCTGACAAGGTACAGACTGCGCTGCACCACACTCTCACCGTCTAGTGGCTTTCCCAGTTGCAGTATGTGGCTCCAGTCGTATTCCTTTCCGAGCTCGTTCTCAATGACGATCTTGGGACGCGACAGTTCCCAGGGGTGTTGTTCGTAGAATAGCTGTCTCAGGCGATCTTCGAGGTATGACAGCTTGGGGGGCTTGTACAAAATGTTTGTGGCGACCTTCTTGTCAACGATGTTGTAGCGTGTCTTGTACAGACCTTTTGTGTTGACGGCTTCTGGGAAGTCGCGGAACTCGCTTCTATTGCGACCCGTAGATGGGTTCTTCAGAATAGGCTCGCGGTTGAACTTCTTGACAGGTTGCACCTTAGCAACCACATCGTACCATGCGGGAGTCTTCTTAAGCAGACCAGCCTGCAGGTACGACGACGTCCTTTCCAGGATATTAACGGCGTTGGCTTGTATCTTCATGGTGTGGTCGTTGTACAAACGCACGCTATACAGATATGATTATTAATGTACCCTTGTTAACACAAAGCACAGTAGAAAGTATGGCTTGGCTCTTTACTACCAATATAACGGTCTCGAATAGTTTCCGTTCCAGTCCAAGTCCCCTACTGGCCAACTGCCTGGAACGTCCCTTGTTCGACGGACTCGGCCAATATTTTTTGGCGGGATTTGGTGATACCATTTGCGTGTGGTGCAAGGGCGTTTCATAGTAAATTCAGTAAACTGTTCAATTACATTCTCAATACTGCAGTACTTTATTGTACAGCTTGTGCTTAGTTACATATGCTCTGTTATATTTGTGCCTACTTAAACTCGTAGATCTCGTTTTGGCCACGGGTCAGGACCGCCGCACGCTTGGTACCGACTACCCTCTCCAGACTCAAACCGTCCATCTTGGAGTACAGACATCTCACAGTGGAGATGTTGAGGTCGGTGGCACCAAGGAACGCACTCTTTCCGATGAAGCGTACCACCTCACTGTAGAATTCTGGGTTGGTAGGTGGCTGGTAGAAGATCACGCTCTTGACTCCCCTGATCTCGTAACGTCTGAAGTGGTGCAGTCTCTCGGTGTACAGCAGGACCTTAACGCGGCCTTGCTGGAACAGAGATCTGTTGGTGTTCAGTTTCTTTTGTGAGGAGTACTCGTTAATCTCTCCAAACAGGATGCTTGTTTTCTCACGCATGTAGTTCGAGAGTCTGAGGTAATCCGTGTAGTCTGGCACATATATCAGAATTCCGTCTTCGTAACCAGTGGACTTGGTAATACTTGGGATCATCACACTGGTGAAATGCTTGAATCTGTAGTCTGGTTCCTCCACGACCTGGCCTCCTACGACGTTAAATCTCTGGAAAATCTGCTTCACACGAACACCGAGCTGACCCACACTGGACTCCTCTGGCGTTATGCGTCTGTGGTTCTTCCAACGGCCGTTCCAGTTGAGGCACTTGTGGTTGATTATGGCGTTAGAGTTGGGAGACACGTACTTTGTGAAGATCATTGTCTGTCTGAACAACCTAGCCTGGTCGTTGATGTACCACATGCGGATTCTGCTGAAGTCCGAGTCGTGCTGCTCCTTGGGGATCGTGTTCAAGTGTTCGAGAATGGTGTAGATGTGAGAGATGTTTTGGTACTCAATGACATTGAACTGATCGATAATGGCAATTTCAATAGAGGATAGGAAATCGTCCTGTCTCTTCTTTTTGTCGGTGTTCTCAACGATCATTTGGAGACCCAGGGGTGAGCACACAACGATATCCGACTGGTAGAAGTTGCTGTAGAGCTTGATGGCCTTTCTCGTAAACTTCATTCCCAGAACGAAGAAATCGTTGGTGTTACCCTTGAATATCTGCTGGAAACTTTTGGGCTTGGACGATGGAGGCAGGGAGTCCTCGAAGAACTGATCGCGGAACTTGCCCTTCTTGTCCACCTGCTCGATACCGGATTTGTTGATGATTTTGTTGATCACATGGTAACCTGTGTCGCGTGTGGGGACAACGATCAGGACCTTTGGCCTGGTGAAACCTTGGTCCAGGTACTCCGCCTCGCTGTTATTCTGCAGGCGTTGGTTGTCCTTGAGAATGCGGTCTCTGGTCTTGTATACGTGGTTCAACACGTGCAGAGTGTACAGGTCTCTGTACTCCTCCTCATCCTTGCCGTACTCTCTAAACTCGTGCAAGATGTCGTGATATTGGAACATTGGGTCTACGAGCTGTTTCTGCAGCGGCGTCAAGTTGTCGGCAGACGCATCCATGAGGTCGTTCTGGATCTGCAATCTCTTCTTGATGAAATAGGAGTTTAGAGATTGTTTTCCAACGGGGGCGGCAATCTTTTCGGAGTCCTCGGAACCAATTGGCCTGGTCCTGGAGTAGATGAGCTCTTCATCCTCGCGGACATTGATCTTGGCGCTCTTGGTAACCGTCTCCCTGTTCTTTATAGCCGAGTCTAGCTTGTCAATGAGGTCTGCAGGGAACTGGTTGAAATGCATTTCGAAAGCATCCTTCTCGTCGTCGCTCTCGTCGCCGTTATCCTCATCGGCATTATCCTCCTCTGCGTCCTCATCGGCGGCACCAGCATCCAGCGCATTGTCAATCTGCTGCCCCTCATCCTCCTCATCACTCTCATTATCTTCTGCACCCTTCTCAACACTCTCTGCGACCTCTTCACCACCAGCCTCGGCGGCCTTCCGGCGCTTCTTCTTCTCAGGATGCTCGGACTTCAATATCGTCAGCAGGGCATCGTAAACCTTTCCCTTGTGCTCCTCGTCATCCACAGGGGCCTCCTCCACAGGCGATTCCTCACCACTCTGCTCGCTATCACTGTGCTCCTCCGCCTCCTTTACCGTTTCCTCTTCCTCGTAGCCGTTCCTCCTGCGGTCGGCGCGCTTAATCGTCCTTAGCTCGTTTCTGCCGCGCTTCTTCCCGCCAAAACGGCCATTTCCGCGGCCCGCACCATAACTATCCTTACCGCGATTCATCTGGCTCAATTACACCTGATATACTTGCTCCCTTGACCATTAACAGTTCAACTTCCACAGCTCATCGCAGGCCATCGCTTCATATAGGCCTGGCCAGCCTGGGGCCCGCCGACAAAATTTTCTGTCACTGCGCACGAGGTGCGGACGCTGAAAAATTCTGCGCCGCGACCGCGCGCACAGTGTGGTGTAGTGGTGCGCAGGCGTCACTGCCTATCTGTCCCGGTGTCAACTGGCTTCCAGGAACAATGATGCACGGCGGGGTGCTGGTGTTGTGTAAGGTCAATGGGGAGGGAGTCAGGGTGCCGGGGTATATGGTGGGGGCGGGGGTATTGTCTTGTGTCTGTGTGTGTTTCTCTGTGTCTCACAATCGGCGAACAAAGAATTGTCGATAGAGCCTGGATAACAGCCTCCGCTATACAAACAAACAAATAGACAAACAGACAGGAAGGCATAAAGCTGTTTTCATTAGAAACATATACATTGGTTATTTTACAGGGTGTTTCTGATACGCTAATTCGCAAGTGTGACTACTGTTTTTCCTTTCCCTCTTTTTTTGATATGAATTTACTGCTAGAGAGCATAGTGCGAAGTGCCCGGATGTGCTCCGGGTCCTTCTATTTGCTCTTCATCCTCATCTCCATCCCGATAGCGTTCAATGTTGGTGGACAGTACTGTGGGCTTTCGTTTACTGTTACACTATTTAACATCTACTTTGTCTCCACAACGCTCCACTTCCTTGCCAAGAAGTCCGGTAGCCGGATCTTTATCTGCGGCTCCCTGGTGCTGTACTACTGCCAACACCTGATTATTGCGTCGCTGCTCTACCTGTTCCTCTCGGGGTTCTCCAACAACGACCTGGAGAACATGATCCGCCACAGCACAAAGCCCACAGAGACCAACTGGGTCATGTACTACTACTACTACAAGTTCTTCGTGCACCCATGGCAGCTGGCGCTGTCGTACTGCTCGCCCTTCTTCACAATGTCGGAGGGGTTCTTCACTATCCTGGCCATTCAGGCCATCGGGGAGACCAACAAGTGGCTCGCCAACGAGAAGAAGTCGAATACATGGATCATCTCGTCGCTCCTGGCCTCGGGCGGCGTCATAACCGCATCGCTCTACTACCTCTACCGCATTTACGTAACACCCATTTGGAACCTGTCGATCCAGTCTGCTTCGTTGCTCGGGTTTGTGCTCTCCTTAGTCGGGAGTCTCGGGATATACGGTATTGTGTCCGAGCGCGGCTCCGTTGTCGAATCCTCGCTGTTCTTCGCCTACATCGTAAGGTGTATCTATGAGATATCGCCACAACTGGCGACGAGTGCCACTGACGAGATATTCGCCATGTTCAGAGAGGTATGGAAGAGCAGACAGAGCTCCTTCCCAATCAAGGACGACCTCATCTTCCTCTACGGGCAAACGATAGTGAGCAACGCCCAGGTGCTGTGGCGCAACTTCAAGATTAAGACGCTGGCCTCCCCTTACTACCTCAACTTTGCGTTTTTCAACCTCACCAACATCAGAATTGCGTTCCAGCCTGTGTGGAAGTTCTTCAAGAACCTTACGATAAGCGTGCCTTCCTCCATCACCGAGCTGTTCTGGATCATCGTCGACATGGCCTCGGAGTCCGTCTCCCCCGCTGTGGTGATAAATCTTTGCTTCAGAATCCTGATATTCTACTCAGCAACGAGAATCATCCCAGCTCTACAGAGGAAGAACTCACACGAGAGAAGGAGAAGCAGACGCCTCATGAGAATGCTGTACTGGTACAGCCCTTGTGTGCTGATTGCAATGTACACCCACCTCATCCTGCAGTACTCGGGAGAGCTGAAGAATGACCTATGCTTGTGGGGGTGCGATTCGAGGTGGCTTCCTGTATCGTTCAGGAAGCCGCGCTCAGAACAGATAATTGTCGACTCATGGGGGTTCTGGAACTGGTGCAACATCTTTTGGACAATATTGATATATTGCAACGAGTTGATCGGCACCACTGCGTCCAGCAACATCAACGAAATTTGAATAGATACGATGACAAAACGCAGAAAATGCTCTTTAACACACAGCATTCACCCTCATTGTACCTGACATTTATCACAATTTTACAACAAGGACACCATACATTCGCATTCACATCATAACCAGCATTTTACATACAAAAATACCTTCTAAACTCATGTACCATAAATAGTAGTATTGCCATTTAATATCCAATGATAGCTTACGTTAATGTCAGCGGCGGGAACCCATCAACATTTAGGAACAATCGCTACCCTATTGCAATGTACGTTGTTAATTATGTATGCTTTTTATTTATATATGGTAATATTATCATTGAGATGTTTTCGAAGAATGCATTAGTTATTAGCTCTCATTGTCGTACGCAACTGTGACGTACAACGAAAAGAGCATAACTATAACGCCAAAGAAACTCAGCAGAAGACTGCATCTTCTGTAGAATCTGTCTCTTTTCGATATCATCAAACCAACCGCAAGGGAATCGGAACCTATCAACTTGTACCCGAACAGACCAGGTAATGTGAACGACATTGACGTCGAACCCGTTGCACCGACTAGAGCCAATACAAAGGCAAACGACTTGAGTCTCAGCGAAATGACGTACATCACTGGAAGAACAGTGAATGTGATACCGTAAAACCTATAGTCTGGGAACGATACATGCTGTTCCTCCTCACCTCTTTCTGGGGGAGTGATATTGTCCAGGTCTAGATCCATTCCGTTGGCGCTGTGGATACTTATAGCGCCAAGGGCGTCTGCAACTCTTTGGTCTTCGGGACTCGCATCTTCGTCGTCGATAGACATAGTGATAGATGCCCTGGAGGTTCTCGTGGCAGTGGCCGTTAAGGAAGCGGCACTACTGTTGAAGTAGTAGTCCTCTGGCTCCTCCTCATCGGAGTCACCTCCATAAATGGATGGTGCAATGGTTGGGTACTTCATTCTGAAGAATACAAATAGATTATTAATGGCAATTCTCAAGGGATGGAACAATAACGGGAAAGATAGTACAAGCATCGAGGCTAGACAGAAGTTGGCTGCATAAATCCATGGAGAGTCTGGATCGTAGTTTAACAATATATTACCTAATGTGTTAGATCCGAAAGTAAGGTAGCCAGCCACACCCACGCTGAGGAATAGGAATGAAGAAATGGCGATGGAGGAGTTAATGATCTTGTTGATCTGAGTCATCGAATTGTCCTCCAGTTCGTTAATGATACTGAAGATGTTCATAGATCCGGTGTATGCAAAAATTACAATACTGAATGAAGATAGCATGCCTCTGAAGTCGTAAATAGATATCCAGTTGACAGGGCCACGTTCAATATTGGGGGCCTCTGTAAGTACCGTGTCAATGAAGAACATGGCAATAATCAGAGAGGATAAGTATGCCAGAGCGAACAGGCCTATGATACTGGAATACCTCAGACTGTCCATCTTCTTGAGAGAACATAGCGGCCATACAACCACGGCAGATGCAAGGATCCAAAAGTTGCGTTCCCCACCGAACAGACTGGGGAAGATATCTCCAATCAGAACTAGATAGGACAGACCGACACCAAAACATTGCACTATCATAGCAACATCAAACAGTGGTGACAGAGAAGGGTATGTTAACATACACAGCGTAAAGAACGAGGAGTTTCTTGGGTTTGTCATGACCTTAGAAGCCTTTGCTAGAACAAAGAGGCCAAAACCAGAGGTAATAGCTGCCAAAAGTGTCAGCAGCACACCAACAAGCACACCATCATTCTTAAACACAAATGGGATAGCTAGCATACCCGCACCAACAATAGTTTTCGTTAGATTGATGATGGACGAGCCCGCTGTTGCGGTACCGGCTGTGGACATATCGGAGAGTGATTTTATTAGAATGTGCTTATTTGAAATCTGGAGAGGCACCTAGGGGAAGCCCAAATATCAAAAATGCAAGTAGAGGTAGATGCAAAAGGTGCTGATGTATACTTTTATACTTGTTCATGGAAAGTTATTTCACATCTCATCCCTGTGTTGCGATCTGAGTGTTTATAAACGTACATACTGCGCTTCCCCAACGCCGCGCGAACGCCACAATGCGCCCACGGGAGGAAGACAGACAGCTGAATCAGGACAACAATAAACACAGGCGTGGAGTCAAAAGCCTGCGATAAGGATCGATAAGCCTGATGGGTGCATGTTATGGAAATGTTGTCGAGTTGTGGTTTAGAGCTATAAAGTACATGTTACTCAAACGCGTTGGTAATGTAACGCTTGCCGTAGAGACCTAGGTTGACGCAGGCCAGGGAACTCAACAGCAATGGCCAAACCCTTGCGTGTTTTAGTGCTGTTAGAGAAGACTTTCCGTTGACGATGAGGAAGAGTGTCGACCATGCCATTAGAAAGCCACTGCCGTCTTCGATATCATTATCGTATATCATCCATGAGCCGAGGAGTTCAGAACCGCCAAACAGCAGTGCATTTGCCCTTGTAAGCCCGATAGTGGATGCCTTACTCTTGAATAGACGTTTCGTCAACCCAGCTTTGGTCCCTTCACTGCCTGTGGTTGAGATGATCTCTCCAGCGGCAACCTTCACCGCTGGAGACACTATTGGTGAGGCAAGAATGCAGCCGGAGTGCAGGAGGGAGACATAAGGGGTGGCTGTGAGATCGTAGATTCTTGAAAGAACCGATTTGGGTTTGGGATCTTGCAAGTCTTCCATTGTAGATGAGTCTAATAGTCTATTTGTTGTGCTAATGTCGTCTATATATCATACCACACGTTCCTATATTCGCATCTTGCTATCTGAATGTTAGTCCCCTAATAAACTGACTATCGCTTGACACCGTCTCGAGACAAAAAAAATTCATATAATGAAGCACGTTAGAATAATATATAAGAGAGGATACATAAGCCTGCATACATCAGTAGCTAGGCTTGTTTTAGTTAAATAATAATACAGTTTAGGATCTTTCGCCTCTTAGTCTTCTGGCTAGCTTAACATCCTTCTTCTGGATGGTAACACGCTTGGCGTGGATGGCAGCCAGGTTAGTGTCCTCAAATAGGGAGACTAGGTAAGCCTCGACGGACTCCTGTAGAGCACCGATGGCAGAAGACTGGAATCTAAGGTCGGTCTTGAAGTCCTGAGCGATCTCTCTGACCAGTCTCTGGAATGGAAGCTTTCTGATAAGTAGCTCAGTAGACTTCTGGAATCTTCTGATCTCTCTCAGGGCGACGGTACCTGGCTTATATCTGTGAGGCTTCTTGACACCACCGGTAGATGGAGCGGACTTTCTAGCGGCCTTGGAGGCGAGCTGCTTTCTTGGTGCCTTACCACCAGTGGACTTTCTTGCTGTTTGCTTGGTTCTAGCCATATTGACTTAGTGTTCTGGGTATATCGTAAGGGAAGAAGAGAAGGAAAAGTAGAAGAAGAGAAGGAACATTGCTCCAAGAACAAGACCACCACACCGCATATATATACAAACTGAGACAAGCTTTCTATAATCAACAAACACCACAGCAATGCTCTTGCCTGGACCAGAAACCCTCCAGCCCTCGAAAATAAACACGACCAAAACAAACAACCCCTCAGACGATCCCTCACCCCCTACCAAACAACGCTAACAACGTGAAGAGACGACTCGCGCCTTGCATTCTAACGGGTATGTGGGAGAGTTGTTTACTGGCACGGTAAGCGCTGCTCTCTGCTGTGTTTCCAGTACTATCGCCAACGGCATCGCGGCTTCTGCCGCATTTTGGCGACGCGCTCCTGTTCGCGCTTTGTTTCGCGTCGCGTTGCTGGTGGCGTGGGCGCTTAGTTCAGCGCGTTGTGCGGGGGTTTCTCTGCAGCATGGACGTATGTGACAAGGGGAAGCCCTGTATGCGAAACTACCAGCACGCACGTCGAGGGACTGCACCTTGCTCAAAGGAGAAGTAATGGCGTAGCGTATGTGTGCGTGTGGGATATTGGCGGTTTGGCTGCCCGTGCTGAGAATTACCACGTCGTATCCCCTATAGTCGTGTCTGGTGTCCCTTCTGGGACATGGCAGCCAAGTCTTGCAGTATCTTCTGTGGTTGTTTACTCTCGGTGATGACCAGGACACGTTCTGGAGATCGTGTTTCGAAGGAGGTGCGAAAAAACTGGGCTGGGTTTAGGTATGTGCAGAGTTCTTTGATCGCTCATAGACCTGTAGGGAGGTGCCTTCCAGAATAAAGAAACAGCTTGAGTATGTGAGGGTTTGTTTATTTCGTATTACTGTTGTTTGGTTGTGAGCGACACGGGCCAGGCATTTTGCATATATATAGCAAGATAAGGTGCGTTTAAGAAAGTTCGTCACTACTCTTGTTGTTTTAATCTTTGTTTGTCCCAATATACCATCAAACAAATAACAATCAATTAAACATGTCCGGTAGAGGTAAAGGTGGTAAAGGTCTAGGTAAGGGTGGTGCTAAGCGTCACAGAAAGATCCTAAGAGACAACATCCAGGGTATCACAAAGCCAGCTATCAGAAGACTAGCTAGAAGAGGTGGTGTCAAGCGTATCTCCGGTCTTATCTACGAGGAGGTCAGAGCTGTCCTAAAGCAGTTCCTAGAGTCTGTCATCAGAGACGCTGTCACCTACACTGAGCACGCCAAGAGAAAGACTGTTACTTCTCTAGATGTCGTCTACGCTCTAAAGAGACAGGGTAAGACTCTGTACGGTTTCGGTGGTTAAACAAACCAACCATCAAGTTAACACTAATGCAAATATTTATCACAGCTATTTATATATATGTGTGCTTCACGATATCATATTCTATGTAAAATTAATCAAAAAAATACAGTTATAAAAAAGCGTGCCGGGTTGCTCTTTGAGATATTAGGGTTAGGATGTAAATCTATTAATGGTTTTATCTATCTATAATAAAATGACGATTATGTAATACATGTTCTTGGGGATGCTAATTTTCCCACGAAGCTTGTTCGTATGCGATGTCGAAATCCTTCTCAACAACGTCCAGGTCAACGGGAGAGTAGTACGCACCGTTGGCGAAGTTTGTGTTCTTTTCAACACCGTGGGCAAGCTCTAACCACTTATCCATGCATGGGTAGCAGCCGTCTTCGATATCTGGTAGGTTGCGCGGACACCTGCAGCGGCACCCCGAGCCGTAGTCGAACGATGGGTCGTACTGTGTTCCAGCGGGTCTGGCGAATCTGTCGTCCCCGGGGACATAGAAGACGTTCTCCTTTGGGAAAGCGTTTCTAGGACAATGGGGTAGCGACGAGTGCATGTAGCCAATGTCCTTGAAGTAATGGACGTTCTCGAAATCTAGTGTCAAGGCCAGACCTAAAGAATGGACGGGAGCGTCTCCCCATCTTTCCTTCCAGAACCCTCCGTCAGCCTCCAGATGCTTGAAGTACTGCTCGTAGGTAGGGTTATCGAAAACTGTGCGTTTGGCAATTTCGAAGTTGGACCAGAAGTGGCACAGGTTATACTCCTCCTTGTCGAATGTGTCCTCAAATACCGGTGGGACCGTGGTTGCGCGGTTAATCAAATGTTGCAGTCTTATAGTGTCCTTGGTGCTGTCCAGGTTGAGCTCTCCCTTGGCGGTATCTTCCAGCAGCTTGTCAATGATGACCTTCTCGGACATGCGCTCGGACAGGTTGTCATCATTGTACACCGTCTTATCAAGGAAAGTGTCGTTCGTATTACCATAATGGTAAGAATTCGTCAGCAACTTCCATAGAGTGCCGAGCTCGATATTGTTTTCCTTGATGAAACTTCTCGTGCTCCTGAACAAGCTAGGGATCGACCAGTACAGCTCTGGGATCATTACAGTGAAGCCGTACTCCTTGTCGTTGCGGATCATCTCCCAGAATGGGTCGTATGTGATGTCGCAGAAGAACTCGACATCTGGCTCTATACGCCAGTACCAGTCGTGAGCGCGAACGAGCGGGTGTTTAAAGAAGACACCCGAATAGAATCGACACATCTTGTGGTACGACTCCATTGATCCGTACATGATTCCACGGTCTCCCTGGTCCTCAACGCGTTCCTTGAACTCGAATGTATCGTGCACCTCCTGCGGGAAGTCCCACTCGAGCTCACTGAGCGTACCGAACTGTACCTCGGCGGTAGCTGTGCGCGTCACGGTGTCCATGAACTCCTGTGTGAACGGCTCATCGTTCAGGAACACATAAGGATAGTGGAACCACTGGTTGAAATGTTCCTCAATACTCTGCAGCGTTTTCACGACGTCATCGAGTTCCTGGTTCCGCGTGAGCATTACGAACGTCGCGTCTACCCTGCGGTAGTCGTCTGCGTTCATGTAAGCCTGTACATCATTACAGCCCATAAAGAATGGATGCTGCGTGGGTGTGCCCAGATCCTGCTTGGAGTACCAGTGGAACTTTGGCGGCGCTGGGTGGGCGTACCGGTACCATGTACGAGCCGCAAATGCTATTGTCAGCAAGCCCAGCAGCACCGATCCGACGGTTACAGCCCGCTTGTGTCTATCCCTGTACAATCTAAAACGGGGGGACAATCGCAGCATTGGTGGGGACTTAGAGGTTGCGGGGTAGTTCTGATTGGCTTCTCATGTAAACAGAGCCCATCGCCTATATAACGCATGGGAACGGGTGCCATTGTTTGCTGTGGGGCGCAGTGAAAAATATTGGCGCTTCAAGCAAATGCAAACAGTATCATATAAAAATAGAGATGTGTACTAGCGGAATTCGAACTTGAATACCACAAGTACATGTCGTTATTGTCAGAATTAATACTGAAATGTTTGGTGTAATTTTGTTTGTAATACAGGAGGCGTATATTAATATATATTGGTAATACGCCTTGATATTGGTAAATTCTAGTGAAACAATATTCAATAACGAAATAATATATGCTTGTGTAGTTATACAAGAAGTATCGACTAGTAGTGTAAATGCTTGGTCCATAAAACAGGTTGCTGATAGAAAAACTCTTGTAATAAGTCTTAAACGTATAATGTCGTGGCGAATTCTTTAAGCCAATACGTTGAATTTTGCCGAATAAGTTGATTTGTACCACCATTCCATGATACAAGGTTACAGTCTTTTTAATAACACAACACCGTGTGATACCTCGGTCATTAACTGTGATATCCGAAAAAAGGGTATGACAATACTTACAATAAAACACATGATAGAATAACGTACCGTGCAAAGCGCACTTTACACCTGAAATAATATCCGCATCACAACAATGCCAATTCACAGTCCATCCCGCCCTAATACGACAAACTTGCGTAATACATAAATGTTACAGATGCAATTATGGCGGAGTCGTTCCCTGTGGCACCGCCCACTACTCCGCCTGGCGCGGCTTGAAAGGGGTCTGTGGCTCCCCCGCGAGGCTCTTTAGCAGCGCAATATCGTCAGTCACCTCGTCCTGCGTGAGGGACGCGAGCGGGGGCGCGGACTTGGCAGTGAGCCGCGTGTTGTTCCTGTGCTTCTTCTTGGAGCTGCTGTCTGGCTTCTCTGCCTTCTCGCCAAAGAGGAGGAGCTGCAGGTCTGCGTAGTCGCTGATGCCCTGCATGAACTCTGACTCGGAGTTGAGGTCAGGGCGCGGGGAGCCGTTGGCGCCAGTGGCGGCGCCACCTGGCGCGCTACGGTTATTTCCGGTGGCACCGGCCGCCGTGGAGTACCCCGTGCGGGAGTCTGACTCGTCGTTGGTGCCTGAGTTGTACTCCTGGTTTGTGGTGAACCCGGAGGCAGAGTCGCGGCCGCCCTTAGCGCGGCGCCTGAGTGCGCGGCGGTCTGTCCCGTTACCCGTGGCCATGCCACTTGCCGAGGCCGCCGCGACAGTGTCCGTTGCGGAGTCGTTGTTGGAGTCCCAGGGGGACCCCGCGGCCGCCGCCGCGCTCATTGCGCCGCTGCCGCTACCCGCGTGGCTGCGGGTGTTCTTGTGGTAGAAGGGGCGTGAGTAGTCCATTGAGTATGAGTGCGCATTCGCAACGTCCATGAGCATCTTGTCCTCCTTGAGCTTGCGTATCTTCGCCTCGATGCCTGCGTAGAGGCGCTCCTTGCAGAGTCTGACGAGCTTCTCGTGGTCGTCGCGGGCGCGGGCGATGTCCTGCTGGAACTCGAGGGCGGCGCGGCCGACGCGGTACTCCTCGTAGAGGCGGAGCTTGACGAGCTCGAAGTCGCGGGCCTCCTGGAGGTCGCGGAGGGTGCGCTGGAGGCGGGGCGCGGAGCCCTGGTGGAGGGTGGTGAGGGAGGTCTGGAGGGTGGTGAGGCGCTGCTTGTAGTGGGCGTCTTTGTCGGCGGCGAAGGCGGCGTGGATGCGGGCGACCTTGGCCTCGAGGTTGGCGCGGCGCTTGTCTTTGCGGGAGAGTTCTTTCATGGGGGAGGAGCAAGCGAAGTACGAGGAACGAAGTGCGAGGAGTGAAGTGTGAGGAGCGGAGCGACGAGCACTGAATGACGAGCACTGAGTGACGAGTACTGAGCGAGCGGCGAGTGGACAATACCTCTTAGCACTAATGTAATATGCTATCTACATTTACACACTACACACAGGAGAATCACGGATAGGCGCCCTTGCGGAGCGGCCCGATGCGAGGCACGTCACCCGGACATCGAAGCGTTAAACCCAGACACACCCGAATACCCAACACGGCAGTGCCCGAACGCAAACGTTACCCGCACACTGCCCACTCCCCGTGTTACCCGCCCGCGGTGTCCCGCGTTTTCTCCCGCGTCCCTCGCGTCCCGCGCCCTGCCGTGCCATGCGGTGTGCCTCGGTGTGTTCTCTCTGTGTGTCCTCACTCTCTCTCTCTCTCTCTCTGTGCTCTGTGCTCTGGTGTGTTCTCTGTTCTCTGTTGTCTGCGAGGGAGCGTCTGCGGGTTCCTCTTCAGTGGTGTCCGCCTCCCGCTGTGGCCGCTGTCTCCCGCTGTGGGCGGTGTCTGTATCTGCCGTCTCTCGTCTCTGGTGTGTCTCTGGTGTATCTCCCTCTGGTGTCTCTGCTCTGTCTCGCCTCTCGCGTCTCCCGTCTCCCTTCGAGTTACCCGGCGCTCTCGCGTGGGTGTGTTCTCTCTTCTCTGGCTGTGTGTTCTCTACGTTCTCTCTCTCGCTGTTCCCGTGTCGCGTGCCGCGTGTCCGCCAGTGGGTGGCGGCGTGTGGGCGTGCTGTCCGCTGGGCGCTGTGCCAGTGGCACTGGTGTGCTAGCGTGCTACGCTATAGTGCGTCACTGTGCTAATGTATTGCAATGCTGCAATGCGTATATGTACGTCTCGCGGTGCAATTGGTACACTATATCCTGTCCACTACTGCAACCCCCCACCGCAATGTCTGACACACAAGAGAGCAACAAGGTAGAGATCACTGAGGCTGAGACCGTTGACAAGGTTGAGAAGGTTGATGCAGCTGAGACTGCTGCGCAGTCTCAGCCTGCTGAGGCTGACAAGGACGCTTCCAGTGAGAAGGATGCACAGACCCCGGAGAAGGACGCTGGCGCGTCCTCCTCCGCTGACGCGTCCTCCGACAAGACCCCCGCCAACGCTGCCCACGGCGGCAGGGAGACCTCCGACAAGGTGCTCTACGTCGGCAACCTCGACAAGGCCATCACCGAGGACACCCTCAAGCAGTACTTCCAGGTCGCCGGCCCCATCGCCGAGGTCAAGGTCATGGTCGACAAGAAGAACAGCCACGTCAACTACGCCTTCGTCGAGTACACCACCCACCACGCCGCCTCCGTCGCCATGCAGACCCTCAACGGCATCCAGGTCGAGAACAGGAAGGTCAAGATCAACTGGGCCTTCCAGTCCCAGCAGGCCTCCAACGACGACTCCGCCTTCAACCTGTTCGTCGGCGACCTCAGCGTCGACGTCGACGACGAGACGCTGCGTGCTGCGTTCAACACCTTCCCAAACTTCATCCAGGGACACGTCATGTGGGACATGCAGACCGGCAGGTCCCGTGGCTACGGTTTCGCCTCCTTCGCCACCCAGGAGGACGCCCAGGCCGCCATGGACGCCCTGCAGGGAACAGAGATCAACGGCAGGGCCATCAGAATAAACTGGGCCACCAAGAAGGACAATTCTGCGTCGAACTCCTCAAACTCCCACAACAACGGCCACCCACGCAACAACCGTGGTCCACGTAACAACAACCGCGGCCCCCGCAACAACAACAACAACCAGCAGATGAACGCCCCTCCCCCACAGCAGATGAACGCGCCACCTCCTCAGCAGATGGGCGGCATGCCCCCACAGCAGATGAACGCGCCTCCACCACAGCTGGCGCCACCTCCAGTCAACCCCCAGGCCATCGACGACATGATCAGAAGGGCGCCACAGAGAGTCACCACCGCCTACATCGGCAACATCCCACACTTCGCCACCGAGGCCGACCTCATCCCCCTGCTACAGAACTTCGGCTTCATCCTCGACTTCAGCTACTACCCTGAGAAGGGCTGCTGCTTCATCAAGTACGACACCCACGAGCAGGCCGCCGTCTGCATCGTTGCCCTCGCCAACTTCCAGTTCCAGGGCAGAAACCTCCGCACCGGCTGGGGCAAGGAGAGAAACACCTACATGCAGCAGCCCCCTGCCCCACAGCAGGGCATGATGCCCCCTCCACCACAGATGATGCAGGGAAACCCAATGGCCAACGCCGGCCCAATGGACCAGCAGCAGGCGCCAGAGCAGCCCCAGGAGCAGCCCCAGGAGCAGTAAGCAAGTGCATCAAGCGCGCGCCCGCCTTATTTTACAACACAAGACCCTAAAACCAACGGACAGCGTGGCCACACGCCAACTGCCCAGACTTTGGATATGTAACTTATCTTCTGTATAGAATCATAATGAGTATCAAACGTTAAGAGCTGGGCCTCAGAAAATTTTTCAGGCGCCCTGCGCGCCCGTCTGTGCCGATGCCCGGACAGGCCTCTGCCTCGAGTGGCGAACCTGCCATACAAGAACAACAACTTGCACTTGGGAAAGTTATGACAGGGTTCTCTCTCACGGCCCCACGCATCTCGCACATGGAGTCTGGCCAGCTGCTCAAACTCCTACTCACACTACTCGCCCTCGCCCTCGCCCTTCCCCTAGCCCTCCCACTCGCACACAGCATGTACACCGGCGCCAGAAGAACCGCCAGGGACCTCATGATGGCCCGCAACAGCAGACGCAACGCATACAACGAGACGTTTCTCAAGCGCGGCGGCTACATCGGCGGCCTCGTCAACGAGGGCAACACCTGCTTCATGAACTCCGTTCTGCAGTCGCTCGCCTCCTCGCAGGAGCTCATGGCGTTCCTAGAGAGCACCGTCCAGGACGCATCCGCCAGTGGTGAGGAGGCCCGCTTCTCTGCGGCACTCCTCCACTTGCTTCACAAGCTCGACGCCAAGTATGGCAAGGAGCGCACCTGGTTTGAAACTACGAAGCTGCTCAAGACGATGTCCAACGGACCAAACAAGAACATCATCCTCGGGTACGACCAGGAGGACGCGCAGGAGTTCTTCCAGCAAATCCTGCTCGACCTTGAGAAGAACGTGAAACGCCTCAACGGCGTCACCAAGGAGAGCGAGAAGGAGGACAAGGACAGACACATCCCGGAGAGCGAGCTCCCAAGCGACGCGCTGCTCAACCAGGACAGCCTCGAGACCGTCGGCACAGTTTACATTCCCACGGACCAGATCGAGCCCAACCTCGCGTCTACAAAGGATGCCAAGCATTTCACTCCGCTGAAACTCATCACGCCCCTAGACGGAACCACTGCCGAGAGAGTCGGGTGTCTCACTTGTGGTGAGAACGGCGGCATCAGGTACTCTGTGTTCTCTGGGCTGAGTCTCAACTTGCCCAGCGAAAACATCGGCGCTACGCTCAAGCTCTCCGAGCTGATGAACGAGTGGAGTAAACCGGAGATCATCGAGGGTGTCGACTGTAACAGGTGCGCCCTAAACGCTGTGCGTGAGCACCTGCAGAGCCAGCTCGACGACAACACCGCGATGCCAGAGAAGCTCGCTGACGCTGTTAGAAGCCGCATTGAGAAGCTCGACAAGGTCCTCGCCAAGCCAGTCGTCGACGACGAGGATTACAAGAACCTACACACCGACAACATGGTCCGCAAGTGCTCCAAGTCAAAGCAGATCATCATGTCCAGACCACCTCCTTTGCTATCCATCCACATCAACAGATCGGTGTTCGACCCACGCACGTACATGATCAGGAAGAACAACTCCAGAGTGCTGTTCAAGTCTAGACTGAACCTCGACCCTTGGTGCTGCACCCCAAGCGAGATCAACCTTGACGCCCGTCTACCGCTGTCCAAGAAACAGCCAGTCGTCGAGGAGTCCAGTGAAGATGAGAATGTCGGCGGTGAGTTCTACTCCAGTCTCCACAAGAGGTTCCAGCAGGAGTTCGAGGACAGCGACGACGACAGTGAGTCCGGATACAGCTCATCGAATGCTAGAAATAGAGACGTCTCGAATTACGACCCGCTGAACGGCGAGATGAACGACTCAGACTACTCCACTGATAAGGAGGACGGTGTCGAGGGTGTTGACTACATCGAAGAAACTGATGCCCTGGGCAACACCACCAGAAGAAGAATCGTCAAGGAGCAGGAAGTGGCCGAGGAGAGCGAGCCTTCCTCCGAGCACATTGAGGACAACAACGAAATCCAGCAAAATGATGACAAGGAAGCCGATGCTGATGTCGAAGGTGACGCCCATGACGAGGAGGACGAGGCTACTGCTGACGATGAGACAAACGCCGCTGCTGGGTCTCAGGGTGCGGCTCCTGGCATGACCGAAGTCCCACCACCAAAGGTCTCCAATGTGCCGGCTACTCCTCTGACGTACTCCCTCAGATCTGTCATCATCCACTACGGTACACACAACTATGGTCATTACATTGCCTTTAGAAAGTACAGAGGTCTATGGTGGAGAATTTCCGACGAGACAGCCGATGTTGTTGATGAGGAGGAGGTTCTTTCCACTCCAGGTGTTTTCATGCTGTTCTACGAGTATGACTACGACGAGGCCACTGGTAAGCTAAGAGACGACATTGCTGAATACGAGGAGGATGCTGATGTAGACATTCTCCCTGCGGCCGCTCCAAAGGAGGAGGAAGGTGACGAGACCGCTGACGGGGAACAGAATGTTTCCGTAAAGGTCACCGAAGAGGCGAAACAGGAGATCGAAGACGTCGAAATGGTAAACGAAGCCCAGCAGGCACAGGACGAGGCAATGATCAACTAGACGCTGCCGCCACTATGATATCATAAATCGAAGATGCTTTCGCAAACCATCTCCGAGTACATACATTCTCTATACATCTGCTCATACACCATCTTCACAATCACATATATTGATCAACTATTGGTATTATCGAAATGTTGTGCGGCACTTTCCGATATGCAGATACATTGGGATATTAGATTAGTTATTATTACATACTTTTCCGTAGACATAAAGTCTAACGTATATGTATATGCGCGGCTATACCAGCTCGTCTAGCACCTCCTCGGTCTTTCCCGCCATGTCGGCATATCTCTTCTCCTGCTCCTCTCTCTCCTGGACGGCATCCTCGTTGATCAGATCATCGATGTCGAAGTCGTATGTGCTTGGGTCGGCGCTGTACTTTCCGATGACCCTCCTCTTGAGACCAGTCTTGCTGTCCACAGAGAACTTACCAGCGCGGGAAGAGCTGGAGGCAGTACCAGTACGGCCCTCCTTCTCAGCAGCCAGCTTGAAGTCCACCATACCCTCCTTCTTCTTGCCCTGGACATTGGCCCCTTTGTTCATGTTGAAAGTGCCAACACCGGAAACCAGTGGCAGAAGGGCGAGGAAACCCACCACAATGACGATCAGGATCAGGTAACCATACAACTCCATGGCGCAGTGAATATACAGAATCTGATTAGTGACATGCACTTTGACAGTTCTCCAAGGACATTCACTCGATGCCCTGCCACCAGGAGTCTTAAATGCCTCTTCCCAGGGCCACAGTTCGTCACCTGGTCCGCACAGTGCAACGCCGTGAGCAATTCTGCGTGCGAAAATTCGCGGGCAGTTCGGCCGAGGCCGCGAGTCAGCGGGTCCGGCACTATAAAGGCTGTCAGGGTTGATTAATAATGGATGGATCTGGCTGAGGAAGGGGGAAGGAGGGGCTGTAACTACGCTGTCTGCTTTTTGCCGTGTCAGCCATCGCCTCTACATCTCAAAACTATCTCTTACAATGCTCAGACGCTCCCTCCTTTCGCCGCTATGCAGGCAAATTGTCCGCAGAGCCCTAATTGCCACTCCAGCGGTTCCAAGAGTGGCTGTGTCCCGGTCGATAATGCACAAGTCGCACTTTGTCAGAAGCTATTCGGAGCACAGTGCGAGTAGCACATTTGGCAATGCTATCCCAGACGAAGTGACCAACCTGACATCCCAAAAGTACCATAATGAGGCGGACTTGTACATGGACCGTCTG
This sequence comes from Maudiozyma humilis, assembly GCA_037102785.1. NCBI lineage: Eukaryota > Fungi > Ascomycota > Saccharomycetes > Saccharomycetales > Saccharomycetaceae > Maudiozyma > Maudiozyma humilis. The sequence continues at coordinate 713,035 of BTGD01000001.1, read as the reverse complement.
TTAGACGGTCTCGAGACTCTCAGTGAGGACTTTCCCGACGTTATTCCAGATGTAGAGCTGAACCATGGTGTTTTGACCCTAGAAATTACGGGACTCGGCTCGTATGTTATCAACAAGCAGCCTCCTAACAAGCAGATATGGCTGGCCTCCCCTGTATCGGGCCCCGACAGATTTGATCTGTACCAGAACGAGTGGGTATCGCTGCGCAACGGAAACAAACTGAACGAGGTGTTGTCTGCCGAAATCAAGAAGGTGCTGCCAGAGGTCCCTGTTGATCTATAGTTCAGCGCATTAACCATCACCTTCTGTACTATGCACATGTATATACGCGAGCAATACAGCACTGGCTCTCGAAATAATTCAAAAGAACGCCGCTTCTTCATTTCTCATTTATTGAATGCTACTTATGCTTATGAGTTATTTATAGGATAGTATTCTGTATTTTCTCATCAATCGTCACTGCTATTTACATGAACCGCTTGATCAGCTCCTCGTATATACCCCAAGCGATACCCGCGCTAAAGGCCTTTCTGGTCAGTCTCATACTCAGACCGCTGAACAACGACAGCACGCCCTCCTTTTGCAACATGTACTTGAATGTGACAATGAAGTTGGCGAACCTGCTTGGCTCCAGCTGCATCCTCGTCTTTAGCGTATCGAACGGCGCGGTTATCGTCGTCGCAATGCCCGCTGCAGAGAAGGCACTGAATGTGTTGATAAGCGTGGAAGTCCCCGTACTATACTTCGATCGGGTGTCGTTGTCCTGATAGGAGATGAGTCGCGATGGCAGCAGCACAGGAGTGATGTCCTTGGCCTTTTCGTAAAGCAACACATACAGCCCCGCATAGGGGGCATCGCGCAAACACGTCGCTCCAAATCCCTTGAAGAAACCGGATATCTTGTCAGCCCGGTATATGTCCGTAATTGCCTCCTTCAGACTGGTGTAGTTGTAGAGGGTGGACTCGTAGCGTACTTTTATAATTGTTATGGGCATCGTGACGTATCCAACAAGCCCTCGAGCGACCGCTCCCGCTACCAAATTAGTACCTGCGGACAGTTCAGGAAGCTTGCTGCTCCGAGAGACCTGGATCGCATCACCAGTCCTCCTTGCGTGCATCAGTGCTGCCTGGGTCCTCATGGAGTTCAAACATGAAAGGTACAGGGCACTGCCAATGGAAGTCCGCAGCGCAGACGGTAGTGTACCGCGCCACAGCTCCAATGGGTTCTCCCGCACGATCTTCACGACCATTGACGCAACACCAGGCCTCTTCACACCCTTGATACCTTTCTTACCTGTATCGCTGCGCAGCTGGTTCTGTTCCTGCTGGATCCGCGTCTTCAGCAGATCCAACGGTTGTAGCGCTACCGCAGACGTCAGGCCGCCGCAAAACCCACCAATTAAATGGGCAGTGGACTTCGATTTCGGCCTGGCCCCATTGGCGCCCTCGTTATTATCCTTGTCGCTTCGCACCATGTATCCAGATCTCAGTGACACAACTCTTCCAGGTTGTCAGTGCTATATTGTCCCACCGCCAATCCTTTTTTCTACTGTAAATCAGCACAAGACGTAATACAGGACGGTTAGGCAATTGCAGAAACCACAAATACCACACCACCACAAGCGATACACCCAGGCAGCGCTCCAGCTTGTGCCAGTGGCACTGCCGCGCTTCCTGCAGCGCTGGTGGGGGGCCTCCCACCTGCAGGCCTCGAGCCCTCTCCCTTCTGCTGTCTGCGTTGACGCAGCTGACGTTAGTCCCACCTGGCGCGGGGCGGTCCGCACAGAAAGTCCCGCACAGATCCGCTTAGCGCAGCCTGGCCCGCACTGCCCGAAACGGCAATGGAAATAGAAATGGAAATGGCTGGGCAGAACCGCTATAGGTGGGACAGCAGGAGGCCCAGCAGGGCACAGGACCTGCACGCTACAAGATATATATAGCTGAATGTGCAGCAGTGCCAGTGGCGACGGGATGTTTTGCTTGGGGTAGCTTGGTAGAACCTGATCTGTCGGGTAAGTGTGTATATATACGCTAATTGCATGGTATTTCTCTGGCTACACACGGAACGCATACCATTCTTCTGATCCGCTTACAACTTCACTCGCTAAGGGACAGTAAACGATACATTGATCCCGGTTTAAACAGACCTCATCACACACACATATTGCATATTTTTATCTGTTAGGAAGGTTACGCACATTCTTCTTCATTGCATTCCATTTCCTCTTTTCATTATTCACATCATCATAACTCAACATGGCCGAGGTTAAACTGCCTTTCAAGGTTAAGGCCAAGTACGGCTGGTCCGGCCAAACCAAGGGCGATCTGGGCTTCCTGGAAGGGGACATCATGGAGGTTTCCCGAGTCACAGGCGACTGGTACTACGGCAAACTGCTGAGAAACTCCAAGTGCGCCGGCTACTTTCCACACAACTTTGTCGTAATCATCGAGCCTAAACAGAGCTTTGAGCAGTCTCAGTCGCAATCTCCCTCGCGATCTGTCACTGCGCATAATCAGGCACAGCCAAGCAGCCTGTCGCCTAAGCGAGTCTCTGTGCCAAACATCCCCTCTCGCTCTTCTCAGAGTCCAACGCATAACTACAACTCGGACTCGCATGCTAAGCTGCGCAGAACAACAAGAGACCTCAAGCCATCTACATCCAACCCATATAATCAGGTGTCTCCAATTGCAACCTCAATTTCTACAGCCTCTCCACGTTCTTCTTCATCAGGCTACTCATACAACTCGCCTAACTCATCGTCGCCTTCGAGTCCGATAAACCCAAAGAGAGGTGCAAACAGCAAGTCCCACAGATTCTACGAACAACACAACCATCAATCCTCACCAGACCTGGGGTCCAGCAGCAGGAGAAGACCAACCTCGCCTTCTAAAATGGTTGCACCACACATCACACAGCAACCATTGCCGCCACTACCTCCACTTCCAACGGTCAGCTCGAAGCGCATTTCTAATTTGATCGGTCGCGGTGGTCCAGTTAAATCGTACTCCTCTAATGATATTGCCTTGTCCAGGGCAGAGAAGGCTCGCGGTGGTGCCTACCGTGACTATAACGACGACTTTAATGACATGAACAGACCACTCGATGGGAGTAGCAGGCACCCATACTTGCACGACGCCTCGTCTTCAAACTCATTTTCTAATTCCAGATACCTGGATTCTTCGACAACAGATAGTGAGAACAGTTTTGCCCTGATGAGTGATTTCAGCGCGACTAGTGCGGGTAGTTTCGCAAGACACAAGTACGCCCAGTCCTTCTCTGATTCTTTGCAGAGGTCACAGACAGCCCCACTCTCATCCTCCAATGATATTGATCTATTACAAAATTCGGTCAGTGGCTCGGGCTCCAATACATCTTCCGGTAACAACAAGCAATCTCTAACCAACTCCAACAACGGACAGATGGGGAACTTACTACGCAAGATTCTACCTAGATCTGCCACTTTGGCGAGCAATCACAATAACAGTTTACCAAAGCTACCTTCGTTGCAAGATTTGACCATCAGCTCTGGAGATGGCGGTGCTGCCGATGGTAGCAATCCCGAGGCAGACCACTGGATCACAGTGAAGTCCCAAGTGAATAGATCGAGAACATTGACCAAGTATGAGAAACATCCAAGATACATGAGAGCTTTAGAGGAAGTTAGGGATCTTGTACTGCACCCACAGGACTCAATCTACAACGGTTTGAACACAAACGAAACCAAGATGAATGCAGCTCCAGGTAATGTTGACATCGCAATGACTGAGCTAAACTTCGATTATATCGACCAAATGACAAGAAAACGTTGCGACAAGAACAACAACATGAAGCTGGACACATGGGCTGCTTCAACTTTTTCAGCAAGATACGGTACTACCCTAGAGAAGCTGAGAGGAATGTATGTCTTTTGTACTGAGATGTTCGATCTTGTGGATGATAATGGCTCTTCCGATTTCAGTGCCGAGCCTGTTGAACTGGGTCATATTCTGCACAAGAGGTACTGCACGCCTTATCAATTGACATGGTTATTCAAGAGATTGGCAAACTCCCTTGGCATTACCTGTGAAATTGTCATTGGTTTCCTCAAAACACCTGGAGCTGAGAACAGCGAGTTCAAATATAATCATTGTTGGTTACGTGTTTTAGTGAACAGAGAATGGAGATTCATCGATGTCATCCTGGGCAATACGACTAATCCAATACATGAATTCGTTGACAACCATAAGAGTAAAAGAGCTGATGATAGCTACTTCCTAGTCGAACCACTGAAGTTCATTTACACGCATGTCCCACCAAGAGACTTTGAGCAACATATCGTTCCAAGCATTGACCAATTATCAGCTCTGTACCTACCTCTTGTTTTCCCATCTTTCTTCGACAACGAACTCAAATTGCACAACTTCAGCACAGCTCTTTCCTACTTGGAAGACTCCGAGATTTATGAATGCTCTTTGGAGATTCCCAATGATATTGAAGTTTTTGCTTCTGTTGTTGCAACTCCAGATAATGGGGATCCCGAGTCTTCAAAGAAGTTCTCCGAGATGAACCTTGCATTAACACAGATCAAGAAACATAAGCCAGATTCGGGACGTCGTATCGCGTTTATTAAGGCAGTACTTCCACCAGGGGCATCCACTGGTCAGCTGTATATTCATTCAGGGATGAGGGGTAAACAAACATCCATTGCGAATGTTCACCCTCTTTCATTATTGATCCCTTTGAAACACAAGGGCAATGAGATGAAATTTGAGTTTGTTGTAAGGGTGCCTTCTGAAAACGTCCAAAATGTCGAGACATATATCAAGGAACCTCAGAATCGCTACCTATTTGTCAACAATGAATACACTTTTGATATCATCCAAAATCCATATGACGGCATTATCTATAACGATAACGGAGACGTGGTAGAAGACAATGCTGCTAGAAATAAAATGCAGCCAATGGCTATCCAGTCTCCATCAGGCAAGATTTATGAGTTGAAGAAGCAGTATCCAAATATGACTTATGGCCTATGGAGCACATCTTTGAAACTCAAAGAAGAAGGTATGTGGAGTGCATTAATTAGGGCTGATTCTGGACTTGGCTGGTGTGTCTGTGCAGAATGGCTCTGTATTGCATGAAATATCTACAAATATTTCAGAAGACTGCAGAAAAATAGCAGTCATTTTTTTATCATCATTATTCGCATATAGCATTTACATAGAGCATCATTAGACTATAACTGTCTATTAATAATAAACTAATCATAACTTACATATGTTGGGATTCGTTAGTGACAATTGTATCTAAAAGTGCTATTCAATATAGAATCGATATCACTTTGGACGAGGTATACTTTTTCGCATCCGTGCATCGAGAAAAGAAGTGTAGGGCTCAATTTGTCTATGTCCCAAAACTTCAAATACGAGAGAAGAGACTCACACAGGACTATCATTCGTGCTTTAGTTCATCGATCTGAAGGTTACACTTGGCTAGACACACTCAATTGTGATCTTTTGATTGTTGCTTCTATTCATTTCCCCCATCCATAAATCTTGGATAACTGTGGAACGAACATCACAATGGATCCTACTGCAAACAACAAGTTGCATACGGGTCAACAATCCCAGCACTTCTCACAGTTCACAAACACATTAAAGGAATATGAGATCAGCTTTCTGAATGCTAAAGATGGGAAGAACGGCAATGTCCCAGATATTTTCGATGTTGTCAAGGAATTTAGATCGATCGCTGCCCAGTCAGCGGCCCGGATCCTATCCTCGCATGGAGAACCTACGGTAGAGTCTCAGAATTGGGAGCTCGAGGCAAAGTTCTGGTATTTGTTTGATTTAATGATGAGTTTCAGAGCTTATACAGAGAGCGAAGGAAATGGAAAAACTGAAACTGAGAAACTCCACACATACAACTCCAGCGCCATTTTTGAGAAAAAACTACTACAGGAGAATCGTGAACTTTACCAAATATGGATTATAATAGTCTGGATTCAACAAAACCTGCCAGCCATTGAGAGACCTTCCAACGTGGTAACCTCAAAATGGTCCAATTCTTTAATATCGGGAGGTCTACAGAGCGCAGATCTGGATTATCCTCTACGTGATCCAAGCAATACAAAGAATATTGACAATAAGGATAAAGAACAGGATCATACTTTTTTTAAGTATGTTTACCATCTCATTATTGCTGGTAAGTTCGAAGAGGCCTTCAATGAATGCCGTTTATCAGAGAACTTGACCCTTTGTATGATTATGTGCGGTATGCAGGAGTATGTCAACCCTAAGATCGATGAAAGTGTAACCACGGAATTTGAAACTCAACAGGGTATCAAGAAACATGCTCTCTGGAGAAGTACTGTTTTCAACCTTTCTCAGCAGCCGCAGTTGGATCCCTATGAGCGTGCAATTTACAGTTTTCTCGCTGGATCACTTCCTGATTCCACCGTTTTGGATGATTCTGATTGGGAAACTGAGCTTCTTTTGAATATGAACCAGATCATTCAAATTGAGGTGGAAAATTATCTTCTCAAGGAAGGTAAGTCTGACAATAAGGAGATAATTGTGCCCGTTCCTAGAACTGCCCCAACTCTAGAGTCGATATTGAACATCTTGTCGATTAAGCACAAGGAGGAAAGTCAGCATCCTATTAGAGTATTGATTGGTTCGGTTATCCTTAATACATTACCACAGGTGATTCATTCATCCATAGGAATGATTGTGGATATTGTGAAAGGAAGGGACACCACTAATGATATCATCGACGAGCCATATCTGTTGCGGATTCTAACACATCTTGCAATCGTAGTCGATGAGATTGAACCTGGTAGTATACCGGAAGAGGATAAAATTCAACTGATAACGACGTACATTAGCATCCTAAAGCTAAAGGGGCTTTATGATTCTATCCCCGTGTATGTCAGTTTCCTAGACGATAATGCAATCCTCGAGGCATACTCATTCATTCTATGCACAGTTGATGACCCCACAGTCAGACAATCACAATTGAATTTGATGAACCTATTAAGGTTACCATCTAACAACATACTAAAAAGAACCACCGAACGGATATTTTCGGATACAGAGGAATTTTATATCCCTAAGGATACCATTGCCATTACATCTGAGCTAAGCGATGTTGATAAACACTTAATGTTTGGTGTAGAATGGTTACTGCAGGGGCATATATACTCAGATGGATTGCAGTCAGTCGTTGCTATGTGTCGCAGGCTTCTGTTGAACGGTAAAGTAGAGGCATTACAGAGTTTTTTTGAGGCTAATGATATGACTGCTCTTATTCAGAATTTTGCAGGTGAAAGAGCAACTATAGACCAACCTGGTGCTCCATTTGATGAGAGTGGAATTCAAGAAATCAAACAGTATATGTTTTTGACAACTGGTTTCAAGAAGTACAAGGAATGGCAAAGGGCTGTGACAAAATTAAATTCAGAATCCAACATCCCTACTCAAATAGAAATTTTCCAAGAATACTCCAGGTATTCCTTGGAATTAGTGAAAAGCTTCCTTGTTGAGCTGACTCAAGACGATACAACGGTCGATTTCCCTGTCTTGTACGAAATCAGGGCGCTGTACACCCCATATTTGATTATTGAGCTGCATACAGGTTTGGTAAACGCCTCGGAATTGTTGCAAATTCCTACATTCATCAGTGATGCTTTGAAAATCACGAACGTAGTTGCCAATGAAACAGATAAGATATACCTTCTCTTCCAAACAAGTGGGAAACTGGAGGAATATCTGCAGCTAGTTGCAAAAACAGCAACATATGTAAAATAAATAGAGACGGTATAATTTAAATTCCTCTCCTTAATCATCTAATGTAAGTACTGAATTCATGGTGTATCTGGGCGATGGTCAAAGATCGTTTATGATTTTGTTTTGTGCAAGTTTTGCATTTGTTTATATATATAATTATATGTAAAGTCATTGGTTCAGTGTTGGTCGTTGATCTTCCTCTGTAACTCCCCGAATATTCTATCTCTATGTTGTGCAAGTGGGTCGTCATGGTCAGAAGGAAAGAAAGAATTGCGTTCATATTCGTATTCTTCGCCATCGTTGTCTACGCTTGGGTTATGTATTTGGTCGTTAATTTCTAAGTTGTCATCCTCATCATAGTATACTTTCCTGGTGTCATCAGTGTCAAAGTCAACAACATTGTTATTATTAATCTCAAACAGAACATTTTCACTATTCTTTAACTGATCAAAAAGTTCATTATAATCGCCGTTATCCTCCATTACGTTGTTACCACTTTTTCTTTCACTCCATTCTTCTACATTCGAAGGGATAACGCCCCATTTTTGGAGATCTGCTTTTTGTTCGTTTCGACTCAAATTATATTCTTCTTCTGCGATTTCCTCTCCTTCACTTCCGAAAAGAATAGAACGGTCATCGTCTTCATCCTCTGGATAATCATTTTGGTAGTAGTTTTCTTCATTCGAATCCTCATCATCGGATCGAAGTTCATTGTCAGTGTATTCTTCATCGTCAGGTAATAAGTCGACATATTTATTTACGATTTTGACAAATCCAACATTATTATCAGTATCGTAAGTTGAAATTTCTTCCTCTGGTATTTCCTCAAGACGATATATATCATAGACATAATCGTGACTTGGTGATACCACTGTCTGGTTTAGGTAACGCTTCTTACTAGGTTTTTTCCTCGAATTGGAGGTATCAGCTCCCCCGTTTGTTCGACTGGGCTGTAACTTTAGATAATTGTTTACCATCTGAGATATCTCCAATGGTAGGTTGTCTGAATGATCTGCAGCACCAGGCGTCTGAGGCCTTATATCCTCGTCACTGTCATCATCTCTTTTTCTTTTGTGTTGTTCCAAAACGAAGTGGTGGCCTTGTTCCTTTTCTAATTTAAGAAGAGGAGTGTTTGCTTCTTTATCATTTTCATATGAATTTTCATTGACGGTCTTTTTAAGTTTAAAGATAAACTTGCCTCTCTTGGCTCTTTTATTCTGGTCAATTAATAGTGCGTGGACTGATTCCTCTTCCCTTCTTCTCTTCACTCTGATGAATTCTGGTGCCTTAGTCATATTTGGATGATTCTCAGGGCAATTAATCAGTATATTTGGCTTGGAAATATAATATTATACTGATTTGAGTATAAGAGTGATGTAAGTGTACTATCTCCTTATATGCAAGTGGTTAATGTCCTCATGAAGCCAAGTAAACCTCATTAAAAAATGAGCGATGCCCCCTTCGCTTCTTTTCGTCCTTGAAATAAATTTTCGTACGGCGCTCCATTCAGAAAAATCACGTGCATCAACGTTTTAGCGGGTCAGATGATTTATTAATTAACGTAATGTTTTATGGACTGAATAAATAATCCAAGAAGAACATCTTGTTGATATGGTGAACATTTTAGATTTAGTAAGTTGGAAAATTTCAAAATCAAAAGAAGAGGTAAGTAACCTTCAGTTTTATAATTAGTTGGTTTATGGTCAACTTAGAAGTATTATTACTGAGATTGAGATTCAGCTGTTTGACAAGGTGACTCCTTTAAAATTGATCATTTTTAATTAAAGTGCTCTTAGTAACTACATCAAACGTTTAACTCCAGAACCCCAGAAGAACATTGTTATTCTCCAATTCAGTTGTATTAAATGGGGCTATCAATTATACTGTAGTTCACTTTACCTACTATCATGATTGCAACTGTGATGACACACCTTATTTGTATGACACATGAACATTTCCTCTTTGGAAATTTAATTAAAAACTTAAACATTTTTCATGACCTTCAATTGCCCCTTTTTAATTTTCCATAAAATAGAACCTTAATACACAAAAAAATAACATATTGAAACTTGGTTATTAATTATATATTTTACAGAGTCGTGACTCCTTTTTAAAAAGATCCTGGATACCATCAACGAAGAACTTTTAACGAATAGAGTAAATTATGGTATCCCCTGAACGCAGACCCTTTAATTCAAATGATATTAGCTGTCCAATTGTGAGAACAGCTCTCTGCTACTTTAACCCTATAACGGTACAACGGAAACTTGAAGACTGGAATATTGTTGACAATATCAAAGACAACATTTTCAACGAGGACGCTATTTGTCTCATAACAGGAGGCTCAAATGGACTAGGACTGGAGGTTGTCAAACTACTAGTTGACAAAACATGCAAATATGTAATAATTGTTGATATTATTGCTCCACCAGAAGTATATTTGAACAACTCAAAAGTGCGATATCTTAAATGCGACCTTTCAGATAGTAAGCAAATACGGGATACTTATCAAAAGATCATCAGAACATATAAAGGTGTATCTATTTTAATAAACAATGCTGGGAGGGTATATATCCAAACATTATTTCGCAGCACAGATTCACAGATCGATGATATTATGAAAGTGAATTTTCTGGGTCCATATCAATTGACTAGTTTATTACTACCCCATATGTTAGAAAAGGGGTTTGGCTGTATTGTAAACGTTGCTTCAGTTTTGGGAGAAATTACTCCCGCAAGATTGACAGTATACGGCGCGTCTAAAGCAAGCTTCCTGGCATTCCACAGATCTCTTTCTACGCACTTGAGCCAATTTAGGAATAGTACTATTAACACTATCCTCGTTTGTCCTGGTAAATTAGAAACAAAAATGTTCGAAAAAGTAAGATCACCATCACAAATAATAGCACCCGATGTAAATCCAAGCCGGTTGGCGGTAAAAATCGTGGATGCCATTCAACAATCTAAATCGTCGACCATTCGTTTACCATATTATGCCAATCTTTTGCCTCTATACACCAGACTAGAATGGCCGTATGTATTTTGGATAAAAATACTAAGTGGGATGAACAAGGTCACAGCGGTATAAAACACATTTATCCAGAAATATCTGTTTTCTCTTACAAGGCTAAATTAAAATACATTACTATAGATCTAATTATATAAATCCATTAGCTAATATTTTTTCAAAATTTACGGCAAAATGACAGTACATATGTCGTTGTTTTGTCCACTAACAAAAAATCTGCTAGAACAACATCAATAAATAATCACAACGCATTTTGCTGTTCTTTTAATTGCTTCCAAAGTTCAAGGTTCTTCTCCGCATAGGCTCTCATCAATTTGGCTTGACATTTAAGAATATCCCCTACTTCTTCGGAATTCTCATTTTGAAATTTAGGTAGCTGTTCATGTTGAATAACATCTGTAATAACATCCAAATCGGGTCGCGTCACCTTCAGAAAACCTTCAAGTTCTTCAGTTTCCCGCTTCAAATCTGATATAGCCACAGACGGACTCACTTCCGGGTAACTGACTGAATCCTTTACGAACGAAGCAATTTTGTTGAATCTATTAAATAGCTTCCCGCTGTAACTTTCACTGGAGCTACCTCGTGATTGCGAATTCACCTGCGTTGCTGTCGGTTCATGGGCGATGGCCTCATCCATATGACCAAATCTACTATTTTCAGCCACCAATTTTGTAAGTTGTTTCTTCTTACTGTCCAAAGATTTCTGAATCATATCATTTTGCGATGCCTTCAATTTCCTAAAGCGAATAAGGTCCCTCGCACTGTTGACCATACCCACAGTTTCAACAAATGGTTCATCGACTGAATAATGCAAACCACTAACAAGGTTCTCCAAAAGAACATTCCTTTCTTCATATAAATCACTGATACCAGACAAGTAACGTTCGATCAGGACGTCGGAATTATTGGGACTTTCAAAACATCCAGCTGCTGTACTAACATCACGATAATCGTTTTTTAAACCATATAAGGAACTTGTTATTTTCTTATTATGCTTGTAAATTCCATCAGACAGGAGACTTTCGTATCTCTTATATTCTTGTTCTACTACATCAAATGGATCTTTTCTTGATACACTCCCATTCGAAACGGACCTAACTTCCTTTGGGATTATAAGTTGCGTAGTCGAAGGTGTTGGTAATGAGACATATATCCTGGATGTGTTTGTTGGATCCATTGGGTTGCAATTGAGAATACTTTTTGGTAAAGAAGAAAATGTTGCAGAACTCGCAACAAATTCAGTCCAGCTTACATTGTTTGGCTCGAGGAAGTCTGTGATTATCGACGTTTTACTAACTTCCGGATCATTCATTACCTTATTTAGAAATATGGTTAACATGTGAATACGATGCCGTATAAATGTCTCCTCTGATCCTGGTACATTTTCTCCAATAACTGAGTTAGATAAATCAATGGAACCCATATCCTCGGATGGTAAGATAAACCTAGATCCGGTAGTACCAGCTATGGCTTTTCCATACGTTTTGATCCCCTCCTTCTTAGGGATTGGTGGGATTAGGGTGATAGGGAACAGCTTTACCAAAATATTTCGCAGAGACTCGAAATCACTATAGCGTCTTTTCACAACAGAGTCGCCATATTTGATAGAATACGCCACATATGCTCGTCCTTGACCCTCAGAAATCTTATTGACTTCTAGGATTTGTATGCTTTGGGATGTTCCACTGTGATTCGATGCTACAGACTTGTTAACAATCTTTGATGTTTGGGGGGTTTTCTCTAGTTTTCTTGGTTTAGAGGGGACCTTTCCCTTTATTAGCGGGGGATTTTGAAGTGAAACGGACGCCACTAGACTGTCATCGTCGACATCAACATTAGATGCAGAATATTTCTGATTTGGGTTTGGTATGTTTTGGTTTCGTTGAGTGGCAGTAAGATTTGATTTCGAGGAATCCGTGCCATTTTCATGATTCTGGGCCTCAATAAAGGGGTTGTTGGTTTCTATTATATCAGTATGGACCATACGCCCCTCAACAATGCTAATATCATCATCATCTTCAATAGAAGGTATATCGATATCCTTGGATGGTGATTTAGCTTCTTGTATAGAAACATCTTTCGCATTTGGAGTAACTATATCATCTCTGGAACCTGTACTGCCACGCTTATTACTATTGTTGTTGGTGGTTTTGTCGGAAGTACCGTCCTTTAGTCCCTGTTTATCCGCGTCACTATTATTTTGAGGATGAGTTTGGTCGTCATGTATGCTTGATTTTAAGGGAACGCTACGCTCTTTGTTACTGTCCTGGGCCAGATTAGACTGTCGTTCACTTTGCTGCGTTGCAGGGTGTTTCTTTTTGGCCATGTTTTAGTTTATCTTAAGCGTCTCCTAATATTCTTTTTCCTATACAAACCGTTCACTTTTTAATGAACGAAAGAGGGGCAAACAGGAATATCTACAGCTTAACCATTGCCCTTTGATAAAGGCTCCCTCGTTGCCCAGAGGCTACCCTTCTTGTGCCAACAACAGGGCGCGGCGCTCGTGGTCACATGACCGGTAAAAATTTTCGGTGCGATGGGCGACATACGTTGGGTAATACCTTCGAGGTATATTAGCGCCATATTTGAAAATGGTCAGTATTCGAAAAAACGAAAGTACGGTCTATACGTCACCCCACACATAGGTAGAACAATATCCAGAACGATGTCCTCCAAGGAATCGTTTATTTCGAAGTATCTTTCGAGCGAACAACAGATATCCCTTATTGGTGATTTAATATCGGAGAAGAAATTCGATGAGGTAGTGGAAATTGTAACCTTAACAAATGTCGACCTCTCCAAAGAGGATGCAATCATTGCTAAACTATTCAACTCATTCACGACTTACATTAAGTCATTGATTGACACTTTAGATGCCGATGCTAATGCAGTTGTTTTCAGTACTGAGGTTTTCAGCGATCCGCAAATGGAACACTACATTACTTTAATCAACTGCATACCTTGTCTGTGGTCCAAGTTCTACAATTGGTTAGCTACTGTTGTGGAAATGTATATAAAGAAAGAAAACACAAATCTTTTTGACGAGGAGTATTACAAGGAAATTGAGCAGAAACTCCTGACTTCAAAGGAGTTTCCAGAGATGGCTTACTCTATTATGGATGACCAAGAAGTTGTTGCCTTACTCTATCTATTAGAAAAGATCTACCTTTCGGATATTTCACAGAACAGAGAAGTAAATTTTTCAATGGATGGACCATTGATTGCGCTGCTAAATGCGAACAATGAAATGATTTCTGTTGCCAGTTCAAAGTTAATGAGATGGAAATATGTCGATATATTCAATCATTGCCAGAATGACGATGCTTTTGACACAGCTACCTGCAATGTTCTAAGTTACATTTATAGCCATCTTGGTCCTAATGATTGGAAGGAACGTAATGCCCTGTGTCTACAACTTCGTATTTTGACTGAGGAAGAGATTACAAAGTCTATGTTGCAATTCATAGAGACTGACGAGTACTGGGCTGAGATCCAGCGTGCGCTAAATCACAAAATACATGAGAATAGAAAACTAGGTCTTTCAATTTTGAAATTGTCGATCAAAAAATTGCTGAAAACGAAGAAATCTATCTACACCGAATGCTTCAAATGGAACCCTGAATTGAGCGAAAAATATCTTGACTCGTGGAAGAGATTTACTACCCTATACGAAATTGTTTCTCTAGATACATCTCTCAACCAGATTCAAGCAGCTTACCAGGATATTCTGTCACTTTTCGAGGACGCTTGTATTGATTCATCATGGAGTATGATTCTGTTTTCAACAGGACTTACAGCTTCAATGGAGAGTGTCCGGAAATACATGCTTTCCCTAGTATTCCGGATTCACAACCCAGCTGTATTAGGTTGTGAATTGAATATCTTGAGAGACAACATCCTAACATCTGCAATGCAAGCGTCGTATTATAATGTTTATGACAATAACTGTCCATATGGAACAGACATTGTTAAGTTTGTTAGTAATCTCATAAAGACATCTACCGGTCGTGAAGACATTATTCTGACTTGCATGTTTGAATTGTTAATAAAAGAAGGTAGTGCATTTGACCCTGCTAGAATATACATGGCATTGGGAATTTTAAATTTTTTCCAAACATCACAGAAGAATATGCTCAATACTGAGCACCTTGCCCAATTGCGCAAACTTTTCGAATTTGAATGCGAAGATGAAATGTTGGAAGTTGTGCTACAGAAAATCTACCTGGATATGCTACAGTACGTTAGCTCTGTAGTCGATGTTAAAGTTTGGTTAGAAACCATCCGCGCTCACATTATTTGTGTTCAATCGGACTATCAATACTTAGGTAGATCCTACACTGCTTTAAAGGATTTTGCACTAACATCATTCAAAATCGATGAAAATGTGTTGAAGTCATATACCAACTTAGAATACCTGGTATACATTTTTTTCGACATACCACCAAGTAACGTCACGGTGAACTTCCTAAGAGAGATCTGCTCTTCAGGAATTGTTTCTGTTGAACCATTCAGGAAGGATATAACTGATGCTATTAACTTTTCTATTAGTCACGACGACATTGCTAATTCTGAGGTGCTTATCTTGATTGAATCTATCAAGGATGACAGGGATACATTGCAGAATCTACAAGAAGCTTTGAATTTTGATTCTCTTCTTTCAAACTTCTCTATTGATAATTTTAAAGTCATTTCTCTTATCACCAAGTTACTATTAAATTCGAAGATAGAAAATTCGTTTGTCAATATGGATCAATTTTTGAAAGTATACGAAAAGATAGCTGATCATTACAGAAAGAATCGCACTATAAAGTCATTTAGTGTTAAGGATGAGACCTTCCAATTATTTTTCCAAACTGTTTACTCCATGCTAGAACATATTACTCCCCTGAACTCAAGTTTAATTGAAGCCATCCTTCCCATAATGTTACAGTCAGTAAGTGACGATAATGGACATTATAACGGCAATCTAGCTGTCGCTAAACTTATCACTCTTTTCCAAGAGAAGCTATTAGAGGAAAAAGAAGAATTCTCCTTTAAATCTATTCTTGAGTCCTCATTCCAAATTATCAGTATTATATGGGAAAACGTCACCAGTGAACGTTTGGTTCTGAAAGAAAAATCTCTGCATGTTGAAATTATTCGTTCAATGTTCCATGAGACTTTCCTAAATTATGCTTTGAGGAAAGATGACGAATTTGCAAATGAATTGAGGACCACTATTTGCGTGTATGCCGAAGAAATTTCAAATGCTAGTGCCTCAAGGAGAGGTCTTCTCCCAATTGTTGGTGAGCAATTGTGCAAATTCTCCAAATCTCAGGAAATGTCAACATTTACTGACATTAACTATACTTGGATTATCTCTATTTTTGTTTGCATCATCAAGCAGTCTCAATCAGAGCACAATATTTTTAAGTTAAAACCGATTATTGCTGCTATTTATGACCATGAATTGACCACTGAGAGTGATACTCAAGACCTCTACGATGAGTTTTATGGTGAGCCTGAGATTACTGTTCATATCCACATGGTCGATGCCATTCATCACTTTGACAACGTTTTCAAGAAGCAGTTTATTTCTTTTATCCTTCTAGATACCTCGATGCTAGCTGCAATCAGGAGAAATGATGGTGCAGAGGAGAAGGAGCGTTTAAAATTATGGCAATTTTTACTACTTTCACTTTCCCTCCTTGGACAATCCGGTATTGATGCAAAATCGTGCAATGCTATCTTCAATAGTATCGATGATGAACCATCGCCACTGGTTAGATTATACAAGGAGTGGACTGTTGCTTTTATTTTTGCTTCTCACTTAAAACAGAACAAGTCTACTGACGATGAGAAGTTCCTCTTTGACCTTGTAATGGACAGCCCCAAACCTGCCACTGTTGTAAGTACAGAGAAGATAATCTATCTTGTCCTCACTGCACTACTAGATGACGAAAACTACGATATACAATCTCTGTTGCGAAAATTCCTTTGCGCACTTGTCCCAAACTCGTCTTCAAATAAACCCTTGGTGAGACACTTTTCGAACTCTCTCATAATCTCCTTCTGGCCAACTTTCAAATCTGTAATTCCCGAGGGAACCTTGAGAACGATTATCGAGAATTTGTTTGCGAAGGCGAAGGAGACACAGATTGTGGGCCAGTTCAGAGCTGGCGACGCAAACGTATGGCATTTGTACAGAGATCTTACACTGACCAGCATCTTTGGCGGTATTATTAGAAGAATGACGGACCATGAGATGCCATTTATCAGCAAGGATGAGTTTGTGAAGTACATTCCCGGCAAGAGTTCCGACATTGTCATCGGTGAGGACGAATTTGATGCTTGGCTCTCAAAGAGAGATGACAAGGGTACTTCCTCTAACAGCAACAAGTTTGAGAGCGATGTCGACGGATCGTCACCATTGCAAACCAAGAGTGGCGCATGGGAGACAGTGCTAGATCTCGACAACAAGAAGTCGAACGAGACTGTGCACAGATCTGACCTGATTGTCGTGTCTTCCCTAGTTGACAAGCCCCCAAATCTTGGTGGTATCTGCAGACTCTGCGATGTGCTAGGTGTCGGTTTGCTTACTGTTCAGGATATCCGTGTCAAAAACCACCCTCAATTCAAGAATGTCGCCGTGACCGCAGACAAGTGGATGCCGATGGAGGAGGTGCCTATTGATGGAATTATTGAGTTTATGAAGTCCAAGAAGCGCGAGGGGTACACACTCATCGGTCTCGAGCAGACCGACAAATCTGTCAAGCTTGACGATCACTATAGGTTCCCCAAGAAGTCACTGATCCTGCTGGGCACAGAGGCTCATGGTATTCCCGGCAACCTGTTGAGCGAGCTAGACCTATGTCTGGAGATCCAACAGTTCGGTGTGATCAGATCCATGAACATTCAAACAGCAACTGCCGTCATCGTCCACTCATACACCATCCAGCATATGTAAAATCCGCGGGATGATTTGTAAAATACATAGTAAATGAAAATAAGGTCCTAGCCCCTTGTGAAAACGCTGCAGCAACAAAGCACACTTATCTAAGAGTGCGTGTCGCAATAGCCAGATATAGTACGGAATGGATAACATCGAATAGTAGTAAATAAGAGTATTGAAAGATATACTGGAAAAGGCTCGCAGAGCTATGCGAAGCAGAATGTGTGAGGGTAGATTAAAAATAACCAGACGTCACAGGTAAAGAGACGTCTGTGGGGCGTCCTCCACTACTGGGGTCTTGCTCGCCGAAGACTCCACAGCGGCAGATGCCATCCCCGAGGTTCTGAATATCTTTTCTTGCTCGAGGGCAGCGATACGTTCCTGGTTGTTGTTCAGGACCAGCTGGTTCTCCAGCAGGGACTCCTTAAACAGTCCGAGGTCGCTTGCATCCACGTTGTCCAGCTCCTCGATCTCATCCACGTTGTCCTTAGACACTTTCCCCTCGATCTTGTCAATGTAAGCGAGCAGTCGCTGGTTCGACCGCGTAAGGTGCCTGATATTGTTCTCTATCTCCCTCTGTATGCGGTCCAGCTCCCCGCTCGCGAGCTCCTTGATTGCTTGCTTGAATTCCTCGATCTGTATAGGTCTCCTGACACCCTCTGCAGACATAATGAAAAGATATAAATGCCCAGTGTAGCCTACCGCCCTCCCCTCCACAGCAAACAGGAGCATACCCCAACATTTGCCACCCCATCGCTTATATACGCCGCGCGTGTTTACGGCCATCGCCGCCCTTTTTTGTGTCTGCGCGGCGTTAGTGCGCGGGCCGTGCCGTTGCGCGGGGCTTTCTGTGGGGCGCGCAACGTGGGCGGCACCCGTAGGGACGCGGATACACAACTGAGGGCACAACAGACCAGGACAATAGGCAGTAGACAATAGAAAGGACAATAGAACCCCGTCGGGTCAGAGGTGCAGGGTGGCCCGCGGCAGTTTGCGATCAGCGACGGTGCCACTTGCGGTCGATCATGCTGGAGGTCGACGAGAGGAGGCCGGAGCTGGCGGCCTGCTCATCTGGCATCGTGAGCCAGGCGTAGGGATCTTCGTTGTCTTGGTCTGCGGGGAGGCGCTGTAGCGGGGTGAATGTTTGTTGTGGGATGGTTACGTTTGGGGTGTCGTCTCCCCCAAAGTGCTGCGAGACGAGATGTTTCACTACGGGCCAGCCGTAGGCGTTGGTGAAGCGGCGCCTGACAATTATGTTGTTGTGGGCATCCGGTGGCAGTGCCACAACCACCTTGCGCCAGGAAACACCGTCATGTAGTCGATCTGCGATTAGCTGCTGGTAGCTCTTGTCCTCGCCCTCGACCTTGTGCTTGAGGTACGGTTTCAGTATCGTGTCGCCGTACTCCTCCCGTAGCTTCGCGCAGTGCTCCGCGGTGTACACCTTGTCGTGCAAGATAGTGGCGTCGCCCGTGGTTGGGTCTGCAATGAATTCCTTTGATGGTTTCGGTTGCGTCATTACAGAGTTTACTGAACCGATAATCGATGGCTTCGGTACCTTCTTGATCTCCTTTTTCTTCTGCTTCATGTCTTGCAGCTTGCTGAGAATCGGAGTGTACTCGAGGTACAACAAGCCGGAGGTGTATAGCGGCACAATACCGTCATTCTCACAGTTGGCGTAGACTGTGCGGTTCTCAAAACATTTCAACACGCTCTGGAATGGCTCGCCAGAGAGCAGGTACAACAGTGGTTTCTTACCGTACCGCTTTCCGCGGTGCAGGCCTAGGTCTTTACCCGTCTCCCCCATGACACCGTGTGACAGCGAGTACTTGATATACTTTGGGTTGTGTGCAGCGATGCCCAACAATGGAGACGCAAGACTAATGAAGTTGACGGGCCGCACCTTTTGAAAGAATTGCGGGTGTTGCACAGCTATGTATGCAATTGCAAACATCTGCACCACGCCACCTAGTGAATGGCCAATGAATGATATCTCTGTCACAGAGTCGTTGTACTGCGAGTCCAGGATGTACTTGGCCAGCCGCAACCCCAGAAACTTCACACCGCGCTCAGTGAGACAAACATTATCTTCTAATCCGCATACAACGAGGTAACTTTGAGAATAAGCCTTCTGCTGCTTTCGCAATTGCTCCATGAGGTACATCATGTCAGCCGGGACGTTGGAATGCATCCCATGGCTCAACACAACCAGATGCTTCGGTTTGGTGCTTTCCTGTACTTGCATTGGAATCTTCCAAATATCGCTTGTTGTCAGTTTCTGTATGCCAAACCTGGCGTTGTCCACCACATCCAACTTGCTTCTTAGCGAGTCCTTTGTGCTTCCCACAATTAACTCGTAAGAGGTATGGTTGTTCGTGGAGAAAATCATACCGCTCACGACATCAACGATCCAGACGTACTGATCTCTCACGCGGTGGAGTGGCAATTGGACATCAAAATGTGTCTGAGGCATCAAATTGCTCTTGTACTGCGGTGCCTCAGCGCTCACAACCACCTTTTGTGCATCCTCATAGTCGTCTGGTCGCACATCGCAGTACAAGTCAAAGGGACCCATGATATAACTCGCCTTGTACGTAGACTTGGAGACATTCTTAACACGCAACCATATCGACTGGTTCATAGACTCGGCTAGTGCGAGCGAACTGAGCGTCGAACTGCCACGTCTGTTCAGGCCGTAGGTAATAATATACCGCTCAACCTGACCAATCTCAAGGGCCGACTTCTCGTGGTAAAACGTTTCACCAACTGTCATATTGCCTATGATCAATCGTTGCTGAGAAGCAGTAGCGTAAATGGCGCTCTTGATGACGTGAGATTTTCTTAGAGTGCCTTTGTGTCAATGGATGTAAGCTTATTTTTCGAAGAATATAGGAAGCCGTGGTGGATGCATTGATATATTTCTCAGAGTAGGAAGGAGAATTCACTTCGTAGATGGATAGTGAATTCTTTCAACTATTTTAGAAAGTAGTTCGGAAATATTATGCTCTTTTCTAGCTTCTGTAAGGTAATTTTCTTCTCTTACCAGTATTATTTCTCATTAGAAAGCAGAATATTTCATCATTCCAATGGAAGGTGTATCTAGATATCTCATTCCTTCTTAATCACTATCTTGAAACGTTATGAAGTTTGTTTGCTTATCATTTTCCTTTCTATTTGCTTCATCTCACGCTTGAGAATCTTCGCCTTTAGTTTCTGCCACTCAGCGTCTCTCGGGGGATCGTTAAGTTCATGATTTTTCATTTTCTAGTTTCTAGGAGACTTTAGAACGAGGTTAATGGTGTAGAGTACTTCACACACCTCACTCATCAGAAACATACACTACTGGACCCCCTCTGCAAATCAACAGTAATGAGTAATCCCAACTATTCAAAAGAGAAGAAGGTCGGTGAAGGTACTTATGCCGTCGTCTACCTTGGTAAGCAACTAGCCTCGGGAAAGAGCATTGCCATCAAGGAAATCAAAACATCCGAATTCAAAGATGGTCTAGATATGTCAGCCATCAGAGAAGTAAAGTATCTGCAAGAGCTGGACCATCCTAATGTCATCAACATGATAGATATCTTCATGGCCTACGATAATCTGAACTTGGTTTTGGAGTTTTTACCCACAGACCTCGAGGTTGTGATCAAGGATCAAAATGTCCTATTTACCCCCGCTGACATTAAGGCTTGGATGCTGATGACATTGAGAGGTGTGTACCATGTCCACAGAAACTTTATCCTGCACAGAGATTTGAAGCCCAATAATTTATTGATCTCTCCCGACGGTATAATAAAAGTGGCCGATTTTGGTCTGGCCAGGGCTGTTCCCGGACCACGGGAAATATTAACCAGCAATGTCGTCACTAGATGGTACAGAGCACCAGAGCTGCTCTTTGGAGCTAAACATTACACATATGCTGTCGACGTGTGGTCTATTGGTGTAATTTTCGCAGAGCTGATGCTAAGGATACCATATCTACCCGGCCAGGATGACGTAAACCAAATGGAAGTGACATTCAGGGCTCTGGGAACACCCACAGACAAAGTATGGCCTGAAGTTTCTACTTTCCCTGGTTATAACAAACTACAGATATACCCGCCACCATCAAGAGATGAGCTAAGAAAGAGATTCATCGCGGCTACAGAGAACGCTCTTACGCTCATGGAGAATATGCTGATGATGAACCCTCATACGAGATGGACAACAGCTCAATGTTTGGAGTGTGATTATTTCAGGGAATTACCAGAACCATCCAATCCTGCTGATATCAAGCTGTCCAAATAGTACCGCTAGATGCACATAACGACATTCGCTATATCAACCAGGAAGAGCGCATATAGGAAGTAAGATGCCCTTCGTGCGATGAAAGGCTGTGTCTTTGATTCAAAAAGCGATATGACTCATTTAACCTTAGCATTGTACATATGTATTTATAACATGTTCTACTTCTGATATTTCATACGTGGTTGGCGTAACTGCAAGTATAGTGACGTCTTCCTACGGCCTTTGTACTGCAATTTTTTTATGTTGTTCCAAGCGAATAACAGAACCAGATTAGAACAACGCCAACAAGAGTAGGGGAGGGTTGTGCTGTTTACCGACGAACTAAGGTATTCACAGTATATCCACACATACCACCAGATACATATGAGCAAACCGGAATTCTCGAAGGTATTCCCTTCAAAGAAGTTAGTTAACAGAATACTTTTCCAGTTGGATTCAGATGTAACATCCAGGACAATCCTTCCTATCTACGAATCAATTTACAACTCGAATAAGATCCCAACGAAATATGAAAAGAATGGGGAAGTGTTGTTCCTGATGAACCAGGTGTTAAACAAAGTACGCAAGATCAGTAATTATGAGTCGACCCCCCTCAAGCATATGCGGAACTTTCTTCTCTACAAATCAGCCAACAATGGTTCGAACGATGCAATCGCGCTACTTTGCTATGAGATTCTCTCTTCTAAAACAACTACAACGGAAAAGAAGAAAGAGGCTGAGAAACTACTAAAAGACCTGATATATCATGGTCACGCCTTAAGTTTCAAAATTGTGGGGGACCTTAATCGACTCGCCGGAGATAACGAGGAAGGTTTAAGGTGGTACAATAAGTTTCTCGAGCAACCAAACCTTGCAGACGAGTTGCGTGGTGATGTACTTGAAAAGATTGGAGAAATTGAATATAAAGCCGACGTAAAGAACATCAAAAAGGCGGAGCAGAAGTTTCTCGAAGTCATAAAGATTTGCAAACTACAGGATTGCGTGAAGTCATACTTTTACCTAGCACAGATTTATATCAAATATGATCCAATGAAGGCTAAGGTGTTATTGGAACAGTGCTGTACACAAGGCTTCAAGGAGGCCTTCAAGGAGCTAGGATATTTGGAGATGAACTATTTCCGAGACTACCGCAAGGCGCAAGAATGGTTCAAAATTGGAATGGAGGTGTTTGAAGTAGAATGTTATTTTGGATATTTTGATGCATCTTTTACACTAGAACAGTATTCGAAGTGTCTTAATTGTCTAAAAAGTATGGAGAATCTCTCAAGGATTGACAAAAACTATAAAGACTACATTAAAATGTTTGTAACCCACCGTGCTGATAAAATTGAAACTGTGGTGAAGAAATGCAGTGTTTCGAAGTCTGCTGAAACAAAAACCGCTGAACGTGTAGCAACTCCAATTTCAAGTGGAAAAGCGTCTACCCGCTGGGATATGTGATATGCCTGTATATAAATAGGACCCAGAGTCCATTCGACTGAATGCAAAAATAATATTCAAATGATCGTATGTAAAATGTATATAATTATGCACTAAAGATGCTATGATGTAAATCTTATTACCTGACTTCAGTAAACGGAGCCATGTTAATATAAGTTACTTCTAAATTTCTACATTTGCAGAAAAGCTCCAGGTAGTGGTGTATCATGGTATATTTGAGCCCTAGTTTATATCGTCTGTATGAGTATTTGTATGACCATCAGTGTGGGAGTCATTGGCCGCGCCATGGTTCTCGGAAAATTCTTGATTTGTACCATCATTTATCATGTTTAGCGGATCCTGTTCATTCGAAATAACTCCACCATTACCCATAGTATTAAAGCTGCTAGGAAGTGGGGATAGTAGACCGTGACTTCCGTCCTGTAGTAATTCAGAATCCATAAAGTAGTTGTCGATTTGCATACCCTCGAATCCGCTGTTACTCAAGCTGTCGTGCTGTGATATGATGGGGACGTCTGACTGTGGCGTCATGTTCATATACGGCATGTATGCTGAGTTCATGTTGGATAGTGGGTGTTGGTCACGCGATGCATTTGTTGGTAACTGTTGGTGTTGCTGCTGCTGTTGAGGTATGTGTGATTGTTGCTGCTGTGGAGATGCGAAACCTCCAAAATTTGGAGTGCCCGGTGAGTTCAAATACGGCATCGTCATGATGTTGCTTGTATCAAAACCGAGAGGAGTCTGACCTTGAGCGTTCAATATTCCGAAATCTCCAAACCGGCCATGAGACGGCGTAGCATCGTTTGCAGTTGCATTTATCAGATGAGCCGCCGTCGGCATGGCCGCAAAATTTTGTGGTGGTGAAGACACGCTGCTTCTGGCCTTGTGGTCGAGTATTAGTGAGTTCATGTACAATAATGACGATTGTAGACCCTTCAGGCAGTGCGGCATGTTGGAACCACCTATGTAAGCATCGTTAACCTGTTTACCCACTGAGAAATCCTCACACAGCGACCACTGGTTCGTCTTTGGAATCTCACGGTACTCCGGCTTGAAGAAGTGGACTGCAAACGTGGGTGGTTTGTCTAGTGTGAGTTTCATCTCGCCGAAATTCGATACTTCGCGGCCGGCGGCTAGCTCTGCACCTGATTCCAATGTGAGTGTACAGTTGCTGACGGAGTTGATCGGATAAAACACTCTGAAGAGGGTCTTGTTCTCCTCGGAGAACTGGCAGAAGAAGTAATTGATCTCCAGGTTCTTCTGCGATATCAGCACAAGCATATCTGTGCTGCGCCCGATGATCTTGTAGATGGACTTCGGGGAGAGGTTCTTAAGGTTTCGCACCACATCGAACGCCACTGGGGTAATCGTGCCGTTCTTGGTCCTGTTCCACGAGCCCACCGTGATGGAGCATATATCTATGAGATTGTAGTCCCTGTTGGTGCTAACTGGGACGCGGTCGAACAGGCTCAGCTTCTCCGTCTCGGAATACTCATCTGAGCCTAGATCAGAGTAGTCTCCATCCGAGTCCTCGGAGCCGGACTCGTCATTCCCATGGCCCTGTCTCCTCCTCTCCTCCCGCATCCGCCGCTTCTTCTTGAGCGTGGCCCTCCTATTCTGAAACCACACTGTGATCGTGCGCTCTGGCAGGTCGATTTCCTCCGCCAGTTGTTTGCGCATCTGCATGGACGGGCATGGGCTGTGCTGATATACACGTTTCAGCTGGGCTAGTGCGTTTCCTGTGACCCTGATACGCTTCGCCTTAGCGGGAGAGGAGGCGCCGCTCTGACGCCTGCTGTCCGCGCCACCGTAACTCGGCGTAGCATTTGAGGAAGTGCTCTCCATCTTGGAGATGTCCCCTTGGCCACTGGCAGATACGAAGTCCGCACCCGGCTTACCGCTAGAAAGTTTTGTGGTATCGTTAGCGGTGTCCAGCTGCGGCGTGGGCATCTCGCCACCGTTTATCCCGCTGTCGCCCAAACCAACGATATCTGGGTGCAGAAAGTCAAACCCAGACGACTGGGCATCAAATCCGTGCTGTGTGTTGCTCTCAGGCATGCTTGTCAGAACTCTCGAAGTGTTTATCGCGCGTGTAGTAGATCCTTGCTACTCGGTTCCTGTCTTGTCTATCACGGAACGCACCTTCTTGCGCTGCTGTCCTCTGAAAACTCACTGTACCCTCTTCAGCACATCCCACAACCACACAACTCATCCAACCTTCCCGCAACAAGTACTCCCACACCCCATCCATCCTGCCAGGTGATGACCACCGCATACGCAG
This sequence comes from Maudiozyma humilis, assembly GCA_037102785.1. Lineage (NCBI taxonomy): Eukaryota > Fungi > Ascomycota > Saccharomycetes > Saccharomycetales > Saccharomycetaceae > Maudiozyma > Maudiozyma humilis. Next base: position 687,302 of record BTGD01000001.1, on the reverse strand, counting down.
CCATCTGCCACACGGCCATTCTCGGCGAGCGCCGGCCTCGTGCCCGCGGCGTGGCCGAAAGACGCGTCGGCACGTAACGTCTAGGGCATCGGTATACAGAAGGACGTGGTGGTCCAGGGGTGGTTAAGAGGTGTGGTCTGGTGGAATTGAGTGACCCAAGCACTACGATATGAAGAGAGCTGGGACAGAGAGCGAGGCTGGCCACGCAAGCAAGCGCCATAAGAGCGCTGACAACAATGCAGAAGATGGCACTGACGTCAACACGTTCGAGGTGATGCAGGCGTACAGGCGGCTGCAGGCAGAAGTAGCAAAGGACAGGGTACAGTCGCTGCGCAGCGGTGAGATCGAGAATGCGGCGAAGCATCTGGAGGAGATCACGCGGCTATATGAGCAGATCAAGCAGCAGAAGGACAACGGGCTGTTCATGCAGGACTCCCGGACCATCATGGGTATCAGTGAGCTGGCCGAGCTGAGTGTACGAAACATGAAGCTTGGCGAGGTCGCTGGTATAGTCAATGTGCAGGACACTATCGGGTATTTCAAGCGGTACATGCTAGAGGACTACTTTAAGAGTCGTGATATCAAAGAAACGTTCGAAAGTACAGCGGCCATGGAGGCAGATGTGGGAGATGCCGAGGAGCAGCCTGAAGATGCCGAGGAGCAGACTGCAGGGAGCAGGAAAGCGCAGCAGCTCAACAAGACGACGCAGCGCAGAAACTATCTCCAGCAGTTCGACCACTACAACTCCTTTGAGCAGTTCAACTGGTGCAAGCTTAGTGGTCTGTTTACCGAGCTGACGCGCACCCCCGCCACAACCGACAACCTCATTGGGCCCTTTGCATACGAGAAGAAGGTACGTGTGAAGACAGTGCGGCAGAAGAACACCGACGTCGTGGGCGAGCTCGTGAAGCCGGACAACCCCACTGGCAAGGACCTCGCCGACAACGACGAGAACTCCACGCCCGACCAGGTCAGGCGCTGCTACAAGGCGCTGACGAAGCGCCTCGGCAAGGGCAACTCGATGTCGCTCTTCCAGTTCGTCATCGACCCCAAGTCCTTCTCCAGGTCCGTCGAGAACCTGTTCTACACAAGTTTCCTCATCAAAGAAGGCAGAATAGTTATGGAGGAGGACCCGGAGAACGGGTACCCGATTATACGATTGAAGGAGAGCGCCAAGGGCAAGGACAAACACCACAAAGAGATGGAGAAGGAGAAGCAGCGCAATGCGCGAGAGAACCATATTATTTTCCAGATGGACATGCCTACGTGGTCCAAGCTGATAGAAAAGTTCAACATCACCGCGAGCTTCCTGGACCTGGAGCACTAGACGGGAGTCGTACGGACAGCACGGTGCTATTATGCGTATATACTTTCATTATATTATTCGTGACGATATTTACAGGTTATTATTTGCTTGTGCGGAAGTTAGATACCGCAACGATGTCCTCGAGCGACCACTTTCTCAGCGGCAAGACATCTAAGTCACTGGCAATGTGGTGGTTGCACTCGTCGTACATCTCTATACCAGCCCAGCCGATCATCACCGCATTGTCTGTGCACAGATCCAGTGGTGGATAGTGGAACTTGGAGAAGATGCTGCTGAACCGCTTCTCTAATTTCAACCTCAGCTTGCTGTTGGCGCTAACGCCGCCAGAACACACCAGGCTGCGACACTCTTTGAACAGTTCTGGAGATCCCTCCACTACATGACCAATCTTCGTGACGATATGTTCCAAGATGGCGTCCTCTATGCGTGCTGCCAGCAATTTGTGCTGCTCGGCGGTTAGCGTCTCGATCGGGTGCAGTTTTATGAACTCCTTGACAGAAGTGATGAACGCCGCAAACGAGAACCCGAGCTTGTGCTTCTTCGTCCCGGTCAATGGATTTGGGAGCTTGATATCGTCAACCACACTGTCCTCCTTCCATGGATCCAGCACGTCCTGTGTGTATCTGTCGAGCTCCTTCCCGATCATGATCCCCCGCAGACCTATTTCCCTGCCACATTTGTCGAGGGCGTCCCCGGCGGCTATATCAATGCTCTCCTCCAGGATGGTATGGTCAAACACAGATGTGGATCGAACGAGAATACAGTGGCCCCCACTCACGAGCAGGGAAACGAACGGCCATTGCACGTCCTTGTCGTTCAGACGCGGCACCAGGAGGTGGCCTAGCATATGGTTTACCCCAATAAAGGGGACGTCCCACGCCACCGAGAGTCCCTTCGCCACATTCAGCCCTACAGACAACGAACCCATCATTCCTGGGCCCCTCGTTACACAGATCAAGTCTGGTCTGCCACTACCATAGCTGTCCCTTACGGTCGTTGTTACCTGCTTTACAAGAGAGGCCAACTGTCCCTGGTGGTGCTCGTGTGCCTGGGTCGGCACAATTCCACCCTGGGCGACGCTATCTAGTGTTACTTTGGCATTCTGAAGCACATGGCACCGCTGTGACCTCGGATTGTGATCTAACCAGGCAACGCTAGTGTCATCGCACGACGTTTCTATTGCCAGGACCTGGTACAGTCGGCGAGCGGTCGCATTAATCTGCCGGGAGGCGCCTCTCGCACAGACAGAAAAGGGGGTAGCAAACATCGCAGAGCTGTCTATCTGTGATCGCACTATTTGGCACGCTTTCTCCTTCTCACGGCACCCTGCCCTTCCTTTCACACACCCGTATGCCTTCTCAGGCCCTTCCTATACCTGTGGGCCGCATCCGGGTAGCACGGGCGGCTTCTCCGTGGCCGGAACCCAAACAAACAACCATGGACGCAAGCACGGAGACAGACACGCCGTGATTACCGCTTCCGGGCGTGTTTGGTCCAGTTCCGGCCGGATCAACGCCCGCCCGCGAGGGAGGAGCGACTGCCGGTAGTCGTCCGCAGGGCAGAGCCGTTCCATCTGTCAAACCGGGCTTCCGTGCGTTCTCGCGGGTTACGTAACGCTGCGGACAGCGTGTTTGGGCAGTTTGGCCGAGGGGCACCGGCTCTGCAGTTGGGAATCGGCGATTGGGAATCGGCGACTGGGTCCTGGTGATCCCTCAGTGTCCGGTGGACTGCAGTGGCTCGGTATCTTGTGGATCCTGGTTACTGCTTGGTGTTGGCGTGGGAACTGCTATAGTTGAGTGCTGCGTGACTACTGAGGGATGCTACAACGAAGACAACGGTCATTTAGTTTCTATCACCTTCTCTCTGTCGAACACATACAAACAAACGGCAGGCTAGTCGCCAGGCAAAAGGTATTCTCTTATCTACAACACAGCAAGATAGGGCAGTCCAAAGGAAGTAGCGTATCCCCTACAACGAAGCAAAAGAAGCGCATCCTCTAGCCCCAGTCAAATGGAGAACTTTGGAGAGACAGCGCCCCCCACGGAGGAGTCAAGGAATCCCAGCCGTAAGAGTAAACAGCCCAGGAGCAGACAGCGTAAGATGTCTGCGAAGGGGAAAGCCCACCCTGACACACCACAGAACTACGCTGATGCATCATCAGGACCCAGCTTCGACCAAGCAATAGTAGTGTCCGACGCAATGGCTATCAATTCAAGACAATTACTGTACGCCCATCTGTACAATTACCTCCTACAAAACAACTACTATGAAACAGCAAAGCAGTTCCTGCGTGAAGCAGAGGTACCGTTGTCCAATCTCAACAACCCAAAATCACCAAACAGCAACTCCCTAAGCTTGTCAAACTTAGGTCCCAACCAGTTGCTCAAATCCAAGATGATTATCAGTTCGCCTGATACATTTCTCTTGGAATGGTGGCAGTCGTTGTTGTTGTTGAACAACTTCGTCGAGACTACACCAGCAGACGATCTTAACAGCAAACTGGATTATTTTCCCAACCAAGGGTTCGATAAAGTATACCCAATCTTACCCAGGAACCAACAGCAACAAGCCCGTGGGTACCCTGGAAACATGTATATGGGCATATCCGGTATGCAACAGAATGCAGAGCATGGAACATTGAGAAGCGCGCCAGGGGGTGAGCAGCCACCTAGTGGAGAGCGGGGAATGACTGATACGGCAGTGAGACTGCAACAGCAGGTCGCTGCCGCTGCTGCCCAGGCACGTACACAAGCCAGAACTCAGGTCCAAGACCAGGCCCACATGCAGGCCCACATGCAGGCTCAGGCAGTTCAGGCGTCCCAAGCGCAGACTCAAGTAGCGCAGGCTCAGGCTGCTCGTGCCCAGATGCAAGCACAGGCACAAGCTGAAGCTCAGGCGCGCGCCCACTCTCAAGGACGGCCTTCTGTGAGCGTACAGCGTCAAGGAAGTATGCACGGACCTGTGGGAGAGGGTCCAATGGTGCATCCACAGCAGCAGCAGCAGCAGCAGCAACCGCAAGGACCGCAACTAGGACAGAGCATGCCTAATGGCATGCCAATAAACTCTTCCGGTCCGCCTCGATATATGCATCAGCAACAGCAACAACAACAGCAAATGATGATGCAGCAATACCCTGCAATGATGAATAATGGAATGCCACAACAATCGGGAATGGGATCCCAAAATCAACCAGGTAATAAGAATGGTGTGTATCTGGAGAACAACCAAGTGGTTTATCCGACAAATATGTCTCCGAAGGCTATGAGTGGGTCAGATGAAAATGTTGACCCCATAAACGGGAATTCGTTTGTGAACGGATACGACGGATCTCACGACATGAACACAAGCCAACAGCAACAAGTTCAGGCCCAATTTGCCTCCCAGAAAAAGAAACAGTCTGACAGTAAGAATCGAAGCGTATCAGCCCAGTCGCAACTACCAAACCAATCAATTATACAAGCACAATACCAAGAGCACTTGCAAAATCGGCAGCGAGGGAATGTAAATAACGTCGGGCCCCCAACAGGACCTCAAAGTGTACCTGATATGAGCGATGCAACGCGAATGGGAATGGATATGAACGATCCAAACATGCAGCAACAATACATGTCCATGCTCAAGTCGATGTTGATAAAGAATCAGAATCCCAACCAACCCCAGCAACAAGGCTCACAACCGCCAGTGGGAGGTGATAATGCCATGGTAGATTTCTCCATGATTAACTTCAACATGATGGGTCAAAATAATGATATGGGAAGTAACGCTGGTAACGATCCTAATGATGTAAACATAGATAAGGGGAGCGATTGATCAATTGTTGAAAGAGCATGAACGAAGCAGAAACTATGTTGACCCCGGTGATGAGCTGGTTGTATGGAATAGATTAATATATTATTCAGCTCTTGTCTTACAGTAGCAAGTAGAAATATAAAGCGCATTTGATGTAAATAGATATATGTGTATATACCCATAATTATTTTGTATATTTATATCTTATAATTCCAGCAACGAGTCATTCTCATTTATCGTCTTACCCTTGTATTGATCAAGGTTCTCACCCTGGTAGGAAATCTTGTTTGAGACTTCGACATGAATATTATCAGAGACGTTGGCACCAGCATTCTTCAGCCAAAGAGTACCAAGCTCCATGTAGGCCTTTCTTGAAGTTTCTGGGTTATCGTTAGCGGACCCAGAAGCATTCTTCAGCGGCGAGAACTCCTCTGCTCTGTCAACCTCAAGGCAACCGAACCTGTCTAGTGGAATCTCTGGGAAAACATCAAAGATGAACTGTTCGAGCTTAACACCGTTTGGCTCCTCTGGTTTGACATACTCGCTCTTAACGTTATCGTAATAAGGGATCTTCTTCTTGGCGATGTGATATGTAGAGTTTTCGCACCAGTGGTTCAGTTGTTTCTGTAGCAACTCAATAGAGTAGTAGTGGTTAACGATATTACCAGCACGTAGCTTCAAGAGACCGTCAGCATCGCGCTCTTCGGCCAACTCCTTCGAAATCTCAGAGTACTCGATGACGCAAGGTCTTCCATTTCTGGTAGCAATGAGGCCGACAGACTCATGGGCGTCTCTCTTTCTGACCGCCTTAGTGGCCAGCTGGAAATTGTGCTTGATGGAAAAGCCAATGAAGACTGGGTCTGCAACCTTGGACAGAACGTTGTCAACACAGTACATGTAGATGTGCTTAATACCGCGCTTTTGGAAATCCTGTAGCAAATTGTTGTCCTTGATTGCGTGGTACAGACCACCATTACCATCTGGAGATTGGACGATGTTTGTTGGACTGTTTAGGAACATCTTCTCTCCGTTAGAGTCTAGGGCTGGAAGGGTACCCTGGTTGAAAAAACAGATCTGCTCCTTCTTGAGATCGAAATATTTGTTCTGGATAAAGAAAGCCTCGGTGGCAGCTCTGGTTGGCTCGGATGTCATGATGTACCAAGGAATATCGGCCTTGCATTTGGACAGTTTCTGTAGTCTCCAAATCTTTTCAGCCTGGATCTGGAAAAGTGATTTGTGAGATGGCAGCTTTATGTCGTAGCAACCCTTGGGGCTGGACGATCCGAGTCTGGTACCCTGGCCACCCGCCATAAGGATAACAGCAACCTCACCCTTTTGGATAGCCTCTAGACCGATGTTCCAGTACTCCTCGGAGAGAGTAGGGTTGCCTATGATCGACTCGTATGAGGTACTTGGCAAGGTCTGGATGTCAGCGTTCTCGTTGTCACCCGATTTCAGACTCTCCAGAGACTTCTTGTACGCCTCCTGGATCTTGTTAGGTGTGTTTCTCGCGGCCAGCTTGGACAAATTGTTGTAGAATTCCTCTTGCTCGGCAGTTGAGAGTGCCTCTACGTGCTTGAATAGATGGGCCTGACCCTCATCGCTGTATAGTTTCTGGATTTCTGCGTGTGACATTGTTACCTGCTTGAAATATAATATAGTGTGCTTGAATTGAAATACAACCCATCCTGAAAGACCGTAACTCCCGTCCAAGGCACCATTCCTAAGCCTGGTGTCTATATATAACTCGCTCACAAAGCCGACGCCATCGCCCGCGCCGATCGCGACGCGTCGCGTAAATTAATTCAATTTATTTTTTCTTCCTCTTCTCAAACGAGCTGGTCGATCTGCTGGATTATTAATGTGCATTTGGGGTGAGGAATAGGTGACTGTGCCGTTATAAACCTAGCTATCAGCTGCATCACTGATACTATAGTCATACTATTCTCAGCAGCAGCGAATTCACCTAAAACACCACACAGAAATATGTCTGGCGAGCTGAAAAGAACGAACGAGGAGGTTGATTCCCTCATAGAAGATGTGGACGTCGCTGGTTCCCAGATTGACAAGAAACTGAAGACTGTTTCTCAAGATCACAGTGTTGGGAGTGAGCCCGTGTCCGCTATGGAGATCATTCCTTCTGACTCCTATAGAAAATACAAATCGCAGGGTTTCAAGTCCACCGACAAGGAGATCAACGCCACTCAGATGCAGTCAGCATTCGAAAGGGAATTATCTGAACTAGAGCACGATGCGTTAGACATGGCTGAGGAGGATGCATTGGGAGGCGGAGAGAGCAAACACTACCTGAGATCTTCATTACCTTCCGACTTCTCTCCCGAGACCCACGACATTTCCTTCCAGCAGATCGATGTTGAGCAAAGCACGCTTTCATACGTTCAGGATGAAAACACCTCCACGGTTGTTAGATTTTTTGGAGTTAATAGTGAAGGTAACTCTGTTCTCTGTAATGTCACTGGTTTCAAGCACTACCTGTATGTTCCTCAGCCTGCAGCCGATGGTGCCAACGACCCACAGAAAAGGGAGGAGTTTGTGCGCTACTTGAACGAGAATTACGACAATTGTGTGGACTCTATTGAAGTTGTTCCAAGACAGTCTATCTGGGGTTATTCAGGTGATGCCAAGATACCGTTCTGGAGAGTATACACCACCCGTCCAAATATAATCAATAAGGTCAGAACAGGTTTTGAGAGAGGACACATCACTTTCGAATCCTGGTTTTCCTCAGGAACTACCACATATGATAACATTGCATACACACTTCGTTGCATGGTCGACTGTGGTATTGTCGGTATGTCCTGGATAACTCTGCCCAAGGGCAAATACACGATGGTCCCAGACTCGCGAAAGGTTTCGACCTGCCAGCTTGAGGTGCTGGTAAACTTTAGAGATTTGATTGCACACCCAGCCGAAGGTGAATGGTCCCATTCCGCTCCATTGCGTATCCTATCGTTTGATATCGAATGTGCTGGTAGAATTGGCGTTTTCCCAGAACCAGAAGAGGATCCTGTTATCCAGATTGCGAATGTTGTCTCGGTTGCTGGAAGTAAGAAACCGTTTGTTAGAAACGTCTTTACAGTGAAGTCCTGTTCTCCAATTACTGGATCAAAGATTTACGCTCATGAAAGGGAGGAGGATATGCTGGCTCACTGGAAGGATTTCATTGTCGACGTCGATCCAGATGTTATCATTGGTTACAACACCACAAATTTCGATATTCCATATTTGATCAACCGTGCTAAGGCTCTGAACGTTGCTAACTTCCCATACTTCGGCAGACTCACAAACGTGAAGCAAGAAATTAAAGAAACTATATTCTCCTCAAAGGCCTATGGTACCAAGGAGTCAAAGGACGTTAACATTAATGGTCGTCTGCAGCTTGATTTACTTCAGTTTGTGCAGCGTGAATACAAGTTGAGATCTTACACGCTTAATGCCGTTTCTGCCTATTTCCTGGGAGAGCAAAAGGAGGACGTTCATTACAGTATTATTACCGACCTGCAAAACGGTGACAGTGATACCAGAAGAAGACTTGCTGTATACTGTTTGAAGGATGCATATTTGCCACTGCGGTTATTGGAGAATCTAATGGGTTTAGTTAACTACACTGAGATGGCTCGTGTCACAGGTGTTCCGTTCTCGTATCTGTTGTCCAGAGGCCAGCAAATCAAGGTTGTTTCTCAATTGTTCAGAAAGTGTCTTGAAATTGATACTGTAATTCCCAACATGCAATCACAGGCATCAGATGAACAGTACGAAGGTGCCACTGTCATTGAACCTATCCGTGGTTACTACGATGTCCCCATTGCTACACTTGATTTCAACTCTCTGTATCCAAGTATCATGATGGCACACAACCTATGTTATACGACACTTTGCAATAAGGCAACGGTTGAAAGATTAGGTCTGAAGAAGGATGAGGATTATATCATTACCCCCAACAATGATTATTTTGTGACCACTAAGAAGAGACACGGTATCCTACCTATCATTCTAGAAGAGCTAATTGCGGCCAGAAAGAAGGCTAAGAAAGATTTGAAGGCAGAGACTGATCCATTCAAGAAGGGTGTTCTTAACGGTAGACAATTGGCCCTGAAGATTTCAGCCAATTCTGTTTATGGTTTCACTGGTGCAACAGTTGGTAAACTGCCATGTTTAGCAATTTCTTCCTCTGTTACAGCATTTGGTCGTGAAATGATTATGTTGACCAAGAATGCCGTTCAAGAAAAGTACTCTATCAAGAACGGTGCTGAGCATGATGCTATTGTTGTGTATGGTGATACCGATTCTGTCATGGTTAAATTTGGTAGTTCTGACCTCGCAAAGGTGATGGAAATGGGTACAGAAGCAGCTGCTTATGTATCTACCCTCTTCAAGCACCCAATTAACCTGGAGTTCGAGAAGGCATATTTCCCATATTTGTTGATTAACAAAAAGAGATACGCTGGTCTATTCTGGACAAACACGAAAAAGTACGATAAACTTGACCAGAAGGGTCTCGCATCCGTTAGGAGAGATTCCTGTTCACTAGTATCTATTGTCATGAACAAAGTTTTAAAGAGAATCTTGATCGAGAGAGATGTGGAAGGTGCTCTAACCTACATTAAAACCATTATCGACGATGTTTTACACAACAGAATTGATATATCTAAACTGATCATTTCCAAAACTTTGGCTCCCAATTACACTAATCCACAACCGCATGCTGTTTTGACAGAAAGAATGAAGAAGAGAGATGGTATGGGTCCAAATATTGGTGATCGTGTGGACTACGTTATTACTGGTGGAAATGATAAGTTGTACAACAGAGCGGAAGACCCATTGTATGTCCTGGAGAACAATCTTCAGATCGATTCCAAATACTATTTGAACAACCAGCTCCAAAATCCTTTAATTAGTATTATAGAACCAATTATTGGAGAGAAACGTGCTAAAGCTATGTTCATTGTGAAATCTATCAAGATCAACACCGGTTTAACGAAGGGAGGTTTGCTAGGATTTGTCAAGAAGGTTGAGGTCTGTAAGAATTGCAGGGGCCCATTGAAGAAGGGTGAAACCACGCTATGTTCTAACTGTCTTTCAAAATCCAGTGAACTGTATATCAAAGCCCTCTATGATGTCCAGGATCTGGAGGAGAAGTTCTCTAGGCTGTGGACGCAATGTCAGCGCTGTGCTGGTAACCTGCATAACGAAGTCCTTTGTTCGAATAAGAATTGTGATATCTTCTACATGCGTGTTAAGGTAAAGAAGGAGTTGCAGGAGAAGGTTGAACAATTAAGTAAATGGTAATTTGTATATATAATTAGTCATGTTTATTCATAGATAAAAACGGTCATACTTTGTAGTAACCAAGACACTGATAAAGTTTTGTTAATAATGAGATGAGTAGATATTTTAACCTCTTGGAAAATCTAAAAATGTTAAATTACTTAGATACACCACTCTAACCGACATTAACAATAACGATTATTCATGACAGGTGGAACTCTTTTCTAGGCTTATTTATAAATATATAATCATAAACAAGAAAGCTCTGTGTACGTCTTTGGCATCTGAGTGTCGCTCAACTGCAAGCGGTTCATATCCTTAATGACATTATTTTGAGCGGCACCACCACTCAACCAAGGGTGGTCAAAGACCTCGTCAACACTATACCTCTTCTCAGCATCCAGAACTAGCAGATGAGAAATCAGGTGCAGAATAGAATCATCAATGTTGTCCCAGTATGGGGTGTAGAATGCGAACTTAGCTTGCAAAATCTGTTCCTTCAGAGAAGGTGGGCCTAGCTGTTCACTGAATGGAGGGAATCCACACAAACAAACATAGAGAATGACACCAGCACTCCACATGTCAACCTTGGATGTGTAGCCCGTCTTGGTCAGCACCTCTGGGGCAACATATGAGGGGGTGCCGCAAAGGGTGTTGGTGAACTGCATCTCACCTGTAAATTTGGCGAGGCCGAAATCGGCGATCTTGACCTGGATATCGATTTCGCCTTCATCCCACGGCCCCAGCTGCACTTGTTCTGGGGAAGTTCTTCTGGTGATGTTCAGCAGAATATTCTCTGGCTTTATGTCTCTGTGAATGATATTTTGGTTGTGAAGGTACTTCAGGCCGGTGAGGATCTGGGTGAAGATAGCCTTGGTCTCGTCCTGTCTCAGGGACGTCTTCTTTACGATTCTGTCAAACAGTTCACCGTCGACGATTTTCTCTAGAACCAGGTACTTCTGGATCTGGGATTTGCTGATTGGCTCGACGTAGCTATCGAGGAGGTTGACAATGTTTGGGTGGTGTATTCTCATCAGGATATTCGTTTCTTCTCTGAACTGCTTGCTCTTCTTCTGGTCGTCGTTCTGCTGGGGGTGGAAAATCTTGATGGCGACAGCCTGGCCCGTCTGCTTGTTGGTACCGTCTTTCACGATGGCGTAGTGCCCCGCACCCAGCTCCTTACCCAGAACGTACTTGTCGAAGACAGAGGCTGGTTTCTGGCGGGCCTGCTTCTTGAGGGCGTTCTGGCTGCTGGTGAAGCTGAACAATGGCTTCTTGAACACCTCCTCGTCGTTCTTATTGGCGTTAGGGGACTGGATCACAGCGAGGTTTCCGCCGGTAGCGGAGGCGGCGGACTCACCGGCGCCTTCCAGATCGCTCGTGGTGTTGTACTTGAACAGAAACGAAAAGCTCTTGCCGAAGACGAGCCTGTCGCCGTTCTTGAGGATCGAGTCCTTCTTGACGACCCTGCTGCCGTTGATGTACGTTCCGTTTCGGCTCTTGTCGATGACATTGATGAGCTTTCTCCGGCAGCCGTCAACCTCCATGGTAATGAGGTGCAACTCGCAATGCACCGTGGAGATATCCGGCTCATTCAGCGTGATATCACACGAGCGGCTTCTCCCAACTGTGGTCAACTCCTTGTCGCCGATGCTGTACGTGCACTCCTTTCCAGGGATGAGACTGACGAGGTGTGCGACAACGGGGAGACCGCCCTCCAGCTCAGCAGCAGTGATTCCGGTCTGCTGTCTCTTGTTCGAGTGCTGCAGATCATCTGAGTGCTCTCTCTTGGCGACTGACTGGGCTACTGACATGCTGATTATATTGTAGTTGTTTTTCGAATACCTATGATACAGAAAGAGCTCAAACCGCTGAAAACAGATAAAGGCACACACACCGTTGACAAAGGCACTATTAAATCCCCCATTCCAGCACAACCTACCTCTTAACACGCCCTCCCACACGCTTATATACCCATCCCACTCCCAGGCGTTTCGCGTCCCACAGAAACAGCGCATCGAAACGCGCGGACGCGTCAGCAACGTTACCTAATCCGTTTGTTTACGTTTGGACGAAGAGCACACGAATGCGTGGAAGAGGGCGCAGGACGCTGTGGACGTAGAAGTTGGTGCATGGACGTGCTGCTGCTGTGATATGCCCTGAAGCGGTAAAGCTGGCTGCGGGTTGCCATGGCAAGTGTGGGCCGCGGGTTTCCTTGGTGCGTGCGTGCGTCTCTACAGGTTCTACTGGACATGTATTGGTTATATATAGCGCTGCGTGCCGTTTAGAGGCTGCAGGTTCTGTGTATAGGGTGGCCGGGCGGCAATTGCGCTGCCTAGTTCTTGTCCTCGAGCTCGTAGATGACAGCGCCGTCGGTGGCCGGGTTGTACTCGGTGTCGAGGAAGCGGGAGAACTTCTTGAGGTTGGCGAGGCCCCTGATCTCGCCGGCGCAAAGGGGCATCTTGACGACGTGGAAGTCCTCGTAGAGCTCGCCGATCTGGTCGAGGTACTTCTTCTGCATCTTCCATCTGGCCTGGCAGCGCTTGCAGTTGTGCTCCTTGTCGTCGTCGGCGAAGAGCAGCTGGTTGACGATGATGGAGTTGACGTCCATGTCGTAGGAGATCAGCTCCTGGATCAGACGCTCGGTTTCGTACAGCGAGAGGAACTCGGAGATGCACACGCAGACGAAGGTCGTGAGGTCCGGGTCGGTGAACTGCTGTCTGATGGTCTCGACGTTCGCCTTGAGCTCGTTGAGCTGCGCGCTGATGTCGACGTTGCCGCTGCCCATGAACGAGTTCAGCATGGGGCCCAGCTTGCCGGTGATCTCGCCGAACTTGTCCAGCAGCTTGCCCAGGGTCGTGGGCAGCTGTAGGAAACGCAGGGTGTGGCCGGTGGGCGCAGTGTCGAAGATGACAGTGTCGAAACTGTCGCCCTCGCCTTGCTCCTGTCTCTTGATGTGCTTCATGACTTCCATGAAGGACAGCGCCTCGTCGATACCGGGGATGGAACCAGTGAGGTCCGCTAGAGCGCCACCCTGAAGCATGTCGCTCAGACCACCCTGACCAGCACCCTGGCCTTGCGACACAGCCATGTCGTTCATGTCCTTGAGCGCGGCGGCTGGGTCAATCTCCATACACGACAGGTTGTTCATGCCGGTGACCTTGCGGGCGTCCTTGCCGAACTTCTCGCCAAAGGCATCGCTCAGGTTGTGCGCCGGGTCGGTCGAGATCAGCAGGAACTGCTTCTCTGGCTGGTTCAGCGCCATCTGGATCGCAATGGATGACGAGGAGGTCGTCTTACCCACACCACCTTTGCCACCCACAAAAATCCACTTGTGCGTGGTCGAGGTGATCAGCGAGTGCAGGTTAGCTTCTACGTCTAGGTCGAGGTCCATGTTGGGAGTGTTTGGTGCGTTTGAGTCGTTGTATAGCTGTCTATAATACTCACAAGTCGCCGTCCCTTGTACGTGTTCAATGCAGCTGTTCGCTGTCCAGCGCCTCGCCCAACAACGCGCGAGCAAATCGCCGTGGACGGTACAATATAGATATAAGATACATAGGGAGGCAACAGCTATGGATGGGTAAATAGCTGAGACAACACACCACACACGCTAAAGATGTCTGAGGCAGAGGACAAGAGAGCCAAGCAGCTCGAGGAGGCCCGCAAGCGGGTCGAGGAGCTGAAGAACAAGAAGAAGAACAAGAAGAAGGGCAAGAAGAAGGGCAAGAAGGCCGAGGAGGCGGGAGAGGCCGGAGAAGAGACTGCTGGCAGTGATGCAGTTGAGCAGACTCCGGAGGTGGAGACTACTGAGGCTGAGGCTGAGGCTGTAGAGGCCTCCGAGACCTCTGAGACTGCTGAGGCGGTAGAGACTGCCGAGCCAGTAGAGGAGAAGGAGGAGGATGAGGAGAAGAAGGAGGAAGAGAAGGAGGAAGAGAAGCAGGAGACTACCGCTGAAGAACCAGTCATTGTAGAGCCAGTTGCCACCGAGCCAGTAGCTGAGCCACTTGCCTCGGAAGAAGCTACTTCCGAGCCAGTTGCCACGGAAGAAACTACGTCCGAGCCAATTGCTTCTGAACCTGTTGCTTCTGAGCCTGTTACATCCGAACCGGTCACCACGGAAGCTGCCTCGGACGCCCCCTCTAGTAATCCCGTCGAAAACACTACACCAACCAACAGCGACGATCTGTTCGGTGGCGCCGCCACTGACGACTTCATGAGCAGTCTCCAGAAGTCCAAGGACAACGACGAGATCGCCGGTCTGAATGCACAGGTCAAGGAGATGGCCGAGGAGATCAAGAAGCTCAAGTTCATGAACATGGAGCAGGAAACCACGATCGAGGAACAGGAGGCCGACCTCGAGGAGAACAAGATCGCTCTGCAGAAGGCTGCCGCCAGTCTTGACGCCGCCAACAATGAAATCGCCCAACTCAAGGCGCAACTGCAGGAGGCCCAGGCCAACCAGGGCTCCCAGAACCAGGCATCCTCCCTCCAATTCGCACAGTTCAACAACGCTGGCACACCTCCTCCACAACAGGCACAGCCACAGCCCATGTACGACCGCAACACCGGTTCGCAGATCGTCCAGACGCCCGTGGTCGACCGTGTCATGCTGGACAAGTGGCGCAACTGGAACATCGATATGACCTCGTGGAGAAGCATCGGCTCTGGGCCAGTCATCGAGTTCTAATTAAAGGTATATACACGAACATACAAACACGCAACCATAATATTAACGTACTCCATATTGAAGTGTAGGAAGAGGACAGAGCAGTGGTGCTAGTGCGAGCTCAGGATCCCGCTGGCACAATGCGATTCATGCCGGATTCCTACTTCTTGCTGGAGCCAAACGAGCCAAACCCCATTATCCTTGCCATGTCAGACTGCTCTTCTTGCTGTGCCGCCTTCGCCACGACAGGCTTCTTGACGGCCTTTTCCTTGGGCTTCTCAGCATGTTGCTTCACGAACCGCTGGATCTCCGTCTCGTATGCCTCTCTAAACTCCTCAATAGGAACGTCGTCGTTATCTCTGGCGTCCAGCACCAGAGGCTCCCCGAAGACCTGCTCGAACCTGACCGCGTGGCTCCTGTGGTTGAGGTGGTCGATGTACTGCAACGTGTCCTTGAACGTGAGGTCGCAGAGCTCGCAGTAGAACCCGAACTGCTTCCCGCGCTTGTGCGAGGAGACGCTTGCCGCTGAGACGAGTGTCCTGTGGTTCACGCCCGCGGTGCTGGCTGTCTGCATCAGGGCATGGTAGTCCGTGTACTTCCTCTTGAGCTGCGCGAGTTCATCGTCTGTGAAGGAGGGCCCGTCGCTGGCGGTGCTGGTGCCGACGTAGTCCTCGCGGTTCCACGTGCGTCTTCCGAAGGACATGGGCGTGCTGTGTTGCGCCTCACTTTTACTCCTGGCGATGGCGTTGCGTATATATATCCGTGTTGTATTACGTAGTATACAAGTTTTGCATGGCGCGGATGCGAATCCGAGCCGCTGCGGGGAGGGGTAATTGCCATACTAACAATTCATCACTAGTACAACACGCTTGCCTTCTCAAAAAGCTGGTCTACGACCTTGTTGAGCTCTCCGACGAGCTCCAATGCGGAGTCGTACGTGGCGTCCGTGTGTGGGGTGTCGTAGACGTACAGCCAGCCGTTGCCCTGGTCTAGTACGCCGAAGAAGACCTTGTCTAGGATCATCTGCGAGAGCTTCCCCTCGACCTGCTGTGCGTCGAGGCCGATCATCTTTGAGATGTGCGATATCTCGACGCACTCGAATGGCTCGATGATCTTGCACAGGTTGGACTCTAGCAAGGTGTCGTAGAGGGCGTTGAAGTGGGAGCGGACGAGGTCGTCTGCGCGGAGCTCTGCCTGGTACGTCGTGAGCGCGGCGTTGAACTCCTGGAGGGAGCGGTTGTTGTACGCCTCGGCGACTGCCTTCATTGCGTCGATGCCGCGGGACTGGTACGTCTCGCGGGTGTACTTTGCCGCGAGGATGGTCTTCACGTCGTCGATGAGGTTGAGCATGATCTTTGTGAGGAGCATGTAGTTGAGCACCTGGCAGGCGCAGTCGTAGGACTTTGGCGTGGACAGGTTGTGGAACGCCTCGAAAGCCTCGTAGAAGTAGGAGTACGCGGTCTTGTAGTCCTTGTCCTCGCAGTGTAGTATACCGCTCATGAGATCGAGGTCGGCGACCGTGGCGGTGGGGCAGTATATGGAGTTGGCGGCTGTGCGGGATGCAGTGAGCGCTGCCTTGGCCTTTGGCAGGTTGCGCAGCTTGTGGTAGACTTTGGCCTCCAGCAGGTGCACGTCCACGAGCGATGGCTTGTCGTCGAGCTTCTTGAACTGGGAGAGCAACGTGCCGATGAGCTTGAGTGCCTCGTTGTAGTTGGTGTCCTGGTACTGCAGCGCGGCGAGCTTCAACGTAAGCGAGTGGCTGAGGAAGACACGCTTCTCCCTGTCCGCGAACGCAATGGCGTCCCTGCACACAGCGATCTGGTCCTGCAGGGAGTCCGGGACCCCAGCAAACTTGTCGATGAGTGCGCGGAGCACCTTGGCAGTCTTGGCCTTGGCCAGGGCCGCCATATAGTCCGTGGACTGCGGGATGAAGTTGCGCAGCTTTGCGGCGTTGTGCTGGGCGACGTATATGTCTGCTAGCTCGAGCACACATGCCTCCTGCTCGTTCTTGAGGGCGTCGGGGGAGGCGTGCGAGAGGTCGCGGGCGAGCAGGTGCTGGTACGCGGCCTCGGCGCCGGCGTAGTCCTTGGCGGCGGCGAGCTTTCTGGCGTCGGCGAGGGACATCGTGAGGGGAGTGTGGTGGGGATATGTAGTGGTGATGTAGTAAGGGAGCTGTGTCAGCACCCTGTTATATACGCTGTGCCCTTCCCTGCTCCCCTCCCTCTTGAGCGCCCGGCGCGGGTGGCAAAACGCGCGATATCGCGGCGTACGACGCGGGTTAGCCGCCGAGAGTGCGCGGAGGGCAGAGGGTGTGGAGGGTGTGGAGTATTACAATGTATACAGGGTATAGATAGGGCAGTGTGTATTCAGCGCAGAGTGGGAGCACTTCAGGGTTCAGAATGAAGAGGGTATATAGGGTATATAGGGTATACAGGGTATACAGGGCATATGTACTGCAGAGGGAGTGTAGAGCGGTCTATGTATAAAACAGGGTATTGCTAGGATACAGACCAGTGTACATAGAATATGCCATGAGATTCACGTAGCGCATATGCAGGTGAGCAAGTGCAAGAAATTGACAATTTACAGGGAGGGTATATAGCTGTATACACACTTCATAAATAGAGCAGGGTTAAAGCATCGTATACAGAGTGCAAGAAATACGTGTGGTAATGTATAAATAGGGTATATGAAGTGTATAAGCAGGGTATGGGGAGGGTATAAACAAAGCATAAAGGTGTGTAGAGCAGGGTATACAGCAGGGTATACAGCAGGGTATACGGACCACACACGGTGGACAAGGCAGTGCACACAGGAGGGTAGAGCACCACAGGGCACATCCACGGTACAGAGCGCCACAGGGCATAAGCAGCACAAAGCACCACAGGGAAATTGGGGTGCAGAGCAGGGGTGCACACAGAGTACACGGGGGAGGGAACACTGCAGGGCGTGGAGGCACAAGCAAGGCATCGGGGTAGAGCAGAGCACAGCAGGGTGCAGTGCAGACCACTGCGGGATGCAGAGAGGGCACACAGCACAGGCAGTGCACGGGGTGATTGGAGTATCAGCGCATTGGGGTAGACCCCCCAGGGCACTACAAGGGACCGTGAGGGCATCACCGCCGCACAGCAACTCCCGGCCACAAACAGAACTGCAACCCCCAACGCAGCTTTGCCGCCCAGCGTCCAGCGCCGCCGGCAGCGCCCGCGCGCGCTAAACGACGCGACAACGCGCAGCGCAGCGTGGAGCGCGCAGCGTGGCCGCAGTATATATACACGTATACACACACGCATCTACATACACATACACATACACAGCACACCAATCACCTGTGTTCGTCGCTTCGCTCCTCACACACACACAATGGCATCCGAGAAGCCCCCGGTCGATGCCGCCCCCTCGAATTGCGACCCCGTCGTGGCGCCCGACCTGCGCCAGGGCCCCGTCCGCGCGTACCTCGTCTCTGAGCCGGACGCCTCGCTCGCCGAGCGCCGCTCCCTGCACTCGCTCAAGGAGCGGGTGCTCGTCGTGCTGCTTATTGCGTTCACCGCCGTGGTGAGACTGCCCGGGCTCTCCTGGCCCGCCTCCGTCGTCTTCGACGAGGTGCACTTCGGCGGCGAAGCCGCCGAGTACATCAACGGCGACTTCTTCATGGACGTGCACCCTCCGCTCGCCAAGATGCTATATGCAGGTGTCGCCTCCTTGGCCGGTTTCAAGGGCGACTTCACCTTCGACAACATCGGCGATGTCTACCCTCCCACCGTGCCATACGTCACCATGCGTCTCTTCTCTGCCACTCTCGGTGCGCTCACCGTCGTGCTGCTGTACTTCACTCTGCGCGCCTCCGGTGTGCGTGTCTTTGTCGCGTGGCTTGCCGCGCTCTGTTTCGCCATCGAGAATTCGTATGTCACCATCTCCCGCTACATCCTGCTCGACGCCCCGCTCATGTTCTTCATCGCGGTCGCCGCCTACAGTTTCAAGAAGTACGAGGTGTTCCCCACGGGGTCCGTGCGGTCCTACAAGTCGCTGCTCGCCACGGGTATCGCCCTGGGTTTCGCTGCCTCCGCCAAGTGGGTCGGTCTGTTCACTGTTGCGTGGATCGGCCTGCTGTGCATCTGGCGTCTGTGGTTCATGATTGGTGATTTGTCTAGGCCAGTTGCGACTACTGTGCGCTCTGCCGTGGCGAAACTAGTGTGTCTGCTCGCAGTGCCCTTCGCGCTCTACCTCTTCTTCTTCAAGCTGCACTTCGACACGCTCGTCAACGACGGTTCCGGCGCCTCGTTCTTCTCCTCAGAGTTCAGGTCCACGCTAAAGGGAAACACCATCCCACAGGGTATCCCCGCGGACGTCGGTGTCGGCTCTGTGCTCAGCCTCCGCCACGTCGGCACCGCCGGCGGGTACCTCCACTCCCACCCATTCAACTACGAGACCGGCTCGGGACAGCAGCAGATCACCCTGTACCCACACATCGACGACAACAACAACTGGCTCGTAGAGCTCAGCACCACCCCGGGAGTCACCTTCCCAGACTTCCAGAACCTCACCGACGGCGCAATCATCAGATTGCTCCACACACAGACTCACTGCAGACTGCACTCCCACGACCACAAGGCGCCCGTCTCTGAGAACGCTGACTGGCAGAAGGAGGTTTCGTGTTACGGATTCACGGGGTTCGAGGGCGACAACAACGACAACTGGATCCTCGAGATCGACAAGAAGCGCTCCACGCCGGGCCCAGCCCAGGAGCGCGTCATCGCCCTGGAGACTAAGTTCAGACTGAAACACATGGTCAGCAACTGCTACCTCTTCTCCCACGACACAAAGCTCCCCAAGTGGGGGTTCGACCAGCAGGAAGTCTCATGCGCCACCACCGGTAGATACCCGCTCACCCTATGGTACGTCGAGAACAACTCCCACCACGAGCTCCCCGCCGACGCCAGACGCGTCTCCTACAACAAACCAGGGTTCTGGGGCAAGTTCGTCGAGTCCCACATCAAGATGTGGACCGTCAACAAGGGCCTCGTCGACACCCACGTATACCAGTCCCTGCCAAAGGACTGGCCTTTCTTGCGCCGCGGTATCAGCTACTGGGGCAACGACCACCGCGCCGTCTACCTGCTGGGTAACGCCATCGAGTGGTGGGCCGTCTCCGCGTTCATCCTGCTGTTCGCCGTCGTGTGCGCCGTCGAGCTCGTCGCGTGGCAGCTAGGCAAGCCCATCCTACAGGACAAGCACGTCTTCAACTTCCACGTCCAGGTCGCCCACTACTTGCTCGGATTCCTCGTCCACATCGGGCCTTCCTTCCTCATGCAGCGCCAGATGTTCCTCCACCACTACCTCCCAGCCTACTACTTCGGCATCCTCGCCTTTGGCCACGCCCTTGACATTGTCGTCTCCTTCGTCTTCAGGAACAAGAAGGTCGTCGGCAACGCCCTCGTCGTCGCTTTCTTTGGTGGATGCTTCTTCTTCTTCAATGCATACAAACCACTGATCTACGGCCTGCCATGGACTCAGGAGCTGTGTGAGAAGTCCCAGTGGCTCTCCGGGTGGGACTACCACTGCGGCAGCTTCCTCGAGAATTTGGACGACTACAACAACTACAACATCACCGGCACTTATGTCGATGGCACCGCCGCTAGTGATCTGCCTGTGAGCACGAACGCCGAGCCTCTGCAGGTCGACACCCCACCACAGCAGGAGGAGTTCCAGCAGCAGCAGGAACAAGAACAGGTTGCCTTCCAAGAGCAAGAGCAGCAAGAGCAGGTTTTGCAGGAGGAGGCCGCCCCCGTCGAGATCATCGAGGAGGAGTATGCTGAGCCTGTCGACGAGGAGATCCAGGATATGCCAACCCCTCCTCCCGTTCAGGACGAGGAGCTCCACGCGGTCGAGGAGGAGGAATCCTTCGAGGACATCGTCAACAAGGAGGGCTTCAACCGCTTCGTCGACGAGTTCGGTAACGAGATCGACATCGAGGAGGTCCAGCGCATCATGGCCGCCCAGGGAAGCGCTGTAAAGTTCGAGCAAAAGACTATCGAGGTCTGAGCACGGACGCCTCATGCGGGTCCTTTCCGCATCTATGTACAGTAAACAAACTTATATACCGTTACGCAATGAAACTCTTCATCTGAATTGGATTAATTATTGGAATTGAATCCATGAACACAACGCAACTGTTTTGTTCTATGTGACGTTAACTGGAAAGAAAGTTTGTATTTTGCAAACGTTCTGAATATGTACAAATTTCTATAGAAAATATTGGACGCTATTCAACGGTTTAGAAGTGAAGTCCTTAAAATGATTTGGGCAAGATTAGAATTGACAGTTCGATCAACGTTATAAATAAAAAAGTTTTAATACCATACTCAGTACTAACTATGGATTCAAGCTTATCATATATAAACTAGTTGTCATCAATATCCACTAGCTGATAGACCAGTTTCCATATTTCTTAAGGACATATCTAAAGAAAATTAATTAAATACATAGATTAAATTTTGCTTTCTTCAAACATTAGAAAATTCTTCTTTCTTCATTTATTTAGATTAATTGGCAAGAAGTATGAAGCTTCTAAATCTGATCTAGGATTCGTAGAACAAACTGCAATCTCAATATCCTTCTACCATTTGAATCCAAGGAATTTACTACTCTATCAAAGGTTATTTCTGGATTGGAATAATTGGTGAGAGACTTCTGAGTGAATATATGCGTGCGACCGGAAATGTGTCAGTCATAAGCACATATCCACTTCCATTCATGCATTTATCCTCTGGTTGACTCCGAATTATTCGCAGTATCTTATTTAAGATATGTAACTGGAGTTCACTGTGATAGAGAACAAGAGACGCATTACAATTTAAAAGCAATGAAGACTAACTCAGACTTCAGACCATGATATATTCAATGTTGCATCAGTATGTCTGTAAGCTTGGAACAGATGATCATTGTCCGTCCAACATACAATTGTCCCAACGCATCCTTCAAAATGTCCCTGTCCAATCTTCAAAATGTCCTTGTCCAATCTTCAAATTGTCCCTGTCCAACTTTGAAAATGTCCTTGCCCATTCTATAAAATGTCCCTACCCATCCTTTAAAGTGTCCCTGCCCACTGCAACTCAGCGACGACTCTTCAAATTTCGGCGCGCCGCGTCGATATCGCTGTGGACGGCAGCGCAACGCGAAAGACGAGAACTTACTGACGTGTTCGTCCGGGACGTGTTGATGGCAACAGGAAACAGAGGCAGCGGCCGGAGGGCCAGTCCGCTGTTGCTTGGTGCAGCCGGATGGGTTATATAGGTGGGTTGCAGTGTATTCCATTATCAATTGAGGTTGGCTTGTAGTCTTTGTCTTCAGAAGGAACGTTCAATTGACCAGAACATTCCTTCGACTTCCCTTGTTGTTGTTTTCATACACACTCCCCTGTGCTATATTTCTGTTTGCTGTTAGTGAAATCCACTTGCCACGTTACGTTCTCTCTGAATTATACACCTGGCCATTGAATAGCGCTCACGCAAGATATACAACACACAAGAACATAGAGATACATCGGAAAAGATGTCCGGAAAGAAGGTCAAGGGCGCTGCTGCCCAGGCCTCCGGTCCTGCTGCCGCTGAGATCGAGATTAAAGAGGGTCCAGTGAGACCATACATCGTGGTAGACCCATCCAAGACCCTCCAGGAGAAGCGTATGCCCCGCTCGCTAGTCGAGAGGGGTCTCGTGGTGGTGCTCATCGCTGTCGCCCTCGCTGTCCGCTTCCACAAGCTCGGCTGGCCCAACAGCATCGTCTACGACGAGTCCCACTACGGTTCCCTGATCACCAAGTACATCAACGGTGACTTCTTCCTCGATGCTGAGCCACCTTTTGCCAAGCTTTTCTTCACCATGGTCGCAAAGAGCGCCGGTTACGAAGGAAACTTCAAGTTCGGCCAGGTCACTTCCCTATACAACGGTAAGATTCCATACGTCGTCCTAAGAACCATGTCTTCGATGCTAGGTCTATTCACTGTTATCCTATCCTACCTCACTCTGCGTCTGTCCGGTGCCAACATGTTTGTTGCCTTCGGTACGGCCCTCGCGTTCATCTTCGAGAACGGTGTTGTGACCACTTCGCGTCTGATTCTTCCAGACTCCGTCGTCCTATTCTCCATTGCCCTTGCTGTCTACTCCTTCAAGCGCTCTGGTCTGTACGACGATGCCTCCTGCCAATCCTACAAGTGGACCGTCATCTCTGCCGTCTCTGCTGGTGCCGCCTCCTCTTCCAAGTTCGTCGGTATCTGCACCGTCGCCTGGTTGGGTCTTCTATGCATCTGGAGATTCACCTTCATGATGGGTGACCTTTCCAGACCAGTCTGCAAGGCCGTCAAGCACACCCTCATCAAGGGCGGTATCTTCGTTGTCGCCCCAGTCATCGTCTACATGCTCTCCTTCTACGCCCACATCGCTCTGCAGACTACTTTCGCCGAGGACGCCGAGTACATCTCCTCCGAGTACCAGTCCTCCCTGGTCGGCAACAACGTGCCAAAGGACATCAAGGCCGAGGTCGGCGTCGGTTCCGTCATCACCTTGAAGCACACCGGCAGCACTGGCGGCTACCTTCACTCCCACCCCGAGAACTACCCAGCTGGTTCCGAGCAGCAGCAGATCACCCTGTACCCATTCGTTGACGAGGGTGACGACTGGACCATTGAGCTGTACGACAAGCCTGGTGAGATCCTTGTTGACTTCCAGAACCTGACCGACCGCACCAAGATCAGACTCCTGCACAAGACCCACTGCAGACTGCACTCCCACGACCACAAGGCCCCAGTCTCCGAGAACGCCGACTGGCAGAAGGAGGTTTCTTGTTATGGTTACCAGGGCTTCGAGGGTGATCCAAATGATGACTGGGTTATTGAGATCGACAAGGACGCCTCCACTCCTGGCGCCGCTCAGGAGCGTGTCAGAGCTATTGAGACCAAGTTCAGACTCAGACACGCCATGACCGGTTGTCTGCTGTTCTCTCACCCAACCAAGCTCCCAGCCTGGGGTTTCGAGCAGCAGGAGGTCAGTTGCGCCTCCTCCGGTATCGACTCCCTCACCCTGTGGTATGTCGAGCAGAACGACAACTTCCTGCTGAAGGAGGACGCCGAGCTCATCTCCTACCCACAGCTATCTTTCCTACAGAAATTCGTTGAGCTGCACAAGAAGATGTTCTTCATGATGAAGAAGCTAGATGCTCCACACCCAGCCAGCGCTTCTGCCCTAACCTGGCCAACTATGCTGCGTGGTATCGAGTACTGGAGTGCTAACCACAGAAACGTCTACTTCCTAGGTAACGCCACCCTGTGGTGGTCCGTGTCTGGTATGCTTGTCGCTTACGGTTTGTTTGCCGTTGTTCAGCTGCTCAGATGGCAGGTGGGCAAGCCAATCCTTCAGTCTGTTGAGGCCGTCGACTTCCACATGGAGACTGTTCAATACCTGCTTGGTTACGCCGTCCACTTCGTTCCTTTCATCTTCATGGGTAACAACCTTTTCATCTCCGCCTACATCCCAGCTTACTACTTCGGTATCCTGGCCCTAGGTCTTGTTCTGAATTCGCTGGTTACCATCACCTTCAAGGGCAGATCCCACATCGGCTACGTCCTGCTTGCTCTCTTCGTCACCTCCGTCGTCTACTTTTTCAACGACCACAAGCCTCTGGTTTACGGTACTGAGTGGACTCGGGACCTGTGCATCAAGAGCATCTGGACCTCCTCCTGGGACTACCCTTGCAAGAACTACTTCGGCAACTTCCAGGAGTACAAGGCCTTTGAGCTTCCAGAGAAGAGTCCATTCACTCAGCTAGAGACCCACATCTTCTCCCAGCCAAGAAACACCATTCTTGACCCAGTGGAGGAGACCCCAGCTGCTGCCCCACCAAAGCAGGAGGAGCCAGCCCAGGACCCAAATGTCCCAAGCGAGGAGAGAGTCGCCCAGCAGAACGCCCAGCTGGAGGACATCATGAACAAGCCTGGTGACAAGGTCTTCAAGGATGAGTTCGGTAACATTCTGGACCCAGAGGAGGTCAAGAAGATCATGGCTGAGCAGAATGCTGTTATCAAGGAGAGCATTGTCGAGAGAAAGAGCTCATAATCTGTGTGACGAGTTCTGCTAAATCAGAACGCATTGCAATTGAGCCTTTACCTTAAAAGCGTCTTTCCACTATATATACACATAAAATTCAGACCACATCTGGCCCTCTAAATAAAGTACAAGTAATCATATATCATATTAGTAAATCCAATAGAGGATAATGGATCGCACGAGACATTGGTTCCTGGAAAGTCTGTTATTCGAGTTATCTTGAGTGAACACGTGATGTCAACTTTTTATGCGGGACCAGCGCCGAAAAAACAACGGTAGTGGAACGAACACCAGACGGTGGCCTAACGCAATCGTTCACGATACAAGACGGTTGGTCTATACAACACTTCAAGCGCCCGTGAGGTGATTCATAAATCCCAAATACAGCAACACATCTCTCAATAACAAAATGGTTAATGAAGGTTGTATTCCAGAGTCGGAATTTCTGGTGAAAGCCGGTGAGTACATCAAGGCCGCGAATGAGAAGCACATTTCCGTGCGCCTTACTGTGAAAAGACTAGTCAAGAAGGACGAGGTTGACGGTAATCCAGAGTTTGACCCAACGAGAAACCCTGTCTTTGATGTTTCCAAGGTGTCTTCTTTGAACAGCAAAGTGAAGAACAACTCGGACTCAAAGTACCCATTGCTAATAAGACTCTCCTATGGGTCCCATGGCAAGAAGACCAAGTGTTCTTCAGTTATCGATTCTACCAATCTCGATAAGTTCTGGCAGGATTACTCCAATATCGCCAAGAGTGGAATGAACGGTCTTGTCAAGAAGAAGAAAAAGAAGGCCAAGAATGCCAACTCAAAGGATAAAAAGAAGAAGTCGCAGAGGGCGCAGAAATAGACACTGTTCTGCGATAGGTTCATGAAATTTAGCATACAACTTTTACATAATAAATATGGCATATGCTCACAGGACTATATGTATGATGTAATAATTTAATCTTATTTGATATAAAAATAAGGGTCGATGAAGTGATGTATATGTTTGACGATGACAGTGCCAATGATTATGCCGT
The DNA here is from genome assembly GCA_037102785.1 of Maudiozyma humilis. Lineage (NCBI taxonomy): Eukaryota > Fungi > Ascomycota > Saccharomycetes > Saccharomycetales > Saccharomycetaceae > Maudiozyma > Maudiozyma humilis. The sequence goes on along the minus strand of BTGD01000001.1, from coordinate 661,108 downwards.
TATTCCTCCGTAGAATCGATATCTTCAATAAGAATATTACCAGAGGGGAAAATCGCATCGCAGTCCTTGATAAGACAATCCGGTTCTAACTCCACCCTTGGAACAGGAGATATCAGTAAGAAGTCATACTTATAGACAAAGCCTGTGGGAGGTTCGGTATGTTCAGGCAACGAGTTGGCTTCGTCCATAATCCCAGATTGGTACAGCGCCACGAAGGCATATATCTCCTCAATTGGTAAATCGGCATCGAACTTTCTAATAATCCTTTGGTTATTTTCAAATCTTATAGCAATTCTGCTTGTATTCTCAGATGTGCTAGGTTCAGGATGGAGTTTATGTAATCTTGATATTAGCCATTCTCTATTCATTCTATCCTGGTTCTGTTCGTATTCTTCGGCACGTCTGGTTTCTTCTCTCACCCGATCTCTTTCTTGATCACGTCTTAACGATTCCCTAAATCTTGAATCCTGTTGGCCTCTGATTAATCTTTCCATTTCTGCGTTTTGTCTCTGTTGAGCAACCTGTACAAGTTTCCCATGGTTTTGCTGGAGCTGTCTCTCGAATTTAACTGGATCATAGTTGTCTATTGAACCACTTGCACTGGCAACAACTTCAGCCTTCCTTCCACTTCTCACCATTACAACTGCGAGATATGGATATCGCCTTATTTTCCATGAGTTAGCAACTTGTAGAGCCTCGGCTGTAGTTATGTCAGCCATCCAGACCAGACCTTCGTACTTCTTGATTAAGTTTACAAAGCGTTCAGTGCAAAGAATCTCGTTTGGAAACGACATGGCATCATCTAGAAGTGGATCGTGTAGGTAAATGAACCCATATTTACATTGTTTGGAACAAGCTTCCAGAAGGCTTACAAAGCTGGATTTTAATTGCTCTGCGCCAATAATTCCATTCTCCCTATTATAGACAGATCCGAAATTATATGCAGGTGTGTCTGGCGAAGTTAAGGATGTGACAGATCTAGATGATAGTGATTCCAATAGCATATCAAAATCCTGTGTGTGGGACGATGTATATTTCCCTCTGTTATAGAAAGCCGATATCTTAAGGAATCTATCAATGAATGAGATACTTGATAGCAGCACACTTAGAATAAACGATAACAATAAAAGGGGGAGACGCAATATCATGATGATAACGAGATTCTTTGCTCTATTGGGTTGCCCAAATTCCATCTGTGTTGGGCGCAGGTAGCCATTTATCGCTTGGGGATCATTAGTGAGTGAGGAATCCTCTGTGGGGAATCCACCTGGGACGGAGTTCTCATTATTGTTGCTGGGGGGATCCCGATATCCTAAAACACTCATTCCAAAGAAGCGGTGGGCTCGGTGTGCTTCTAGGTAGACTGGTGGTTGTGTACTCGCTGCTGTAGTTCCTTTCTACCTGTTCGTATAGCCTTTTAAACTTATGTTCCTATTTTTTCTACTAAGCGCATCCACGATCACGCAATGGGTGTCACCCTTGATGCAAAGGCACGACTTCTATAATTCAAGGTACAATATCTAATGCTAATCGTATATTTGATAGGTACATACATATGTTTCTTATAAGAGAACGATTTTATATTCCTCCTATTTTTTGTGCGTTACAAAATGATCATGAAACTTATTCAAAGAATCTATTGGCAGACCATAAATAGGGCTAATTGGAATCAAGTTTGCCGAGTTTTCCACATTCTTTCTTTGAGTTGAAGTAATAGCGAATGGATTATCAGTACGTGAGTCTTTAAATGAGAATGAACTCTCTGCGTACGCCAGGCCCAGCAATACGTAATTTGTGTGATAAAAATCAGGACTCTTGCCGGGCTTGTCTCTAAATCCTGGTCTTTCATCAGATTGACAACAGTTCAAGATGTAACGTTGTAAAGCACTCTTGTCCAGGCACTCCACTCCGGTAAGTGCCTCAATCATGGCTGCCGTAGCGCCGACCCAGAAACTGTAGCATCCATCAACAAGTTTATTGTTCCTTCCAGATAACCCCATTTCTTCGTTATACTGTCTAGCACTACACCACTCCATTAGTCCTTCGATATCTATCAGGTCGGATCTCCCAAGTATGAATAAACTGGCAACAGCACAGAATGTGTAGCCGCCGTGTGCCTCATCCCCAACTGGAGTACCGCCATACCCTCCTTCGTATGTCTGGCAGCTTTCGAGATATTCGGCGACACCAGCAGTTAGTTCGTCAGTCATTATACCAAGCATAGATGCAACACTTAGCGCACAATATGTTCCTCGGGTATCTGTTTCTCCAACAGGGTTACATGTAATGAAGCTATTATCTGGCTGTTTGAGTGAAAGTAGCCAGTCGTATATGGCTGGTTTATTGATTTCATCCCAGCAGCCGTCGATGTTGTCACATAATGAGAGAGCGTTGATTGCAGCATATGTCCCCGCGATATGTGGTAGTTGACCCGAGCCGCCTCCAAAAGGTCCCTTCTCAGGAGAAATCGTGAACAGCTTGTTGACTATTTTGCGCTTGAGCTCATCATCTATCGATGAAGGTTTGACAGTAGCCAGTGAATTTGCGATCCAATACACCATCCATGGTTGAGATGCATCTAGAGCTGTCATTTGTGGTGGAAATTGGGCTGTCGATGCATAGTTAAGGTATTGCATCATAGAGTCTCGGTGGAATGAGCTTAATTCCCCTTCGAGGAGATCTTGGCACATGTCGATGACTTCATTCCTGTCAATGGTTGTCTCCGTTTCAAGCTCCTTCATTATTAATTCAATTGGCTCCTCTTGTACGATTTCAATTGGCTCTCTTTTCCTACCTAGCAGATTACTGTTAATATACTGCACCCTTTTGCTATTCTTATTTGACATTATAGCAAGGGTATAATTAGTGAAAAGTAAAAAATATGCTTAATATTTCTGATGGGAATATGTACAGTGGTGTAGCGAGGTAAGTACTGCTGAGAAGCGTGATATCCAAAGGAGTGCACTTGTCGAAACTTAGGGGTGTGTCCTTTCTTGGAGGTATTGTTATTTTCTCCTTGAGAGATGGAACGTCTCCCTACTGAAGAACGGTGGGGCTGGCGTTGTTCTAAAAACGAGGTTTTCCTTGCCTCTATTTTTCTACGGTGTTTTCTTAGAGTTTGAACCTCAAATGTGTCGATAGTGCTTATTACTGAAACAGAGGTATATTCTACCAAATTTGGACTACACGATTTTGTTTATGTGTCTTTTTGTGTCCTTTGAATAACTCGGCAAGGAGTATCATCTTAGCCTTATAATATTCATCTAAAACTATTGTAAAAGGTGTGTATATTCAAGTATGATTCATTAGAAATCATGTTGTGCTAAAAGTACATCATGGTTCGGTTTCTTAATATAAACATTAGGGTAACTGATATTATAGTACAGAGGTCAGATACTGGGTTACTTGTATTCTTCTTTATTGACTAGTGCTTGGAACACCCATCTTGGCTCCTTGTTCGTGAAAGCTGCGGCCAATAAATAAAGGATGGCCGCTTCCAAAAATGCACTGTCATTTCCACCTGAACTTCAAGTTACCCAATATAACAGTATCTTCAAGGAGAGGGTATATCCGTAAATATACATGTGTCTGATAAGTCATCTCCATAAATGAGCAACAATGTCCATGAGAATATCTAAGAAACAGGTATTGTCCGATGAAATCAATGATACCCCAGACAATATTGAAGGACCTCCACAGGGTTGGCTTCAAAAGGCGTTCTTCTATTGTACACTAAGTCCTTCTGACTTACAACTAGTTATATCGGAACACATTGAGTCTATTGATTGGGATAGTAGAGCAGAAAGTATAGCTCGTCCCCTAGGAATGTTTGCAACGTTCGTATTTTATATGTTACGGCTTGTCCAGGACAGCGTCGTCAAGCCAGCCTATTATAAGAATAGTGCAGATAAGGACGCATTTGATCTCTCGAAGTCAGAAACACTTCAAGGAATGTCAAGCCTAAGCAGGTATTCGAACTCTAAGATCCAGGTAGAGAAAAGAAGAAACATCATGTTCAATACCATTGATTCTACAATCACATGTGTGCTTGTTTGCATGGTTCTGATGAATATGCGGATAGCATATCAATTTCTCTTTAATCAGTACAGGTCATATTCTTTGTTTAATTTCGACCCTGAAGTGGATTCACCAAATTTGACCAAAAGATCACTCACAGACCTCTCCAAAAGTTACTTGAAGGATATGGGAAAGAAGGGACTTTGGTCGATGATAAAATACTTCATTTTAATGAAGGTAAACAAAGAAATGATGGATAGGGAATTAAATGATAAATATTTCTACACATTGAATAAGTGGAGTCCAACAAAATTTACGACGCAGCTATTCATACATTTTAACCCGGTTAACGTCTGCTTCCTGTGGTTAACAAATGTATCATTTGCTTCTTTCCTGCTCGTGATGGTTATTTGGACAGCATTTCGGTTTGTGATCCAAGATAGGTATGAGGTCAGACTTACCGATGAATCTATAATTACAGCAGCCTTGGTTGATCAAATGAACAAGAAGATGATCCAAAACAGAACGAATAAACATTATCAGAATGTTCTCGTTGATGCAACAAATAAGCGGACGCCATTCGTTAGATTTGAACCAGCCATTACGCATAATCCTATTTTCCAGACGCATTCGCTAAATGGTGACCTGATTAGAGAACGATTTAATAGGAAAATACATCAATTTGAGGATGTGTCAGATGACACCATAACAAAGAATACGATACCGAATTCAAGGTCGTCTCCATAGGTTCAGATAAGAACATTAGTAGTTTACCAGAATTAATGTGCATTCGTATTGAATTTTTTATAGTCCTCTCTCATTTTAACATAGCCTAGGTGAACCTTGCCCAGGAAATGGTCTGCAAGTCGTCTGTCAGTATCAAGACGGGAAAGGTATGCACCACACACTTCACATACTTGGAGTTTCTGTTGTGAGCTCTGTCCTATGTTTTCGGTTATATTCTTGACTTTTTCTGCAGTAGTTTTCTTTAATTGAACAGCTTCTTCCAACTTGATGGATTGCTGCATGGCCTCCATTACTTTGTTATTGGATATCAGTGAATCGATCTCCTGTGTTATTAGTACTATCTGTGTATCGACATCGTCGAGGGCCTTTGTAGCACTTTTGATCTTCTCTCGTTCTTCTTTGGTATGTTCTAGCTTTTTCAGCGCCACCACGATCTGTTCATTACAATCATTGATAAATTTTGAGAGAACTAAGAAATACTCTTTCTCAAATGCAGGATACCTCTTTCCCTTCTTGTGGTCACGATCGTATTGTAACTTAAATTTAGGAATATGAAGTTGTGGGCATTTACCTATGCTCTGTTTCGTACCTTGGAAGAGATCATAGGGGCATTCTCCCACCAGGAATGATTTGCATAATCGTGGATCTGTTATCCCGAGCTCCTGTTTATTGTTTCTGCTTCTCCCTTCGTACCTACTGGTGATGGTAACGTTTCCCATCAACTGCTGGATTAGTTTCCTCTGCTCATCAGCTGGAGTGGCGGCTTTTGCAGACATGTTCCTTTATGGTTTGGAATATTGATCCCTTTTAGTGATATGTGGTCACTTATAATGACTTAGGATGGGATGCGTGGTGATTTCTAAGGAAGGTTTGGACTCTACAGATGCCTCTTTCTTGAAATTTTCCTCAAGGGTCATCTACAAATTTTTGTTATGCGCGCTCCCAAAGAATGGCTAGAGGGCCATGAAAATTGGATATTGGATTATAACAGTCCACAAAAGTGTCGCAGTTAAATTTATATATTTAGAGCTTACAATTTCTATAAAGAGAACACATTTAAAGGATTTAGCAATAGGTTCATACACATCATTATTAAAAATGGTTATCCGCAACATTATATACCAGGTGTTACAACAGGCAGAGGATATTTTAGGTGCAAGAAAGAGACTCCAACCGCAAACTGACATAGTGGTTATATTAGGTGGTACGAGTACATTATTTGGACAAAGATTATGTCAACTGCTAGTGCATAAATTCAAGACAACGCTGGTAAATGTCGACCGTCATGATGATCCTAGTTTACACAATGGAGGGCCATACTATTTTTTTCAGTGTGACTTTTCAAAAAGGGAATCGGTTAATGGGGCTCTTAAAAGTCTTAAAAGGAAAGGGTTGCGGTATACGGTACTGATCAATAATCTGAATGAATATATGGATAGTGCAGAGGGAAATGATACATTCCAGTACTGTACTTCTGTTTTTAATGCTCATCTAATCAATGTGATGATTTTTACCAGGACGTTTGTAACGCAATTGGTTCGGCCTGTAGATGATATTTACATCATTAATGTTACAAGGTATCAAGATACAAAAATTGGTGGTCCAAAGTATGCCACATACCATCAACTAGCGCAAGCGGGTCTGATACAGTATCATGATGGCCTTAGTTCAGAACTTCAATTAAAGGAAATAAATAATGGTAATGACTACAAGTCACTACTTGTTCATATTCCGATGGATAACAATCGTCGAGAAGAAGAGTACGCTTGTCAGGTATTGGAAATGTTACAGGAAGGTAGAAAGGGCGTTCAATATATTGGAGCAAATAGTTTTGGGATAATTATGCCGTATTACTGGATTAACTGTGTTCGCGATTTCTACACACTCTGTCGTTCTGAATGAGTTTGGATAGTGGCTCTGATAATAATCTTATAATTATAATTCATGTAGCAATTTTTTCTAAATATATTGCTTAGGTTGTCAGTGCGTGGTGATCTTAATGTGCTGACAAAAGAATAATAACTATATCGTCGTCTTCGAATGATGGTAATAATATTATGCATAGCAGAAATTGTCAATTGTTTCCAACACAGTTGGAAGGTCCATTATTGGAATGAGAAACCATTCTATATGTCGTTTGTAATCCTCACCTGTCCGATGGCAACCTGAACAATGTATTATACCCTTCCCATATTTCTTCCAAAACAGTTGGTGAAGACTGTTTTCTATATCTTGGAGGGTCATTTTCCCTCTGGCGTCATTGTAATACCCGCCGTTTTTGAAGCTCCGTAATGTGATGTCATGTCGAACCTCTCGCGCAGCATGTGAGTCTTTATTATTCTTCTTTTTCAGAGAAAGCTTACTCATCAACTTTGATAATTTATTTGCATCCCTCTCTGGTCTATTGGCATTTCTTATTAGGGTGTTTACATTGTCCATTGTGAGATTTACGATCTTAAAAGAGCACGATTGCTCCCACTCATTAAGTCGAAATTGAACATTTGCCTTGGTTGTCATTCCGATTTTGCATAATATTTCGTTTCTGTTGTTCCACTCCAGCCTCCTGTCAGAATTTTTGTGGGTAAGCACGGAATTGTCTAACTTCAACCACGAGAGTTCCTCGGTTGACCCGTTAACAAAACTGTTAAACAGTTTCTCATATGTGTAAATATAAATATAGCCTGGTTTACGAGGGTTGGGCTGTTGGATTGGCTTTATCGATGGATACAATCTAGGAGCATTTCCTTTGTTGTGTGAGTTGTCAAATGAGCCAGGTATATTCACCGTACGTGCATCTTTTCTTTGTTTACCATTTTTACCCGCCTGGTCTTTATGATATCGACAATAAGAGCCTTCCTTAACCTTGATTTTGCATGGGTTTCCGCTTAATGTGATACCTCGACAGTAAGTAGGGTATTGAGTCATGGGTCATGCCTGGTTCACCTTGTGCACCAAGGATATTGAAACATAACGTTTCTACTTCTGTCAATAAATCGATCAAGTTTGCTTTTTTTTTGTGAGTGTCCGCGGGATTCATTCTAGGGTGGTTTATTTTTTTCTGCCTGTGTAGCTGAGTCTACATATTGGAAGCCAGCAAAGGTCTTGGATTAAGGCTTTTGAAGAAATGGCGGGACTGTCAATCAAGATGATGAGTTACATCTCATTGGACAATTCCACCGATTACGAATATACTATGAATACCTGGTTTCCTGGCTTTGAAGCCCAAAATATCTATCATTGAGATTGAGCAAGAGTCATAAAATGAGAGGTAACAGTAATAGTGTCACAGCCACTGAGATGAGTTATAAACCGTCAGATTGGTGGAGTGGCTATGAAATCGGAAATATCGCAACAAAATTTCCGCAGGCTGCAGTTCCTGCTCGATGCTTGTTCATTTCTCTATTGTCGGACTGTTTTTTGCCGTTTTTTTGGGGGGACTCGGCCGATTCGATGCCGTGTGTCCTCCGGCGATGCCCTGGGGATCAGCCGTTGTAGGGGGCTAATTAGTTCAGCCTGCACCAGTCGGGCCAGGTGGTATTTAAACAATTGTTTGTCGGATTGTATAAGGAGGTACACTGGCTGCACCGTTTTTTATTAATTACTGTCGTAAATTTCTCATATTGTTTTCCCCTTACATACAATTGTCAAGTCGAGAATTGTAACTCCCTTAATTCCCTCTATCACAACCATTTTAACATGTTAATCACCGAATCCTACCAAGATGTTCCTACTAAGGACGGTACCACTCTGCGTGTGTATATCTACACTCCTAAGGTGAAGGGCTACCCAAAGGCCAAATTCCCTGGTGTGATCGTGTACAGTGAGATCTACCAGGTCACCGGTCCAGTCAAACGTTTCGGTCAGAAGATTGCCTCTGAAGGTTATGTCGTTGTAGCTCCTGCCATCTACCACAATTTCGTTGGTCCAGAGGCACTTGCCTACGATGTTCCAGGAACCGACAAGGGTAATCAATTCAAGATTGAGAAGCCTTTGGAGTCCTACGATGAGGACAATAAGCTATGTTGCGATGTCCTGTACGGTCTACCTCAATTCGATGGTAAGAAAATTGGCGCAACTGGTATGTGCCTGGGTGGCCACTTGGCCTTCAGAGCTCTGCTAGACAAGAGAGTTTCTTGTGCCACTTGTTTCTTCCCAACTGACATTCATCTCAAGAGTCTTGGCCTGGGTAAGAATGATGACACCCTAGAGCGTGTGTCAAAGGAGGTTACCAAGGATCAAGAATTGGTTTTAATTTTTGGTACCCTTGACACACATGTCTCCCCAGAAGGCAGAGACCTCATCAGAAAGACTCTGAGAGATAGCGGTGTCCGTTTTACCTTTTTGGAGATTCTGGACGCTCAACACGCGTTCATCCGTGATGAGTCCAGTAAGGGTAGATATGATGCTGCCATTACTCAGAGCTGTCTAGGTTTCATGTTTGAACAGTTCAACAGGAATCTGAAACTAGATCTCGGTGAATTCGAGGATGATAACAAGCCTCTGGAGCACGTATGCTAAAACGGACGATAATGCTCTCGAATAGGAATTATTTCTTAATCTTTATATTAGTCTAATAATATATATTGTCTATTCGCACACTCGTGAGGCTAATATATTTAAACCCTCATTTTTTTAGGTCCGTTCGCCAAAATCCGGTATATTTAGGACAGCTGATGAGATTAGGCGCACCCCTAAAAGTAAGGGCTCGAAGGGTTTTTTTCTCCTTTAACTGGTATAAAAGACATGGCACTAAAACAGGAGTAGGTTAAATAGTTTTTCTGGTTTCAAATAGATTGTAGTCTTCTCTGTTTGGGTACTCTTGTCATATTAACCACTTCTCCTGTTTTTTGTTGTTTTGAGTATTACGACCCATTATTAGCGTCTGTAACGTCATGTTCCAACCTACGCGTTTCGCAATTTGGCGTACTGGTGCTCTTTATAGGCAAAAGGTGTCCTGGAGAACTTTCTCAAATGCACCAATATTGTTTGCATCTCCGATTCCAAAGAGAAAACCTCTCATTGATTACCGTAAGTCCGCATTCTTTAGATTGTCAGGGAAGGTTGTTAAATATGGTCTAGTTGCCGTAATGGGTGCTACTTCTTATTACACTTACACGATATATAGGGAACTTCATCCTGGTCAGCAAAATTCTCAGTCAAGTACATTTGAGAATGGGTCTCCAAAGAAGACATTAATAATCCTGGGTACAGGGTGGGGTGCTGTGTCGCTCTTGCAGAGTATGGATACTACACTGTATAACGTAACCGTTGTTTCGCCAAGAAATTATTTCCTTTTCACTCCCTTCTTAACTTCTACCCCGGTTGGTGCAATTGACATTAACTCCATCATGGAACCAATAAGACATATTCTTAGAAGTGCCAAGGGTGAGGTTAAATTTCTAGAGGCCTCGGCGACTGATATTGATCCTGAAAATAAAACTATTAAAGTTGTCAACAGCTCTGGTGACGAAAGAGTGCTGAGTTACGACTATTTAGTGATGAGTGTTGGTGCAAAAACAACCACCTTTAATATACCAGGTGTCCGTGAAAATGCATTCTTTATTAAAGAGGCGCATGATTCTATCCGTATCAGAGAGAAGATAATGAAGAATATTGAGCATGCATGTTTCTTAGATCCATCAGACCCGAAAAGAAAGCAGCTGTTATCTTTCGTTGTAGTTGGTGGAGGTCCCACCGGTGTTGAAATGGCAGCTGAATTGCAGGACTTTGTTAATGAAAGTTTGACTAAATGGATGCCGGATATTGCAAAGGATATCACAGTCCATTTGGTTGAAGGTCTGCCACATATTTTAAACATGTTTGATAAGAACATAATCACGTACAGTGAAGAATTTATTTTAAAGAGTAAAATAAATTTGATATTAAACACCTTTGTGAAGGGTGTTGATGCAGACAATGTTCACATTGAACAGAATAAAGTATCTAAGCAGTTCCCATACGGTATTTTGATATGGGCCACTGGAAACCAACCAAGAGATATATCTGTGACACTTTCAAAGAAACTTGGAGAACATCAATCTGAAAGGCGTGGTTTGCAAATTAATGAGAAACTACAAGTATTAGGAGCTGAAGATTCCATATTTGCAATTGGAGACTGTACTTACCATGCAGGGCTCGCACCAACTGCGCAGGTAGCTCATCAGGAAGGAACGTATTTGTCTGGTTTACTTGCGAAACTGAACGAAATTGATCAATTATCATGGAAGATTGCCCAGGTTGGGACTTCAGAAAAGCGTGCAATTAAGCTTAAAGAAAAAATGAGGGAAATGGTTATTAACCTTCCTGATTTTGTCTATGACTACAAGGGCTCGCTGGCCTATATCGGTGCCGAAAGAGCAGTTGCTGATTTGAAAATTGCAGGTAAAGACTACCAGCTTCGCGAAAGTCCTTTTGCGTTTTTCTTTTGGAAAATGGTCTATCTTTCCATGTGTGTATCCTTCAGAAATTGTCTGGTTGTCTCAATGGACTGGTTCAAGACTTATTTCTTTGGACGCGGCAATGTGTAAGCACATATTCTAGAATAGAAGGTTTTTTATTCCTTTTTTTTATTTATCGCTATCTATATTTTATGACTAATGTTGGACTTATTATCCATATTATATTTATACACCGTGAATGTATTATGTAGGTGTAACCTGTATATTGTCTATGGTATATGTCGGGGAATGAAATATATTTCTTAAATGCCAGCGACATCCCAGCTTGAATAGAGGTATCCTGAAAATACATCTAGTACGAATGCATGTCCCCTGACAATACAACCAGCACAAATACGTGTCTCACGGCAATACGTCCTCCATCTGGCCCATGACTCTCGGAGGCAACGGCCCGCTGACACAGACAGGCAGTCAGCGTTACCCTGTCCGCGCCGTCCAACGCGACGTCAATATCACCGTTCGGGTAATCGCTTCGTGCAGGCTGTCCGCCGCCTCTCGGAGGTGGTTTTTTTCACAATAAACAAAACCACGAACCTTGACGGCACGTAGCCTAAATTGAGGGTCGTCTTGCATGAGCGTGTTTCGTGTTCGTTTGCTGTCTGGTTCCGAAAGTGCGTCGAGGATACCTAGCATATTGCTTTTAGTAAATAATTGCATCTGGAATTGCTCAATTGAACAGAAGAACAGAACTACTCTAGCCCTTGCTCGCTTAGTTTATTTTTAAAGGATTCATTTGTCTTTAAAATTACCTTCCGTTTGGTTATATTGCTCCCAATTATAGTGGATTATCACTCAAAGGTTCTATCACACGTTAGAAAATAGTCACTATGTCCCACGAAGGTGAAGAAGATCTATTAGAGTACTCTGACAACGAGCAGGAGATTCAGGTCGACGCCAACAAGGCTGCCGAGGCTGGCGAGACCACCGAGGCTGCTGCCGCTGACGCCACTGCTGCCGACGCTGACAAGAAGGGTTCTTATGTCGGTATCCACTCCACTGGTTTCAAGGACTTCCTACTGAAGCCAGAGCTGTCCAGAGCCATTATCGACTGTGGTTTCGAGCACCCATCCGAGGTGCAGCAGCACACTATTCCACAGTCCATTCACGGTACTGACGTCCTATGCCAGGCCAAGTCTGGTCTAGGTAAGACCGCTGTTTTCGTTCTATCCACCCTGCAGCAGCTGGACCCTGTCCCAGGTGAGGTTGCCGTCGTTGTTATCTGTAACGCCAGAGAGCTGGCCTACCAGATCCGTAACGAGTACCTGAGATTCTCCAAGTACATGCCAGACGTCAAGACTGCTGTCTTCTACGGTGGTACTCCAATTGCTAAGGATGCTGAGCTTCTAAAGAACAAGGAGACCGCCCCACATATCGTTGTCGCCACTCCAGGTCGTCTGAAGGCCCTTGTCAGAGACAAGCTCATCGACCTGTCCCACGTCAAGAACTTCGTCATCGACGAGTGTGACAAGGTTCTAGAGGAGCTAGACATGAGAAAGGATGTCCAGGATATCTTCAGAGCCACTCCAAGAGACAAGCAGGTCATGATGTTCTCTGCTACCTTGTCCCAGGAGATCAGACCAATCTGCAGAAGATTTCTACAGAACCCACTTGAGATCTTCGTCGATGACGAGGCCAAGCTAACTCTGCACGGTCTACAGCAGTATTACATCAAGCTAGAGGAGCGCGAGAAGAACCGCAAGCTTGCCCAGCTTCTAGACGACCTTGAGTTCAACCAGGTTATCATCTTCGTCAAGTCTACTGCCAGAGCCAACGAGCTAACCAAGCTGCTGAATGCTTCCAACTTCCCAGCCATTACCGTTCACGGTCACATGAAACAGGAGGAGCGTATTGCCCGTTACAAGGCCTTCAAGGACTTCGAGAAGCGTATCTGTGTTTCCACCGATGTCTTTGGTAGAGGTATTGATATCGAGCGTATCAACCTTGCTATCAACTACGATCTGCCAAGCGAGGCTGACCAGTACCTGCACCGTGTCGGAAGAGCCGGTAGATTCGGTACCAAGGGTCTAGGTATTTCCTTCGTTTCCTCTAAGGAGGACGAGGAGGTTCTAGCTAAGATCCAGGAGCGTTTCGATGTCAAGATTGCTGAGTTCCCAGAGGAGGGTATTGACCCATCCACTTACCTGAACAACTAAGGGTGAAGAAGAAGAAAAAGCCATAAGCTATTTCTCTCACATCTTTTATTGTTCCGCCCAAGATATTATTTAGGATATAGCTTTTAATGCAAAGTACATAGGAGAAGGAGATGTAATAATATACTATATTTGACGTATTATATTCGGCTGTTTGTTGTGGTTTTAATTAGATATTTTTCTAATTCAAGATCTCATCACTTGAGTCATTCAGCACGTTTTCCCGTCATATAAATGAATGTAGCATGCAGTATTCTGATGGTAATAGTATTAATTTCAATAAAGTAATAATTTCTCGTAGCGCGAAGGTATGTTTCGCTGTTAGTTAAAAAGGGGCTATCTATGATATTTACGTATGAGTTTGGCTATCCCGGGTAGTGCACATTCTGATTAGGAGCAGTTTTTTTGTTGTAATTTGGATTAGGACGGAATATTTACGCTGATTGGTTGTTCGTTGCTGCATTATCCACTGTGCTAAAACTTCTCATCTTAGGTAAGACAACTGGGTTTCTCTGTACGTTGTCTTTGATTTCTGGTAAGATGGGGCCATTGCTGAATTTATGCAAGAGCACGTTTGAGCTCGGGTTATTTTGATTATTGTAACCATTAAAAACGGATATTTCAGCCTCTGTCACATTCTCATCTTCAGCTTTCATTGAACTCTGAATGTAAGTTTGATTTATGGATCCATCTTCAGTATCATCGTTTAAAACCTGGGTTGCAAGAGCACCAAGGGCCTGTAGCATGTCTGACCTGCGGTTCTTGGATATGTCCTCCGGAGATTTAATCCTAATAGACGACGTACTAGATGGCTCGACAGCAGAAAGTTCGATTTGTGTAACATCAATAGAATTGTCATTCAGTAGTTTCAGCAGTTTGTTTATTTCCTTGTTTTTGTCAACTATTCTCTTTTTGTATTTCTGGACTTTCCCGTTTGACAGTTTGAGTTGTTGTGATAGGTTGTGGGTCTCCTGTAACATTTGTGTCTTGACCCGTTCGTACTCATGCCTTTGTAGATTTCCTTCTACCTCGTGTCGGGATTCATAAGTTGTTTTACTGGAAGTCAGCATCATATTCTTTAATTTGAGCTGTTGAACCTGCTGCATAGAATTGGTAAGTGCATCCATCAATGACTTTAGGACAGTTTCAAGATTTCCTGGATTCGCAGGTACATAAGTACCTGCACCTCCGGATGGTGATATCCCATTTTGTAAGAGTTCTTGTGCAGCCTTGATGACTTGTGCAGCTGTTGATGGTGATGCAATATCGTTGATGGAAACGTGTACTTGTTGAGCTGTATTCTGGGCCTCCATTGCGTCTTGTTTTGAACTACCGATATTGATATGCATATTGTTAACACAAATTTAATGTATGTTTCAGTTTCGAATTAAATGTATTTTGTTTTTTGTTCAGTTTTGACACGAAAACTGACAATATGATAGTCAATCTCAACAATCCGTTTAATGGCAAGTCTTCAGGGAAATGGGTTTTCTCACTTGGGTTGCTAGATCTTGATATACACACCTAATGATTGCGATAGATGTGTACTTGTGTCTCTATCTATCCTTATTTCTGTGTTGTTTACTTTGTTTGTCCCAGGCTAATTAATTCCTTTTCACGATGGTGCAGAAAATTACGCGTACACCACAACAAACGCGACAGGTACACATTTCCGAGATATAGAGCGAATCAAACAATGCCTGTGGAAGGGCGGCTTTGACATGGCTACGGATATTGTCTGCACACATTCCGTATTTAACAGCATCTGCAAGAAGTAAGACATGATAACACTTACTTAATGTATGTCTTGTAGAATTAAAATTGAGGACGTTTTTTTATTACTTTAAATATTAAAATATACAGTTTATGTAAGTAAAAAGTAGAATTTCAAAAACGATATGATGTAGGGAAAAAAATGACAAAATACGTGGATAGATTGTTGACATTGAAATTTCTTCCTTAACGGTAAGACTTCTGGAATCTGGAACGGGCACCCTTACCACCGAACTTCTTTGGCTCTGGCTGTCTGGAGTCAGCAATAAGCAGAGTTCTGTCGTATAGAGTGAAAGCTCTCTTTAGCTCGTTCTTGGACTGCTCGTCAACGAACTTCTGGTGGTAGGCAATCAGACCCTTGGCAATAGCCTGTCTGATAGCGTAGACCTGAGAGACGTGACCACCACCGGTGACTCTAACTCTGATGTCAATGTTGGCGAACTTGTCCAGACCAACAAGTAGAAGTGGCTCGTAGACCTTGAATCTTAGGATCTCTGGCTGAACTAGAGTGATTGGGGCACCGTTGACCTTGATCAGACCCTTACCGGCCTTGACGTGGGCAACAGCAGTAGCAGACTTCTTCTTACCAAAAGTCTGCAAAATAATAGAAAAAACATAATGAATCAAGCTTAGATTCATAGTATTTTTATAGTTGTTAGTAACAAAATTCTATCGGGCTTGTGTATAGGGAATCCATAGACGTTTGGAGGCTAATGAGATGTTATGGCTGTTTGTGGATTTACCATTAGGGTGCTAGTCATTTCGACGCAATAAAGTGGATTGTGAGATACATATGCATCACGCATCCAAATAGCGTGAAAGGCATTCAATACTCGTGGATTAGTTGCTCTATAGAACGTGTGTATCTTCGCAATTTTTACATTGAAGTGGTACACCATCTATACGTCGAGCAGCAATTTCATAAATCCATATATCCCGCATTGATGCTCTTCTTAAGGCGAGTAATGTCTGTCTCTTGTTCTCATATCATTCGCATCATTTCGTAATCGCTCCTAAATGCTCCCACTAATCTTCAATAATTCTCTCTAGTCGTCATATTCCTGGATTCCTCGATGAATATCTCGTAACATACTTGGACACTTGGAACGGTGGACATCTTGTGCTTATTTTCTTCGGTTTCTTTAAACAAGATTTAATGCAGACAGAATTTCAATACATTCAATATATAGTAATAGACGTACACTACATCATGCTTTTCGATATAGCCTATACTGTCCATCCAGTGGTGCCGTTACTAGCCAACACTGTACAAGTCTCAGACGGACACCAAGCTTGCCGAGATTGCAGAGCAACGCTCCCTCAGCCCGTTCTGTGTCCAACTCCTCAGGAGTCCTACCATAGTGGAGACCACTGCTTACCAGGCGCGTATGGTCTATGCAATTCCATGAACTTATTTTTCATGACTTGTGCGTTGGTTGCTACTACGGTAGTTTCTAAGACAGTTCATGAAAATTCAAGATACCCTACAGAAAATTCAAATCGTGAAAAAACAACTTCTATCAGATGTACGGGTGTTTCAGTAAGGTCTGGGTGTACAGTCATAAATAATTGTTCGGACGACACACCCGTACACCGCGAAATATGTTAATCCGCCAAATTTCTCTAGGCGCCCTCTGAAAAACTACTTTTTCACATATCCTCACATCGGCGTAGAGGCGTCTGCCACTAGGAAGAACTCCCAGCCCTCCCGCCTAACGGTTCTCCCTAACATTACTCTATGGGTGAGGTAGTCCAGGCCAGGACTCAGTCCCACTGTATGGTCTGGCCTCAGCAAGTCCCCCCACTGGAACCGAGTCTCGGCCTGACGATTCTCTCCCTGGAAATTCCAACCCGCGCTAATCCCAGGCGAAAGTTCAGTATTGTGAGTAGTGGGTTCGGCCTATAGAAAAGTGGTTTGTATATAGTGATGGTTTTACACATATATCATATAGTATTAGATAAACAAACAGGAAAATTAAGCAAAAATGGGTATGTACATGGATAAACTACTGATATGATTGTGATATTCGTAATGACGATGAATGGAAATCAAATAAGCGTGGAGAAATTGATAAAAACGGCTGTGACCACTCTGCACCAGTTACGTTAAAGAAGACATGATATTTGATTGAATCTGATCTTAGAGGTGGAGTGAGTGCCCAATAATGTGACTATCTAATGGGTTCACGTGTCGATGTAATATTTCTGACAGACTCGATGTCATATAACCACATGCCACATCATTACAGGATAAATCACGATTTTTGATCTTATCAATGGGACCAAATTACTAACAAATAATGTATTATTGATCGTTTCATACCAAATATTTTGGTTGATGTATCACAAGTACAATTTTAACAATAGCTATCTCCAAGAACCTTCCTCTACTTAAGAACCATTTCAGAAAGCACTGGCAGGAGAGGGTCAAGGTTCACTTTGACCAGGCCGGTAAGAAGGCTTCCAGAAGAGACGCTAGAGTCGCTAAGGCTGCCAAGATTGCCCCAAGACCTCTAGACCTACTAAGACCAGTCGTCAGAGCCCCAACTGTTAAGTACAACAGAAAGGTCAGAGCTGGTAGAGGTTTCACCTTCGGTGAGATCAAGGCTGCCGGTCTAACCCCAGCTTACGCTAGAACCATTGGTATTGCTGTTGACCACAGACGTCAGAACAAGAACCAGGAGATGTTCGAGCTAAACGTCCAGAGACTAAAGGAGTACCAGTCCAAGATCATCGTTTTCCCAAGAAACGGTAAGGTTCCAGAGACTGAGCAGGTCCTATCTGCTGCCGCTGCCTTCCCAATTGCCCAGGCCTCTACTGAGATTGAGACCAGAGCTGTTGAGGACAACGGTGAGTCTGCTTACAGAACTCTAAGAATGGCCAGATCCGACAAGAGATACAAGGGTATCAGAGAGAAGAGAGCCAGAGAGAAGGCTGAGGCTGAGGCTGAGAAGAAGAAATAAGCGTAATAATATTTAAAACTTAATTTTTCTGTTCAGTTGTTTATATATTATGTACATTCTATAAAGGGAAGCTATCATCTACAATTCCATTTCTCCTTAACCATTAAGTAATTGCTCGTGGGTCTGTTGTGCTGTAGTTGTTCAGCGCGGGGAGGGAAGGGTAATTAGGTATTATATTTGCAGTGACGCTGGTTTCTGTATTATTAAACTGCACTTGAGTGTTACTCACTATCTAGATTATGAATAACCCTTGTAGACAACGTAGTTTTTAATGAGTTTATCGATTTTATATATTATGCACTAAACTCTATAGAGAATTATGGACTGGAAGAGAAAAAATTATATAATGTAAAATGTAGCGTTGACAAATTAATCAATTAATTCCTTAGTCGAATAGACCGAAGCCCATGTCGTCGTCAGACTCCTCCTTGGCCTCCTCCTCGGCCTCCTCGGCAGCAGCCTCACCGGCAGCGGCACCAGCGGCACCGGCGGCACCAGCAGCAGCTGGGGCAGCAGAAGCGGAGAAGTTGACTAGAAGGTCCTTGATGTTCTTACCCTCTAGAGCCTTGGAGAAGATGTCAGCCCAGATACCCTCGATTGGGATGTTGGCGGACTCAACTAGAGTGACTAGCTTCTCGGAAGAGATCTCGACCTCAGCGTCAGCTAGGATCAGAGCAGCGTAAGATAGGGCGGTTTCGTTGGCAGACATCTTTGTATAGTTACTTTGCTGTGTCAAAAAGAGAGAATGGGAGACAAACAGACGATAGTAGCATGTCTTCTAAAGATACATAACATAATATAAACTAGGTTCATCGTGGATACGGCTTGAGAACCGGATTGATGCGATCGACACCTGTTACAGTGAGTTGTCGTCGGCCTGGGCTGTTGGACGCGCCTGGGGCTGAGGGCGCCGCCCGGCGGTGAAATTCTTCAGAAAATTTTTCAGCGTGTGCGTGAGTGCGTGCGTCGCGCGCTGGGTTCGTTGGGAGTGATGTTTGCTGTCGCTGGTCACAGTGTGGTCAGTGATCACAAGGGAGATAGTGGGAAAGAGTGTGGTTAGAACGGAGTACTGGTGTTGTAAGGGAATTTGGCTTTAGGGAATTTATTTGAAGTGGTTGTATGGCTTCTCCAAATTTCAGTATCTTCAATCGCTACAATAGTAAAAAATGTAGGAGGTATTTCTCTAAATATTGTCTGATTAGAAAAAGTGTTGAACACTCTATAAAGTTGTAGTGTGTTGCTTAGTTACTATTATTGATACGAAATAAATTATTTGATTTTTTTTTTTGTTTACGTCTTGTAATTATTTTAAGCGTTATTCAGAATAGCAGATGTTAATTTTATGAAGGAACTTCAGTTATAAGGTAAAAAAAATTAGACGATTGTCGACCTCCAAAAGCAACTCACTTCTCTTTAAAAATAATGAATTCAATGCTTTTTGTGGAATTCCCTTAACTTTACCCTTTTATTTGGCTACTTCCAACATAAAATGTGAAATATTCACCCGTACACCACATGCATTATCCACACAACTCCATCCAGACTTACAGCGAGCAGCATAATTCCGCTGGTCAATGCCACCCTCCCCATTCTTTACGTAATATGTATTGTTTTAAGTTCACTAGTTTTACTATATGTTAATGCAGATTCTTTTGTTGCGTTACAGATGCCTTCTTTTATGTTCAGGTTCCAATTCTGTCAGCGGCGACTCCGACCAACTTAGCGGATCGCTAATTCCCGTATCGATCGAGAACGCCTGTTCCGGTTCGTTAATGACGTTACTACCCTCCTTTTCTCTTTGCCATTTGTCAATAATGGCCTGTGGCACATCCATCGACGGCACCATGATTTCCAGCATTCGTATCTTATTATTTACAGCGAAGTTCTGGTCTGTAAGCATGTTTTCAAGGTCACCCATAGTAACAATCTTGCGGGTTTCGTAGTCTGTCGCGCCAAAGACGGAGAGCAAGGACAGATAGTTCCATTGTTGGATATCGTAGTACTTTGCATTGGACCTGTGGTGCAGGAATCTGTCGATGGAGTAACCCTGGTTGTTCATGATGAATATGTATGGTTTGAGGTTCCACTTTATCATTGTGGATAGTTCCTGCATTGTAATTTGGAAGGCACCGTCACCCACGAAGAGGATAACTCTGTGACAGAAATGCGCGTCGTTTATCGTTCCATATAACAGCGCCTCCTGCTCGAGTTCCTGAGCCGCGAACGAAGCGCCAAGGCAGGCACCTAGCGAGTAGCCCGAGGAACCCCAGAGCGCCTGCGATATGCCCCATGTGTTTTTGGGGAACTTCGTCTGTATGATACCGAACGCGGATGTACCCACCTCTGTGATGATGATGTCGCCTTGCTTGAACCAGTGTGAAAACTCTCCCCATACCCACTCTTGGCGAAGCAGCTGATTCTCTGCGCGTTTGTTACGCGGCACTACGATCTCCGGCTTCTTGTCGAACCTGTAGTTTATCCTTGACTGGTCTAGCTGGAAGAGCAAGTTTTTCATGAGTGGCTTGATGCACACATCCGGGTACGCGGTGTTCCTTATCTTGACAGAGTCATCAAAGAGAAATACGCTGTTTTTGGGCTTGATGTTGAAGTGGAAACTCGAAGTGCTGAACTCCTGCAGGACGCACCCGATGACGATGACAAAGTCGGCGAAGTCGACGACCTCGCGGACCTCCGGCGCGGATATCGACCCGGTGAACACGCCGCCAAAGTTCTGTAGGTCCTCGTTAATTATGCCCTTGGCCATGGGCGTTACGAACACCGGGAAGTTTGTGATCTCGCAAAACAGTTCCGTCTCGCGTAACAGTCCCTGGCGCGTCACACACGCATCCACAATGATGGCGGGACTGCGCGCCTCATACAGCTTCTTGAGTATTACTTTCGGCAGGTCCTGTTCCGGGAACGCGCCACCATTAGACCCCTGCCCGCTGGGCGTGCTGCCATTGCTGTGTGAGCGGTGTTGTGTTACATTCCGCTGTCGCTCACTGCTGCTCAATTCCAGCTCAAGTGGCGTGTCGAGCCGCTGTGAGGGCACCATGAGCCCCATCTGATTTGACGGCACTCCGAGGTACGTTGGTTTCTGCTTTATCCAGGCCATGCGTATGCACATGTCCACCTCGTCGGCGCACAGATCCTTGTCTGTGACCATTGCGGTGTAGCAGGTGATGTCCCGTGCCATGCGGTAGAACACCTCGTAGTCGCCGTTGCCCAGAGTGTGGTGCAACAGCTGCTGTTTCGTGGTAGCGCTGGTTGGCGGCATTCCGACGATATGGACGACGCCAACGTGCTCTGCAAATGAGCCAGCGATGCCGTTGAGGGCGGAGAGCTCTCCGACACCAAACGTAGTGATGAGACAGCCGAGCCGCTTGAGCCGGGAGTAACCGTCAACGGCGTAGGCGGCATTCAGCTCGTTGGTGTTTCCCGCCCAGCGCATCTCGGGGACGCGGGTGAGCGTATCCATGAGCGGCATGCAGAACTCACCAGGCAGACCGAACACCGTGAACACCCGCAGCTGTCTGAGCCGGTGGAATACATATTCCCCTATAGGAATGGCTGCTGGCAGGTTGTTCGCCTGCGAGTAGGACATTGTGTGGGTGGCTGGGAAATTGCAAAAGGAAAATGGAAAGAAAACAAGGGAGGAAACAAGGGTACCTTAGAAATGCAAACAATTGCCAGGGGAGTAGTCACCAATAGACGGAGCCAGGGCTGTCACCGCTGTCACCGTCACCGTCTCCGTGACGGCCATCGAGGCCATCCGCCGGACAGCCGTCGCGGCCATCGCCGCGCGGAATCAGGCGACGCAGCAGCACCCGTGCACCGCAGCATGCGGCTGGCAGACGCGCGCCGCGATGCCGATAGCGGGCGGGCCATGCGGGTGTGTATGTGCGTATGTGTGTATGTGTGTATGTGTGTATATGTGTGGTGATATGTATTCAGTGATATATATTGCGGTGGTATATCTTGTGGATGCGTACATTATTCTATTAAAGCTGGAATTGTTATATTCTTTTAGGTGCGTGTTCTGTGAATTTAATAGGTGTATTCTTTTTATGGGTTACGCAGTTTGACTCTGGATTTATATTTCATCGCTGTCGGTGACCTCCCTTGGAAGGAGCTGGCAAGCGCAATTTTACATAAGGATTATGCTGATAATATACATATATGAACATGCTTATATCACACCCAATACATAAGTAATTTAATATACTCCCGCGCGCGTAGTACTCGTATACACCTGCCTGGTAATACTTTCGTTATCTGGCTTTCTGTTGGCGGCAATTTATCTCACTTCTAAATGTATATATCATTACATGTGTCATGTGTTTATATGTAATGTAATTCTTGCATTGTTCATATATGTTTATTTTGCATTAGCACATCTTACAAGCACTATTGCTTAACCTATTACATATTTTCCCTACATCGACATTAGAAGCGTCGTCTCACAGCCACCGGAGCTTGCCATGATATATTCGATTACACTACTTCTCTGCTAGTATTTAGTATTTTCCAGGCAATACCCACACCACCATTGCCTAGTCCGCTTCTTTTCACAACTCCCCTGCAAGCTTCATATATGTATTGTTCAAGGCAGGGGGATGCGCCACACGCCCCATCGGCGCACGCCCGTTCTTGTTCGCCCGCGCTGAGTGTTACAGGAATATATAGTTATAGATATGTATGGTGACGGTTGTGGAGCGCAGTACTTCTCAATGTGTCTGTGTGAATGCGATTATGCAAGGAGGTGAGGGGGTAGCAGAGGTATTAAACAAACACCCTACTGGACGTTGAGCTTGCCGCACACCTCTTCAAACTGGTCCTTCTGCACGTGTGCGAGCTCTGTGTCCCGGTCGAAGTGCAGCAGCTGCAGGTTGTTGGCCTGCTCCCTGACATGCTCGTCCTGGGAGAAGCGGAGCTCGTCGAAGTAAGGGTGGAGGAGGCACTGCAGGGCAGTGGCACGTGCGAGCGGGCTGTACTGGAGGGTGTGCTCTAGGAAGGCGACGGTGAGGTCGTCCTCCTTCTTGAAGACGCGGCTCAGGGGGATAGCCTTAATCTGGGGAAACTTGTGCTCCATGTAGTTTGGGTTCATTGTGGCGATCTCGTCGCGGGTCGGGGTGCCGAGGATCTTGATGATCTCGACGAGCTGGTCGATGCCGCTCTCGCCGGGGAACATTGGCTGCCCTAGAAGCAGCTCGGCCATGACACAGCCGCTGGACCACACGTCGATCTGGTTGGTGTAGTTAGTTGCGCCGAATATGAGCTCGGGCGCACGGTAGTAGCGGGAGCAGATGTAGGACACGTTTGGTTCCTGCGGCTTTAGCTGCTTTGCGCTGCCGAAGTCGCAGAGCTTGAGGGACCACGTCGCTGGGTCGACGAGCAAATTCTGTGGCTTGATGTCTCTGTGGCAGACGTGTGCGCACTCGTGGAGGTAGTTTAGGGACTTGAACATCTGGTATGCGTAGAATTTGACCTCGAGGCGGGGCATCTGTGCGCGCTGGTGGACGAAGTGGCGAAGCCGCTGGTAGAGGGACTGTGGCATGCACTCGAGGATTAGGTTGAGGTACACCTCGTTCTGGTCGTCCTTCTCGTAGAAGAAGTACTTGAGGTCTACGATGTTTGGGTGCTGGAGCAGCTTCATGATCTCTAGCTCTCTGTTCTTGAAGCGCTTGTCCTGGAGGACCTTCTTGATGGCGACGAGCTCGTTGGTCTCCTGTATGGTGGTGGTGAAGACGACGCCGAAGGAGCCGTGCCCTATGACCTCTGTTGTGGGGAAGGATATCTGTATGGGCGTGAGGTGGGCGTCGCCGCCGGCATCGCCGGGGGCGGGGTGTCCGTAATACACCTGTTTGTGCACTATGTCTTTGTTAGTATACGATGCGATGTCCATGCCGGCGTGTGTGTGTGTGTGTGTGTGTGAGGGAGGGAGACGTGTGTGTGTGAATGAGGGAAGGGTGTTTGTGGGGTGCTGATGTATCTGTACAACTTTCTTCTCAATGAACAAGGTAGCTTGTCAATGTATCCCTAAGTGTAGTGTAAGCAGTCTACTGTTGTGTACTCTCACTATGCTATGCAATGCAGCGATCAATCGAATGCTCTTGCAGTATGACTACTTGTTACTCGGTAACCTGTCTGTATCTGTACACCTGTGCATCCCTGTATCCCAGTGTACGCTGTGGCGTCCCCCCGACACTGTGTGCTGGCAGGGGCGCCCGCAGCCCGGGGCAGGGTCACCGCCACAAACGGCCACTGGCCACCGCCCGCCGCCCGGAACATCCGCCTCGAGGAAACAGGGAGGGAGCACGGAGGAGCGCCGAGGGGCGCCGAGGGATGCGCTGCTCGGCAGCCCAGCCCCCGGCCGTGCGGCCAATGAGGCGGCGCAGCGGGCTCCGTGTCCTGCCCCGTTTGTCTCGGGGCGCTGTTGTCTCCGCGTTTGTCTCGGGCGAGCGGGGCCCCCGCCCGCACACTTGTCACTGCACGCACACTGCGCGCTGGCTGTTAGTAGAACAAAAGCGGGCGTCGGCTGCACCTTCCGTGTGCTGCCGCGCTCGCTGATACATACCCTTTGCGGTGCTCGCCGTCGCGGTGTGGTGCGCGATGCGCGCGACGGCGGCTCGGGACAGCCGGCTGCTGCCGGCCGCCCTGTCCTTGTGTGGCGCTTTCCCGCTCGCCTTCTCTTTCTCTTTCTCTTTCGTCTTGGTCTTCCCCTGTGTCTCTGCCTTGCTTGTGTTTTTCTCCGGCGCCTGCGGCTTGCCCTCGGCGTCGCTGTTGCTGTCAGAAGAAGTCACGACGTGCAGCTGCGGGTACTGCCCGACGTACTGCAGGTGCCAGGGGTTGGGCCGCCCGTCGTGCGGCCCGCGGTACTGCGTGAGGACGCGCCCGAGTGTGCGCAGCGCGCCGATCTCCGGCGGGTTCCCGTGCCACACCAGCTTGTACGCCACCGCCTCCGCGATCGCGTCCGCGTACTGCACGTCGCAATGCGGCGCCTTGTAGTCCACGGGGTACCGCCGGCTCTGCCCTTGCACGCGGGTATTTTTGCTGCTCTTGCTCTTGCTCTTGCTTTTGCTTTTGCCGCCGAGGGCCGTGGAGAGTGTGTTCGCGCGCTGTCGCCGCGGCGCGGCGGGGTTGGCCTCGGGTTCTGTTTCCTTGTGTGTTCGCCACTCTGCGCCCGCGAACATGCTGCGGCGCTTGTGCGCGGTGCTGTTGGAGAGCGGCGGGCGCGCGAGTGGGGCTATGTTTCCCCCCTGTTTTAGTTTGTTGGTTGAGCTGGGCGCGCTGTGTTTCTTGGATGTATCGAGTTTCGTGGGGGGATGGCGTTTCGTGGAGGTTTGTATCTTGGTTGGGGGATGCGGTTTCTTGGAGGTGTGCGGTTTTGTGTCCGTGTTGCCGAACGGGAGTAGTTTGCGTAGTACGCTGGTCATTGTGTGGGGGTGTGCGTGTGTGAGGAGCGAAGCGACGAACACACTACTGATTCTGTATGTGTTTGCGAATGTCTAAGGCGAATGTCTATGGCGATTGTCTATGGCGATTGTCTATGGCGATTGTGTATGGCGATTGTGTATGGATCTACTTTCACTGCTATGTACTGACAACTGCTGTCGATGACTATGATCTCGATACCGTGTTTGCGTCCGATGGGCTGTGCAGTATTCCCTGCCCTGTACATTATATATGTCAACTATCCCCGCCACCGTTATATATGTGCCTCTTGCCCTGACTCTCCTGCCCCGCGGCCGTGCTATCGCAGCTCCCAGAGCCGCCGCGCAGAGCAAGGGCCGGACCCCTGCGGGCCTCCCCCGGCCCTGTCTCGGCTCTCCCCCGCCGCCCCTCGCTGTCCCTCGCCGTCCGTCTCCGTGACAGCGCGGTGACAGCGCGGCGGGCGGGTTTTTCCGTTTGCGACCGGGCGCGTGCAGGGGGGTGCGCGCAAGGACAAGGGCAGAGGCGTGCCCGCGCGTTTGTTCTGGCCGGCTCGCGCCGCTGGCGTATTGTTAGTCAGGAAGTGGGTTGGAGTGGAGTAGTTGTGGCGGCCTGGTGTGTGTGTGTATTGTTTAGGGGTGCGTGTGCGTGTGCGTTTCGTGTTGGGAGTATTATTTCCTTGTTTTATAATGTGGCGTTGTGTGTAAAGCGGTGGGTGTGTCTGGACTTCTATGGCCGTATGTGGAGGTGTGTGTGGTTTGCGGCGATGCTGATTCTTTTGCGATGGATTTTCGTGTTGACAGATAAAGTCAGCGGGATGCGCTCACCTTCGGCACTTGCAGGGTAGTGTGTGCAGCTTGTAGGAGAAATATGCATATTTCAGCAAGATCAGTTAAGAGTGCTGGAGTGTAAGCTTTAGTATGACGGTGATGTAAAAATATAAATACGCGTAATCTAGATTCAAGTGTGCGTTTCTTCACGTGGGAGTGTGTAAACAGTACAGTTTGCTTTCACGTAAGGGTTACCTCGGTGTTTCTATATGTATGCAGGTGTAGAAGGCCTTCTGGCCTATGAAAGTCGTGTCGCCATGCTGGGTCATTTCTTCAATAAAATCTTTACAATCACGTAGTTACAACATAAAAAAAGGAAGTCGTGGGAGCACAGTGGTAAGCTTTTCACAGCATTCGAAGGCATACTTGTAATCGGGCTTTATTAGGAAACCAATCGTTCTTGTGCACTCGATACCACGACATATATACTTGTTCAAGCAAACCATGAGAGCTCGTCATTGTGGAACTGCTCCATTGCAATTTACTCACCTATGTAGAGCGTTGAGGGACATCTACTTCTCCTCCTGTGACTTCACGTTGTGACGCACACCTGCTTCCACTGCGCTTGGAGAGTTCGGCCGCGCGGCGAACATGACTCCGGAGTCACATTCCAATGTGCTCCTCTCTTAGCATCGCACTACCGTATATTATTTACACAGGATAATAGCAGAGTTATCATAAAGAGCAATCGCGTAGAAAGACGAGAGGAAGGAATATGCACACACGTACAACCGCTTACAGCTTGGCTGGGTTGCAGATGAAGCGCTTTCCGCGGCGCACGTTGTCTGCGAGCTCGGGCAGTGCCGTCTTGAGCATCTCGCGCTCCTTCACGGACAACTGGTCGAGCACCGATGAGTCAATGCGCTCGATGCGGCCGTCCCGTAGCACCACGGGCAGCGACAGGTATTCTGCGGCAGCCTTTCCGGCGCCCAACTTGTTCTGGGCCTCTGCTCCACCAGGGAGCTGTGACAGCTGTACATACGCGGGCGTGAAACCCGCGTCGTCCGTGGGCATGCGCTGGATGCTGCGGAGGACCACGTCGACGAATCTGTGGGCAGCGAAGGCCATGGAGTACGTGGCAGATCCCTGGCCCTGCTTGGCCTTGACGACCTCGTCACCGCCAAACTGTACGCGGTTCAGGAAGCGGTCGTACTCGCCGGGTTTCATCATGTAGACGAGGGGCTTCAGGAGGACGACTGGGACGATGGTGTGGCCGGAGTGGCCGCCGATCACGGTCACGAGCTTGTGCATGCGGCGCTTGTCGAACTGCTTAGACCCGACGGAGGAGACGCGCGCCTTGTTGAGGTAGTCGCCGAGGAACGTTTCGGCGCGGACCATGTCCAGCGTAGTGATACCCATGACGCGGTTCTCAGGGTTCTGCACGTTGTTCTTGCGCAGTGTCTCCAGGGCGACGGGGACGAGCGAGTTCACTGGGTTGGAGATGACCAGCACGGTGGCATTGGGGCAGGAGCGGGCGATGCCCTCGCACAGTGTGCGCACGATGCCGGCATTGATGTTGAAGAGATCGTCACGCGACATACCGGGCTTGCGTGGCACTCCAGCGGGGATCACCACGACGCGGGCACCGCGCAGTGCATCACCTAGCTGGTCTCCGTGGTATGACTCGATCTCAGCGACAGAGTTGATGTGAGAGAGATCCACAGCGACACCGGCAGGATCACGCACATCGTACAGCGCCAGCTTGGAAATATAAGGGCTCAGCTTGAGCAGGAGAGACAGCGGCTGGCCGATACCGCCAGACGCGCCTAGAATTGCAACTTTAACCATAGTGAGTGTGTTGTTAATTGTGTGAGTGTATTGTTACTTGTGAATGTGCACTATAAGAACAACTGCAGACTTGAAGAAACTGACCCCGTGGGAAAACGGAAACACAGACGTGGCTGAAACTGTCACGCATCCCTCCCTTTATATAAAGGGCACGGCCCGTAGAGACCGGCTCCTCACCGCATCTCCACCGCATCTCCACTGCGCCTCCGCATCTCCCCAACGACTCGCACGGCCGCGGGTTTCGCCGGGCGCCAGCGCAGCCCATCCCTTTTTTTCTGCCTGCGGGGGCGCACAGGGCCGGCCGGCGCGGCGCACACTAACTCCGCGGTGCGGCCCGCTGTGCCCTGGAGGGGGGGCGCGGAGCGAGGAGAGGGGCGCGTGGACACACGGACGGCAGGGGATGGCGAGGCCGCGGACGGCAGGGGATGGCGAGGCCGCGGACGGCAGGGGATGGCGATGCACGTGACTGGAGCGTCACGCCATGGCATCTGCTCCGTGGGTGAAACATAAGGGTCCCATTAGTCGCCCAAGTAGGAAGGTGCTCGGGGCTCTTGGGGAATTTACAGGGCAGGGAGTATGGAGACATAGGGAAGAGGGAGCGCGGGGGATGTGCAGGGCAGCATTGGCTCGAGGTGTATATAAGTGAGCCCTGACCACCGGTAGTGCTCCTGGTTAATTGGTCTTGGTCATATTTATTCAATTATTTTGTAATTGACAGGCGGTACAACAACACAGTAACTTTTCATGATGATTGCAGGTGTTTCAGGTTTGACTTTAGCTCTTCTGGTTAACTACGTCCAGGGTGCCTCCGTCGAGGATGCCCAGATGCGGTCGATGGCTGCTGAGCAGGACTTCTCATTTTTCTCGGCGTTTCTAAGCGACTTCGGCGGCAATTACCAGTCGTACACCTCCTACATGGCAGAGAACAACATGCGGTTGCCACAGGGCGTCATGGACTACTACAATCATTTGGCTCAGCTGCCAAGCACCGCCAACCTAGAGGAGGACATCGCCAGTTCCTTCCCATTCACTGAGTTTCAAACTTTTGTGACAGAGTTCCCATGGTACTCCTCGCTGCTCGAGGAAGCCGGTGCCACCACTGTATTCCTGCCGGCCTACTTCGAGTCCAACAGTGGTTCCATCACTGCCGCGCCCTCTACCAACAGCTCAGCCATGAACGCGACCGTCGGAAACGTTACACGTTCCGGTAATTTCTCTATGGACGACGCAAGCGTCGGCGCAGGTGGTGCCCCTCGCTCCTCGACATCAGGTATGTCAGGGACATCCGAGATAAAGACAACCAAGACGTCCCACAACATTGCTGCCCAGAATGCTGCTGTGCCTGCTGTCCTTCTCGGATGTCTGGCTCTCCTTCTATAATTTATTGAAGACAATTATGTTTTTCCTTTATACATCTACCAAGTTTTGTTAATTCATATAAGTGCAAACAAATCCATATATAATTGTTTGCATGAATACAATCAATTTATGTTTATTTGTTTGTTCACACGAGTGAGTATATTATATATATATTTGTGTATTCGCTGACACCCTTATGACTACAAAATTATCACGGGCCACGACGCGCGCCAGCGCTACGAAACTCACTCACACAACACAGGGTATAAACGAGACAGACAAAGGCAACCGCCCTAAGTGGGTAATAATTATCATTTGACAATACAAATAACGTTGAATAAGCACAAACACCTACCACAATGTTCGCCTGGCCCCAGTGTCCGCCCCAATTATCCAAGATACGCCCTCGGTCCTCCGACGCGGAGGGGCTCGACCTCAATGACAGCCGCATCATCAAAACGATACCCATAACCCAGTCCAACCTGGTGGTGATGCTGACCGCCGCGCGGGTCCTAGTGTACAACATGAAACCGTTTGCCCTGATTTCGTCACATGAGAGGAGTGTTGCGTCTGTCAAGGAATTCGGAGAGAACGTGGCGCTGCGCCCTTCCGTCCAGTTTGACACACCGATCGACGGCCTCTTCTCCCAAGAGGAGAAGGACGCGTTGGTGTGGTTCCAAGGGAAGCTCGTGTTCTACGTGCAGACAAGCAAGAACTACCTGCTGACATACCAAATTCTCAAGAACTCAACCGCCTTCAACACATTCACTGACTACGGTGTGTCAACGATCGACCCTAATAATTTCAAAGGCAAAGTCGACCAGGACTACGACTTCAACCTGGACGATGACGATGTGCTCGTCGTGTACGAGAAGGGCAAGAGCTCGAAAGTTATCCAGGATGGATACCCAGCCTCAAAGGACAAGAGCATTATTAGACAGATACTGAACACCAACCCGGAAAATGTGATAGAGTTGCCAATAAAGAAGGTGGAGTTACGTCTCAAAATCGTGTTGAAGTTCGACTCGGATATAGTGGACGTTCTAGGATTCAAGAAATTTACAAATGTCGGAGACGGCACCATAGAGGAGCATTTGATGATCCTGTTCCCCAATGGCCTGCAACTGCTCAGCTTAGTTGATTTCAAACTGCGCAAGAGTTCGTTGATCAAAGTTGAGCACGGAAAGCAAATAGCCACATGTGATGGCAGGATAATGGTTCTTGGAGAGTACCCGGACACTCACATTCCGATCGTGAACGTTATCGATATCAATGATCTGTCTGTGAAATCAATTGCAATGACCCAGCAGAAGGAGCTGTTAACATCTTTTGACATGTGTGGATCCCTGGCGCTGATATTCCCTGATAAGGTTGTTTATTTCAACCTGGATATCAAGCAGATTGAATATGAGTTTAAGCTGTCGACAACTGCAAAGATATGCAAGAAGTTAAACAAAGAGCTGTTTCTGATTATCAACGAGAACAATACATTGCATATCCTATCGAAATACGGAAATGTGATATTTGCTACAGAATATGATGAGGATGACAAGCGCTCTTTCCCTATTTTCGACTACACAGACGTCATATACTTCGACAGTACCCTGCTGACGGTGTGTGAGACAGGTGAATACCAATTGTGGCCACTATATGAATTGAACAATGGGTCGTTCTCCAACTTCAGAGTATGCCAGACCCATATCATAAACAATAACAATAATGACATTTTGCTGTATTCTCCTTCGAGTGACAGATTGACCAACACAGGAATCTTCCCAACCATCAAGCTCATGACAAAAACGTACAACAATTGCATCAGCAAGATCTGCGTCAACGAGAATCAGAAGCTGATGGCAGTGCACATTGCCAACAAGGATATTCTACTCATCTATAACACCGAGACCAACACCTGGTTCAGGTACGAGGATAATCTAATCGTCGATATGCAATGGCTTGGCACATCATACCTTGTCTGCCGCATCCGCACTGATAACGATACTGACGTGGTAGTTTGTGCAAGAATCCCACTTCAAGAAGCTAATGGTAAATCGTTCAATGATTTTATCATCTGGCAGTACAGCATCCCCGAGGACAAAGAAATCTTCCATGTGTTTGTCAACAGTCTGTCCAAGTACCGCCTGCTCAAAGTCAAGTACAAGGACGAGACAAAAGTGGCGCGCGATGACGAGGTGTTCCACAAGACAGGTGAGATCATCGTCGTGACCAACTCGGGATTCACCATATTTGACATCGTGTCAAACGTGGTTGCCGGTAGTGTCAACATTGTCAAGAATGTGCATGAATCAGGGAAGGTCCATATGGTTGACCAGGAGTTTCTCCGTAACGCAGACTGGGTCTCGAGCTACAAGGACGGGTACCTGATATTCTCGCGGGACAAGGTGTTTCGGATGAGGAAACAAGACGGCGAGCAAGCGTGGAAGACGGAAGTGCTTCTGTCGGGCGTTGAGCGTATCGTTGACGTTATCAAAGAGGAGATATACTTTATTCAGCGGAGGGACCTTGTGTGCTACCGGTTGGAAGATCTGTGGGAAAGCGGGTATCCACTAGTGCGCTTCCCTGTCGAGGATGAGCTTTACCCGATGTCTGTAACACCCGAGAGCGCGTCGTTCCGCTCGCTGAAGTGCCTGTTCCGCCGGGACAATGCCAAGCTGGTGGTGAAGTACGAGATATACCTCGACAAGCTTATCACATCGCACCTCGCGACCCCCGGGGTCGACCTTGATGAGATCACGCGGCGCTACTACGGCCTGCGCCACTACAAGTTTGCGCTGGAGAAGATCCTGTCATTACGGATCATTGCACAGGAGGACCTGGGGCAGATCGTGGCGCTGATCAAAGCGTGCCACGACCCCACAAACCCCGTGGGCGCAGCGTCGCACGCGGACATGCTGGAGATCGTCAGCAACTGTCTGCGCAAGATTGAGACGAAGTACTGGAGCCAGCTGTTCACCCAGCTGCAATTGACGCCGCGGGACCTACTGGCGATGTGTATTGAGAGCAACGAGACACGCGTGCTGGGCATCCTGCTGCTGGTGTTCCTCAACTACAATGAGGGCGAGGCCGAGGGCCAACTGATGCACGACCTGCAGGAGGACGCGGAGGCAAACAGCAGCGGCGTCCCCGCGGCAGCGACACCTGGCGACAGTGCCATTCCAAGCCTGCTGAAGGACCAGGAGATGATGCTACACATTCTCAAGATCCTGGTGGGTAGCGCCGCGGCCACTGCGGACCGCCAGAAGGCCGCAGACAACTGGGACATGTGCTTCCAGCTGATCCGCATCCTCAAGGCCCTGGACCACGAAAACGGCACGAAGCTGGTCAGCAGCGCCATCGACATGCTCTAGCAGAGAGGAAGGGAACATACGCAGAAGAATAGTCATAATACATAAACACAACACCCACACACCAGTGTCACGCCACGTGAACGCCACGTGACTATCGCCCCGGGGCCCCGCGCACCAATCAGAAGCCGCGAAGCACCCGCCCAGAAACCGCGCAGCACCCCGCGCCGCCCCGAGACAAAGACCCGCCGCGCCCGAGCGACAAACAGGCCCAGGAGAGGCCCACACAGCGCAGAGGGCTGCTCCGGCCGATAAACGCAGGGTGCACAGACGGGGCTGCAGGCCGCGGACGCCAACTGCCGGGGCAGGCTGGCCTGCAAGGGAAGGGGAAGGGGATGTGCCCGTGGAGCTATATATATGCGGGCGTGTTTTACGCCGGGGCTGGGCAGGTGCTGGCCCGTGTGTGTATATATACCGGTGTGTGACTAGTTTACGTGTATTTGTGTTTTGTATACTGTTTTGTACTGGATTCGGCTGATACAAACACACGTTATATACATCCAACACCCCTACAATACATCAACATGAGTGACCAAGCAGCTAACAAGGACCAGTCTACTGCCCTACACACCGTCGGTTTCGACGCCAGATTCCCACAGCAGAACCAGACCAAGCACTGCTGGCAATCATATGTGGACTACCACAAGTGCATAAACCTCAAGGGTGAGGACTTTGCTCCTTGCAAGACCTTCTGGAAGACCTACTCCGCCCTATGTCCAGTCGACTGGATCGAGGCCTGGGACGACCAGAGAGAGAAGGGTATTTTCCCTGCTGACCTGAACAGCGAGTAATCGGAAGGCAGTGATGGGATTATGAAGCGGCGTGAAGGCGTCGGTTTCCCCTCCCAGATCTCTCTCCCCTTTTTTTAACCGCGTACTCTCTATTATATTACCCTCCCTCTCCAGCTTTATAAGGAACTAAAAAAAATGAAATATTCTTAATTCACTGGACAAGGCAGTCAATGGTGCATAGAGATATGAACATTTGGCTGTGAATGTCTATTCCTCCCTCTCTTTACAACATGAAGGTATGGTCGAAGGGCGGTGTGTGCTAGGTCTCGCCTCTGTGAAGTGGCAAGGCTTATATCACGTCCGTCTGTCCTCAGTGGTACTTCTGCCTACGTTATGTAGGTTAGCCGTCCCTCTTTTCTGTGCTGTCAAACAGACAACCGGTATCTATTCATATTATTATATATTTGTATATTCATGAAATATTACTACACGTAATTGAATGGGAGCGCGCAGCACTGTCATCTAAGATAGGCAGTGTGACTCTGTGTAGTAGTGGCCTTGTGGTGCCCTGAGAGGTGCGTTGACTGCTTGTTCGGGTTCCAATAATAGGAGGTTGTTTGTTACTAGCGGAACAACTTCCGCGTAGTGTATCTCCCTCGCTAGTGCAGAGGGATAAAATGTGCTTCGACAAATACTAAAGTTAATGTAATATGTAGGACCTTGGTTCGGTGTGAGGTGTGTTTGTTACTGAACTGTCCCGCTGATGCAAATTGCCCTCCCAAAGCATTGTCTTAAATAAGTTCGAAATACCATAAAACACTCTCATAGATGATATTATCCATGTCACCTGAGTCCGCATCAGATACTGCATAACATAATATTATCTATAGATGTAAACTAAAACAAAAAAACAGAATTAACAGCTTGCAATAAAATGATCTATGACATATATCTTCCGGTAAACCGTCACCTCAAACTCCCTTCGGATGTCTTTAACATACCTATTAGCTACTTATACTTATGGACATTCTGTAAGTGAGACACTAGACACTACATCTCTTTCAGAAGCCCAGTAAATCCAACATTAATTTTTTCTGAAAATATTGCGTCTGTGTTATATATGGTGCTATATTTTTCCGTATTTCAAGTTGGGCATATGGCGCAGTTGGTAGCGCGCTCCCTTTGCATGGGAGAGGTCATTGGTTCGATTCCTATTATGTCCATTCTTTTTTGCTTCCGGCGGCAGCAATACCCTTTTTTGATCAAAATTAGATAGAGAGAGTGAATTTATCTCCCTGTGGTTCATTCTCACTTTGTTTTTTCCTTCAGATGTACAATAGTTATGTATTCTTGTATGTTTCCCCATGTATTCAAATTAAGAAAAATAACACCCGAATCGTACTCCAAAAATTGAGATTATAGCCCCAACCTGATTCAACAATTGATCATCGTCAGGTTCTACCAGACAACAGAAGTATGTCTATCCGTACCATAGAATCAGACTCACAATGGAAAATCACCTCGGGGTCGTTTATTTACGGGCCATCGGGCGCCGTGAAGGAGCTCATCGATAATAGTATTGACGGCGGCGCCAAAAACATATTTATTGACATCGATTCCAAGTCTGGCGGATGCGAGTACATCAGTGTGCGTGATGACGGTCATGGGATTGACGAGGCAGATCGCCCCCTCTTATGTCGAAACCACACTACATCAAAGATTACATCGCTGGAGGATATATCTGAATCACACGCCTTGGGCTTTCGCGGTGAGGCCCTGTTTATGCTGGCTACTTTAAGCGCTGAAAGAGGTTCCATGCAGATAATAACGAAAATAGCAGAAGATCAGATAGGAACCAAGTGGTTTGTTGATAAGCAGGGAGAAATGAAACAGCCTAGTGTGTCCAAGGTGACATGTCCACAGGGAACAACAGTTATCATACGAAAAATTTTAGGTGGTCTGAGATCCCGCGACATTGAGATGCGATCCAATTCTCGGCGTACACTAGACGAACTAAAGAAGATGGTGGATCACTACTCTCTAGACCATAGACATTTGCGATTTAACTTGTCGTTTGTTTCACTCAAGAAAAACGGTGCAGTTGCAATCAAGACTTTGCAAGAACCATGCAGCACTAACATCTCCAAAACCAGGGTATTGTCGGCAATTCTTCACTTAAAGAAACCAATTAGTACAAACTTCATAACCTTTGATGCTATGGAAGTGAATGGTGACCTAACTATGGAGGTGGTACTTCCAAGAATGACTCCAGAATCGGATGTCATTAATGCTAAGAAAACCCTAAAGTTTCTATCTGTGAACAGCAGAGCTATGTCACTCCAACTCCCTTTTGGGAAGGATGTGAATAAACTTGTGAACTCTATTCATCGAGAAATGAAACTCCTGGAGCCAGTTGTTTGGTACATTAATCTTGGTATCAACAGAAGACTTATCGATGTTAATATCGAGCCTGAAAAGAACGATGTATTAATTGGTAACCACGACACGTTACTTGAGGAAATTAAAACTACGTTGAGTCGGGCTTTGGTTCACGAATATGGATTGGATCTGCCAAAAAATGATGACGAACAAGTTAAAGATAAACACAACAGTAATGTGCATTCTGACACTATTGATCTTTCTGGAGAGCTAGATATAGCATTTGTTGACGATGTAGCTAGTTCGTTAGACCAAGTTCCAGCAAAACATCAAAGCCTTTTTGTAAACGATGATGACTTGGCCGATGGTGATATGAGCAAACAAATTCTGGAACCTCCAGTATCATCGCATAGTGGCAGCATGCCTATGGTGTCCGATGAAGGTGAATGGACACATACGCTACTCGAAAAATCTCCATCGATTGACCTATCTGGAAACGGAGAGGATCCACGTGATATGTCTGTTCCGGTGCACACTGACGATAGAGATGATGAGGATTCCACACGACACAATGAAGACTTGGACCTGTCCAAAGATTTATCACTCTCAAATCCATTTACCATAGCCAAGCTTAACAAGAAGCGGGCTGTGACGGCCCTCCCAACAGAAACAGATGACGCATCGATTGAGACTGTGGTTTCCAAAAAACCTCGCATCTCGAGGGAAACAGAGGCGGTTCTCCGGGAGTTACAACGCAGTCCGCAAGCTGACAAGCCCATTGTGCAATCTGCCACCCTGAAAATAAAGAAAAATGAAAGACATCTCACAATGTTCTCGGAGTATACGAACAGTCTAGTGTTGCCTGTATTATACCCAGGCAGAGGTGCAACCCCCGTCGGAGAGGTGTTGCCAAATATTACGTTGGGTGATAAAGTCTCGAATGGTATTCGCGATGTCCTCCAAGAAAAGTTCCCAGCCATGAGTTCAGCACCGATTGCTAATTGTCTCACCACAACCCCTGGTGGGTGGTACTTGTTCCGGCCACAATCGCCACCACAATAACAACGAAAATAATACACCCATTTTCGTTTCTTTTTTTGCATATTGCAGGAATGCATTCAGAATATATTCTTTCCTTCCCAGCTCACCTTCCATCTCAGCCCTTTGTGACCATCAAACAGGCACAGGTCCCGGCCGTCTCCCCCTTTCCACTCGTTGCTGTGACAACCAGCCCTCAAATACAAGAGGTTCTCAGTCACATTCCATCCCCCGTTGGACATTGTGAGTCGCGCACACTCCCTGCTCTGGTTTGTTATGGCAACAAGGCCTTACAGTGATACCCCGCTAGGCACCCCAACACCTGGGCATCGCGGCCACAGCCCCTTCTCTCCTGCGGTGTTGTCTCTGCCGTGCACCTCCTTGCCCAGACAACGGCCGCAGACCAAAAACAAGTTCACGCCCAAAATGTCCCATCCCGCACACCGCCGCTCCCCGCTAGCGGCCCGTCTAACGGAACAATTCAGCGGGAACCGAAGCTCCTATT
Source organism: Maudiozyma humilis (assembly GCA_037102785.1). Lineage (NCBI taxonomy): Eukaryota > Fungi > Ascomycota > Saccharomycetes > Saccharomycetales > Saccharomycetaceae > Maudiozyma > Maudiozyma humilis. The sequence continues at coordinate 623,577 of BTGD01000001.1, read as the reverse complement.
CTGCCTCCCCGGTCCTGTACTGCAGGTCGTCGTACGAATCACTCACACCCCCACCGAACTGCACCCGTTATCGCTAACCTTGCTACGGAGGTATCTGTGGAAGTTGGAAGTAAGACACCCGAACTTGCACAGAGGTGGGCTTGTTTCTTTTCGTGCAGCGATGGCCTGAGAACGACCCTACTGCTTGAAGGAACGGTCAGTGCTCTGCTTTGAGCATATATAGGCTATATAACGGTGACGAGGTAGGGGTTTACCTCGTATCTACTGGAATACGATTTGAATATTCTCTCATTTAACATCGCTAAGAAGACCATACCTACCATTTTCAAGGTTATTTTTCACTCACTAAGTGATTTGGCTTAAGTCACCCACAAAAAGAATACAGACACCCGTTTTTCGTCGCTAAGGCTGGTTATCGTAAAATCGCTTTTGACTCACACAGTTTTGTAAGAGAAAGCATTCTATTCGATTACCTTCCTTTTTGTTACCATCTGTATCCCAAAATATATTCATTTCATTCATTCATTCATCACATTTATACACGTTTATTTTCTCATTTCCACACACAACCATGGCATCTATTTACAATATCGTACGGAAGTTCATGAAGTTCATAGGACCAGGTATCCTTGTGAGTGTAGCTTACATGGACCCAGGTAACTACTCCACCAGTGTTTCCGGTGGAGCTCAGTACAAGTACCAGCTGCTGTTCTCTATTTTCATTTCAAACATTTTCGCAGTCCTCTTGCAATGTCTATGTGTTAAGCTTGGCACTGTGACTGGCTATGACCTAGCTGAGAACTGTCGCCGCCACTTGCCAAAGTGGTTAAACCTCACCCTTTACTTCTTTGCCGAACTAGCCATTATTGCCACTGACCTCGCAGAGGTAGTTGGTACGGCTATTGCGCTGCAGATCTTATTTGGCATCCCACTAACATACGGTGTTATCCTGACCGTCCTCGATGTGCTGATTATCCTGATCTTCTACAACAAGGAGGAGTCAAACATGAAGAAGGTGCGCGCATTCGAGATGTTTGTCAGTGCCCTAGTCGCGTTGACGTGTCTGTGCTTTGCCCTGGAGATGTTCAAGATCTCTATTCCAAACAAGAGAGAGTTGTTCGAGGGGTTTGTACCATCAAGCATCATTTTCAAGGACCAGCAGGCGCTGTATATTTCCCTTGGTATCCTCGGTGCCACTGTAATGCCTCACTCGCTGTACCTAGGCTCCTCCATCGTGAAGCCAAGACTACAGAGCTATGACAAGAAAAAGTATGGAAAGGTTAACGAGAGACCAAGTCTGTCGGCCATCAAATATTCCCTGAACTACTCTTACGCGGAGCTAATCATTTCCCTTTTCTTGATCGCCACTTTTGTCAACTCCGCCATCCTGATTGTGGCTGGCGCGAGTTTGTCAGGTAGACCAGAGGCTGCCGACGCTGACCTGCTGTCTATCTACGAGTTGCTCGTTCATTACATTTCCCCAGCCGCTGGTCTCATCTTTGCACTGGCTATGTTGTTCTCTGGACAATCTGCTGGTATCATCTGCACCATGTCTGGTCAGATCGTCTCCGAGGGTTTTATCCAGTGGACTCTGCCCCCATGGGCCACGAGACTGTGCACCCGTATGATTGCCATCATTCCTTGTCTATTTGTGACACTGACAATGGGTGAGCGCGGCATTTCGGATATTCTGAACTTGTCCCAGGTAGTTCTATCCCTGATCCTGCCAATCGTTTCTGCACCATTGATTTACTTCACTGCCAACAGAAAGATTATGACCGTGCACGACGAGCACCACGAGTTGGAGCAGCGTCAGCATTCAGAAATGGACGAGAACACTTCACTTGTGAATAGTGCTATGAAGAGAGTCGATTTCACCAACAGCAATGCTCTCACTTATGCTGCTCTAGCAGTATGGGCTACCATCGGTGGTCTAAACTGTTACCTCGTTGGTTCCTTCCTTATGGGAGCAGACGTTCACTTCTAAACAAAATAATGGGATTCTATCCCATCTACACATCATCCCTTTGCATAACGACAGCTGTCTAGGAGCATGAAATAGTGGGTTGTTCGCATCTCAGATAAATGAGAACAATTCATATTCCACGCAAAATTTATTAATTTGCGCTTCATGTTCCCGATTATGTCCCACATTAGGATCGATCATGCATTTATATACATTAATATAGAAATTTTCAAAAGTAAATATTTTACCCTTTTTCCATGTTCATAGGATTATCTGTAATACCGAGAAAAAACATAAGACTAGTACATAATTATATTAACAAAGGACTGGCTCTATTTTCTGTGTTTTCTCCTTCTGCCCGGCTGCGACCTAACAACTGGGATACTACCGTTGTAATTTGTTTGCAGGACAGGCATATATTTAGCATGGTTCATTGGGATATTGGAAACCTCCTTTGAAAGAACAACTTCCCTTAGCAAGCGTTTCGCTTTATAATACAATTCGGTCTCTTCCCTCGTTGGTTTGGACACCTTATTCAGAACTCTTTGTTTCCTCATTGACTGCAACTTCTTCAACACCTGGGTTATGAACTTTTCTTGTGTACCACTTTCGAAGCTTTCAATCTCATCAGGCTTTATGTAATTCCCAGGCTGCCACTTGTAGATGTTTTCAAGCTTGATTACTGGTTTTTCCTTTGGAGACTCCTTGTCCGTGCTCTCTGCAGCCACAGTCTTCTCTGACGTCGTTTCATCAGATGTGCTGTCCAGAGTTGTGTCCTTTTCCTTGTCCTCGTCTTGATCATCAGTTTCGGGCTTGACTTCTTTGGCGTCGTTTCCGCTTACATTACTTGGCTCGTCCTTTTCATTGAACATTTTGCTATAGCCAATCTTTCTCAGCCACATGATTCCACGGGTGGTAGCATCTATAACAGTGCTACTTTCGTTAAAGGAGGGTGCCCAGCTATCAAAGTCACCGTATCTCAGCCATGTTGTAGTAGGCAACGCATACCAGTTAGGATGTATGAAGCGAGACATCATCTCGGTAGGTGGGAGTGTTGGATCTGGGATGTTGCTTGTGTTTGCTGCGATGAAGCCAAGCTTTGGGGCATCCTCGAGGAGATTCGTCTGGGGGATGATGTTATTTATTTCAAAGTTTGAGTTTGGCAGTTCCTGAGGACGGCGATCCAGGACAGATCTGCTTATAATGGATGAGAAAAGATCCTGGTCCTTTGTCTTGATGTGATATGTTTGAACAGCAGGTAGTTTGTAGTATGTTGATATCTTTATGAAATCCTGGGAGATGGCAGTACTTAGCTCATTCTTTTCATTGTCCTCCTCGTCATCTATGGCCTCGACGATTTCTTTCTCGAGGGACGTTATTTGGATCCCTAATCTGTAACACTCGCGAAGTAGCAGCTCTGTTGCGAAACGGTAGAATTTATCCACCATCTGGTAGCTCCTTGTACCCGGAGCGTAGTAGTGAATGAGCATTAGGGAAACCAGCGTAATGTCATGGTACAGTTTGTAGAAGCCATTCTTTTCTGGTTTGTAAGCGTTGTTCTCAAACTTCCGAGAAAGTGTTGTAACGTCCAGCTTGTCTTCGTCTTTAATTGTAACCCCATCCTCGCCTACTCTCTTCTCAATAAACTTGAGATAGGAGCTGTATATCTTGGCAGGGTCAGCCTCGAAAAACTTGGCGGGAAACTTCTCGTCCATGACATAGCATTTTGTGGAAGCTGCCTTCAGGATAATGTATATGTTTTGTAGCAACTCTGAGGCACTCATTCTTTTATGCAGTTGTTCAATTGTGTGGGTGTGGCAAACTCCAGATTTGTACGTGTTCAAAACTCTGCTTGTTGTACTGAAAATCTCTTTATTACTACGCGCTAACCGAATCCTAAACGCTTTTAACTCTTGACTATATGTGATTGTGCGGGGTCTGTCCAGTCTAAAGCGCCTTCTTCCTTAGCGGTTCCATCAACAAGACGCCAGACACAATCCACGTTTGTTTTTCAAGCGCTGGGGCGGCGGCCGTTCTTTGTCTTTTGTTTTTTGGCCCGCGTTGACGGAAACGCGCAGCAGACGCTCCGGGCGGGTAATCGCTTGCAATATATGAATTAAGACCTAGCTGGCAACGGATGTGCCATTCTATATTATATTTGTAGTGTACATATTGTTGTGCTGCTTGAATGCAAATGCTGAGGGTGAATTGTTTGTATGCAAATGCTGAGAGCGGTTATTTCTTGTGCTCCCGCTCCATCGTCTTGTAGTTTTTGTTGGTGATGAACTTTTCCACGACCCATCTGCCCTCGACCTTCTTCTGGTGGACAGGAATTGGGTTTAGGTCCCAGCCGATCTTGATGTCGCTATCTATGGTAGAGCCGTAACGAGGAACAACGTAGCAGTAGCGCTCTGTGGGCGACAGGTTTATGGTCTTGAGGCCATTTCCGGTTAATGGCTTACTGTAGGACAGAAGAGAACCCTTTCTAGCAATATTGGCAAGCGGTGTGCTCTTGATGTCACAAAGAGTGTTCATTCTCGTCTTACCGCTGTCGTTCTGGTGTAGAGATGAGAAAACCATGTACTTTGGAGGTATCTCTCCGGAATTGTTCAAGATGGAAGATGGGTGGATATATGAAAAGCACTCCTCTATCTGTGGCTTCTTTTTGGTTAGAACAGGGATGTATGGAACATTGATAATCAGTGTTCTGTTAGTTATCTTGGCCTCCTCAGGGTATAGATCATCCGCGCGCACAGCCACCCGGTCAGGGAAGCCTGCACAAATCATTTGCTTCAGCAGCTTGATCTGTATCTCGCTGGGGATAGGAACCAAGAGGTCCTCGTCTCTCACAGAGACTGCGATGTTCTCCTTTGAAACATTTGATTTGATGATGTACATCAATTGCTTTCTCAACTTAACAATTTCCTCCATTAGTTTTCCTCTCAAAAAGTGGTTGTTGATAAAGGATGTCTTGTCACGTCTCTTGACATAATCGAAGGCACAAACGACACTCAACATTCTGAATATGTCTGAGAATTTGTCCAGCTTGTCAAACTTAGCTCTACTTTTTCTGAACTTAGTACGGAGATTGGCTCTTTGTTCCTTAGCATCGTGATCCTCTACCTCCTGTGCATCAGATTCCTCGTCATCCTTTGGCTTCTTGTCAGCGTACTCGGAGATACCAAGCTCAGTCTCTGAGATGAATGGATCGCCAACAGATAGGGCACTAACAATGGAAACAATGTAAGGCAAACAGTTATGTTCGTTGGAAACTAGCAGCATCTTAGAAAATCTTGCGGAGAGCGGGAATAAACTCATCTTTCTTCCCTCTTCGGTTATCTTCTCCTTCTCGTCCAGGGCGCCCAAATATCTTAACAATTCAACAGCGCTTGCGAGTGCAGCTCTTTCTGGTGGTGTTGGGAAGGGGAAGTTTACAATATTGTGGATGGCCATACTCTTCATTTGCAACACAATGTTTTCGACTGGTGTTCTAAGTATTTCAGGATGTGAAAACTGCAGGAAATCACGCTCAAATACGGCAGAAGAGTATAGTCTGTAACAGTGGCCAGGCCCTGTACGACCAGCTCTACCACTTCTCTGCCCAGCACTAGCCTTACTGACCCAGTCAATCTCAAAACTTTGAACCCCATTCTCAGGATTATATTTTCTTTCCTTGGCTCTACCACAATCAACAACATATCTGACACCAGGAATGGTTAGAGATGTCTCCGCAACGTTGGTGGCTACAATGCACAGTCTTGAGCCCTTGGGAGGCTTTTCAAATACCTTCATCTGCTCTTTTGTTGGCAATAGCGAATACAAAGGCAAAACGTATAACGGATCATTAGCGGTTTGACCCTCTTCTAACACCTCATCGAAACCTTCTTCTTCCTCGCTATCATCACCAGCTTCCTCTCCTTCTGAACCGATTTCCTCACGGAACTTCTCTTCATCTACAACTTTCACACTAAAGTCTATATCCTCAGCCTCTAGATCTGTATTTCTCGAATTAACCTTCACTTTAGATATATCCTGCAATGAGTTTTGGGTCTTATTCTTGAAGGGGAATTCGGCCCGTAGTTTCTTTACCATATGAGTGATCTCTTGCTGACCTGTCATAAAAACTAAAATGGCACCCGGTGGAAGTCTGCTATGGATCTTGCACGTTTTCTTGAAAGCCTCTTCAGAATAATTGAATGGCGTTCTACGGTTGAAATGGACAGAAACAGGGAATTGTCTGGCAGCAACGTTAAGAACCGGAGGTTGTGTAGCAAATAATGTAGTATTTTCACTGAAGTCACTTACTCTCAGAGTTGCAGACATGATAATTAGTTTTAATCTCTTGTTCTTCTCTGGATCCTCAGCATTCTCCTTAGCACGGAGTCTAACACAACGACTCAGCATACCAATTAGAATGTCGGTGTTGATGTTTCTTTCGTGCGCCTCATCTATGATGATGGAAGAATATTTGGTTAGTCTAAAGTCATGCATCATTTCACGCAAGAGTACACCATCCGTCATGAACTTTACCTTAGTGTCACTCTTGGCTGATGAATCAAACCGAATCTGATAACCGACGTATTTACCCTGGTCTCCAAGTTCATTGGCCACACGGTTCGCCATAGATACTGCTGCTACTCTTCTTGGTTGAGTTATACCGATCATTCCAGGATAATCCGGTGATTCCTCATTACCGAATCCAGATTCGTATAAGAACTGAGGGACCTGAGTAGTCTTACCAGAACCAGTCTCACCGCATATAATAACAACATCATTATGATGGATGGCTTCCATAATGTTGTGTTCCTCGCCATACACAGGTAGCTGTAATCTCGAAGCTTGAATTTCTTCAGATCTATTCACCTTGACATAAAACGCCTTTCTATCTGAGTTTTCATCAACATGAACATTGCTCGTTGGTAGGCCGTCCTCCAAGTCTTCCTCGCGTACAATGGGTTCATATGCTACACTAAGTTCTGGAGTAACCATCTCGACATCGCGGCCCTCCATTTTCTTGATAGCCTGGTTGGCCCATGATTTGAAATCATCAGCAATTTCCTTCTTATCTGGATTGAGAACCTCAGTTTCGCTAGAATCAGATCCGCTTTCTTCTTCAGAAGAATTTTCTCCATCCTCATCAGAGCTGTTTATATTAGAATTTTCCTCCCCAGAGAGATCACCTACATCGACAGAAGCATCTGATGCATCCGCTTCCTCGGATTCTTCATCGATATCTTCCTCTGAGCTAGAATCGAAATCATGGATATCTTCTTCATCCTTAGCTTTTCTTTCCTGTTGTTCGACACGCTGCCTCCAATTATATTTCTTCTTTGGACCTTTGGATACCTCTGGTGCTTTCTTGATAACCTGAATGTTGGAAAAGCCAAATCCAAAGCCACCTTGTCCACCTAATTGTGATGGACGATTGTCGATAAAAGAAGATTTGGTCTCACTTGGGACGTCCCCGAACTTACTCTCAAAGTCATCTTCATCAGATCCATCAGACTCGTCCATACTTTCATGGTCCTCGTCCCAAGATTTGGTCGTGTGTTCTTCGTAAAGAATTTCGTTTGTTTTTGCATCAGCCCTACCTTGCTTCTCTAGACTGAGGGCTTCGGAAAATTCTTCCTTCTTGGTCTGTCTTCCATGACCAAGGTTTTTGGAGCTAGTTAAGAGAGAAGTATCAACTTTATAATCCTGTAATTTATTAATCAATGACTTCTTCTCCTCCCTCTTTAGTTGATGCTCGATGAATTTATCGAGACGTTTCTTCTTCTGTCTAGATACCTTCGACTCTTTAGGTGTGAACAACTCCTGGAGTTTTCTTTTCTTTTGGAGTTTCTCCTCCTCAGTCATCGGTTTCAGAATTTCTGAGTTGGTATCTTGATTATCATTACCTTCATCATGACTAGATTCCTCCTCAGGATCGTCTCTGTGGAACTGTTTATTTCTTACTCTCTTGAGCTCCTTCAATCTTGCCATATGGCCAGCCCTTGCCTTTTCATTGAACCTTTTCCTATATGTACCCATCGTGCGATATTGTAGTATAGGTAGGTGAGACTTGTGAGGTTGAGTAAGTTAGGAGAAGTTATGCTATAGTGCTTCTTCAATCTCATCGCTAAATTTTAAATGCTAGAGGCATCGCATGAAATTTTTCTTCGATGCCGCGAGAAGGCTCGCACTTACAAAAAGGAAGGGAAATTTTTATGTGATCACGTGAAGAGAAGATACTTTAACTATGTTCTTGAGGTAAAAACATAGAGCAAGTGTATATTGATGTTTAAGAATAATTTATTGGACTTACTGAAGTTTGGGAATACCACCACAAGATAAGTGTTGCAGTATTTTTAATTCAATGGAGAAGATTTCTTGGCTTCCTCGAAAAAAAAAATTGATTGGTTTCTAGTTAAGCGGTATTGTTTATTGTTATTCAGAGGAACCATTGGATACCCATTTAATATGTTTTTATTTCAACTAGGGTATATTGTCATTTGTTGTATGGAAAATGAAGCCTGTTTTCAATATTTCAAAAATTTGTTTACGTGAACCTGTGAATTTCTCAATTTGTCAGATTCTTAAATGAGAAGAAAAGTTACAAATATTTAAAGAAAAGTCATTGAAGTGGTAAGTAATATTTATTTTCTTTATAAAATGAATTCTAGATATTAAATTATTCAAACAACATCTTAATTTCGTCAATTCTCCTCTTTCGTCTTTCGTCTTCGTCCGCATCCATTGCTTCACCGATTGTCCTCTTTCTTTCTTGAATCCTGAGCATTTTTTCTTCGATGCTGTCTTCTATAATAAACCTAGTGACCTGAACATTGCTGGTTTGACCAATTCTGTGTATTCTATCAACTGCCTGATCTTCCATACTTGGGGACCACCATGGATCCATCATGAATGCATATGAGGCACACGTTAGGTTCAACCCAACACCACCAGCCTTTAGTGATAAAAGTAAGATCTTCTGTTTAGAAGGATCCTTTTGCTGAAAACGCTCTAGGACAGTACTTCTTTCTTTGAGGTTTAATCTACCGTCAAATTTATAGATCTCGACCTGATCTGATGGAATTGCCTCCTTAAGATCATTTTCTAAAATGTCTAAATATGTGGAAAACTGAGAAAAAACAACCACTTGTTCACCAGGGCTCGAATCCTGGAGCTGTTGCAAATGTTTTATTAAAGAGGCAACCTTGGCATTCCTCTGGATTCTACCATATTGGACAACATCAAAGGTTCCATCATTGTTTTTCGACAGAGTTAGTAATCTCTTGCGAGATATATCATTACGACAAAGAGGACACTTCAAGTCAAGGTTTCTCATATCTTGGTAATCGCAATATTCAGTTAAACAGGTTCTGCAAAATGGATGTAAACATTCTGTGAAAACGATATCATTCAGATCAATGGGCTCTGTTGTGCAGATGGAACATTCTAAGGAGAGTTTTGGATCAGTCAGATCATGCTTTTCTTTCAAACTCAACACAGCCTTGTTGAATTCCTCTTCTTGAAAACCTGTGGAATCATCAACATCTTCCGCATCATCGATAAGCTTGCCAACACTTGACGCATTATCTACCATGGTGTTGCTCTTGGATAAATCTTCATCCATTTCATCCTGCGCGCCGATCAGTCTAACATCGCAGCATACTTGGCGGAGTCTCAGAATGTTTACTAAAATAATAGAGTACTTCTTCAACAAATCACCCTGAGCCAGTCCTTGCCGTACGGATGTTTCAGCCTGCTGCAGGAGTGTTTTATACAAACTTTCTTGTTTCTCATTGAGCTTCAATCTTTCAACCACTATCTGCTTAGGTGGTAAATTAACTAAGGGTTCACCGTTGGAATCCTTCATTTGCTTAGTTCTCCTCAAAAATACAGGCTCCATAATTGAATTGACAACATCAAATGCTTGTTTGAAAAGCTTGTTTTCGAATGGTACTGACACAAACTGTTTCCAAAATCCTATCTGTGACCACGGTTCTAGACGGAGAAACTTCACAAGACTGTACATATCATCGAGTCTATTAATAATGGGTGTACCAGTGAGAACCCATCTACGACTTCCTGATAATTGCATCACGGCCTTAGATGTTACAGTATTCCTGTTTCTAATAATATGACCTTCATCGAGAACAATACGATAGAACTTTATAGAAAACAAACCCCGTCCCCCATGTAATTTTGCATCATGACCCTCCTTTTGAAATTTTGTCCATTCATTCTGAATAATTCCATAAGTAGTTATTAACACTGTTGGTGGTGTTTTAGTCTTTGTAAGGAATGTTTTTAAATTACTAACATTACCGCCATAATATATTTCGGAGTGCATTTCATCATTATTACATGCCTTTTTGAACTCCGATTCCCATTGATTCAATAGCGACATAGGTACAACGATCAGTGTCGTTTTGGCAGCATACGGTATTTCAGGATTTTGTGTAGACACTTCATCTTGTTCAAAAAGTTGCTTTTCATTCAAAGATTCGTCGTGAGGAGATGATAAAATCAATGAGAGTGTAGAAATGGTCTTACCCAAACCCATTTCATCTGACAATATTCCACCCTTCATTGAAGTAGTCAAGACAGGTTTTTCCAGTGAAAATTCACCTGTGTGGAGGTTACCATAAAAAAACAAAGACTTTGTGCTAGGATCTGCACTGTCTGAAACGTCCTGCTTTGACCAAGACATATCTTTTGGCCATGCAAATTGTTTCCATAGTGGGTTCATCATAGTTGTATCCGGAGTTTCTTCACCCGTTGAATGTGCAGCTTTCATAAACTCGCCCTCCCGACGAAGCATCCATGTCAAACCCTGTTTCTGGTATTTTCTTAGCTCTAATTTCATAATATCAGTTGAGGGTGTAGTTTCGGGTAGGTTCTTTAATGCTTCTGTAGATTGAGCAACATTATAGAAATTTTGCAATTGGTTTAGGTTCATCGTTTCATTTTCATCGATTTCTGTACCGATATCATTTTGCTCTGACATTATACTATCATATGCATCATCATCTTCAAGATCAATAATTTCTTCATTGATATCTTTTTCTAAGGACTTGAGGTGACTTGATTCATCAGTAATTTCTCGAATGCGCAATTTCTTGAATAATGTAATCAAACCCATACGCTTGAATCTATCCGAAAGCTCATTGTCAGTCTCAACCATGGATTGAGAGGACGGTTCCCACTTAGATTTCTTTTTATTATGGTCTACAGTGTCAGAAGAGGAATCATATTCGCCAAAGATGTCAGATGTCAAATAACAATCTAACTGTACAATGAAATTATCACCAACACTTAGTCGTCTGTCTCCACCATAAATTAACGTAAGGTTAAAAATGACTCCGGATGCGTCTATTAACGGATGTATCAATCGAGCAAGCTCTTCTGGCATTCTACCAATCTCCCTACCACTTTTCTGATCAAGTATTCTGACTAGATGAGCCATCGAGACCTTTCTCTTTCCATTAGAGTTGTATATTTTTGATGATTTCGAATTTTCAGTGTTCGAAGCATGCATAATTAATTGTGATCCATATTCCAATGGCTTTATAGTAGGTCGAGTGATCATCGCAGTTGCGGGCAGCGATCCTATGAACCGCTTCCATGTTGGTTCATGTTTAATCTTTTTTGACACTTCCTCTTGTCTATTTGCTCTCTTTCTTTTCAACTGGATGGACTGTGTCATCAGAGACATCATCGATGGAGTAGAATTTTCTTCAATAACTTGAGGAGGATCGCTATTAAGATTGTGTGATGATGAATAGTGGGAGGAGGAACGGTCATCATTACCTTTTGGATCTTGGGAGAGATCGATAATATCAGGAATATCATCTGAACCCATCAACAAGCTTTTAGAGTGTTCGAAATAATAGTCAACCGCTGATGATATGGCAGAATCACCATTTCCAAATTTCTCAAAGAGCTTTGAGCAGATGGCATCTGAGAGATCTGGAATGAGTTCTTTTAGTTGTTCACCAAATGACGCGAGTTGCTGGGAAATACGAGAGCTTCTTACTTCCTCCTTTTCAGATTGCGCCTGGTCACCGAAGAGTGATGAGTCTTTGTTGTTTAATATTGGTGCTACAAATGGAATGTTATTCTCAGATGATTCTAGATCATCTCTGAAGAATCTCTTCCTTTCACCTGTTTGTGATTCTTGTTGCTGCATAAGCCAACCCGGTCACTGTATTGTTATCAGTACTATCTGGGTTTATAATTTATGTACGTACTAGAACATATAACTTGGGGTAAACGTTCTCCTAACAGGCTCGTTATGTAAGCTCATCACGGTGTATTATTATCCGGCCTTAATGTGCCGTCTACAGGTTTCGCATTTTTTACGCGATTGTCTCAGAAAACCCTGCAGTAGACTATCAATTTTATTGCATACTATTATAAATCAGACGCGAGAACCAGCAGATCTCCCATTAAGGGTTAAGTAATAAGGAGCTACAAAAGCGGCGACAGCATAGAAATAGCCAAAAACACAGCACTAATAATCTAGTTTAGATTATTACACTCCTCTACCCAGCTTGTGATTGTGTTTATCGTTTGGTCATGAACGAAGCAAATCTTTCTGATGAGACCTAGAAGAATTTGGGAGAGGTGTTTATAGACAACGAAAAACTTCCTCAGCAAACATTTGATCAATTTCAAGCTTTCAAAATATTTCCACAGTGTATTGAGCTTATTTAGTGAATTGATGTCATCATATGTCTCATCATCACTTGCACCTTTACATTCTTTTATCGTGAGTGTTGTATCTTTTGAAACTTGAAGTTCGTCCAATGCCTGTTTTACGACAAGCAGTGCTAAGCGATATGCCTTCACGAACAAATGACCCTCCGGTTTGGGTAATGATATGTGCTCTTCCAACATCGTCAGCAAATACTGTCTTGCATCGTAACTGGTTATAACCCTAACACCATTGTCAATCTCAACGAACAGAAACTCTAAAATAATGGAATCACTTACAAATCCGATATGTTTAAATGAATTGACAATAATGAACCCAGTTCTAGAATTGTTATTGAAATATCGAAGAATGGAATCCAGGATTATAAATTCTTTATAATTCTGCTTTATAGGACTTTTCTCACATATATCCAGAAGTCTGTTCTCCATTCGATTGATATAGTTAATTACATGTGACAGAGATCTCTTTCCGCAATGGCACACACACTGGATCAAGAGCACAATCTTAAAAGCCTCAAAATCTCTAAAAAAACCGTAGTGCGACATTTGAATATTGTCAACCATCCTTCCTAATTGACGTTCATTACAGTGCTCTTCTTTATCGTTCTCCCTGTCCTGCATATAGGCTAAGATTCGATAAACATCGCCATTAAATGGGAAACAAGCTTGTAGATATAGCAAACCAGAATCATATATGTTGCATGCGTTTTTATCCATTCTAAACTGAACATCGAGGTATCTTGCCATACTTGTGGGCCCAAAGTAACGTGAATCCAGGTGATCATGGAAAACAAATGGTAGTTTCGTTCGGAGGTCATGAGTGTTTGATGTGCAAGACGAAAGTCTCTTCAGGAGGTTTATTTGGAACATTCTTTTTGGGTGGTAGATCTGTTCACGAAAACGCTCAGCGTCTCCGATCCATTCGTCCCATTTCCACGTGAACCCGAAATTCGTTAACTGAACTCTGAACCATTCCTCATAAATTATTGTACTTTCGTAATCAAGGTAGCTTAGATTTTGGTAGAAATGTCTAAAATATCTTCCGAAGGTTGGCGCTGTAACCTTTGGTGAACATTTACAAATTTCTAAAAGTAATGTTTCGTAATAAATACGCGGATGGATAGATAATGGCAATTTGAACAATAGATGAACAATTTCTTTTATGGGCACTTCACGAAGGAGTTGCGTTTTCTCTGTGTGAGCAGGTTTTTCATTCATTTGTGTTTCTTCTTCAGGTCCCGTTTCTGATATTGCGTACTGGTTCATATTGAAAAGATGCGAAGCCGCCTCCTTTTTATTGAACTCCATGGATTGAACTAAATTAATGGTGTCATCTCTAGCAATATAACCGATAAATTCTTTACACTCCTCAGCCGGTACCTCAGACACTAGTGTAGCTGCATCATCATCACCAGCTATATCGTTATTGTACCCTTGCCATACTCTGTCCACTGTAGAGAAGACATGGTCCTTCTTGTAAGACTGACTAACCTCTTCCAATGTTGGAAGTTCCAATTTTATTTCATCTGTGTATTTTACTGTCGCTGGGAAAGTAATTTCTTGACTCCAAACTGGGAATATCTTGGATATTTCGCTTAATCCCCGATAAAGGATACCCTTAACTTCCTTTATTGAAAATCTGCTTGAGTGTTGAGTACGGTTTTGGAAACAGAATACCTCCAGTAAATCGACAAATGATTCGTCATCTTCAGACGAATTTGGGACCGATACAAGAAATGATAAAATCTCATATAACAATATTCTATTCTTGCGATCAAAGAAGAATAAAAAAAGTGTGTTGGTAAAAATGGTGTTTTGATACCAGTCTGAAGATTGTTCGACGTGAGCAAATACGACTTTGATTAGACTTAAGGTGGTCCGATAGATGTACAGGATATTTTGCAGACTAATAATGGGTGATAATAGCGAAGTAAATCTAATGAGCAACTTAATTTCTGTCCAAGGGCCAATCTCCGAGCAGCTCTGAATGTCAGGTTGAGTCAGCTTTTGGATGGTTAGCTGAAATTCAGATACCAAAAACTTTACAATCGGATCAATGATTGTCTCATTGTTGTTACATGATCTTAAAATGAAGTAAGCAATTGCTGGCTGTTTATAAGCTTGTTCAAAAATATGTGAACGTATCACGAGATAGAATTTAATATCAGAAAATAGCGACGCAAAGCCGTAGGACACAACACTGTCCAGCAGATTATCACATTCAGTCACGATATACTTGGGATCATTACCGTACAACTTGAACCGAGCAAGTAGCCTGTCAAGGTCTCTGTTGTGATCCTTGGAGTCCTGGACTACATGTTTTGGTTTAGTCGATGTACTCTCTGCAAGCGAAAATAAAGGATGTGTCAACTGTAGCGGTAATTCAGAAGGCATTGTTTTAGTAGTTCGGGTAGCAGTACAAATAAATATTAGTTCAAAACACAATGAATACTTTCTTATGGTCGGGACCTTTCCCCACCCCAAATATATAACACAAAAAGTACCTCAACCATTTGGAGAAGATAGCCGCCGAGCTGGTAAAAAGCGATTTTTCAGAAGCATGCATTCCTAAAATCGCTCAACCCCTAGAAAAATAACAGGGATACACAAAATACACTACATTAAACAGGATGTATTGAAATTTCATTATACAGCTGCGTCGTTGAACCGAAATATTCTGTATAGCAACAGGTCATTGAACCTACTTCATCTCTTGTGAATGCCCCATCTCTAAAAATAGCTAGATGAAACTACTGAATCCAACCCAGTAGACTGAAATTAAGAGAAGCCTGTGAACATAATGATTTTCAAGTTACATAGGCGCCAACTGCAGTATTCCAGTGCTCGATCTACAGCCAAGGGGAATGATCTATATTACTTTGGTCTGCACTCATAAATAACTGTCTGTTCCAATAAGTTACAGACTCAGCAATCAATATAAGTGAAAACAATATTGGCTACACGTTCTGTACCGTCACAGACACCATACCCTTACCATTGAGAAGACGACAATACCCGGAGCTTGTCTCTGCAATGCACCTCCCACGCAGCCGCCCAATATAGCACGGCGCTACACCAGCGCCCCGCTGTTACCCTCACAAGGCCAAATGAATTCGCAAAAATTTCGTTGAGGGCAAGGCCGCGTAAGTGCCAGCACGCCTGGCGAAAATCTCAGTCTGCCCACGCAGAGACGCGAACATCCTGCGGGCCTCGCCTCAGAAACAGGCGCACAACACACGTCTTTTTCGGCGTGGGCCCATTAAAACTGCGCGGTGTGGCGTCCGACGCACTGAAAATTTTTCGCCGGTGGCACTGCAGACGACCGTCAGAACTCGGCGAGTTCCGTCTGGGTTCGCTGGCTGCATGCATGGTATATATACTTGTCACCGCGATATTTCACGTTCACGCCATCTTGCCATGTCTTTTCGTAATTATTTTTTATTCCTTTCTGTTCTTTTTGAAAGAAGACAACTTTAATAACTTAACAACCAATCAAAATGGGTGCCTACAAGTATCTAGAGGAGCTACAGAGAAAGAAGCAGTCCGATGTCCTAAGATTCCTACAGAGAGTCAGAGTCTGGGAGTACAGACAGAAGGATGTCATCCACAGAGCCTCCAGACCATCTAGACCAGACAAAGCTAGAAGAATGGGTTACAAGGCCAAGCAGGGTTTCGTTATCTACCGTGTCAGAGTTAGACGTGGTAACAGAAAGAGACCTGTTCCAAAGGGTGCCACCTACGGTAAGCCAACCAACCAGGGTGTTAACGAGTTGAAGTTCCAGAGATCTCTAAGAGCCACCGCCGAGGAGAGAGTCGGCCGTCGTGCTGCTAACCTGAGAGTTCTGAACTCCTACTGGGTCAACCAGGACTCCACCTACAAGTACTTCGAGGTCATCCTTCTAGACCCATCCCACAAGGCCATCAGAAGAGACGCTCGTTACAACTGGATCTGCAACCCAGTCCACAAGCACCGTGAGTCCAGAGGTCTTACCGCCACCGGCAAGAAGTCCAGAGGTATCAACAAGGGTCACAGATACCACAACACCCAGGCCGGCAGAAGAAAGACCTGGAAGAAGCAGAACACCCTATCTCTATGGAGATACAGAAAATAAGCTGCTTGCTAACACTGTGCCTTGGGTTCTCCCATTTGCATCTCTGTTGCTGAACCGCATCTTATTTTTTATTTCGAATTGAACAAATTCAAACTGTATCTACCGTCGGATAATGTGTGCTCAATGTCTCTTTGAGGCAGCGAGCTCTGCCTTTCTGCAAAACTCGGCTGCTTTTCAGCCTGGCGAGGTTAAGCAATACATATAAATTATACAATATATAGGTAGAGAGTGATCTTTTCAGAATAAGAATAGTCGATTTTTTTCTTTTACAAAGTGTGACTGACAAACTCAATTACTCTTACAACCTCGTATCCTCTTGCGACGCAACTGTACGACAGGCATTGCGTAATAGCTGCCCCGCTATGGGAGACCACCCCCACGCTCCTTCATCCTGCAAGAACCACACACACAGCACCCACCGTACAACACAGAGCCACCTGCACCTCCGTTGCAGAGTGTCCTCCCGAGCGCCCCTACGCCCGTTTGTCTGCAGAGCTCCTAAACACCGCCCACGAACGGCACAGTGAAACACCGCACTAACGAGAAGCAGCGAGGGAGCCCCCCCCCCCCCAAGGACATGGCGCATAGCCCTCAGGGAACTCGCAAACTCTTCTCGAAACGGGACAGGTGCCGTGTTCTGTTCCTGACACAACCGTTCTGGGACAGGGACCTTCCGGGCAACCTGTTTATATCCACTTCCGCGTTCCTGCGATAGTGGCTGTGCGTGGTCACCCAGAGATCCATTGTCGCCTCTGTAGAAAAAACACAGCAAAGGAGCCGGTTGATAGGATTAGGCCCAGTCCCCCCTACACAATTGAAAGCAGACACCCAGCTGATAGCGCAGGTATTAGCGATTGAATCGAATTCTGCTTTGTTCCCAATTCAATTAGACACCGACCATTTCACGTTTATACGCAAATCAGATAGCTAAGTATGTCTGAGCACCAGAAAACGGCCATTGTCTCCGTTTACGACAAGACAGGTCTCCTGGATCTGGCCAAGGGGCTCGTTGAGAACAACGTGCGTATCTTGGCTTCCGGTGGTACTGCACAGTTCATCCGCGAGTCCGGGTTCCCAGTGGAGGACGTTTCCACCATCACCCATGCCCCTGAGATGCTCGGCGGCCGCGTCAAGACGCTCCACCCTGCCATCCACGGCGGTATCCTCGCCAGGAACATGGAGTCTGACGAGCAGGATCTGAAGGAGCAAGGAATCGAGAAGGTCGACTTTGTCGTCTGCAACCTCTACCCGTTCAAGGAGACCGTTGGGAAGATCGGCGTCACGATGGACGAGGCCGTTGAGGAGATTGACATCGGTGGCGTCACGCTGATAAGAGCTGCTGCCAAGAACCACTGCAGAGTCACGATCCTGAGCGACCCAGAGGACTACGCTGTATTCCTAAACGAGCTGTACGAGAACACACAAGGCGAGATATCCACGGAGCTCAGAAACAAGCTCGCCCTAAAGGCATTCGAGCACACCGCTGAGTACGACTCCGTGATCGCCGACTTCTTCAGAAAGCAATACTCGGAGGACGTCGCACAGCTTCCACTGCGCTACGGTTGTAATCCACACCAGAAGCCCGCCCAGGCATTCATTGCAGACAGAGACGAGCTTCCAATTAAGGTTCTGTGCGGTGTCCCTGGTTACATCAACCTCCTGGATGCCTTCAATTCCTGGCCATTGGTCAAGGAGGTCTCGGCGTCGTTGAACCTGCCCGCTGCTGCATCTTTCAAGCACGTATCCCCTGCCGGCGTTGCGGTTGGTCTACCACTTACCGACGTGGAGAAGCACATCTACTTTGTCTCTGATGTTGACGATCTGTCCCCACTCGCATGCGCCTATGCTAGGGCCCGTGGTGCCGACAGAATGTCATCATTCGGTGACTTCATCGCTCTGTCCAATAGAGTCGACGTTTGCACCGCCAAGATCATTGCAAAGGAGGTATCCGACGGTGTTGTTGCGCCAGGGTACGAGCCAGAGGCACTGGAGATCCTGAGCAAGAAGAAAAACGGCAAATATTGTATTCTGCAGATAGATCCAAACTACGTCCCCGAGCCCATTGAGACCAGACAGGTCTTTGGCATCTCTCTACAAGAGAAGCGTAACGATGCCATCATTAACAAGTCCTCCTTCAAGGAGGTGGTGTCCAAGAATAAGGATCTCACCGACCAGGCTATGATTGACCTCACTGTCGCGACACTCGCACTGAAATACACACAATCAAACTCCGTCTGCTACGCCAGAAACGGTATGGTGATCGGCCTCGGTGCCGGCCAGCAGTCCCGTATCCATTGCACAAGACTTGCTGGAGACAAGGCTGACAACTGGTGGCTAAGACAGCACCCTCGTGTGCTCGCGTTCCAGTGGGCCAAGGGTGTCAAGAGACCAGAGAAGTCCAATGCGATAGACCTGTACGTCTCGAACCAGATTCCTGAGGATGGTCCGGAGAAGGCTGAGTACGAGTCGAAATTCGAAGCGGTCCCAACTCCACTGACCAAGTCAGAGAGAAAGGACTGGCTTTCGAAGCTGAACAACGTCTCGATGTCCTCCGATGCATTTTTCCCATTCCCAGACAACGTCTACAGAGCTGCCAGATCCGGTGTGAAATACATCGCTGCCCCAACGGGCTCCGTCATGGACAAGGCTGTCATTGGCGCCGCGGACTCATTCGACATCGTGTACGTGGAGAACCCCATCCGTCTATTCCACCATTAAACGAGCGGACGATGGAGGAGAATACGGAGGAGCAAGCTCCCCCAGACATCGTGTAATTTCACATCATCTCTATGTAACCACAACAATATAATATCACAAGTCACTGGAAGTGCGGTCTGGTTACGTCAGCTCGCCACGGGACAAGAACTACAATGCAAATATATAATTGAAATGTCAGCGGTATGGTTTGACCCAAATGATAATAGACCAGCTAGGATCTTCATAGTGTTTAGGAATATACCGAGGTGAAACGACAACAAAGACGACCGAACTCAATCCCTGCCGCTTCCAAGCGACACATCCCAACGGCAAAAGCAAACCACGTCTCCGAAAAGACATGGCTCACTCTACCACTAGGAATTCACCGCAAGGTTGCAAACAGGGAGAATTCAAAATCGTGCATCTCACTTAATCTAAGTATAGGAACTCGTCAACGGGGCTGCTTCTGTCTTATCCACGTACGTCGTGGCAACAACTAAAGGCGACACGGTATGCACACCACGACGACTCAGTACCCCACTGCGCCCGAAGGTACAGTAGAGGAGAAGTTCAATAGTGCACAAAGGCCTCCTTATTTAGTTCCTTAAGACTCTGCCTCTCTAGCGTTGAATCGATACACAACGTGGAGGGGAAGTAAAGCAGCAATAGCACGAAACTAGATGTATGGATCCGAAGATTGATACACATTTCTCTTCCCCAGTATTTGCATATCCCGAGTCTATGGTTATTTTGTATTAAAGGGAACAAAAGAAATACAAAGAAGCAAGTAGACGAACTCTCTATATCTCATCTCGGCAGCTTTATATAGTTGCGGAAATTTTTGGTTCGCGGTGCAGCGAAAATTTTCACCTGGGTGTTACCCTCACGGTGTCAGCGCCGCTATTTCGCCTAGGGCAGGGCTGCGCGACATGCGTCAGTGAGAGGTGGGGGAGGCAGTGTGGACGAAGGGTAGATTGGAGGGTAGTGTGATTGTGTACTCAACGATAGGGATATTCTGTTGTGAGTGGGTTGCCAAGTTTGACACTAAATAAATAGCTGCGACTTTGTTGTAAGGAAGTCAGTCTAGAGTTTAGAAAACGGCACTCTGTTAGGTGTACTTCTATATTCTCTTGACCTTATTATAATTGCCAGTGATGTTTCCTTTTGTCACAAACTGCAGTGATATACATATCGTGCTAAAACAACTTCAAATATTCTACCGAATTTTCTTTGTACAATGCTAGGAAAATTATTTCCGAGCTAGCCGCTTTGTCCATGGGGTATATTTTTCAGTAATTGTCGTGATACGGGTCTGATCTAATGTGTCAGATCTCCAGGGTCTATCTTCACACACCAAACATGGATACACACTCTTCAAGAGTTATCGGCGATATATATTCTGAACTACAGGATTACAAATCTAAATAGTTATTTTCTTAGATTTACGTTATTTGACACGGAAACGTTATGTGGGATTGTGTTTAACCCATTGCGCATATCCAAACCACGATGGTAGAGCATACTAAAAATATGTTAAAAGTATGTAAAATATATGTGCTGGTGATAGCTTCGACAAAAATAATTCGGTTCGCTTCGAACTTTGCAATATTTTTGCCGGGACATTTGCACATTTGTCATGGGGAAGGGGTGTTTCTGCTGCATTTATCGTGGCGAGGCTATCATACATTACCTCGACAAGTTATGACATTTCGCCGTATATTTATTATCCATCAATTCACCCTTGACCGTCCAAGTTATTGCGTTTAACTTTGGGAGCAGCCCATGCACCTATCTTACCGAATTGTCACCAGACATACCATATTTAACACAACAATTCCTCTTCTATCCAGACAGATTCATTACACCCTATTTTACCAACACCACTCTTCCATCCTACGAAATCTTTACGCAACCGATACAACACAGCACACATTGCCTTCTACTTATCCGCCACCCTCGACACACTGTCTCTCCCGCACCCTGCTCTATCCGTGTACCATTACTATACATATACCTATACATTCCCCGAGACAACTGCGGTTACACTATATTCACCTTGGTGTAGGCCTGCACGGTCTCCCCGCACGCGACACATGTCTGCAGGCCGCGCGCGCCGAGCGCCTGCCTACACTCGTCGCACAGCGCGAGACACCTGCAGGGCCAGAACACGACGTTCCTGCTCTGCTGCAGGCACAGCAGACACTCCATATTCTCGTTGTCGCTGTACTCATCGCTGTCCTCCTCGCTGCACTCCACTGGCGCTTCCTCCCCCATGGTCCAGCGCTCCAACGCGACCTCGTCGACGATGGTCTCTGCGTTGTCCCTGCCGTAGCGCGCACGCGTAACACATCCCTCCTGCTCCTGCTCATTCTCCAGGCCGTGCCGCAGCATGGAGTACATGGAATTGTGCCAGTTGAGACTGTCGACGGAGCGCACCATGCTGTCGTTGAAGTCGAGGAAGAGCGCAGCGAGCTCCGCGCGCATCTCCTGCTGCGGGGCGGGCTGCCACGCGGGGAGGTCCGCGGCTTTCTTGCGCAGGTTGTAGTCCGCGGGGCCCGGGCCGGGCGGCGCGTAGTCCGGCGAGGAGTCGAACTCCGGCAGCAGGAACCGCGTGGCGTCGAAGCGGGAGGGGCCGGGGCCGAGACCCGGGCTAGGGGACGCCTCCCCCTCCGCGCGCTCCGGGTAGCGCGCGAGGAACTTGGGGTAGTTGTAGGAGGTGACGAGCCGGTTGAGGTCGCGTCTGGGCGCGTGCGGCCTGGGTGGGGGAGTGGGGTGGGAGGCGGTGCGGTGGCGCAGACGGGCGTGCACCGACCGTGCGAGCGCGGTGGCGGACGCACCCGCGGCCACGCAGAGCATGTGCACCAGCTCAGCAGTGATGCGCAGCTTCACGAGCAGGTAGGGCACGTTCACTGCAACGGCACGGCTGCCCGTGGCGGCAGTTGCAGTTGCAGTAGCACTACTCGCTGTGTCCTCTGGCGACGTGGGCAGCTTGTGGAGGTAGCCGCTGAGCCCCGCGAAGCGGGGCTCAGGGGAGGGTGTCTCCTCCTCCTGCACCTCTTGCGACGGCCCCCTGAGACAGACCCGCGCCACTGTCAGCAGCGCGTCCAGCGCATCATCCGCGGCACACTCCCGCACCTCCGCCCACAGCCAGCGGAAGAACCGCTTGGCACGCGCCCGGTCCCCCACCGCCCAGCGCAGGGCGTTGGCCCACACCGCGCCCCCGACAATCGCGGCGGGCAGCGCGCGGAACCACCAGCGCAGGAAAGCGGGGAACAGCGCGGCGGCAGCGGCAGCGGCGGCAGCGGAGGCGAGCGCCGCGGGCAGGGCTCCGCGGCTCGCGTGGGCGTGCGCGGCCAGCAGGACGGAAGAGACGGCGAGCCGCCAGTTCCGCGCGCCCAGCAGCTCGAGGGCGTGCACTGTGGCGGCGCTGCCCAGGGCGAGCGCGCAGTCCCGCCGCAGCTGCTCTTGCGCTAGCTGCGGCGCGTGCAGGCTGCACAGGAAGCACTGCACGGAGAGCTCGAACAGGGGCGTGTCCACGTCCCACAGCGGTGCGGTGCCCGCTGTCGACGCGAGGAACGCCTCCGCGACGGCCGCGGCTGCGAGGGCCGTCAGGCAGGGGAGCGCGATGGCGGCGTTGGGGTCAGTGTGCAGGCCCCAGAGGGTGCGGCCCAGCAGGGCGAGTGCGCCGCCGTGGACGCACGCGCGGGACCACAGCGGCAGCCGGTGGGCCGGGGGCGAACCCCCGCCCGGGGGCGCGCTTCCTGCCGGCGGCTTGCGCACAGCCGCCATCACGACGGCGCGGTTCAGTACGAGGCCGGTGGCGAGAACGACGAGGGCATGGGGGGAGAGCAGGTAGCCCGTGTAGTAGTAGACCAGGCGGTACGGCGCCGGCATGTCCAGGGGAGACGACATTGTGCTAGTGTGCTAGTGTGCTAGTGTGCTAGTGTGTGTGTGTGTGCTAGTGTGTGTGTGTGTGTGTGTGTGTGTGTATACCCTGTTGTGGTTACTATAGTGTGCTATAGTGTGTGTACCCTATTGTGGTTGCTACAGTGTATACTCCAATGCGGTTGTTATAGCGTATCCTCAAGTGCGGTTGTTATGACTTGTATACTCTATTGTAATGTGCTATAGTGTGCACACTCTTGCGGTTGCTATGGTGTGATTGCTATAGTGCGTATCCTCTAGTGTATACGCTGTACTGTGTATACCCTGTTGTGGTTGCTATAGTGTAGTTACCCTAATGCAGTGGCTATAGTGTGGTTACCCTAATGCAATATACTATGGGTGTATACTCTATTGTGGTTGCAGCGCGGTATTCTATAATGTGGTGCTTTGCCTACGATAGTGTATCCCTATAGAGTCAGTTTACAACGGGTATTCAATATCCTTTGATGTGATGCGCCTGATCTAGTGCACTGTGCAATCCCTATTGCGTCGTTATAGCAGCTTGTGTAAACACTTGTGTAAGCACTTGTATAATGTACTACTGTACTCCGATCTACTTCAATCAACGCACAACAGTGCTATGTCTGTATCCTCCTACTGTAATAGCGTCGTACCGATGCACCTGTGCAGACTGTCTGACGCACCACAACTCCGCCGGCCCGCCTGCTATCCCCGGTGCCTGCACCAGTATCCCTGCACCCGCAGATCCTACCGCCTTGCACTGCATTGCACTGCCTTACTCTACCGCCTTGCACTACTGGCTCCCCTCACCCTCCCGCACCCTACACTGTGTGAATCATTGCCCGCCCACGCCCGCGCCCGCGCCGACTCTGCCCGCTCCGCCCGCCCGCCGATTACTCACTGAGCAAATAGCCAAATTTTCAGTCCGCAGACCCGTGGCCTATATAAGCAGGGATGCACAGTTGTATAGTAACATAGCATCATTGCATTGCTACTTACACTTTCACCATTGCTACTCTCCCACCGCAGACTGCTTGCATTGCTCTAATTTATTCTCCCTTTCTATCTCAGAACACCGTCTGAATAGAACACATCGAACACCCCCATCGCACAGCTGAAAAGTTACCATGTCCCAACTAACCGTGCTCAACGAGATCCCAGAGCTGCCTGCCGACGCGCTCTTCGGCATCAAGCAGCGCATCGCCGCTGACGACCGCACGCCCCTCGTCGACCTCGGCATCGGCGCGTACCGCGACGACGAGGGCAAGCCCTGGATCCTGCCCGCGGTCCGCGCCGCGGAGGCCAAGATCCACGCCGACACGCACACCTACAACCACGAGTACCTGCCCATCGGCGGCCTGCCCGCGCTGACCCGCGGTGCCGCCCGCGTCCTCTTCGGCGACGACCTCGCCGACGAGAGCAGCGAGCGCATCGTCTCCGTCCAGTCCATCAGCGGCACCGGCGCGCTCCACATCGCCGCCAAGTTTCTCGCGTCGTTCTTCCCGGAGCGCACCGTCTACCTCTCCGACCCCACCTGGGCCAACCACAAGGCCATCTTCGAGGCCCAGGGCATGCGCACCGCGACTTACCCTTACTGGGACGCCGCCACGAAGTCCCTGCGCTTCGCGGAGTACCTCGCCGCCGTGAAGGAGGCGCCCGAGGGATCCGTCTTTGTGCTCCACGCGTGCGCGCACAACCCCACGGGGCTCGACCCCACCCAGGAGCAGTGGGAGCAGCTCGTCCAGGCCATTGCTGAGAGCGGCCACATCGCGCTGTTCGACTCCGCCTACCAGGGGTTCGCGTCGGGTTCCCTCGACAAGGATGCGTTTGCCGTGAGACTCGGTGTCGAGAAGCTGCGCCACTCCAGCCCCGTCCTGGTGTGCCAGTCCTTCGCCAAGAACGCCGGCATGTACGGCGAGCGTGTCGGCTGCTTCCACCTCGTGATCCCCGACCAAGGCGAGGAGACCAACGCGACTGTCGCGCCCGCGGTCCGCTCCCAGCTGCAGCGCATCGTCCGCTCCGAGGTCTCCAACCCACCAGCCTACGGCGCCAAGATCGTCGGCACCATCCTCGACGACCCTGTGCTCACCAACCAGTGGCACGACGACATGGTCACCATGGCCTCCCGCATCGGCGAGATGCGCAGAGCGCTCAGGGACAAGCTCGTCGAGCTAAAGACTCCGGGAAACTGGGACCACATCGTCGGCCAGTGCGGCATGTTCTCCTTCACGGGCCTCTCTCCCGCAATGGTCAAGCGTCTAGAGGAGGAGCACGCTGTCTACCTTGTCTCCTCCGGCAGAGCCTCCATTGCGGGTCTCAACGCCGGTAATGTCGAGTACGTCGCCCGCGCCTTCGACGAGGTCGTGCGTTTCTGCAATGCGGAGGACGCTAAGACCAAGGCCGAGGGGGCCAAGCTGTAATGCTCTTGTATCGTTACATACCCTTTATATGAGTAGCGCATCGCGTTGCCAGTTGTATAGCAATATCAGTTGCAGATGAGATAGGTGCCGAGGCAGCATTAGCCGCCGAGGTGATGCAGGTACGGTCGGGAATAGTCATTTGCAGGGGCTGGTAAATTACTCACTGTTAGTATACCCAGGGTGCTAGACTGTGGATGTTGAGGCCGCCGGGCCGTTATATCGACAAGGCGGCAGCTACGTTTCGAGGTGTCTGCGCGGCTTTTCATCTTGCTGGCATCGTTCATTGTGCGTAGGGGGAGAGGCGATTTAGAAATCGATTAAAGACAGCTGAACTGAATGTATTACCCTAGCAATGAAGGGAGTTTCAGTGTAAAGTTAATTCAAGAAAGTATGTTATATAAGTATGGGGTGTGGTGATATGCCATGCATTCTAAAATTATCGCTGCACTGCTTCAATCGATGGTTTATGTTCTCCCGGACGATGTCGCATACAGGCAAGGTGAGGAACAAGATGCACTGTTAAAGCAAATTGGGAGGCCGATATTTTCACACAGTACAAATATGGTGGAGTGTAGACGATAGGAAACTCGGCAGCGTACTTGGAATATTCCGCAATAGGAACAAACCATCCATCGATTCTGGCCACAACAGGGTCACCTACAGGCAAACTGGAAGGAACGATGCACATTAGATTTGTATATTCTATTGAAGTAGGAATTTCTAATACTCTACTGAATAATATATATCCAACTTATATACAATTATTCTATGGGTTATACACATTTGATTAGCCAGAGAGGATGTATAATTAAGCTAAACTGGCCACATGCAATCGTGAATATCGGTCACAGTTCAAATATTCGTAAATTAGTATTGCTAAGAAATATTGTTGTATGGTGAGTAGGCTTGGGTGTAACTCCTTTTCAATACAACGCCCGAGTAATTCTTATAATTATTGGCGGCATCTCCTATTAAAACAAATAGAGATCATCCTACTCCCTGAACTTCAAAAAACAATCTATATTCCACTACGACAATCAAGGTGACCAAGAATTTATTCCATCATAAAATATGCAACCTTTACTCCCATATAATCCAGATCAGACTGTGGTATACGATGTAAGAGTACGAGCTCAGAACGTTTTTTCTTCAGTTTGGTGTACATTCTAAGAATTCAAGTCTCTTGGAAAATGTAAGGAAGTTCTCATTAACATGTTACAATTAGTTGAGCCAACTGGATATATTCGTATCGGAATAAACCCATTGTGACCTCTTCAATATATTCTATTATTCTTTCAGGCCAGTCCCCCAAAGCAAATCAAAACCGTGGCGCCGCTGCATTTAACCCTTAAATAAACAGCACCAAACAACTTGTTCACACTGCTCTTATATATTTGCTCTTTTGCAAAGCACCACCTCTCTGTCACAATTGAACACCACTATCCAACATTATACGCGCGTCTGTTTAGGTCTCGCTACCACAATAACACAAATTCCCAGGCAGTTTCACCCAAAATTCAGAACAAACGCAGAGCATAATCTTACAAACAGCACCCCCACTACCCCCCTCTAGCCTCGCACTCTTCCCATCCACGGCACCGCTTTCCCCTATACAGCGCTGTCTGACACTCTCACGAGGCGCTGCGTTTTCGCGATTTGCGCGACAGCGAACAGCACGGCAAAACACAGAGCTTCGAGGGCTGGACAACCAGAACACATCCGTCGCTACACCTGCTGCGCCTGGTGGTTATATCGGTGGACTCTCCCGTGCCTTGCATTTCTAAACGACACGAGGAGCTTTTAACTTTTTCTTTACTATCAATCGCAACACCGGACGTTTATTGCACGCTCAACACATTATAGCTCACGCCAACAGGCATAACTCACCGTCCTAAACCTATACACACAACTGCCACTGGCTCTTCTCCTCATATACACATACACTCACACACCATGGATATCAGAGACAGAACGGCAGAGTTCCAACAGAGTGTAGTAACATACAAAAAGCTGAACAAGTCGCGCAACAAGGCAGTCGTGGAAGAAGCAGCGCTGGCGAAGCCCAAACAGTCTGAGTTCCAGCGGAACGCCTCGCTGATTGCACATGACATCTCCGAGACGGCACAGCTGCTGTCAAAGCTGGCGATCCTCGCCAAGCGCAAGCCCATGTTCAACGACAACCCTGTGGAGATAGCAGAGCTCTCGTTCCTCATCAAGCGCAAGATATACAGCGTCGAGCAGCAACTGATGCAGCTGAGCCAGCAGATACACGGGCCCAACACCCAGCTGCCCAAGAGTGCTGCGGGCCACTCGAACAACGTGATGAATCTGCTCAACAGGAAGATGAAGAACATCAGCGGAGACTTCAAGAGCGTGCTTGAGGAGAGGCAGCGCCTCGAGATGAGCAACAGGGACAGGTGGGACAAGCTGAGCGAGAACGTGGCGCCAGGCGCAGCAGGTGCCGATGGCAACAGGACAGGGTCGCCGGCCGGCGGCAACGATGCCAGCGGCACTGCCAACACCAGCATGAACATCGGATACAACAGCTCGAACCCGTTCATGTCATCACTGATGGACGAGGAGCAGGATAAACAGGCGCAGGCTGCCAGCGGTGCCAACGGCCAGGCCCTAATGCTTCCGGACAGCGACTCACAGCTGCTGATGATGGAGGAAGGACTAACGAATAACGAGTACCTCCAGGAGCGTAACCGCGCGGTGGAGACCATCGAGACGACGATCCAGGAAGTGGGTAACCTGTTCCAGCAGTTGGCGTCGATGGTGCAGGAGCAAGGCGAGGTGATACAGCGCATTGATGCGAACGTGGACGATGTCGACATGAACATCAGCGGCGCGCAGCGCGAGCTGCTGAAGTACTTCGACCGGGTCAAGAGCAACCGCTGGCTGGCGGTCAAGATCTTCTTCATCATATTTGCATTCTTCCTCGTGTGGGTGCTGGTGAATTAGGGGCAGCTCTGGGCGCTTTACCCTGTCTGTGTATATACAAAATATAATATGCATTAAAAGATACAGCATGGAGGAGTGTGGAACTCCAAACACAGCCGTCTGCGCAGTGTTATTATGTTGCGGGATACACGTATATAATCTTTTATTAGTAAAACAGTGGGACTCGGGAAATACAGCCAGCTATCTACAGGGTGGACAGCAGCACATCCCGTCCCGTGTGTAAGGATGAGTAAGTGGTTGTATAATGCATAGGGGGTGGGGCGACTAAGTAATTTGAATGCTGTGTGGGGGACCTGAAAGATTTCTCCCGGACGTGCAAGCGGCAGAAACACGATGCCGTTACAGTCCCATCTCTGCCTGCAGTTCCCTGAGTGCGCGCTCGTCCTCGTCCTCCTCGTCCTCTTGCTGTGCCTTGTTTGCGTCTGATCCCGCGATCTCCCCGATGGGCGCGTCGGGCAGCTGTGGCACCTTCTGCTGCTGCTGTGGGATGGCTGGTGCGGCGTCTGGTGCGACGTGGACGGCGTTCGCCGCCTCCTGCTGTGCGAGCATGTCGAGTTCCTCGTCGAGCTCGTCCTCGTCGACCTCGTTGACGCCGGAGTACATGGGCCTGGAAATGGCGTCGGATATCTCGTCGCCGAGCTCGACCTGCTCCCTGATGTCGTCCATGGTCTCGTCGACCTTGTCGATGTCCATGCCTGCGTGGATTGCCTTCATAGCCTTTGACCCCTGCTTCATAGCGCGCAGCGTCTCCAAGTTGAGGTTTGCGGACTCTATGGAGAACAGCTGCTGCTCGAGGGAGTCGATCTGCCCGTCGAGCTTGACGAGCTGTCCCTCGTACACCTTCTTCTTCTTGAGTGCGTTCTTGGCGAGTGTCTTGTTCCCCGCGCTGAGAAACCTGCGGGCCTCCCCCTCTTGCGTCGCCACCTGCGTCTGCAGATGCGACTGCTTCTTGGTGAGCAGGTTGATGTGCTCGCGGAGCTCCACGATGGCCTTCTTGGGCAGCTCTTTGCTCTTAGCGTTCCCGGATCCGCCAAAGAACGACGACCACATGGGGGATAGTGTATGTATATAAGTGGAACTGTGTCCTTGCCCCTTTGTACAGCAACCTCTTCTACCGCATTATCCGGCATTCCCACCTTTAAGCGTGCGATAGCGGACGCTGCCCCTTTCGGGCACGGGCGGGTGTCCCAAGTGCAAGTGTCCGTGTTACCCGGCGGGACAGATGGCCGTGATGTCGCGTTGTACGAAATCGCGTTGTACGAAATAATGTTGTACGAACCTGCAATATAAGGAATATATAGTGCAGCTGAGCGGTACTTCACGAGAGAGTAATAGGTTACATAGAAGAGGTGATGTACACAGCGGATATCCGGTTGTTATGGGCCGGTGTGCAATACGGTGCGTGTTTCCCAGCTACTACGTAAATATGTCTTCTCCCCTCTTGCATGATGCAGCATGCACTAATGCAATCAACAAGTAGCCAGTAGAGACTGTATAGCACACCCATGTGCTGCACACGAGAGCCACGCGTGAGAACTTCAACACGCAGTCACGTGCGCACCGCCGCACCCGGCATCACGCCGCACGGCCGGGCGGGCCGAACTCGGAGACCGGCGGCCAATCACGTCGCAGCGCGCCCCCGCCCGCGGCCCGCCGGCGGAGTAGTCGCTCCCCGGTATATATGGGGATGCGGATATTAACATTAGGGATGGGGATTGTGTATTTTTTCCAATAGCATAAAGTATTAAAGCACACACGCACACACTCAATCCAATATGCTTGTGAAACTCGGTCTGAACCAGCGCCTGGCGCACCTGGCGCGCAGCTCTGCTGCCCGCTCGCTCGTTGCGCGCAGCGCCACGCGCACGCTGTCTAGCTACGCCGCTGTACGCAAAGAGCGCCCCTTCATCGACACCCCGCTGTCGTCGCTGGAGGCCGGCGAGTCCGAGCTGCTGATCCAGCAGCGCAAGGCCCGCCCCATCTCGCCCCACCTCACCATCTACCAGCCACAGCTCACCTGGTACCTCTCCTCCGTGCACCGTGTGTCGCTGATCCTGCTCGGCGGCGCCTTCTACGTGCTCACGATCCTGTTCGGCGCCGGTGCGCTCCTGGGTCTCGGCGGCTCCATCAACACCGCCAAGATCTCCGCCTGGTGGCACGACCGTGTCTCGGGCGCCACGCAGCTCACTGTGAAGGGCGCCGCGGCGTACTTGTTCGCCTTCCACTACGCCTTAGCGCTCAGACACATGGTCTGGGACGCCGCCAAGGAGCTGACCTTGAAGGGTGTCTACAGGACTGGGTATGCGGCGATTGCCTTCGGTGTCGCTGTCGGAACCTGGCTGTTTGCGTTGTAGTGATGCAGTGCGGAGCGCGTAAGCGCGTAGCGCTACAGTGCTGCAACACTGTAGCTGCAACCCCCTAGCGACAGCCGGCATCGCCACTTATTTATTCTACGTACAAATACAATATTCAAACGAGAGGCGAGTGCACTGGTCAGTAGGGAACTCTACATAAGACATGTTTATACCACCGGTCATGCACATAGGCATGTAATACTTCCTAATGCTTCTATAATAGCATATGCTGGTACACGTAACTGCACAATGCTCCATATCACACAAGCGGGTATATTGCACCTATCAACTACACAATGCAGAACACAGAGCCCAAATCCCACAGCGGCGAGACACCTGCAATGTATTATCTCCCGCAGCGCCCTGCACGGCTTCTCTGAATAGCCGCCGGCGCATATTCCGTCACGTGGCGCGGCTGCGCATCTAGTGCAGGCGGCGGCGGGAACACACAGCAGTGCTGTGAGTGCAGGGTATTGCAGTGGTGTTACACTCTTGCTGTAGGAGATGCACATTCCCACACGTATATGCCGTATACGCTATCTGCACCTCGTATAGATGCAAGATCCGTGTGCATTGTGCGCTCTTTTGCAGACACGCTCTTGCACACACGTCCGCAGTGACGGTGCCACTGACGCCCTGTACGATGCACGCTGCACTGCACCGCACCCTGCGTGACCAGCGGGACCCGCACTGCAACAGTAACAGCGCTGTACGGTGCTCTGCGCTGTTCCCTTTGTTGTTGTCACCTCGCACGGGCTCGTATAGCCCCTCGATGCCGAATGCGGAAATGCGCAGCCCTCGGCGCTTGTTCCTGTACGGGCAACTGCAACTGCGCGTCCCGTATATATACGCGTCTGCGCATTCGCGTATACACAGATTCTGTTTACCTTTTTCTTCCCCGACAGCACAACATCGCAACTATGATACCCCTTATTAGCAGGCTGTCGCTCACAGACTACCTCGTGGTGGTCCTGCTGTACGTAGAGACAGCGATCTCCTCCGTGCTCGGGCTCATCCCCCAGCCCGTGTTCAACTTCTTCCATTCGATAATCAGCTACTCCGTCAACACAGACGACTCTACGATAGAGGAGAAGCTGCGCGAGTGTCCCACGATCCATGAGATGTGCGCGCTCTTCGGCATCGCCGTCGAGGACCATTTGGTCCGCACTGAGGACAACTATATCCTGACATTGCACCGCATTGCGCCACAACCAGGTACCTTCAACGGCAAGGCAGTGTACCTGCACCACGGTTTACTTATGTGCTCCGACGTGTGGGTGTGCCAGGCTGACCGCGGCAAGAACCTGCCCTTTGTATTGCATGACATGGGGTACGACGTGTGGATGGGCAACAACAGGGGCAACAAGTACTCCACTGCCCATTTGTACTACCCGCCCAAGTCCAACAAGTTCTGGGACTTCTCCATCGACGAGTTTGCGTTCTTCGACATCCCAAACTCCATCCAGTTCGTCCTCGACTTCGTCAAGGTGCCCAAGGTCCTGTGCATCGGGTTCTCCCAGGGTTCCGCCCAGATGTTCGCCGCGTTCTCCCTCGACGAGAAGCTGAACCAGAAGGTGTCGCAGTTCATCGCTATCGCTCCCGCCATGACCCCCAAGCGGCTGCACAACAGCCTCGCCGACACCATCGCAAAGTCCTCCCCTAGTCTCATGTACCTGTTCTTCGGCCGCAACATCATCCTGCCCTCAGCGGTCACCTGGCAGCGCACCATCCACCCAACGGTCTTCAACAAGCTCATCGACCTCGGCAACAGGATCCTCTTCAACTGGAAGTCCTTCAACATCACCCCGCAGCAGAAACTCGCCTGCTACGCCAAGCTGTACTCCACCACGAGCGTCAAGTCCATCGTCCACTGGTTCCAGATCCTCCGCTCCCAGAAGTTCTCCATGTTCGAGGAGTCTGACGACATGTTCAACTCCATGACGAGGCCTTACATGATCCCCACTTTCCCCACGCGCACTAACATCAAGATCCCCATCTTGCTCATCTACGGCGGCAACGACCTCCTCGTCGACATAAAGGTCATGAAGCGCAATCTGCCCGCCACGTCCGTGTTTGACGTCATGGTCGAGGGACACGAGCACCTAGACCTCATCTGGGGACAGTACACCGACACCTTAGTCATCGCAAAGGTCCTCAAATTCGTCGCGTTCTTCGACTCCATCGGCGCAGCGGGACTGTCGCCGGGCTCCAGGCGCAACTCCATCCTCAACGACGACCCAGAGGTCCTCGCTCCAACCGCTTCCGTCACTTCCTCCAACGGCTCGCCCTTGAATGTGCCAAGGCTGCTCAACGGCGTGCCCATCTCCCCTCGCAATTCCAGCGGCGGGCTGCCCCCAATGGCAAGCTCACACACGCTCACTGCGAAGGTCCTGCTCTCGCCAGGCACGGCAGCACAGTCCAGAACCTCCCCATTGTCCCAGAGCATTAGAAGGGACAGCACCGAGGCCACGGAGGTGGACCCACTCGTGACGCCAGGACAGGACGCCGACGACATCGCCCAAGAGCAAGACCTACAGGAACAGCCATACGATGATGCCCTCGAAGATATCCGCGAGGAGGTGGAAGAGGATCTAGACGACCTCGACGACGACGACGAAGACGCCGACGCCCCAGACTCGTTCCTCGACGAGGCCACCGTCCAGCAGAACAAGCGTCAGCGCCGCAGGCTCACGCGCTACCTCTCCAACGAGGCCTGAGCAGCGCCGCCCCCACACGCGCATATATACGAACAATATACAACGAATGTAGCATCCAATTGACCTCCCTGGCCCTCCATCGTCTCCCGATGTTCAAGTGTCCACTGTTTTTGGCCCTCGCTTCGCCTTGCCGGCAAAAAAATTTAGCCGACTTGCCCAACTACACTCTACAAAAGACACATTTGCTGGAACTTGGCGAGTAAAGGCCATTTTACACCTCTGCACAACTCCGTATACGCTTCAGGAGTGTTGTATCAAGGAAGCACAATATGGCATACAACCACAATGGAAAGGGCGGCTCAGCCGAGGGGCAGAGGCCGTCCGGAGGCGGCGGGAGAGGCGGCAACCGCTTCAACGGGTCCAAGAAGAGGTCTGGGCAGGAGAGGCAGCACAGAGGAGAGGGTTCCGCAGACACTAGGGATAGGAATGGCAATGGCAATGCGACCAGGGGCGGCCGCAACAAGAGGGTACGACACAATGGCGCGGAGCTACCGTCAAAGCCATCGCAGCAGAGTCGCCGGAAGCGGTCGAGGTACGCTCCGTCATATGACGAGGGAAGTGAGCCATATCAGCAGCAGCAACAACAACAGCAGCAGCAGCGTCCATCCAGGTACGAGGGCACACAGGCACACTCTTCCCAACAGCAACAGCAGCATCACGAGGAACAGTACCGCCATTCCGCGAGGCCTGCCCCCAAGGGGAAGTTCATGGCAAATCTGCCGAGAGGCCCCCGGGCGGGCCACCCTCTTCCCACAGCTCCAGCTGCCAGTTCAAACGCACCTCCATCCCGGTATGATAGTACAAGCAATGGTTCCAGACAAGGGAGTCCAGGGCTAAGTGTAACACCTGTGAGATCCAGGAGCCGCGGGGAGTCTCCAAGACCGCCCATCCAGAAGAAAGAACACATTTCGTCCTCATTCATCACCCAGACCCGTACGACCTCCATATATGATAGAATACTGCAAGTTGGCGAGGGTACCTACGGTAAGGTGTACAAGGCACGGAACAATAACACACAGCATGTCGTGGCGCTCAAGAAACTGCGACTGCAGAACGAGCGGGAGGGGTTCCCCATCACGTCGATCCGCGAGATAAAACTCCTGCAGACCTTCGACCACATCAATGTTTCCACCGTCCGCGAGATCATGGTCGAGCAGAACCACAACGTCTACATGATATTCGAGTACGCCGACAACGACCTCGGCGGGCTGCTACTCAACTCAGAGATCCACATTTCCGACGCCCAAAAGAAACACATATTCAGGCAGCTCCTACAAGGGTGTGAATACCTGCACAGCAACGGAATTTTGCATAGAGACATCAAGGGCTCCAACATCCTTATCGATAATAGCGGTGTGTTGCGCATCACAGACTTCGGTCTCGCGAGAAGAATGACTAACCACTCAGTTACAGGGTCCGATACAGCACTTACACCCACACCCAGCTACACCAACAGAGTCATCACGCTGTGGTACCGTCCTCCGGAGCTGCTGCTCGGTGCGACGAATTACTCAGCCGAGGTAGATATGTGGGGGTGCGGCTGTCTCCTGATGGAACTGTTCAACTCCACGGCTATTTTCCAAGGAACGAACGAGCTAGAGCAGCTCGTCACTATCTTCAGCGTGATGGGTACCCCAACGACCGAGACGTGGCCGGATATCTTTGATATGCCCTGGTTCTTCATGGTGATACCGTTTATGAAACAGCGCTTCGAAGAGACCTTTGACCTAAAGTACCAGACCATCCTGCCCAGCTATGAGTGCTTTAAGTTGGTGAAGGGTCTTCTGAAGTACGATCAAAAGACACGTCTTACCGCAAAGGAGGCGCTTGAGAGCCCATACTTCACGGAGAATCCTCGCCCTGAGCCGCTGGTGTTGAAGTCAAGCGACGAGACCCTTGGTGGCTGTCATGAGTACGAGATCAAACTGGCCAAGAAGAAGAAGAAAGCGGAAAGGGCGCGATAAGTAAACCGTATACGAACTGTAATCATTCGCATGTGCATGTTTTTGTTGATACAATTAGATATATAGTTCTATGTATTTTAACGACGATGTTCTTGAAAGTATTAATCTCTATAGAGATGTATGCAGAGTTATGTAGGAAGTTATAGAATATGTGTAGTGTGGAGGTCCAGATCGGCGCAAGTCGAGTCCTCTTGGTGATCACTCCTGGCTATCCACTGGCTTCTGCTCGCTCTGGAACAGTTCATGCACGAGGTACTTGTTAGAAGCAATAAACCAACTCGCATTCACCTTGCCGAGCTGGCCAATAAGGCTCTTGTTGCACTGTTTCGACATGGTGGCCATCTCGGTCTTGGTCACCTCGAGGTTCTGGTGCAGTTGGGCCAGCTGTTCCGCCAGGTAAGTGTATTGTCTCTGCTTGGAGCTCTCCATTGTGTAGTAGTAGTTGTGTAGTTGTAATTGTGTGTGTTGTAGACTATCTGTCCATGATTAAAGAGTAACGAACCATTTGTTTACGCTGTGCTTTATTTACAGTGGTCCGTGAAGTTGCGCGCGCGCCAGCATGAATATGTGAGATTCCACTGGCATCACAAAGAAGACATAAACAGTCATATATCGTTGTGTATATGTTCTTGTAATGCCCTTAGCAGTGCATCACGTCGTTCTCTCCCTCTTGTGAGGTTTTAGCGTATATTCTAAGGTATGTACCGTTATTTACTATATGAAAGGATGTCTCCCGGACAGAATAGCACGCTAGACCGATCTGGGAAACGATATATCTACAAGGGAGTGTGTCTCGTTATTTGCACGGTTGGATCTGTTGCATGAGCTGCTGCAGCGTACGCCTCGCCGCGTATGAATATGGAGGGATGGACTAGAAGAACTTGGGGTTTCTTCTCAGGGAGATCTTGGTCCACTTGGGCACCTTGTGCAGTCCCTTTCTGTACCCGCTCTCCTTCTTGTTGAACACAGTGTACTTGTCCTTGCTGGACATCTGGTTCTCCTTGGGGAACACGGATGGCTTGTTGATGAGGCGCATGGCCTCGCTCCGGGGCTTGTACATCTTCTTGGCGGCGAGACTCTCCTCAAATGTGAGTCCCTTCGCCTCGGACCGCATCACATGCAGGCCCAGCGTCAGCTGCTTGATGACGTTGTCCACGTCTCTCAGTCTCGTTCTCTGTCTCCTCTTCTGGGGAGCGGACATCCTCCATGGGATCTTCCACAGAAGGCCGCCGAGCAGTGTGTTGGATGGTTTGAAAGCGCCGAACATTGTGAGAGTGTGTGCCAGTCTTTCAGTCGTTGCAGAGATGTATAGTTTATATATTCCACCTCTATTCCCATCCCAGCTGTTGCTCCTGGCCCTTGTTCATATATGCCGGTGGTTTCCAACTCGCAAACGCCTCGCGGCGTCGCGCAGCTCCGCCCCCGAAACGCACGAGACTCCCCAGACCGTGAAACTGGCGGCCATGGACGCTATCAAGAGGTTTGAGGCTGGGATAATTGTTATTGTTGCGTCGTTCTGCTTGTAATATACTCCAAACATCCAATCAATCACACCATGTCCACTGAAAGCGAGAAGAACACGTCCGGCTCCAAGAGACTGCCCATCTGGGCTCTTTCCCCCCAGGAGGAAAAGAGGGCCCGCGAGAACCTCAAGAAGAGCACATACAAGGCTTGTGATGATGTTGTCAAGGCCATGGCCGAGTGTGCCAAGAAGAACGGTGTCAAGGTGTTTCCAGCCTGCGACGAGCCCCGCAACAGGATGAAGGAGTGCATCCTGTCCTACCAGGTCGACCAGAAGTACCTCGACCACGAGAGGGACCTGATTGTCCTCGAAAAGATTAACAAGCTCGAGGCCCAATTGAAGGAGCAGCAGGCAGCCAAGCAGTGAGCGGAGAGCGATGATTGGTATCTGGTGCAGGTGCTGTGTCAAAGGCTCTAGTAGCCTCGCAATTGCCACACCAGATAAGCAATCCCCCCCTTCCTCCCCCCTATTTAACCATGAAACTGTAAATACATCACATAAAGCTATTCGTTGAAATGATATACTCTAAATATACTAATAATCTCTATATCTTACTGAAAGTTTTTTTTTCTATTCAGCTGTCTATACAAGTGTGTCGGTTATGATACTTTGGTCGGTTGACAAACGTCCTCCTCTCAGAACAGATCCACGAGATCCTGCGTGGCAGTAGTATTCGATGGTTTGGATGCGCTGTTGGTGTCGTTAAGTGTCGTCTGTGCCAGTCCCGATGTTATGTCGCCGGTTGGAGTAGAGTTAGAGGTCGTCGAAGGACCAAAGTCAAACAGATCATCAAGATCGCCCAACAGGTTGTTGTTCTGCGGGTTGCCGGTTGTGTTTGTCGCGACAGACTCGGAGTCGAAGTCCAGCAATATGTCATCGTTGTTCTTGCTCTCCAGCTCATTCTTTGCCAGATTCTGCAGCTCGTCGATGTGCTTGCCCCTGATAATGTTCTGGTGCTGCAGACGCTTGTGCTTCGAATGGTCCATTGGCTTGAAATATATGGAGCTGATCGTACCCAGCTGGCCCAACAGCCTCTCTAGAACCTCTGGTGTGAATGAATCGATCGAGCAGTTGATCACTGGGGCGTGCAGGTTGCACAACTGTTCAACAAGCGCAGACGAATCGTCCAACGACAGGCATCTCCAGTATATCATAGCCATATCCCTGACATCCACCTCCATGATATCATGTGTTGCCAGCTCTAGCACAGTTTGCAATGTGTTGCCACTTAACGTGCTGTGGAGCTTGACCACCGATATCAACAGCGCAACCTGGGTTAGAGAACTCTCCTGTGTGAAGTTCTCCACAAACTGGTCAATCTTGTCTGAAAGACCTGGGAAGTACTGTGGGTATTCTCCCATCAACCACACATAATTGCACTTGGCGGTGTCCTTTTGTAGGGATGTGACGGGGGATGCCCACGAGTTTAGAATGGAGCACACTTGTTTGCACATGGCATCATTTGTTGGGCAGTGTCTTAGAATATTGCACATTGCCTCACAACAACTGTCCTTGATGGCATCCTGACCAGGCTCTAGCAATTCCACCAAAATGTCGAGGACCTTCTGTATAAACCGCTCGTCAGCGTACTTGATCGCGAGCTGTGATATGCCTAGAATACAACGAGAAACAAATTCGATGTCAAACTCCATAGCGTACTCCTTCAGCTCGTTAAGCAGTAGAGTACACTGCTTCAAATTCGATGGGTCGACGAGTCTGATCATGATTTCAATCTTTTCTATTTTGACGTAGAGTGGGTCGTTGAATTTGATGTAGAAGATACGCAGTTCCTTAGAGAGGATCTCCGGGTATTTCTC
Source organism: Maudiozyma humilis (assembly GCA_037102785.1). NCBI lineage: Eukaryota > Fungi > Ascomycota > Saccharomycetes > Saccharomycetales > Saccharomycetaceae > Maudiozyma > Maudiozyma humilis. The sequence goes on along the minus strand of BTGD01000001.1, from coordinate 584,437 downwards.
CAGTATAATTCTGATGTTCTTCAGTGCAACATACTGCAGCTCTGGTGGGGTTGACATGAGCGAGATAAGAGCGGATGACAGCTTTCTCATGATTAAATCCCTCTTGGCGCCGTCGATAGATGGCAGATTCCTAATGATCACTTTGACGGTGGCCAGGATAACCGCTGGGTTGACATGTTGGAGATGAGCGGTGACTCTGTCAATGATATTCTGGGCCTCCAGGGAGTCTGCAGCCTGATACTCAGACAGCGCAGTGAGGATAGTGACTCTTGCCCACTCGGTACATTCGTTCAAAGCGCTCAGAAACTTGTCGGTGTTGGTTTGTATTAGGTTTGGCAGATCGACTACCGACTCATCCAGACTGTATATCTCGGTCAGCGCAGCAATTGAGTTGGCGATAACCATTGGGTTTTCGTCTCCCAGCGCACTCTTGAGGTCCTCAATCACACCCAGCTCGACGCAGAGCTCCTGGTTCAGCTGGAACAGCTTAGCAACACATATAACGGCCGTCTTTCTGACGTATGGATTGTCGTCCTGGAGTGTCTTGCGCAGTGGAGTCTCGATATACTCCAGAATCTTATCCACGCGGACCATCGACATCGTCCTGATGGCCATGCACCGGATGAGCGGGTTGGGGTCCTGGGCATCTGTGACAAATGTGTTGACTACCAGAATACACAGCTCAGGATGCGTCTCGGCGTAGTTCATCACGTACAGATACACCAATTTCTTCTGCTCAATGTCATTCGTCGCAATGTTCTTTAGTACATCAGGAAACAGTGTAGACACGTCTTTGCCCAGCGTCATCTGCTTAATAGTCTGCTTGATTGCATCCTTGCGCGTCTGTGGGTACTGGGAAACGAGTCCAGTTCTCAGCTCCGCAAGTTCGCCCTTGTCAGAGATCTTTGGGGCGATTCTGATGGTGTTCTTCAGGAACTTCTTGATCTTCTTGTCCAGTGGAGCCATGTTTACGGGGGGTTATGCAGTTTGCGGGGGGCACAGACGATTGCGATATGATCGATACGATGTAACAATTCTAACCTCCGTCAATGTAACTACTTAAATAGCACACAGCTCCACACAGCCGTCCCTTGTCCCTGTGTATGTGGCATTAGCACGATCCTCACGAACCGCATTCACGCAGCGGCGCCTGTTGTTTTCGCCCTGAGCGCTCGCTGGGCCGCCGCGAAAGGAGGCGTGTCGGGCGTTGTGCGGTGTTTTCTGGGGCGGGAACGCAGGGAACAGGGTTCCTAGCACTCTCTGGTACGATGTTCACGATGGATGGTGAATATAATCGTTGATGGCTGTGCACGATAGGTGCGGTATTATATAATGGCGGCGGGGCGGTTTGCGTCCGCCGTGCTTGCCTTACCTCTCTTTTCTATTTACAATTGCCAGCGGTTCTCATAAGTCGTGTGTGTTTCCGATGTACATCATGGCCCTTGCGTCGCCGCTGGCAAGGTCTGGCTGCTCGAGTACATCAGCGATGCATGTCCATGGGTCCTTGAGGCCGCCCCACTTCAGTACCTTCTCCTTGAATTGCGTTCCCCCGACATTGCTGTATGGATCGGCGGAGAAGAGCTTCTCCCAGACCTTCGTGGCAATGGCCCTGTCCAGCAAGTAGCTGTAGTATGTGGCACCGTAGCCGTACAGGTGGCCGAACCTCCCGCACCAGTTACTCTTGTCATCTACAAGCACCTGCGAACTGCGCTCGACCTCCTGGTATATGGCCACAACGTCCAGAGTGTTGATGTTCTGGATGATGCGGTCTCCGTGGAGCTCCTGGTCTAACATGGCCATCTTGGCCTGGGCAAACGTCTCGCAACTCTGGAGGAACTTGTTTTCCTCAAGCTGCTTCAGCAGAGTCTCCTCTGGGATGGCCCTCCCCGTGATGTAGTGTTTTCCGATGTTCCTCAGTACCCGGGGGTCCCTCGCAAAGTGCTCCATCAGGATGCTTGGTAGCTCAACAAAATCGGTGGGGCATCTCGTGCCGCTGATGTTCTGGAGCTTCGTTCTTCCGAGCATGGAGTGCATGGCGTGACCCATCTCGTGGAATAGTGTCTCAATCTCGTTTAGCTGCAATAGGCACAACGAGTCGTTCGCGGATATTCTCGTCTTGGAGAAGTTGCACACAAGCGAGATGATAGGAAGCTGGAATCTGGCGCCGTTGGAATCTGTGCCAATCTGCATTATGGACTCGTCATTCTCCGTGGCGTATGTTTGTCTCGAGCAACAAACTGTGAAGTGGGCCGGGTTCTGTGTCTTGCCGGCTCTTTCGAACAGGTCGCAGTAGATAACACCAACTGTGCCCTCTTTCTTAGAGACGACGTTGACACGACGAACCTCTGCAGACCACGTCTCCCCGATGTTTGGTACTTCAGGTTTCAGCTCCAAGCCGTATATGCTTTTGAATACATGGGAGAGTCCCTCTAGAACACTGCCAAGAGTGAAATACACGGAAATTGGTTCTTGCTCCGAAATGCCCTCAGTCAGTGACTCCTTCTGTTTTTCAACCCAGCTGTAATAGTCACGATCCCATGGTCTAACAAAGGATAATATATCTTCCTGTTTGGTTACCTTTTCGCAGTTCATATCCTCGCTCTTCAAATCTGAAATGAATTTCAGCTCTTCAGCAGCGACAGGTCTAGTTGATTTGACAAGTGATCCGATAAAGTTCTTCACACCCTGTGGGGTCTTGGCCATCTTTCCATCCAACTGGTACTCCGCGAAACTTGACTTGCCCATTAAATTCGCCAGGATGGATCTAAGCTTGACAAGATGTGTTAAACGTGTAATTTGGTCGTCAGGACAGCTATGTAGGGCCGACCATATTTTCTCTCTTACTTGCTCATCCTTACACGTTCTCAAAATTGCAAATGGAATAGCGCCATACACAGGCACTTTGAAATGTTTTCCTGTAATATCCTTCTTCAGTTGCTCGAGAAGGTATGAGGGTGTGCCGCTGGTGAGGAGTAGTTGTGTATCAAACAAAACATGGTTCTCTCTGGAAATTCCAGTATTGTTTATGAAATCTTGCCCGACTAGACTAATGTCTTGCGATAAAGAAATGAACTGGTCTCTCACCTCTGATGTCATGCATATGCCAGATTTCTCAAAGTCCTCTAGTAATATTCTACCAACTTTGACTTCTTCGGCAGATAAATCCTTTAGTATAGTAGGATCATCTAGGGTTGCTTTCAACGTTTCGTAAAGTTTCACGTCCGTGTTTAGAACATTCATAAACTCAAACATTTCCTCGTGGCATTGCTGAGCTGCAGTGACAAAACGCTCGTCTGGATGGGCGGAACGAATGAACTCACACAGGTCAATCACTCTGCAAAGTGTATCACTCAGCTTGTCTAAATTAACAATGTAGTTCCTGATACCTTCCTTTGATGTATCCGTTCTCATTTGGTCGACCAGTTCCTGTGCTTGTTTCAAGGATACCTTGCTGAATTCCTTAAGACCCTTCGGATCAGTAAGATAAGGATTATTAAACAAACCCACATTATTCTCGGAGTCCTTACTTATTGCTGATATGGTGGACAGTAATTTATCTGTGTATGTTGCATTTCCACCTTTCGAGTTGTTGTATTGATAATTCTGATCATTCAGTTTCCTCCATAACTGATTATTGTCAAAGGCGTCTTTAAGAGTTAGTTTGCCAGTGTCCCTGGAGACAGAGGTAGCTAACCATCTTCTCCTGACGGTATGTAAAAGTCGTCCAGGTGACAGTTGCGATCTACCCACAGGTAGTACTGGGACGATGAGTCGGTACATCCCTGTTTTCATTGGAAATGTAGGGTACGACGAAATGTTCCCGTAATTAGCAACAATGAAATAGCCTATATAAAGTTGTGTAGGCTATCCTGTGGTACGAGATTCTTGAATATACCACGGAGTATATCTCTATATTTCCCACTGAGGATTCCCAACACACAGGTGTTGCAACTGGTCCACCAGCGTTTATCGCTTCTAATTATGACTGGCCCGCTGCGCGCGTACGGGCCGCTGGAGCTAAAAATCGAGAAGGGCGGGAGGACCCTCCGCCAGCTAATGCACCGCACTTTCGCCAACCTGTGTCAGTTGCAATAGATGTATGAAAAGAATATATATGTAGGTACAGATCACTATTTGATTCAGGCCTGGATGTTAGGAGGCGGTAATTTCTTCAGTTCTCTGTTGCATTCTTCGAGCATCTCCAGAAAGTCGTACTCCTCGGCAAGAATCTTGGACTGATTCAGAAATCTCGAGGCCATTTCATTGTCACCGCGATGTAGATTTATGACGCCTAGACCGTAGAGAGAAAGAAGGGTAACTTGGAGAGTTTTTGCATCGCGGCCCTGCCCTACTGGGAAACTGGCTTTTATTAGTTTACTCTTGTCCAGCACTGTCTGATAGTAACTCTCCGACATGGCGAGGATATGTTTGTATCTTTGAGAGAGCATCTCAATTGTCTTGTCATTGGCCTCTGTTTTCTCTCCATCCTTGAGCTTGAGGATGGAATATTCCACATTCTCAGCTTTCATGTACATCAATCCTGCCAGGTTAGCCTGGGACATTAGAACGTCTTCTTGGTCCATACCCATCAACACCATCCAACCAATTGTAATCATTTTGGTGTGAATAGCATCATCAATCATATTTGATTCCCTGCAAATCTCCGTGTAAAGGTCTCTGGCCATCAAGAATTCGTCTCTAATATTACCAAAATGCTTGGACGTTTCACCTACATCCTTCATTAGAGACTTATACTGAGGGCTAGCAGTGTTCATAAATATATTCTCGTTTCCCTTTGCCATAATATGAGAAAGTGATGGTACACTCTTTTCAAATTCACCCTGAACAAGATTAATGTGCATTTGTAGAAAGTTCCTTTTGACGGTTGCGTTGGCATCCATATTCTCAACCATTTTTATCAGCACAGACAGGTCCCTCTTCATGAGACGCACTTTTTCCTCCTCGGACGTTGCAAGTTTGACTCCATTGTACAGCTTTTCCAATAGGGAGAGGTATATCTTAGTCTCCTCAGATTTATTTCCTAAGTGCTCGTACATCTCGGCAATCTTGATCTCAATCCCTGTAAGTTTGTCATCTAAGGGGCTGTAGTCTAATTTATCGCATTCAACTAATGCCTCTTTGTAATACTCTATGCTCTTTTCATAATCCTTTGTCTTTATCTCCTCCCAAGACGCCTTTCTGAGATATTTACTAATGGAAGGAGGATATGGGTTATGTGGATAGAAATTCCACCAGAGACCAACGGCTGTAAGACCCAGTAATGCGTACCCCACAATATTTTGTCTCCCAATTGGAGCAAATCCTGCTCTTAAGAGCGGGTTAGTGGTTGATATCCCCCTGCATCTGGAGGTGACCAGTTTTAAGGGTATCCTTCGCGAAATTATACGGCTACCTCTTTGAAAAAACATCGGTTGGGTGAGTGCCCAAATTGGCGATAGTGTGTCTGTATTCTGAGCTTTACTGTTGAATTATATGTTCATGGCATACAGTTATAGGTTGCCCATCCCAGCCTCTTGTTGAACATGATTGGTAGAGAAAAAAACTCGTCGGTAACGGACGGTACCTTAACTCCGATGATCGTAGATCGCGCCTGCAAATAAACGTCTAGTAAATTTCAAAACGAGGATGATTGGGTGAGTATTCTATCAAAATTCGTATTTTCTATAGATTATATACGTATGATTAATTTAATGTTAAGAATAATGTAATTAATTCAAATTTTGTGTTTATTCTCCTCATCCATCCTGAGTATTTCACCACAGAGATAGAGCGAACCGCAAACTACGATTGGCCTCTTGCTATCCTGAGTTTGCTTGGACTTCAGGCTCTGGAAAACATTGATTAATGATGTTTCTGCCACCGCGTGTTTTGTGTAATTGGCCTTGATAAATTCACATAGGCTGCCAGCCTCGTTCGCTTTAATCCAAGGCATGCCATCGACAGATGAAAATTGAGTTGTAATAACCTCGTCGATGGGTCTTAGCAAGGGTCCAAATAGTGGCCCAAGATCCTTTCCAGAGGTAACAGCTGTCACAAACGTCAATGGTTGTTCACCATATTGTTTTCTGATAAATTTCTCAAGCTCAAGAGCGGCACAGCCATTGTGTGCGCCATCTAGTAGAACAGGAACCGTTTCGTTTTTGTTGATATGGAAGTCTAAGGTTTGAAGTCTTCCAGGCCACGTCGTGTTGAAAAGTCTCTCGTTGATATCGTCGATAGTTAAATTCACCTCTTTCTCCTGCTTCAAGTGATCCAGGATATTCATCGCTACTCTGAAATTGAAAATCTGATACTCTCCGTTAAGTGGAAGCGTGGAGAATTTAACATCGCCCCATGATTTCGTCCTTACAATGTTGTTGTTAACGGTACTATCGGTTATCTTTAAGTTGCAACTCTCCTCTCTACACTTCTCTCGCACGACATCCAGCACTGACTCATCGTTGGAACCATCTACAACGGCATACTTCGTACCCTTTGTAATAATACCAGCTTTCTCTTGAGCAATCTCTGATAGTGTGCTTCCCAGGAAACTTTGGTGGTCCATTCCAATTTTCGTGATTCCACAGGCGTACTTATTCTTGCCTGGTACAATATTAGTCGCATCCAGTCTTCCACCCAGACCAACCTCCAAAACACACCAGTTACAACTAGACTGATGGAAATATGAAAATGCAATACATGTTAGCAGTTCAAACTCTGAGCATTGGAGGAGATGCTTATCATTCAGAGCAGAGAGGTTAGATTTGATCTGTTCGTATTCGCGCTTAGGAATTGGCATATTATTGATCATGATCGAATCGGTCACGTCAACGAGATGTGGAGACGTGAATTTCCCAATCTTCACTGCTGGATCATTCTTATTCTGGAGCAAAGTAGACAGGTATGTGCATACAGAGCCCTTTCCGTTCGTTCCTGCAACGTGTAGGACCTTGAGTTTCTCGTGAGGACTCCCAGCGTGGGCCAAAAGTTGCCCGATTCTGGACAGACCTAGTTCAATTCCCATGAGGTGTTATGCGGATGCACTGTATGTGAAAGCTTGGCGGTTTTGCGAGAATATGCCTTCCAATATTGCTTTCGGCCTCTTCCCTCTTATATACTCCACAGTTTTCCATTGAAATTCAGCACGCTTGCAGAGTCATCGGCATCAATAATACGGGCGGAAACTGCAAAATCATGTGACAAAGGCAAATTGTGGATAAATGTATCTTGTGAATTATGTATAGCATCTATAAAGTCTATGTATAATTGTTATGGGTATTTTGGTGATAATTGGCTGCGTTTCACCTGGGGTATCTAAAGTTTCTTGAAAATGTTAGTCGTTAACTCGTTAAAATGGTAGGGATCCGCAGTTCAATTCTTGGCTTTGCCGAACTTCTCATGCCATTTGTCAGCAAGCTTAGAGTACTCGACCTTCAGGACCTCTAGCTTCCCTTGCAAGATCTGGGCCCACTGCAATGTCAGTTCGCCATACTCCTGCTCGTCTTCTACCTCGATGACTTGCTGCAGGAAAATATTGTCAGTCTCCTCCAGGTTTGTGCCATCCTCTTCAGCACACTTCAATGCAAACTTGATGACCTCGAGTTTCAAGAGATCGCTGGTGTTTCCCAGCGACTCGACCATCCATTGGGTGTATTTGACAAAGTGGTTATATGTGTCGTCAATTGCCATAATGCTGGACTCGGTGAGTGTCAGGTCCTCGTTCAAGGTCTTGGAAATGATTTCCTTCTGTAGCGATTGAGTGAGGTAGAAATTCATGAGATCTAGGACTTCCAGAATCTTCTCGAGGTACATCGCAACGGGCTTGATCGCCTCACACAGCGAATTGTTGCTGTTGTTGTAAGCCTTCATTTTGTTGAGATCGTACTCAATAAGAACATCGTTGAAAAATCTGAGCTTCTTGACATATTTGATGAGGGTAGTTCTCTCAAATCTGAGGGTGGAAACACGGCGCATGTGACTGATGAACTTGTTCAGAATGTGGATGTGGTTGGACAGGTACTCGGAGAAACATTTCAGGATCTCACCCAGAGACCCAACGATCTGATCCGTGACCTGAAGGTCCTTGTTCGACCAGCTGCTGTCGGCTAGACCGTTTGACATGGTTGATGTGTGTTGGTGCAATTGTAGTTGTGAAATGTGCTCACGATACCGAATAGTAACGGCAATTTCACAGATAAGGTCAACATCAAAACCCTACACTAGTCCTGCCCATCTCTCTGGCCTTTGTTTATTATATTTCGCTGGACGCGGCACTCGCGCATCCCGCGGGACGTGCGCGGATTCACGGAAAAACTGAGCGAGGTGCTAACCGACGTATACGCAAACGGAACCTGTAGAGGGAAGAAGAGTGCAGCAATACTTCTAATTACACAGTGTTCATGTTAAGCTTCTTTTATTTTTTAGTATTTCATTTTCTTGTGCGCTGTAGTAGTCCTTGGAATGTATCCAGGATCATTCAGCTATTATAAATTTAGTATCTATACAGTGAACGTATGACTGCCATATGGAATCGTACGCATTATTCACCAATCGTCGTCGTCGTCGTCACCATCCTCTTCCCCGCTGTCATCTCTGACCTTGTTAGCTCTGGCAGCAAGGGCGGAGGCTAGACCATCGGCGAAACTTGGTTGTGGAGCAGCAGCAGGCTGGGCGGCCTGCTGCGCTTGTGCTGGCTGTGCCTGTTGTGCCTGCTGCTGGACAGGTGTGCTCGATACAGCAGCAGAAGCCATAGGTGGTGCTGGTGGGATGGATCCACCGGTTTGTTCCTTGTGCTCGGTCATGTATGCAGTTGGAACCCATCCTTCCTTGGAACCGTCAAGCAGCTTGGCCAGCGACCAGCCACTTGGCTCTTGTCTGGTAATGAAGACAACCTCGCCCTTCTTCAATGGTAGCTCAGATGCGGCACCAGATCCTGGGAAGTCGTATGCAGCCTCAAACTTTGGCTCTGATGGAGTCGCAGCTGGAGGAGGTGGAGGTGGAGGTGGGATGGCTGCCTGTTTCTGGACGGCGGCAGGCTGTGGGGCAGGAGGTTTTGTCCTAGACTTTGGAGCTGGCTTTGGAGCAGGCTTCCTTTGCGTCTTCTTGACAGGTGGGCTAGGTCTCGCCTTTTGGGAAGCCTGTGGTGCAGGTGGCGCCGGCTTAGACTTGTTGTTAGGGTGGTAGGCAGCCTGTGCAGCTGTGGCAGCTAGTGAGCCACCGTTGTTGCTTGGTGGCGGAGCTGGAGCCTTCTTACTTGCGGCTCTATTAACAGGCTTTGATTTCTTTGGCGCCGAGTATGTCTCGTAGTTACCTCCACCAACGTTCTTTGGTTTCTTGTTGGAGACGGAGTTTGCTGGGTGACCACGTCTCACAGAAATTGTGCTGGACTTGTAGTAATCGGCGTATTTTGGTGCAGCATCAGTAACATAACCCTTAACTCTGTGAAGCTTACCTACCTTCTTTTGGTACTCAATAGTTGGGCCAATCTTAATACGAACATTCTTGTTCAAAAGCTTGATTTGTGTCATTAGCTCCGTCTTGAAGTACGTATTGATCAATGGATCTGGCTGACTGTTGTTGGACAGGTTAATCGCCATCCAGTCATCTTGTAGATCAGTCATACTGATTTGCTTAATGTGCTCTAGGTTGATGGCGTACTCCGTGGTGTACTGCATCGAATTATTGACATTGGACTGGCCAATAATGTAGAACTTCTTGGCAGTTAAGATAAGGATCTTTCTTAGTCTACGCGCGGATCTACCGAATTTAGTCTGTAATCCGTCACCCTTAATAGAGAAAATGACACGGTCATTAATACCAGCCTGTCTCTTGATGTAGGCTCCCTTGGTCTTGGATTCGTTACAAGACAAGTAATCACCCATAAAGGCTCTGTATCCGAGCAGAGAGACAGTTCTTCTCTCCTTCTTACCATCCAACAATTTGGTACCGTAGTCACGAAGTTTCTCGTATTCATTACCACCCTTTCTCTCCTTGATGGCACGCTGAATCTTGACGGCGGCATCGATTCTCTTTTGCAGGAATCTTCTCCAGGCCCTTTGAATTCTCGCAGCCATGTTGTACCAGTATCTATCTCTCATGTGCTCGAGAGCAAAGAGGGTCTCGGGAGTCTTGATAAATACACAAGTGACACCAATCTGGTACTCTGTCTGGGGGATGGATGCGTCGACAAGAATGTGCCTGACAGCATCTAGGGTTTCACCCTGCCATGTGTAATCACCAGCGTAAGAACACTGAGGAGACAGCAGGTAGAATCTTTCAACGAACTTTTCAAAAGTCTGTCTGTAGGCGAAACCTGCTCTTCTGATACGCACATTCTCTTGCAGACCGAGGTACTTGACCTGGTGCAGAACTTGGTGATCGTCGTAATCATTTGGCGACTTTGTCTGGTTGGGCTTGATGGTTCTGATGTAGGAAGGTGAAGCCTTGGAGATTGTGTCGACCAGTTCGTTCGCACTCTTGATGATCTTGTCACCAGCGGTAGGTGGTCTTCTCTTGGACTCTCTGTCAACATTGTCTGGGAAGATGATCTTCACGAACTCGTTCTGGGTGGTACCCATCAGTTCAACCAGGTCCTTCTGGAGCTGGTCCTTGTTCTTGTCGGTGATACCGTTCACATCGTATGTCACGTCACCGGCGTAGTGCTTAATAACGAACTTGTTCTGTCTCAGCTCGAAGTGAGGGTTGGAAGAGAACAGGTTCAGACGCTGGGCGAAGGCCTGGTCAGCGGCGTCTGAGTCAGCGTGGGCAGTAGCAATGGAGTCATTCATGGCAGCGAAGATACCAGGAGGACGTCTGCCCTCGATAAGCTCACAGACGACCTTGTTATCGAAGTACTTGATTGGGGTCCACTGAATCTTCTCTCTCTCGTATGTCTCCTGCTCGGACTTCAGAGTCAATTGGATGAAAATCTGCTGCAGCTTCTCATTAACGTAGTTAATACAGATCTGCTCAAACGAATTGTGCTCGAAGATCTCGAAACCGTAAATATCCAGAATACCGATGGACTTGTCTGCACCGGGGAACGCCTGCAGGGAGACGTTGACTCTGTCGACGATCCAGTCGAACAGGTTGTTGTAAATACCCTTGGCAAGAGCGTCTCTGACAGCATTGGCCTGGACTGGATTCAGTGGGACGTGGTAGACGGAACCTCTCTTCATACCGTGACTGGTTTCCATGATTCTCTCAGTGAGGGCCTTGATCAGGATCTGTGCGTCGACCTGCAGCAGGTAGGCGACGAAGTCGGTGACGGATGTGTCTCTAACCTGTGCGTTTCCCTCCTCATTCTCCTCGAAGGAGATGTTACCTATCCAGAGAATTGCGGCGAGCATTCTGAAGATCTGGTCCTGCTCCTCCTGTGGCAGACCGATGACGTTCATAGCATTGATGGTCTCCTGGAACTCTGCGACGTCGTCCATGTTGTCAACGGATGTGCAGCCGGAGCGGGAGGTGTACACGTACTGCTCTGGCTTCTGAACACCGAAGATCTGTCTGTAGTTTTCTGAAGCGCCCTTGGCGAACTGGTAGAAGATGTGGAAGTTTCTCTCTCCCTTGATCTGGCTGACTACTCTCTGCTTCTCTAGCAGGTAGTTTGTGATGTTGCCTGCACAAGGCTCAAACTGTGGGTTGAACCTGATCTCGAGGTACTTTCCGTGTCTGGAGGAGTTATTGTTTCTGAGGGTCTTGGCACAACCGAAGGCCTCGAGCAGCGGGTTGGTAGCCAGGACCATGTCCTTGATCTTTCCGATGGACTCTGAGTGGCCGGTGGATGAGTCTGCGATGTACTCCATGATCTTCTTTGCGGCTTCTGTCTTACCTGCACCGGACTCACCTGAGATGATGACACACTGGTTCTCGTTGTAGGACTTTAGGTTGTAGTACATTGCCTCTGCGATGGCAAAGACGTGGGGTGGCACCTCCAGTCTGTTCTTGCCCTTGTAGGAGTCCAAGATGGCCTGGGTGTAGATACCGAGGTCGCGGAATGGGTTGACACTGATAAGGACATGGCCAATGTAGGTGTAGATGGTTCCGTTCTCGAAACGCTTCTTGAGGTTCTGGTTGATTGCGTCGTCAGAGATCTTGGAGAGGAGCGTGAGATCCGAGACACCGACCTCCTTCTTCTTGCCGGAGTCGTAGGTGGCCTTCTTGATCTTGGCGGAGCGCTTCTCCGGGGCCTGTGCCGTCTTGGTACGGGCGCCTCTTCTAAGAATAGCCATGATGATTCAGGGGCGTGTAATACCTGGGGGAACGTGGGCGGGATGTATGGCACGGAGGTTGTGGGGGTGTGGTCTCTAGGCCGAATGTACAATTAGAAATATATATAATAGCCCAAATATAGCCAAGTAACCACTTGCGCGGAGTGCACATGCCATGTCAATTGCTTCGCCACCCTCGAGGCTGTCAGTAAGTAGAACCTGGCGGGCGGCCGGGGCGTCTCCTATTCCGAACAAAATAGCCTCAGGCGTCGTGCATAGTGATTTTATGTGTCAGTGCCGAGCCGGTTCGGCAAGGCACAGGGACCGGGCATGGGGCATGGGGTCTAGGGTATGAGAGCCTTGGCATAGGCCGGATCATATATGGCAACTTCTTCCCATTGGGTCTGGGATCCTGTAGAAATCGTGGTTGCGCGGTGTGTGAGCGGTTTCCGCGCTATGTGAATTATTTAGGTGATGCACCGTTAATATTCCGTTCTGACCACGGAGAAGCAGCTGCGCGTATTGTTGTACTGGTATAACCTGTGGTGTGCCGGGTTGTACATTGTGATGTGGATGTGTCGTGTATTTTACTGCATAATGGATTCGCTTGTCTACGGCTGCAGATTTATATATATTAATATTTAGGGCGGTCGTCTATGACACTGCATTTACTACTTCAGGCAGTCACACATCTATTGTAATGTCGTCTGCTATAATACCTGGCAATTTCGTCTTGTTAATTTTAACCTGTTGTATTTCGTCAGATATCTCGTCTTCTATGTCGCGATATTTCGTATATCTTATTACATATGGAAAAATCTCTACAGCCATATGAGATTTATAGTGTACTATCATACAACAAACATCTGCAGAGCCTGATGCAGGGGGGAATCATCATTGGCCTTGTGGTGTTATATATAGTATTGTGAGGGAAACGGTCCTACGAATTTCACTATACAGCGCAACATCGGGAATCTATAATTCGCGGCTACATTATGTGCCCTGCCTTAGTCACCCCCTGTCATGGCAAATTGTGTATAGTGCACCACCCCATAGTTTGTTATATATACTACGCTGCCTATTATCGCCATCGCTCCAGCGCGCTGTTTCATAACTATTACATCGGGATTCTCACATCTCTCTCACGTTCTCTACCTCTCACATCTATCTCACGTTCTCTACCTCACCCATCTATCATTATAATGTGTTATTACATTGGGCGCCTATCTATACAATATGGTCTTCACAGCGCCCTGTCTATCTATACATTTTGTGTCAGCGTAATCCTCCGCGCTTCCACTACAGCGTAACCTTGACGACCACGGCAACGGTCTTGCTGGTCTGCAGGTTCTTGACGCCCGGGTGCTCCAAATTGCGCAGCACGCTCTTGATAACACCCTCGTGGACCGTGAGGGAGAGGAACTTGTCCCGGGGGTCCGCGGCATGCGCAAACAGCGTCTCGAGCCCCTTGCGCGTGCGCACGTCCATCTCGTCGGGCGTCTCCCTGTGCTCCTCCTCCCACAGGGCGTCCTCCTCGGGGTATGGCTGCTCGTAGACCCAGTTCACAGTGGTGCCGGGCGATGCCGCCGGTATAGCGTAGTCCGTGTACTCCGCGAGCGCCTCTGAGTGGGGGACGCGCTTGTCGCAGGTGTGCGAGCCGAGGTTCTCGCGGAGGTTCTCGATGACTGTGTTGGTGACCGTGGTGGAGCCGCTACGGGTGAGTGTGTGAGGCTCGCTGGCGAGGACCTGTCCCCAGGAGTAAGCGAATGTCTCTAGACAGCGGCGCATGGGGGAGTTGAAGAAGCGGTGTGGGAGGAACCCGAGCTGCTGCACGAGCGGCAGGAGCACTGTGCGGCCGGTGTCGCGGACCTGGTCCTTTCCCAGGGCGGTGAGGTGGGCGTCTAGCCAGGAGCCGCCGTCGTCGCCGTCGAGCATGGCCCAGTAGTCGTCCCACTGCTGCACACCGTACTTTTCCATGGAGTAGTTGTGGTACCCCTGTCCGTGGCGGGCTAGTATGAGCAGCTTGTACTGGGTGGAGGGGGTGTCAGCTGGGATGGCGTCGTAGAGCTGCTTCCAGTCGGGGTGTGCGATGAGCACGTTGTGGTCGTCGACGGTGGAGTCGAGGGCCTCCTGGCCGGGCGTGGCAAAGGAGGAGAAGTATCCTGGTTCAGCGGTGAATTTCATAATAGCAGCGAGTGAGAGGAGCAGCGAGTGAGAGGAGCAGCGAGTGAGAGGAGCAGCGAGTGAGAGGAGCGAAGCGACGATCACGAGCGGGCAAAAGATAATTGAGTGAGGTAATGATACTTTGCGAGAGGTAATGATACTATCACGAGCGGGTATAGGTAGTATACTGCAGTACACGATTGATACTCACGAGGGATAATACTGTACTCTCTACACTATACAATATACAATCTACACTACACACACTACACCATCGCAAGCAGGCATCCGCGGTTTATATATCCGGACCACAGTGCCTACTGCGCACGCCCGTGGGCACACCCGCTAGAAAAACGCGCACGCGCACGCGCACGCGCACGCGGCCCGAGCAAATATGACACCGCCCCGAGCAAGACCGATCAAGGCCCGAGCAATATAGAGCGGCGGCAAGCGAAGGCACAGGGAAAGCCGCCCTTATATACGCTGGGGGGGAGATACGGAACAAGGCGATGGGGACACGTGCCGGGATACACGCTCGCACACGCACACGGGCGGAGCACAGCGGCCCTGGCAGCCCCGGAGCACGCTCCCCCGAGCCGCTGCACGCCGCAGCACGCCGGAACACAGCGGCCCGCATACACTGCACTGCCCCACTATGCCCTGTCACAGCCGCCCAGCCCCGGGAGAGAGACCCGGGAGAGAGACCCGGGAGAGAGAGACCCGAGACACAGGGACACAGGGACACAGGGACACAGGAGAGAACCGCCCAGGAACCGCCCAGGAACACACACACCCCTCCCACACCCAGCGGTATATAAGACACGCCCGCCTCTCCAACACACACACACTCCCCTGACCCCCACTCCACCCACCACCCCACCACACACGGCTCCACTCCTGCAGCCACCCCCTCCTTCTATTCCCCTGCACACCCGTCTGCGCACTCCCGAGGACTTTACACTGCAGCCCCCTGCCCCTACACTCCCCTACACTCCCCTACACTCCCCTACACGCTCCCCCCGCCCCACGGCAATCCCGCACAACGCCCGTGAGCCGCGTCTGAAAATTTTCCCGCCGAGCCGCTCTGATTACCCCTTGAACGTGTACACAATACACAGTGCAGTGCAGTACAGTACACGGTATATACTGTCTATTTCAGCCCCCTAATTTCCCTTTCTCTCCCGCGTATAAATACGCTCTATATTTCTGTCTTTGTCTTTCCTCTGACAGATCCGCTAAGATCTCTTATCCTGTTCAATTGATCTACTGAGAAGAACAACTACCGTATTCCTATTCCCTTCGCAATGTCCCTCGCTGTCGAAACTGTCCCCACCAAGCCTTACCAGGACCAGAAGCCTGGTACCTCGGGTCTCCGCAAGAAGACTGCCGTCTTCATGCACGAGCCTAACTACACCGAGAACTTCATCCAGGCCATGCTCGACGCTATTCCAGAGGGCAGTGACAACGCCACCCTGGTGGTTGGCGGTGACGGCCGTTTCTACAACGACGCCGTGCTCAACCTCATTGCTCAGATCGGTGCCGCCAACGGTGTCCGCAAGCTGATCATCGGCCAGCACGGTCTGCTGTCCACCCCAGCGGCCTCCCACGTCATCAGGTCCTACCACGACAAGGTCACCGGCGGTATCATTCTCACCGCCTCCCACAACCCTGGTGGTCCAGAGAACGACATGGGTATCAAGTACAACCTCGCCAACGGCGGGCCCGCCCCAGAGAGCGTCACCAACGCCATCTGGGAGGTCTCCAAGAAGCTGACCCACTACAAGATCATCAGAGCACTGCCAAAGCTCGACCTCGCCAAGATCGGCGAGAACCAGCAGTACGGCCCGCTGCTCGTCGACATCATCGACCCAACAGCGGCCTACGTCACGTTCCTCAAGGAGATCTTCGACTTCCCACTGATCAAGAAGTTCATCCACGAGCAGCGCGCAAAGAACAACTTCAAGCTGCTCTTCGACTCCCTCAACGGTATCACGGGCCCTTACGGCCACGCCATCTTCGTCGACGAGTTCGAGCTGCCCGCCGACGAGGTCCTCCAGAACTGGCACCCACAGCCAGACTTCGGCGGTCTCCACCCAGACCCTAACTTGACGTACGCCAGAACCCTCGTCGACCGCGTCGACAAGGAGAAGATCCAGTTCGGCGCCGCCTCCGACGGTGACGGTGACCGTAACATGATCTACGGTGCCGGCCCGGCCTTCGTCTCCCCAGGTGACTCCGTCGCCATCATCGCAGAGTACGCCGCGGAGATCCCATACTTCGCCAAGCAGGGAATCTACGGCCTCGCCCGCTCTTTCCCAACTTCTGGGGCTATCGACCGCGTCGCCGCCAAGCACGGCCTCAAGTGCTACGAGGTCCCCACCGGCTGGAAGTTCTTCTGCGCCCTGTTTGACGCCAAGAAGCTCTCCATCTGCGGTGAGGAGTCCTTCGGCACCGGTTCCAACCACATCAGGGAGAAGGACGGCCTCTGGGCCATCGTCGCCTGGCTCAACGTCCTCGCCCTGTACAACAAGCACAACCCAGACAAGGTCGCCTCCATCGCCACCATCCAGCACGAGTTCTGGGAGAAGTACGGCCGCACCTTCTTCACCCGCTACGACTACGAGCACGTCACCTCCGAGGACGCCGCCAAGGTCGTCGACCTGCTGAACGCCTTCGTCTCCAAGCCCGACGCCGTCGGCTCCGCCTTCCCGGGCCTCCCAGGCGTCACCGTCGCAGAGGCCGGCGACTTCTCCTACACCGACCTCGACGGCTCTGTGTCCGACCACCAGGGCCTCTACTTCAAGCTCTCCAACGGTGCCCGCGTCGTCCTCAGACTCTCCGGCACCGGCTCCTCCGGCGCCACCATCAGACTCTACATCGAGCAGTACACCGACGACAAGAGCAAGTACACCGAGGACGCCCAGGTCTTCCTCCAGGGCATCATCAAGCCAGTCGTGCAGTTCCTCAAGTTCAAGGAGTTCATCGGCACCGAGGAGCCAACTGTAAGAACTTAGGCGAGCGAGTCCCAGTTCCCAGTCCCACAACGACATGTCCAACGATCTTATGCAACTTATACACACTTCTATAGAAATGCGATAAACACAATATACAACGGAGGCAGACGCGCTTGCGTGGTGGTGCTAGGCGGCGGTGCTAGCATTAGCAATGGCGATGTTAATGGTGCACGATTGGAAACTGAGTCGTTGTGGTGTCTCGCGCATTGTGCTACTCTGTGAATTGAGTATCAAGTGATGTGCTTTCAATCGTGGTATGTTATTTATGTTATATGTCGATTGTCATAGGTACAGTTTTCTTATGTCCATATATTACATAAATTTAATACATGGATGTAAGTAGGAAGATAAATGCAATCTATGGTTGTACGTAGGGAGGTAAATGTAATGTGTGGGTCTATGTAAAAACTAAATGTAACATATGGATGTACGCAACTTAATAAAGGTAATATAAGGATACATGTAAAATTAGAAGTATAATATATGGATGTATGAGACAAATATAAATATAATATATGGATATCTAGTAACTTGATAAATGTAATATATGGATGTATGTAGAAAGATATATGTAATATATGGATGTAGGTAAAAAAATAAATGTAATATGTGGATGTACATAGAACGATAAATGTAATATATGGATGTATACAAAAAATAAATGTAATATATGGAAGCATAAAAATATATATAAATGCAATATATGGATGTACGTAGGAAAGTAAATGCAGTATATGGATGCAAGTAACTTAATAAATGTAATATATAATGTATGTAGAAAGATAACTGCGTATATGGAAGTATGCAAAAAAATAAATATAATATATGGATGTATGTAAAAAAAATATAATATTTGCATAACATACATTCACTACATCAGCATTTGCAAAGCCTCACCGCCTTGACAATAGTTCTCCTCTACCATACACAAGACCTCCCACCACACACCCATCTGTGAATCACAACACACCCAAAACGCACCGCTGTCCCACGCGTCACATGCACCCACGTGCACCCACGCACCACAGCCACCGCTGCGCCCGGATCAGATAATGACAAAGCCTCCCACAACAAAGGGACGTCTCGAGCACTATATAGGAGGGCAGTTTGCGCTTCTGCTGACACCACACAGTCCACACCACACCACACCACACCACACCATGTACTCCTGGAAGAACAAGTTCAAGTTCGGGAAATCGAAGGAGGAGAAGGAGACCAAGCGCTCCTCGGGCCTCTTCCACCACGACAGCAGCAAGAGCGGCAGCCCCGCTGGCGGCAACGGCAACGGCGCCTCAGACGCCAGCCGCAAGGAGACAATCACCGAGGACACGCCCAGTTTCATTGCTCCCACGCGTTCCTCCCGCGATGTCGCGTCTGCGGTGACTGCGACTTCCTCTGACGAGCTGTCGCAGTTCAGCGGCGTCGGTCCCGATGTCAACGAGCAAGTGAACCAGCACGCTGATTTCGCTTCTCAGCAACAGCAGAGTGTTGCGAACACTTCTACATCTTCCGGCGGTGTCATGACCATCAAGGTGTATAACGGTGACGGCTTCAGCCTGCCTTTCCCCATCACCGCGAACAACCAGATCCTCGCGAAGCTGCTGAACTCGGGTGCAGCGCAGCACGAGTCGCAGCAGCAACAGCAACAACAGCAGCATCACCGCCGCTCCTCCTCGGAGTCCCACGCAATGAACGTTGACCAGCTGATCTCGCAATTGTCCCACGTCACCATCAACAACCAGGGCCCCGGCGACGAGTCCCTGATCCCCGACGAGGTCTCGTCCAAGTTCATCCCAGCGACGATTCTCCTGCCGGGGTCCAACAAGCTCAACCCGCTGCTCTACTTCACCATCGAGTTCGACAACACCGTCGCGACCATCGAGCCAGAGTACGGCACCATGGAGCAGCCCATCTTCAACAAGATCTCGACGTTCGACGTCACCAGGAAGCTCCCATTCCTCAAGGTCGACGTGTTCGCCCGCATCCCCTCCATCCTGCTCCCTTCCAAGACCTGGCAGCAGAAGATGGGCGCCTCCGACGAGACGCTCCGCAACATGCTCGACAAGATCAACAGGAACGAGGACATCCACCTCGACACCTTCCACCTGCCCATCAACCTGCAGATCGACTCCGCCGCCAACATCCGCCTGTACAACCACCACTGGCTCGTCCTCGACAACGGGTTCGGCAGAATCAACCTCAGCATCGACTACAAGCCCTCCAAGAACAAGCCCATCACCATCGACGACTTCGACCTCCTCAAGGTCATCGGCAAGGGCTCCTTCGGCAAGGTCATGCAGGTGCGCAAGAAGGACACGCAAAAGATATACGCCCTCAAGGCCATCAGGAAGTCCTACATCGTCTCGAAGTCCGAGGTGACGCACACCCTCGCCGAGCGCACGGTGCTCGCCCGCGTCGACTGCCCCTTCATCGTGCCGCTGAAGTTCTCCTTCCAGTCCCCCGAGAAGCTCTACTTCGTCCTCGCCTTCATCAACGGCGGAGAGCTGTTCTACCACCTGCAGCAGGAGGGCCGCTTCGACCTGTCCCGCTCGCGCTTCTACACCGCCGAGCTCCTGTGCGCCCTCGAGACGCTGCACGACCTCGACGTCATCTACCGTGACCTGAAACCCGAGAACATCCTGCTCGACTACCAGGGCCACATCGCCCTCTGCGACTTCGGCCTCTGCAAACTCAACATGAAGGACGAGGACAAGACCGACACGTTCTGCGGCACGCCCGAGTACCTCGCGCCCGAGCTGCTCCTGGGCCAGGGCTACTCCAAGGTCGTCGACTGGTGGACCCTCGGTGTCCTCCTGTACGAGATGCTCACGGGCCTGCCCCCTTACTACGACGAGGACGTCCCCAAGATGTACAAGAAGATCCTGCAGGAGCCGCTGCGCTTCCCAGACGGCTTCGACCGCGATGCGAAGGACCTGCTCATCGGCCTGCTCAGCAGGGACCCGACCCGCAGACTCGGCCGCAACGGCGCGGACGAGATCAAGAACCACCCATTCTTCAGCCAGCTCTCGTGGAAGCGCCTGTGGATGAAGGGCTACATCCCCCCTTACAAGCCCCGCGTGAGCAGCGCCGCGGACACCAGCAACTTCGACCAGGAGTTCACCAAGGAGAAGCCCGTCGACAGTGTCGTCGACGAGTACCTCAGCGAGAGCGTGCAGAAGCAGTTCGGTGGCTGGACCTACGTCGGCAACGAGCAGCTCGGCTCCTCCATGGTCCAGGGAAGAAGCATCAGGTGAAGACGAAAGCCACACGCCCGCATTGCCCCACCCCCACACCTGCATTGCCCAGATACCCCCTCTATTTACATACACACATAAAAGAATGCTAAATCATATAAGAAACAGCGCAAGAACTTATACAAACGTAGCCTTTCATGGTATATTGCTCGTGCACTGTGCACGCCGTTCGAGGAGTGCCCATCGCGCACAGAAACCCCCGCAGGAATATCGCGGGGCAGCGAGGCGAAAATTTGCCGGTTGATGAGGTAAAACTTTTCACGATGGGCTTCTCCCAGGCGATGATATAAGTGGGTGGCGGTTTTGTGGTGTGTGTTGGCAGGGGGTCAGCAGTCGGTCGTACATCGAAGTGGATACTACAGGCTATATTCACTGCATCGTTTGCGTTTTTGTTAGTGGTACGGTTTTGGAATTTCGTCTAGAGGATATTCCCCGCATCCCCGACATATATAGATAAGAGAGTGTGCTCAGACAAGGACCGCTGTGTATTTTTGGTCTTTCGGTGGCGTTTTGGCATTAATCGTCCTCTTATCATAGCATAGTGTTGTTTGACTGCGCTGATTCGAAGTGTATGAGTCTGAAACACGCAATTTGCATCCCACACAATTGATTAACAAGCCATATCACACACTAACCATGATGGCTTTCGAAAACACAAGTAAAAGAGTGCCGCAGGATCTTGCGAGCCCGCAAGATCCAAAGAAGCGGAAGGTGGAGTTTGTCAAGGAGGTGACGCTGCACCAACTCCCTGCTGAGAAAGAAGAAGCGGGAGAGAGTGGCCCCAGCAGCGACGACAGCGACTTCTCGATAGCCATGTTCTCGCGGTACGTCAAGTCTGCCCTCGACGACCTGGAGGCGAAGGACAACTCCAAGATAAACGAGATTGCCAACCAGCTGTCCCTCCCCGCAAAGAACCCCAACAGACTCAGCCCCCAGAAGGTCGGCATCCTCTTGGACATCCTGTCCAACAACGTCAACAGGGTGGAGACATCCAAGGCCACCAACTTCCTGCAGTCTGTGCTCAACTTCGAGAAGTGGTGGGAGCTGCCGCTCCCAGCCCTGGCAAAGTACATCGGTTTCATCAAGATTCTGTGCTCCAGTATCCCTAAATGGTGGCAGGACGTCTCCATGATCCTCATCTCCAACTTCACACTGGCACCAGAGAAGGCCGCCAACCACCACGCACTGCTGCAGTACTTTCTGCGGATGATCCCCACATCTATAAGCTTCATCGATCTGTACCTCGCGCGGTTCTTCCCCAACAAGAACGACACCCGGGAGAAGCTGGTGCACTACATCTCCAACCTCCTGCGCCTGACCACGTACTGCAGGGAGCTGCGGTTCCAGGTGTGGTCGCTCATCGTCGAGAAGATCATTTCGCTGGACGTGGAGCTGCAGAACGAGCTAGACGAGATGGATGATGATGTTGAGGAAGGGTTCGACGAGGCCGAGGATGGCGACGGAGATTCGGATGACGACGAGAGCTCGGACGAGGAGACTGATGGCAACAACAATGATGACAGCAAGGTGGACTCCGATGACGATGATGATGACGATGACGACGACGATGGAAACAACATCGAAGAGGAGGAGGAGTATGTCAAGGAGGTCTCGCTGAACATCAAGGACCTGACCAACAAGATGGACTCGATACTAACGCTGGTCAGCGGCGCCATCGCGAAGGAGCTGACTCCCGAGAACATGGAGTCCGGCGACGGCGTGGTTGTGTTCAACATCCTGACGACGCTGTTCAAGACACATATCCTGCCCACCTACTTCACCAAGTCCATCCAGTACATCATGTTCATGCTGTCGCAGCAGCAGCCGGAGCTCATGGACTCGTTCCTCGTGACGCTCATCGACATATCGTTCTCGCCGAACGAAACCGCCGAGAAGAAGATCAAGTCGCTGCAGTACCTGGGCTCCTACATCGCGCGCGCCAGCAAGCTGTCGCGGACGCAGATCATCTTCGTCGCGAGCTACCTGACGTCGTGGCTCAACCGGTACGTAATCGAGAGAGAGACGGAGGTGGACGAGCCGGGCGGAATGGACCGGTTCAAGCACTTCTACGCGGCGTTCCAGTCGCTGTGCTACATCTTCTGTTTCAGACGCAGTGTGTTCAGGGACCTCGACGGCACGTGGGAGTGCGAGCTGGACAAGTTCTTCCAGCGCATGATTATCTCGAAGTTCAACCCGCTCAAGTACTGCAACGAGAACGTCATGCTTATGTTCGCGAGAATCACACAGCACGAGGACATCGCCTACTGCTTCACGATCATCGAGAACAACAACAACGAGAGACTGCGGGGCATCACAGGCAAGGCCAGCACAGACACCCCGGGCGGGAGCCGCGAGAAGTCCCCCTCCGTCGGCGTCAGAACCAGCGCATGGTCCCTGGCCACGAGGCAGCAATTTATAGACCTACAGAGCTACTTCCCCTTCGACCCGCTTTTCCTCAAGAACTACAAGCACATGGTCCAGGAGTACTACATAGAGTGGAGCTCGGTGGCGGGCGACTACGAGAGCGACGACTCCGACGACTAGTGCGCGCGCATCGCCCCACAGCCCACACAAAATAATCATCTGCATTTATAAAACTAGTAAACAAGTAAACAAAGAGCACACAGCGTCTCATAATCTCTCAGACGTTCAATATGTACCAAGGTAACACCTTCATGCGTCAACACCTGTCACCTGGTCCCTGTGATGCCTGTGTGTCTGCCGCGATGTTTGCGCCGCGGCAGGCATCACGGAAAAATGCGAGGAGACACATGCGGTAAGGCCTCCCCTCGATTCGCCACCGGACTGCTACTGATGCACAGCGGCTAGATGGGTTATAAGGAGTGGTGGTGGCTGTGGTGTGTTTCAGTTGCTTGTACTTGAGGGGCAGCAACCACAGCAATACCTTTTGCCGCACAGCTGTCCCGTTATTTCTGCGTGAAGCGAGCTACATATATTAGGGACTCGGAACAAGAATAGCATCATCAGTTTATTTGCGAAATGTATATCCCCGGCGCCATTTCGTTTGGTAATAGAGCCGGGTTGGAGGGGGCTGCAGCGGTGGCGGCGACTGCTACATCGTCGATTACCCGCTCGGCTTACGAGAGCGGCATTCCGACCCTGATGCCCCCAGGCGACACGGACCCTGAGACAATCAGCGTTGCGTTTCTCATATCCCTGTCGATCACGTTTCTCGTGCTCATGACTCTCGTGCTCATTATTGCCACTTACATCACGTTCTGTGCGGGCGATGAGAACGAGTACGACGAGGAGATGGCCAACTCGCGCCGCCGCATAAATGGCGGCAGGCTGCGCAATATCAACAGGCCGTTCCAGATGTTCTTCAGCGGGAAGCACTCGGACGCACTCCTGGAGTCTGTGTTCGAGGAGGACGGCGACATCGTGGACGGCAAGACGCTTGAGGAGCGCGAGAAAGAGGCATTTAAAAGGATGTCCGCGTTCGAGGTGGAGCTGTACATACGCGCGAAGGAGCTGCAGAAGATGGCGCCGCCAGTGACCGATGAGTTCGGGAGCTACCTGGACACCAGCGACACCACATTCATCAAGGACAGGGGGATCCAGGCCTTCTTCTTTCTGCCCAGCATCAACGACAACATCGACAAAATAGGCCACTTCTTGCCCAGCTTTCTGATCCAGGACAAGCTCGACATTCTCTTCACAAAGTACAACAGAAGCTCGTCCACAGTCATGAACTACCCACTTCCATATAACAAAAGGGATGCAGTCTACTTCGAAGTCAAGGTCTACAGGCATCAAGCCAACTCGAACACTGTTTTCAGTGTCGGCCTCAGTACTGTCCCTTACCCATATTTCAGGATACCGGGAATGGCCAAGTTTTCAATAGCATACGAATCAACAGGTAAACTGAGGATCAACAACCCATTCGAGGCGTCGACGCTGCTGCCGAAATTACAGGAGGGAGATGTCGTCGGCTTCGGCTTTAAGTTCAAGACAGGAACGATATTCGTAACACACAACGGCAAGAGGCTGATGGACGTGACACAAAACGTAGACATCGATCTGTTCCCATGCATCGGAGCTATGAACGCGTCTTACACACGTACCTACTCCAAGGAAGGGTTGATGGAGGACCCAGATAACGTCGACTTACGCCAAGCCGTCTCCGAGGGCAAAGAAATCGATATTTCGCCCAAGCTGGAAAGAGTCCACGATGCGTACGTTGACACCGATAATGTCGAGAGCGATGAGGTGGAGTTGCAAGTAAACATTGGACAGCTGGGATTCGTGTTCATAGAGGCCAATGTGAAAAAGTACAAATTCAACAGCCTCTACGGCCAGATCGGTATCCCACCCACGTACAGCGGCTCGGACGCTAACAAGGACACGCTGCTTCAAAAGGGTGAAGAGTTCCCGCCAGCCTATCCTGAGAATCTGGAGACTACATACGGCAGTCATTCGCAGCAGGGTTCGAGCCAGTCTCTGGGCCATTACGAGAGGATATCATCTGCGTTTGATCGGGAGCACAACGAATACGACACGCCGTTGTCCGGGAATAACCACACGGTTCTGTCTGATATCGATGAGGAGACGCCGCTTCTGTTGTCAACTTCCCTCTCTGGCCAAGGTGTCGAGTCCAACAGCAAGCTATCGACACCAGACCAAAAGAACCCGGCAGTTCGTAAGAACAAGAAGAAGGGCAAGAAGGGCAAGAAGCGGAAGGGAAGGGGGAGAAAGTAGAAAACATGCATAGACAATATTAGTCAAAACGGGTACAGGTTAAACATAAACATAACTATACATAAACATAAACATCAATATTTCTAACATATTTATATTCATAATTATGCGAGTTGAAGGGGGGAGTTTCTGGATGGATTACGCCTGGCTTTATCAAGACATTCGCGGCATAGCCACAGCTTATTATATTTTCCATTTATTCATTGATGCGAGAGTACAAACCGTACATATATATGTGAGAGAGAAAGTCTATGTATACACGCTAACGTTTCTTGTTCTTGTTCTTGTTCTTCTTGTTGTTCTTCTTCTTGTTGTTCCCAGCGGCGGCAGCGTTGGAGCCGGCCGTCGCAGGGGCAGCCTGCACGGGCTTGTACTCCGCGACCTTGGTATTCACGATCAGACTGCTCACACCGATGGAGTCGACGATCTTGGACTTGCGCGTGCGCTTCCTCTTACCGCCACTCTGCTTCTTGCCCTTCCTCGCGGCCTGTCTCTCGATCCTGCCGGGGACGATGGACACGCCTCTGGGGCCCATGGCGTTCAGCAGACGCGACACATCCTTGCTCTTGTTGGTGGAAAACTTGAAGCTGGTCCCCAGGTGGCTGTTCTGCGTCCTGAATGTGACACGGGCCTTCTTGGCGTTCTCGGGACACCTGTAGGTGATGGAGAAGAGGGACTGCGAGGGACCGACCTCAAAGAGGCCGACCGAGCTCTTGATGTAGGAATCTAGCGGCTTCACGGACATTGGGGAAGTGTACACGGAGCTAATTCAACAGCAACCTACACAGCACAGACAACAAGAGCATTATAACCGCCTCTCTCACCTCCCCACGCTGTCATCAACCCAGATGTAGTGTCCATTAGCTGGAAAGAACGGCGTGGCGCCGTTTTCCAGCGCGGTCACGTGCGGGCGGGTAACGGTGCAGCCGCCCACGTCTGTCTACAAGTAGAAGGAGACACACCACCATGACAGATTACATCCTGCTGTGGCTTATGTCAGACTGTGTATGTGTTTCTATCGGCGTTTACTCTGGGAAAGCCAGTCTACTTAACCGCCGCTGTGGAAACCTGCGCCACCGAGAACAGCCGGTACACACTTCCCAAAAACAAAGAGACCAGTGTCACAACAGCACCCCTGTTATCCCAATCCCTATCTTGCAACGCCACAGGTCCCTATACGTTGCCGAGGACAGCTCGGAAGGCCAGCACTCAGTCGCGCATCTCAATAAAGGCTTAGCCAAGCCCAGCACGATCTATTTTTACTGTGTGCTGCGCCCAGAAACAGCCGCACGTTCACTACAAGGAGTGCAGAAAGGAGCCTGTAAGCACACACGCAGAGCTGTCAGAGGTGCATAAGTCAGTGCATACACTGCATATCGTTTCTCAAACACTTACCACGCGCAGACAGTCATGTTACAGAGCGCGCAGCGTGCTTCCGAGGACAGGACGGGAGAGGACACGATCCCTGACATACTGTTCAACGGGAAGCGGATCGTCGATGAGGCGTCCAGGGGTATATTACGGCGGCAGGAGCCGCGGAAGTCGTCTGAGGCCCGCACACTCTCGCGGGCGTCCAATGTGTTTGACGACGAGGACACCAGCGTCGAATACTCCGCGGACTTCGAGCCATTGAAGTTCAACATGAACCGTCTGCCAGAGCTGGAACAGCAGATCACATCGCCCCAGCAGTACCTCGATTCCATGGCGCAGATCAGACAGCGCATCCAGGACGTCACGGGCAGTGCGGGAGGCCAGGGCGCCGCTGGCGCTACTGGTGTCGCAAACTCTGCCGCCACCCCTTGGAATTTCAGCTTTATAGACAGGGACCAGTTCGAGGAGTACCTCGAAAAGCCCAACCACATCAGGTGTCTGCCCAAGAGGGTGCATTGCGGTCTGTTCAAGAGGCTGTTCCTGGCGCAGGAACTGAAGGACACGCCCGAGGAGCCGGCGCTGACCGCCGAGATCCCGGCGAACCATCTGGGGAGGACAAGGAGCCGCGGGCGCGGGTCCGTGTCATCGCAGGTCTCCAACTCCGAGTCGATGAAGAAGGCCATATGGACCTGTCAGTTCAGTCTCGACGGCAAGTACATGGCAACAGGAAGCAAGGACGGCACCGTCAAAATATTCAAGGTCATCAGCTCTCCGATCGAGCGGTGGGAGATGGACAACGTGGGGGAGACAGAGAAGGCATCGAGGGTGAAAAAGGTGCTGCGGATGAAACAGATTGCCGCATCAGCCACCTTCAGCAAGCTGAACAGTGGCCAGGTCGAGGATGACATTGCGAAGCTAGAAAACACAAACCAGGAGGCAGACGAACCCGCAAATCTGTACGCCCCAGTGTTCCACCCTTCCCCTTTCAAAGTGTTTAAGGAGCACCAAAGTGATGTTCTCGATCTTGACTGGTCAAAGAACAATTTTCTGTTGACTGCCTCCATGGACAACTCCGTCAAGCTATGGCACCTCGACCGCAAGGAGGCCCTAAGGTCGTTCCAGCACGCGGACTTCGTCACAGGGGTGAAATTCCACCCCACAGACGACCGTTTCTTCGTCACAAGCTGTCTTGACCACAAGTGTCGGCTCTGGTCCATTATTGACGACGAGGTGAGCTACGAGTATGACTGCAACGACATCATAACGACAATCGAGATTTCAAAGGGCGACGGTAAATACACCATTGTCGGCACTTTCAACGGATTCATACATGTACTCCTGACCAAGGACCTGTCGAGCGTGCTATCGTTTCATGTGCTGGACAAGGAAATTAAGCAGCACGAATCTGAACACCATTTGGCACCAAGGAGAAGTAACGGTCCACGAATTACTGGTATCGAGCTGATCAGGCTGCCAGAAAAGCCATTGATGTTAATGATCACCAGCAATGACTCGCGAATAAGACTGTTTGACATGGAGAAGAAGAAACTGAAGGAGTTTCTGAAGGGGTTTCAAAGCGGCGCCTCGCAGCACAAGGCGTTTTTCACTGACAATGGCTCCGAGCCTACCATCGTGTGCAGCAGTGACGACCACTGGCTGTATGCTTGGAAGGTCCGGACTGGGCAGGAGAATCCGGGTGCCTCCAGCGAGCGGTCTCAATACCACTCTGAAACCGACAAGTTTCACACTGAAATACTGACAAGCTCGTCAGTGGAGTCGTTACTAAGTGGTGAGGAAGATCTGGAAGACGACAGCTACAATCTCAGCCAGCAGTCGACGCCGGACTCCGGGAAGAAGGCGAAGCGTCCTCTGCTGGGCGGCTCCAAGCTGTTCAGTTCGCTGAAGCATCTGACGCAGACGCGCCACATACGTCATCATTCGGTACTGAAAAACTCCCGCTACAGTGCGTTCCATGCGCACCATGCGCCCGTGACCACGTCGCTGGTGGCACCCATTGAGACCTCGAAGGTGCTGTCGCTGTCGAACGACTTCATATGCGAGCTGACGCTGGAGGCTCTGCGGGACGGCCGGAACAACCGGCGGCCGTCGGCGAACGGCGACGAGGTGGTGCGGGCGATCGGTACGATTCTGGTGACAACGGACAACCAGGGCACCATCCGGGTGTTCCGGACGGACATTTCGTCGTCGATCAGAAGCACGGTGCTGGGCAAGCTGCAGCGGTACAATGTCGAGGTGGGTGCAAGCACAGGCGCAGGTACCAGTGGCAAGCCGTCGATGTCTTGCTTCACGAGTCCACATAAGGGTACGGAGCCGGCTGCGCAGACTGTAGGCGCGGATCACCCCGTTGCGGACGGGGATATCACGCCGCGGACCAGCGGTGACGCTGTCTCGTTCGGCGAGCAGAACCTGATACGGACGCCCGGGGGCGTGGTGTACGACGCCACGCTGAGCGGGACACCAAAGCATAGTGTGTACCGCAGTGCGGGCAACAGTGTCTCGGCATCAAGTATCGGCAAGCTCATTAGCGGGGGAGCGCGCCGCCGCGGCAAGAGCAAGAGCAAGAGTGCAAGCACGAGCTCGACGGTTCCCGCGAGCCCGCAGCGCCCAGCGACGGGCCGCCCAGCGGCCCAGAGCAACGGCTCGAACCTGGGTCTCTGCTGCAACGTGTGCAACGGCACAAACTTCACGCAGTTTGCGAACGCCCCGGGCCTGCAGCGGGAGAACACCTACTCCTGCGCGGACTGTGGCACGGCGCTAAACAACTTCCGCTAGCCGCAGCCCAGCCAGTCCCTGCATATAAGTACCGCATAATGAAATACAAATCCACTAATGATATAGACAGTGATATACAAGCACAACAACATACAGACCATGATACACAGACGCATCGCCTGCCTGCCCTCACTTCCGTCACGTGCGCTGAGGCCGCACACCTGCAAATTTCCAATTTTTGGCCAAATTTCTGTAGGTCACGTGACTTTGCCCACCCCGAAGTCCACACAACACCCCGTACAATAGTCTCCCTTCCTATTTAGGAAGGTGTTAGGATTCGCTCCCCTCCGGTGTAACATGCATCGGCCTCATTATCGTAATTTCTGATTACTCACACAATCCCTATACATATCAGCGAATCGCCACCACAGGTCTCCAATAAATACTTCATGGTTATTGTTCCCGCGTTTATTCAGCGCACTAGTCCCCGGAAACGTAAAACCAGGGGGTGGTCCGGCCGGCGTCAGCAGTGGAACTGGTACTTCACCTGCTAACACCTCCCACATATAACCCACCATGTCCATAAAATCATCGAGATGAACATCACGTGCAACAGTCATAGGGAATGAATGTAACGTGATGTTATTGCAATAACGTGCCAAGGCGATTAGACGTTCGTACTCTTCGCCGGCAACATCATTAAACATCACACCTACTATACTGTTGGCCTCCGTGAACAGTCTAGTATCGTTGGGAGCACCATTACCTATCATACAAATTGTGAAATTAAACACTTCCGACTGATAATCATTAGTGTAACGGCGTGCTACATCAAAAATAGTCATGTTGGCGTTGACAGCCTGGACTACGTATACCAATAGGATCGTCAGAGTGGCAGCCAGGTGTTTGTACATTTTTTATGTGATAGTCTCTTTAGTTTTGTTGTATTGTTTGGGTAGGACTTACCTTGAGATAACTTAAATTAATAGAACTGTAGTACGTGGATTACGTCCAAAAAGTGTTGTAATTATATTTGTATTAAAGGGCCTATCTGTCTTCTCTGTAAGTGGTGTATAATAGTGAATAATGGAAGCATATGATACATCATAAGAAGTAAATCCACACCTTTTATATTCGTCTGTCGACGCCGTTGGCTGCACTCCTATGCATTTTCAATAATCTGTCGTAATTATATAGTTAAGGACAAATTTGTCCTAACAGATTTGCCATACAAACGGCCTCGAAATGTGGTTTGTCATGATTCATGGGAAAATCAGTCATAATTTTTTTTTTGTTTGTGTCTTGATGTAGTAATACGCAACACGGTCGGCAGTGCTTGTGCGGTGAGTTCTTGGAGGGGGCGCGGGGGCGGTAATAGGCGGTTCACTTTTAGGGCGGCAAGTTGCGGCATGGCGGTAAAGTGAGGGATACGCAGACGCGGCGGCAGGGTGAAAAACCCCTGAAATCAGCGACGTGCATACAGAGAGATGGGCGCAGAAGACTGTTCGCGCAGCCGCCGTTGTCCTGCCAGAGGGATGCCGCAGCAGGTTTAATTGCAGGCCCGTTTATGCAGACCCAGAGAGTCTTGTAGAGGCTATATATTCAACGTATCGACTTATTTAACATGTCCAGGGTACATTCGTGCAACTCTCACTGACCCCCCACGACATCTGCGCTGCACTTTTCTCTTGCCGCCCGCTTCACCTGTAAAGGGAAGTCACGTGGGAGGTTCGTGGTCGCGCTCGCGGCGAGTGTATTCCTAGTGCACTCGAACAAGAATCATTATGTATGGTTCTTCCCCTGCCCTCACTTCCGTCACGTGCGCTGACGCCGCACACCTGCAAATTTCGAAACTGCCGCCCGAGGCGCGCGGGAAACGCGCGGGAGCGCGCAACGAGTGCGAAACGAAGCGGAATTCGCGCTCCGGTACCGCTCTGGCGGCGCTGCGGCGTTTGTGTGGGCCGCGGCGGATCGTGTGATTCATCGCGGCGGAACTGCGACGATCCCTCGAGCTGACGTGACAGCTGTAGATAATGGGCAGGCTGATAGGACGGGCGCTTCAGGGTGCCGTGAGTAATGGCGTGAGTGTGAGTATATAACGCTGGCGGTTTGCGGTTTCTTGCGCTTTCGTTGATGTAGATCAGTTGCTTCTTTCTCCTGCGGTTCCTGAGTCACGCTGAAATAAGCAATCTGCGTTTAGGTAAGCAATCTGAATTTAAGTAAGCAATGTCTAGTGAGGGTAAGCAGGACAAAGTTCCCATCCAGAAGTCTGCGGCGCAGAAGGTGAGCAAGCTGGCGTCGTTCACGGCCGGCGGTATGGCTGCCTGTATGGCCGTGACGTTCACCAACCCCATCGAGCTGGTCAAGACACGCATGCAGCTGCAAGGCGAGATGTCCGCGGTCTCGCAGAACATATACAAGAACCCGCTCCAGGGCATCGCGGTTATCTTCAGGAACGAGGGCATCCGCGGCTGCCAGAAGGGCCTCATCGCCGCGTACATCTACCAGGTCGGTCTCAACGGCTCCCGGCTCGGGTTCTACGAGCCCATCAGAAACCTGCTCAACAACACGTTCTACCCGGACCACGAGTCCCACAAGGTGCAGAGCGTCCCCATCAACGTCATCGCTGGTGCCTCCTCCGGTGTCATCGGTGCCATTGCCGGCTCCCCCCTGTTCCTGATCAAGACAAGGATGCAGTCGTATTCCAACGCCGTCCAGCTCGGCGACCAGACACACTACAAGGGCGTGTGGAGCGGCCTCAGGTCCATCTTCAAGGCAGAAGGTGTCAAGGGTCTGTACCGCGGTGTCGACGCCGCCATTGTGCGTACCGCCACGGGCTCCTCCGTGCAGCTGCCCATCTACAACACAGTCAAGCACTCGCTCGTGCGCAACAACATAATGTCCGACGGCCCAGGGCTGCATCTCACCTCCAGCGCCGTCGCTGGTCTCGGTGTCGCGGTCGTCATGAACCCATGGGACGTCATCCTCACCAGAATCTACAACCAAAAGACAAACAAGTACAAGGGACCGCTCGACTGTATGATAAAGACAGTGAAGATCGAGGGTGTGTCCGCGCTGTACAAGGGCTTCGAGGCACAGGTGTTCAGAATTGCGCCACACACCATTCTCACACTTACGTTCCTCGAGCAGACCATGAAACTGGTATACGCAGTGGAGTCCAAGGTTCTGGGACACTAAGAGAGTGCGTGTTTGCTTCTCTCCATTTTTCATTGTGATAGAGCGCCTTCATTGTAGTCATGTACATGTATCTAGTAAATATTATGTATCCGTGTACGTGCATCAAATATATTACATATTCATGTATATTCCTCTAATATATGTATGCATGTACAGATGTTTGTGAAATATGCGTATTTGCACCTGCACAATAGACAATATACGGTACGTTCAATGCAATGGGTGTCTGCGAAGATGCAGCGATCACAGCTTCTTAACGACCTTCTTCCGTTCCTTCTTGTTTCTCTCCCGCTGCTTCGCATCGTCGATCTTGGTCAGGTAACTGTTGTACACGACCACTTCCGCCACCAACACTAAAATGCCAAAGAAGAGGCACAGCAAGATCCTGTATTGAGTCTCGATTCGCATGGATGTACCCGTCCAGTACCAAATGGCAAACACCACTGACACCACACTCAATAGGATATTGAATATGGTCGTGACCTGCTCCTTTATTTGCTTGTTGATCTGCGCTGGCGTCAACTCCAGCTCATCTCCCTCCTTCACATTGAACAGGTTATTGGTTTTATTATCGTCACCCTTGACCAGCTTCTGGTACTCTATTTCCTCCTGCTTTAGACGCAGCTTCTCCAGCTGCTCTTTGAACTCCTTGGTGTAGTTCGCTCCAGGCTTGCGCTTCTCCTTGAACTTAAAGTCCAGGGGTGAGAGAAGCTGTTTCATTGATACACTATCATCAGACTTCCAGAACGTCTTGTATATGTCCTGCAACGAGTCCATGGGGATATGTTTCTGATCCAAGTATTGCTGAATCTCATCTCGCGTTATGCTGCTGCTATTCTTGGTCTCGAGCTGGGTGCCCGAAAGAAGTCGTTTTAGGTTCGCTTCTATGTTGTTGTTGACAATGATTTCAAACATCGTGTACGAGGAGATTGAGTGGTTATAGAACGTTCTCCTCAAGCCAGTTGACGATGTAACCTGGTTGAATGTATGTCTATTTTGAAGTCATCGCTTCGCCTACTTATTTTTTTGTTTGCTGTGAAATATTAATGCAGCCAACCTAACAACCGTCATCGCAGGAAATTTAGTTAAAAGCAACATCAATCATCGAATGACTTCTCCGGTGTTTGTATGAATTGAGGAACATTTTTACAGTTTTCTCTATTCTCCTATTTTGTCTCCGGGTAGTATATAATGAACATACAAACTGAACAACCTCATGAAACTATGTCGGTTCACGCAATAGTAAAGTATAGTTTAAATACAGCTAATGGGTTCCGTTCGGGAACTCATTTTCAAAATTATATTTTAGAATAATCACAAGTAAGTTTTGTTCACATCACAGGTATAGCTAAGTTCAAAACAATGTTTTTAACAAACCAAAAAATACAATTTACTTTAGCAAAGTGTGTGTGTTTTCTAGAGTACACGAAACACTACAAAATAATATAGATTTGATTGTCATTGATCATATACATAGTATATTTGATTATTTAATTAATTGCACAATATTTAAGAAGTTAATCACACAGCTAATAATGCAGTCAACACAACAAGAATATAATACGCGAGTCTTCTCCACACAATATCTCTTAAATGATTAACAACTGGGACAATAGACGGAGGGTACGAAGAAAACAAAACGCTAAGAAACTAGTTTACAAAATTAATGACCACGGTTTTCCAAGTTCTTCTAATAAAAATTGAAATTATAATTTTTGATCTGTCCTTTTTTCCATGTTTTGTGGAGGGAAACTCAAACAATGCCCTCCACCCAACTCCTCATTGACCAGTAATAATTCTAGTGTCTTCAATATTGCACTATCAGAAAGGTGTGTCCCTGCAGAATTCAAAACCTGCACTCATATTTGCCAGAAATCAACATATCTAACAAATTTCGGCTCATCATGAAACCTACTCTATCATCTAAATAATGATTACATTTTCTGTCAGTATTTCTTTTTGGGAATCTTCTACTTACCAGTTATATTTCATGCACACACCAATACCTCGAAGTAATCATTTTATTAAAAAAATATATCCCATCTCATTTACAATACCACTTAATGACCAACTTTCTCAACAAATAACGGGCGTGTGGCGCAGTTGGTAGCGCGCTCCCTTAGCATGGGAGAGGTCTTGGGTTCAATTCCCAACTCGTCCATTTGTTTTTCCGGTGGGAGCACCACCATTTTTTTTCTTGAATTTTGCCACAATGACAACACCAGCAGCATTACTACTACTGTTGATCGATTCACCTCTATATTCTGGTCATACTGGACCATACAGCGTCCAACAACCACCCTCCTGTGCCTCCAGCCCTCATAACAGCCCTCAACTAGACGCCCCCACGCCGTCCTTCTGGAAGATTCTGCCCGCGACGCGAAGAGGCGCCCGTGCAGAACGGCGCGGGTGGCGGAAAATAGAGTGGACGGGGGCGTTCTGCTAAGGGAGCCTTTGGAAGGGGCCTTCTATATAAACGGACGTCGGCATTGCCGGTTAGTTGCTGGTTGAGAGGGTGTGTATTTGCTTGTTTTGTGTATAATACACTGCTACCTACGCACAATCGATTAAATAACAATGTCTTCCGAAGGTAAAGTGCTAGTTCCCCTACTGAAGTGGGCCCAGAGATCTGATGAGAAGGACGAGGAGAAGAACTATCTTCTGATCACCATTGAGATTGCTGACTGTTCCGAGCCGGTTCTCAAGATCGAGCCAACCTACTTTGAGCTCACCGCTAACTCCAAGGGCCACGTCGGTGACGAGACTGCTAACAAGTACAAGCTGCACATTGACTTCTTCAAGGAGATTCTGCCAGACAAGACTCTGCACAAGGTCGCTAACGGCCAGCACTACTTCCTGAAGATCTACAAGAAGGACCTCGGCCTAGAGTACTGGCCTCGTCTGACAAAGGAGAAGGTCAAGTACCAATACATCAAGACCGACTTCGACAAGTGGGTTGACGAGGACGAGCAGGACGAACTAGATGCCGACAACAACGAGATGGACTTCTCTGGTGCCGGCATGGGTGCTGGTATGGGCGGTGCAGGTATGCCAGGTATGCCAGGTATGGGTGGTCCAGGCATGGGTGGCGCTGGCGGTAACTTCGACCTGAGCCAGCTGATGGCCGGTATGGGAGGCATGGGTGGTGCTGGTGGCGCCGGTGGTGCCAACGGCTTCAACCTCGAGGAGATGATGAAGGACCCAAAGATGCAGGAGCTGCTGGCTAAGGAGGCTAAGGTATCTGCCAAGGAGGTTGACGGTGAGGATGATGACGAGGAGGAAAATGCTGAGGAGAAGAAGTAAACGGGTTCGTTTCGTCTATTCCCGCATCGCAAACAGGCTATTTTCATGTATAACTTGCTCTCAGTTTTATGTCATTTCCCAAAACAAATATATACACCTCCAATGTAATTTCTATAATGCAAAATATAGCATATATTAGCTATTATTTCACTGTTCTAGAGCAGTAGTTCACAGATAATTCATTTCATATTTTGTCACCTTGTTTTTATGTTTTGTATGCTTAGAACATTTCTAAAAATATTTGAGGAAATTCAAGAAGGCAATTATTTATCAATTAGTGGTTTAGTCCCAGCAAGAAAAATTCCTCAATGTCACGTAAACAAAAAACCAAAAGTGATATTTGTTCGATTGGTACGTATGTGTTAATTGAATAAAATTGATCCTTAGCAGCCTGTAAATATCATCATTAATTGTGCCTTCGGCCATACAACAACGACTACAGAGTTGTAATAGATTTTAAAATTATATGTTATATGCATTATGGGGTCTATATGTTACTTACCTCAAAATTCAAACTTCGTAACCATTTCCTGAATATAAGGTGTGTTGTATATTTGATCAATATTCCACCTCATGTTTTTTCGTGTCAATGTATTCTTAACAATATCCTTTGGTCCATCTAGGTATGGCTCCTGTAGCGTCTTGAACCATCTCCACTCAAACCGGGCAATCCTGTGAGCCACCGGCCGGCTTTTCTGTCTTTGAGTAGCATTACGCGGTGGATCGAACGGAAGTCTGTCTTCCAACAAGGAGTACAACACTACTCCTAGTGCCCACGTATCAGTTAGATGACCATCGTACGGTACACCCATCAATATTTCCGGCGAAACATAATCTTCGGATCCGCAACGGGCGGTACACATCTCTCCAGGTTTTATGGTTTTGCACAGTCCAAAATCGGCAAGTTCGATCATGTTCTGCTTATAGAGCTGGGGCGAATCC
The DNA here is from genome assembly GCA_037102785.1 of Maudiozyma humilis. Taxonomy (NCBI): domain Eukaryota; kingdom Fungi; phylum Ascomycota; class Saccharomycetes; order Saccharomycetales; family Saccharomycetaceae; genus Maudiozyma; species Maudiozyma humilis. Next base: position 547,528 of record BTGD01000001.1, on the reverse strand, counting down.
ATCATGAGACTGATTTCCTCTAATGTATACCGAAGGAGAATATTCTCCAGCTTGAGGTCTCTGTGTATGACTGAATTATCATGAAGATATTTTACTGCAACCACCAGCTCGGCAAACAACCGCTGTATAATCCAAGGTGCAAGTCCACCTTGACACTTTGCAAGTTCGGCGAGAAAATCTCCCCCATTGCAGTAAGACATTATCATCTCACATGGTGGTATGTGCCCTTTACCTTGTTGAAGCAACGTTGTCAGAGGCCTTGTATTTTCAATGAATATTGGATTGTTAATTCCGTACAACTTGACTATGCTTGGATGATTAAGAATCTTTAGGACATTCAACTCACGAGTCAGTGAGCTTTCCAATCTCGAAAGAGTATCCTCCGCGGCATCCATCAGATCGTCTGGATATTTAATTTTTTTGACAGCCACCTCGTGGTAGTATTTATCGAACTCGTCAATGGTCTGGTATAGTGTTACGTTACTGAAGTTTCCTGAACCTAAATGTTTCACTTTCCTCCACTGATGGGTTGTCGTATTGTCGCCGATCAAGTATCCTGTAAGTATGTCATCCTCGCTGGTGAACTCCTCGATGTCACGCAGTTCCGAGGCCTTCTCCTCCATCTCTTCCTTCTTGCTCGCTACTACATCTTCCTCGTTCACAGTTGGCAGTGATACCACACGCTGCGCTGACACCGCAGGTGGTGGGATCAACTCAGACACCACACGATTTGATGCTCCTGTATTACGCAAACGCTCCAGCTCTTTACTGTTCCTTATATCATGGTGCTGTAACCTGAGATTGTCTATTCCTGGAGTTCCATTCAGCGCTGTATTGAGGTTATTATTGCGGCGCTTCCTTATGTTCAACTGCTGAAATGGCTGCTGCTGCATTTGGATTGTTGGAGACATGGATGCCAGCATATTTGGAGAAAGCGGCGTGTATGCCATTGGCGTGGGGAGGGAGTTAATGCCCTCAAACGTGGGGATGCTCACAGCAAGTGGCGTTCGCACTTGCGGGTTCCGAATGTCACCAGTGGGTGATGCGGACCCAATTTGGGAATCAGAGGGTGGCTTGAATGACGGAGTATTACCCGGGGGAATGACTGGAGCATTGCTTGTTTGGAAGATGTTAGGAGGGAGGCCAAACTCCTGCTGATTCAACTTGGGTGTTTTCGGGTCAGTCTGCTTCTCTTTCTCGCTTGATTCCAACCCCATTCTTCGATAACCCGTTTGATATGTTATAATATAATGTATTGTAATGTCCTATCCTCCTACAGACTAATTCTGGACGTGCTTATACGCAGATCAAACGAGGGATGCTGCCAATGGACCTTGTGCGCGGAACAGAATGCCAGGGAAGATGGTATACAGAGCGGTAATGCCTTAGTTGTGGCGTAAGCTCCTTGTTAAAGCACTTTATGTTTGTCGTACGTTAGTTAAACAGTAATTGCGTATATTCATTCCGACGTGAAGCAACTTTTGTTCATAACGGTGCTGTACAATAACGCCGTGATCCTTTTCCAATGGCGCAATATGCTGATTTACGCGGCGACGCGACCCCGGGATTGGGTCCTGCGGCTCTTTCTGTGTAAAAAACGGGCCGGCAGTATTCAACCAGCCATCTTCATTTATTTATATGTCAGCTGTTGGCTGATGCGTAAACTACATGGGCAGCCAACAAGTGCTGATGCCTACAAGTAACCGTTACGACGGACAACCCTGTTGTGTTATGTTCAAGAGAGGCTCGTTGTTTTATTTTCAGAATATACATGCATATATGTGTGCCGTTAGGGAGTATATATAGCATTATCGCGCCTATTTCTTGCTCTTCTTGGCCATCTGACTGATAATATCTTTTCCCGCAGCCTTTCTCTTTGTGGCAGCAGGCTTCTTCTTCTTGGTCTCAAACTTGGCCATCTGCTCCTTTCTGCTTTTGGCACCATTTTTCTGTAGAGTCTGGTACTTCTCCATGAACTCATCGTTCTTGGACAGGTCGCTATCCGCAGGTATGGTTTCAAGCCACTCCAGCATGTCAACTTCCTCCCCATAGCCGTCATCATTATCCTGTGGGGTTTCCAGAACTATAGGAATCTTCTTCAGGAACTTATAACGAGTTGCAATGAGGTGGAAGAATTTCAAAGTGAGGTATCCCTCGCCGAGCTTCTCGTGCAGGTCTCTGTTGGCACCCATGGGCGCTTTTGAGTCATTGAGGTGCATGGCACGGAGGTACTTCAAACCGACAATCCTGTCAAAGTCATCCCAGAACTGCTGGAAGGTCTCCGCTGTGGAGATATCGTATCCAGCGGCGAAAGTATGGCACGTATCAACACACACACCAATCCTGCTCTTGTCCTCTATTAAGTCAATCACGGTGTTGAGGTCCTCAAGGTTACTGCCGACAAGATTACCTGTACCGGCCATATTCTCCAACAGAATGGTTACAAACTCAGTCTCCTTGATGGCCTTGTTGAGATAAGACGCCAGCTGCTTCAGTTGGGTGGGATGGTCCCCTTTCAACGATGAGCCTGGGTGCAGATTGTACAGACCAATGCCGAGGGACTCACACCTTTTGAGGTCATCCAGAAACGAATCGTAGCTCTTGAGCGCCTTCTCCTCATCAGGATTGGCCAGGTTGATGAAGTATTGTCCGTGTGGAAGGATATCCGTGAGTGGGTCGTAGTTGTACTCCTTCACTAGCTTCTTGAACTTCTCGATCTCCTCTGGAGTGTACTGGGGGGATACCCACTTTCTAGGTGACTTGAGAAATAGTGCAAACGAATTACAGCCGGTGTCATAAGCATGTTGGACAGAGTTGGACACACCGCCCGCGGTGGACATGTGGGCGCCAAACTTGTACTTGGAGGTCGCAGATTTCACAAACTTGGACATGGTGGTGAATATGATGTGAATGCTCAGTATTGGCTTTATAGGAAAACCTTAAAGGAATGAAGCAAGATTAACACAGACAAAAGACATAGTGCCAATGCGAAGGGGGGCATCGACATATATCCAGTAATTGATGCCATAATTTTTCGCTTTTGGTGGGACACCCGCGTTTTTGCTTCGATGGTATATCCTGCGGCAAAATACTGGGAACCAGCCTCGAGGATCGGTTAGCTCCAGAAGTTCGACCACCAAAAATGGCACACTGACCTGTGTGGGCTGTGGTGACGACCATCACAGATAAATAATCCAACCACTTTGGAATTTGGAATTCTGAGAGATCGAATGTGCCAGTAGTCTGTATTTTGGTGTGCTCACACCTTCTATCGGTCATTTTTGATCGTTCAGACATCCATGGCAATGGGAAGAATTCGAAATTAATTAGAGTGGCTTTTCTTGATGTACTCAAGAATATGTCGGGCCATTCATAATGATTCATACATGTTCTATAATAATGCATATTTACGTTAAAGATACTAATCATCAACCTCTCATCTATTCACTGAATTGCTTATTCAGGTAATCGGTGAAGAGGGGAAGGATCCTTTCGGTCTCAAGACTTCTGAGCTTGTACAGCATGATAAACTGCCTCTTGAGTCTCTGCAGCTTTGGAAGGTTTAGACTGTACATTGGCAGATCAATGTGGTAGCAACCAGGGGCGTCGATATCAGTTCCGTTAACGAGAATTCTAGTGCCCTCAGATGAAGCACCGATGGATTCATTAGACTTGACGGTCTCCATAATAAGTTTCACCACTTTCGAAGTCTCGCTGTCAAGAACCTGTAAGTAGTTAGATTTCTGAGCAGGCTTAAGAGTAGTGACATTGCTTGGCCTCACCATACCTGTTGTAGCAGCATTTGCCGCAGAATTTGCCGAAGTGTTTTTGGATAGTTGAAACACGATGTCAGCGATCTCTGGGAATAAGGCATCGATTTTATCCGTTGGAGTGAAAACAGGAAACAAAGGCGAGTCCCAGCGGTTCTGAGGGTTTGGTTCCTCATATCGCTGTATCAACTCAGTGAGTAGCTTATCATCCCATGGGTTCGCATTAGTCTTGTTCCACTCGTGCACGGTGTCAATAGGACACATCGCATGGATCAAACAGAATGACGTACCAATATTCTTCACTTCACAATGGAGTTGGTATCTGAAACCCTTGATGTAGTTCAATGAGTCTACAATGACAATTTTGTTCTTTCCAAGGTCTCTGCGGACAGCAGACGTGATCCTTGACCGCAGTTTCCGCTCATCCTGAGAGGTAATGTAGTCGTTATGAGTTATACCCAGGGATTCATCACTATGCAATACAACAGAGTACGGTTTACTTTTCAGCTCCGGTACATCTTCTATCTTCTGCTCTAGAAGTTCCACTAATCTATTGGCAATGGTAGTTTTGCCACTGGAAGGGAAACCAGACAGTAGGACCAAAGGCATATTAACGAAAGTTGTTCTTTATCGAGAAATTTGAAAATTAAAGAGCCAGTTTGTAATGATTTGGAACTGCGCTCGCTTTGAGAAAAACTACACACTATCCTTCCTACCTGCTCTTTTGGTATATGGACAGGAACACGTGGAGGGAAATAGACACTGTGAATTCTGCAGTTGCCTAAGATTGCTCGTTGTAGTGCGTTAACCTAGAAAAAGGGGGAAAAAGAAAGGTAACAATCGATGGGTAATTTGTAGCACCGACAGATGTCCGATAAATGGAAAGGACAGTTGAAAATTGCAGAGGCCGCCAAACAAAACAGAATCACAAAGTTCTCACTGACTTCTGCGATATCTCGCTATAGTAAATGCCTGTTTCTTAGATGTCGCTGTGGTCAGAGAATGTATGAGAGAGCCCGTGGTAGAGGCTTGACCGCATTACGCTGTGAAATTTTTTCTTTTCCATTGATCTGCGCCCCGGTTTTTCGCGTAGCGTTCACGCCCAGCCACAGGGTACTACGTAAACACAGACCCGCATGCACCTATTCCAGCGCGCGATGCCCGTGGTACGAAGAAACAATCGCACAGCACTTGACCGGTGTGATGTCACTATCGGTATTCTATGAGAGGTCGGAGGGACATCATTTCCGGAGCTTCATAGCTTGCAGTATGTCCGCTTTATTGTCGGTGACGCATTGTTGGATATTCCGTGAATGCGGGCATCGCTTTTGACGTTCTCTGCACAAGTTCCCAAGGACCGGGTTTAGACAGACCTACAGCCGGATCCAAGAGTAACAAGAAGAGAGAAATACAAAATACGTAAACTCATCGCCATGAGGTCACCGAGCGTATGACTTTGCATACACACATACTACTCTGATGGGTTGTCACCTCTACCCATGTGTGCGCCGTCCGCATTCCGAATAAGGACATTTGTCTTGATGCATATTTGGTACGGGTAGACTCCTTAATCTGTCTGCTCCTACTGCGAGATAACTGATACACGCATGTAAAAAAATGCGGGGGTTCTCGGCGAGACCCGTTGCGTATAGCCGACTCTATTTTTAATTTTCTCGTTGCAGGAAAGCGTACGAGCCGGTTAGAAAATTCTGAAATTACCTCTAATATTGCTCAGACCCAAGTCTGTCCGTCCGGAGTAGTGGGATAAACGTCTGTATTGTCTATCGGACCTTTTTCTCTTTGAAAAGAAAAAAAAATGGCACACGGGCCAGGGCATCCGATAAGGTCGTCCAGTTGCCATTTCCGTTCTCGGTGACATATCAGCCCAAAGCGCTAGTATTGTTTTATTGTGCGGTCTTTCTGCTGACTGTTTTGAAACTCTGATTCTCGGTATCTAGTAACAAGACTACCTAGTATTTCTTTTGATTCTTGCAGGGTCCCGCCATAGCAAATGATTCCCGAACTTTGATGGAACGAGAGCTGGACCCTTATTCTCCCGCTCTCATCCTAACCATACATTGTGAGGTCAGATATCTGATTTCTACTATGCGGTACAATACTACACTGAGTGAATTTCCAACACAAGGGAATATTAAACTATCAGTAGGGGCCTTTAGCTTGTTACAAAAGAAAGGAAACATCACTATCTAATGCGCATTAAACATACACTAGCAGTATAGCACAGGTATGTCGGGAGCTCAATGTGAGTGTTTTGCGGGGGATTTATTGAACAAGCGGTTCCGCTTTGTATTCAAACCTGGGGTAGCTGACAGGTTCCCCCAAATCATTATACCTATCAACGGCGTATGACCTAGTAAATACTGCAGAACTAAAGAGGTCATCCCCCACGGTGCTTTTTCTTTCCTTCTGCGAGATAGCTGCTCAAGCGCAAGTCGCGGGCGCCCTCGTCTTTACTCCGCAGCTTTCCCTGGTTGTCGGACCTTTATGTCCGACTACCCCGAAGACGGGGACGCGAAAAACAATACAACTTAAATTTCAAGGGCGGATGAGACACCCACCATTGTAGTACAGGAAGCCGATGTGTGCGGTGCGTCCCTCTATTCTTTTTGTTGAAGCATGTGCAACTGGGTGTAGTTGTCGGTGTTCCATCTCTATTTTTGCACGTCTCATGGCGAAGTGCACACTTCTGGTAGTACTATTATTGCGGTGTGCCTGCGGCTGGTAGTTTTGGCTTCCATTCTGCACCCCACACAAAACTACGAGATAATGCTTCTCTTGCGAACCCCCACGCAATACCACGAGATAGTACTGCTATCTAGCATCCCACACTACACAACAAGATAGTACTTTCGTCTTGCAGCTTGTTTACCCCCACTTTCAATTGTCAAGTGAAGGCGACAGGGGGAAGTAGACGGAGACTTACAGTAGCTAAATGGCTGGGCAAATCAATGCACCCCTTAGTTGTGACAGAATGCATAAAACAAGTAGACCACCTTCCCATCTAGTTAGAATATCGGCCGTCACTGTTCCTCCCCCCTCTCCCTCCTGGTTCCTTTGTTTCACCTCCCAGTACGGAAACGAGGGGGTGCATCCAGGCCACCGTGCTTGGTGAATTCTCAAGAACCTGTACTTCCCTCTCCTTTCTTTTCGCACTCATCGGACAGAGGATCATCCTGCACCAGTTGCAGGATGATCGGGGACAGTCATGACTTGCATTGCTTGATACTGAGGTGCCGACCAGCAAAAAAAGGGGCACAGTACACCGAGTAGCTTATTTCTACCCGCAGCGATTCTCTGGACAGTCACTATACTGTGGGTTGTCAACCCACCACTCGTAGCCTACTTCAACAACCATCCTGTTATACGCACGCCCTCCCTCTCAAAACAGTAATACTCAGGACGATCGCACAAAAAGAAAAGATATTTGCAACCACGGTGGCACCGCCATTGAGGGAGGACTCTCCCGCTCAAGAACAGCCGCGAAACAAAAGAGCCAGATGAGGGAGGCGCAGGACAAGAGGGTGGTATCGGGCGTGGCTTTTTAGAGCTATGTGCACTGTAGTCAAGTAGTACGTAGCGGCGCGGGATCAAAATAATGTACTGTCAAGAAATGCGGGCCATTGAAAATGTCGTGGGGGTCGTACTCTGTCACATATACATCCACATAGCGATAGCTGCCCCTTGTGCAGGCGTTACCGGTAGCAGCGATGTACTATTACAGTTTTGTGCATTATACCCTGGGGTTACTTGCATACACACTGGGTCGAGCTACGGGGTGTTTTCTGCAGGGACTGAGAAATGGCTGCAGAGAGCGTGCTCTATCCGCCTCCTTACTAGTGATTTTCCAGAGGGGTGCTGTGCGGCCCCAGAAACATGAAGAGGCGTGGGAAGCGATCAGGCTCATTTGCCAGCTCTAACAGATTGCGTGCAAAGACGGGTATCGTATACGAAAGAGGAAATCCAAATGGGCCGATGTCAGCCGACACAAGCAGCAGGTTAGCCGAACGGGGAAAGTCTGCGAGTTCCTCTATGTCATTGTGATGTCACAGTGACAGTAAGTAGTCAAGGAGAAAACGAGGACAACAAAAACAAACAAGAAAACAAAAAAACGGGACAAGCGGGCAAAACAAAAGAAAAAAAGGCGGGAGGGTCAAAAATACATTTTCTCGAAGACACATCAGTAGGGAAGGAGAGACCTTGGACATGAAAAGCCCAGCGAACTGAACTAAATCGCTAAAAAAATCTGGCCCAGACCCTCCCAATATGATGACAAAGGACTTGTGCATGTGCATACACATTTTTTTAATGCACACTCCCCCACAATTTTGCTGCAATTTAATTTGCTTTGTGCGGGAGTTTCTGAGTATACCGTTTGTCTCAGAGGCCTGCTCCTGGCCAAATATCACGCAAAACCGTGCAGGGGAATTGTATACCATATTGACCACATGCATAAATGGGAGAGGAGGCCATATGCATAGTACATGAGGCCCTCACAGATGGACCTGCACCAGATGGTCAGTACTGTTTTCGTGTCCTCTTTCCTTTGCGGGTTTTCTTTGCAACAGCGTGAGGTGTGGCCCCCTCTCGCATATGCACAATTGTATGTACGGGCATTTGTCCCAGAGAGGGACAAGCAACATGCGAGGCGACATGGACAGCGGTGTGTGCGGGCATTTCTTAGAGAGGTTATCACATACTGTCTATGCGGCCTCCCTCCTGCCCCACAGCAGTTTCATGCGGGTTTGGCATCTATGGTGCTGCTGCTGCAGTATCGTGCGTCACCGGCTCCCTCATAACACAGCATTTTGCGATATCTCGGCATTCCGCTGGTCTGCCACATAGTTTCACGTAGCCAACGTTAAAATAACCTTGTCCTACTGAAGCCATCCGAGAAACGGAAACTCACACAATACTTGTGCTTTTTTTTGCGGGTGGTCCAGGCCAACCCCTGTCTTGCGCGGTTTTTCTGGACATGTCTTTCCCTCCCGAGAGCCTCCCCGCCCCCCGCGCGTCCTCGCTGTATTTACTGCCTATAGTTTCGCAACACATCCTTTCTTATTTTTTCTTGTGTGCAGTAGCCTCGCGCGCCCCCCCACACACAGAGAAAGTCCCGCAGGTCAAGCACTCTGAACGCGGTTTGTTTATTCTACTACCGTGTATGTTTTCGTGGAACCGGAAGACTATGGCCGTCCTCCAGGGCCTTTTCCTAATACGAATACACGGCAAAGGAACCGTGGTAATAACGTATACGAGAACAAAAGAGATTCTCTAGCAAGGGAAAGAGGGGGACATAGTATCGTTTGACCCCTCCTTCGTTTGCGCTGTGTTCAACGGCCACAAAACGAGTGGTTTACCGTCCAAATACCTCCACCTACCCAGCCGATTACCATTGATCACTATCTAGAGTAAAGCCGAAGAACCGCCGGCCGGGAGGGCTGGCAAACCATCAGAGATATGTGTCGGACAGCTACTGCAAGAAACGCTTAGCACCGCTTGACTCGGAATGGTGTATGTGGCGGGGGGAGCGGCGGAGGGGGACGTATAGTCCTACGAACTTATCTCCGATGTGCGACACGCGGGAAAGTATCACGAGCAGCCCACTGCGGCCGCACACATAAATTTCAGAAATGCCCGCAGAGCGAGCACAGCAGGTGATTTACTCGCCCCTTTAGGATATGCAGCCGTTTCTGTGTTATTGGAAGTGCCGCACAGACCGGGAAGCCGTGTATTATTTCTCAATCCAACTCTCTTACTACCAGTAAACGCCCACAGAGATCTACTCGCTGCGTTCACAGTTTTCTCTTGCACTGTAATGCGCCGCCTGCATGTGGGTGGCCCATCCGTCCGACACCAGCGCTTTTCCGCAGGACTAGCCGTAAATGGATGCCGTGCTTCTCCGCTCTCCCCAGTGCTATTGTCCATCCGCTCTTCCCTTTTTTTTTTTATTTCTTTGGGTATTGTTTGCCGGCCTTCCTCCGCGTTTTCACTGTGAACGCCCTTCCTTCGCCTTTTTTTGCTCCCGCGTCCAGAGACGGTGTGGCCACGCACGTTTCTGTGGGGGAGGGCTCAGGTACCCTTACGATACCAAACGGCAATTGTTCCCCTCCGCTATTATTCGCAGCGGCGAAGTGGGCTCGACAGGAAGAAAACACATACACTCCTCGAAGGGTCGTCGCCGCCCGCCCGCCGCTCGCCCACGCGTCGGTTTCACTGCGGGCCGTGGGAGAGAAAAGCGCAAGTGCACAGAGAGAGGGCGCACGACCCCTACGCGGGATTGTTTCCCGCCTCGTCCCGCCTCGTCCGCCAACATCGGCCGGTGCTAAGGGGTAGCTGGAGGACGGTATTGAAAAATTTCTTGTTACATTAATCGGCAGGCAAGGACAATAAAGAACACCTAACGCTATGTTACGCTAGTGTGAGATTTATGAGCCGGAAAGGGGGAGGGAAATTTTTTCTTACCCTGGAGTTGATACATCTTCATATATATTGCAAGGCCAACGCCACTTCCTCTTGTCTTTGTTGCGTGCGTATGTTGGATTCGTCCGTATTTTTTCTTAAACCCTTATTTATTTTCTGTCTTAGTTACTCACGCCTCGAACACGAACACAATTCAAGTTATTTCACACTTTTTTTGCTGGTTTTACCATCCCCAAATAAAATCATCACCAAAACCCATCAGATCACTTTTCCAACTCCAACCTCCCACTACTGTTGTGCGCATATATATTAGTTTATATATTCTTTGAAAAGACATCCCCACACAGTACAAACCCACACCAACAACACTAGCGATTCGCACTACTAACGAACATTGTACCGAATCTCACTAGTTGCAACATTAAAAGAACGAACTAGCGCCTTACTCTACTTGGTAACCTAGTCTCTTATATTACCCTCTCACTGTTAAGAGAAGAACTCCGCGGAACACATTTCCTAATAAGGTCTCCTCTTTCCCCTCAAATTTCACGATTATAATTAATATTCAACCCTCTCAAGTTTCCTCCTGAGAAACAACACAAAAAAGTTTAAGCCGACTACCCGAAACTTAAACGTCCCACTGTGCCGAAACATCGTAAACAGAAGAATCATACAACTGTTCTCCTTTTACACACTATCTCTGCGCATCCCTCTGTGACTTCAATTTTTTTTTGCAGCACATATTTTTTTCCGCCCCTCAGTAGCGTCACTCGTGATATCGCCCCTTACAGCCCCGCAGTACTCCGCAAGTCGACCCCTTAGACTTTCCTTTACGAGCAGCTACGCCATTAACGAAGTGATATTCGGTTAACCCCTCGAGATACCACCTGAAAATAAGGAACCACTGCACGCATATTCACACAGCAGTTTGTAACCTTACCCCCTCTTACATTCTTAGAAGAAGCCGCATCCCTGTCACAAGCAAGGAAGTCCGTAACGCACATAGCTTCTACGAATCTACATTTTTGTCTTAGTCGTTTCTTTTTAAGACATTCAGTTTCTTTTCACAGACAGATCCTGCAATACAAATAGCATCCTGTCTAGTATTGAATCATTTGGTCGTTCACATAGCACAGTTACACATTTCTTATAACTTGCTATTCCTTTATTTTTTATTCAAAGGGAAGAACATTCAAACATAAACAATCCAACTTAACAACTATATGCAACCGATAGAATAACTTTCTTCGAACAACCAAACCACACACATCACAAGTAACCATCAACTTTACCACCCATCTTTCTTTTCTTATACCAAATTTTCCTATCCACATTCTATTACAATTAATATTCACCCACAATGCCATCTGCTATTACCCAAACCAACCTAAAGCAACAGAACTTTAACAATTCAAACAACCCAAAGCTGCATTTCACACCACTGATTCCAAAGAGCTCAGTCGGTAAGAACACAAACACCACAAACAGCGGCTCGCCTAACCTGGTCATCAAGACTTCCAAGCGCTGGATTCTTCCACCAAGACCAAGACCAGGTAGAAGAAACGTGCCATGCTGCAACTCTCTGAATAACAACACTCAGACCACCTCTGCATCTACCATCAACAACAAATCCAACTTGCATAACACTTCATCTTCTGCCAACACTGGTAGCAAGACGAAGTCGACCAACATCTCTAAGAAGGAACAGCCTCAGACCAAGGCATCCAACAACACTAAAACTTCCTCGAAGATCGTCAGCAATGCCTCTTCCAAACAGCAAAGAGCCGAGCTCAACTACTTGGCTTTCCTAAAGTTTGAGGAGGGCGACGAGACCGACAGATCTATTTCCAATGAGAGTTCGAGAACTCTAGTCCACGACTCCATCGCCACCACTAGAGTGACTACCAAGAACCTTCCTCTGCTCATGATTTCCAACAACGCTACCAAGGAGGCCTCTCCACTTTCTAACGTCAAGACTGCATCTCCTGCTGACTTCACTAAGAAGAGCGAGCAGACGTCGCCAAAGTCGCCAATGGATCTATCTCCAAGTTCTACCATCGTCTCTACTCCAACTACTACAGACAACCACCTCTACAGAAGACTCTCCGCTCCAGTGAAATCCTCTATGGACAAGGTTGAGAGAATCGATGAGAATGCGTACTTCCAGAAGATGTACGACCAGATGGAGAGCATCCAGGATGTTGACATGGACCTGGACCTATTCTCTAGGCCATCTGCCACCGTCACCCCAGAGTCCATGGACACAGTATCGCCTGCTGACGATGACACAAAGAACATGACTCTCGACAATGAGGATGAGCTTTACAACACTATTTTCGAGTTCCTTCCTCGTTACACCAACGGCAAGTCTGAAGCTACTTCTCCTTCTAAGAAGGACGATGCCAAGAAGGACTCGAACTACCTCTACGTCGCTCCATCCCTAGAGGAGCTAATGGACGAGCAGGACAACTTCATGAACCTGTTTGAAGATGCCCCACTTGGCTCATCCAATGCCAACGACAGTGGTTTTAACGACCTGCTTTCTAATGACATGAAGGACTTCATTAACACTAACGAGTTCGACAACGAGGACTTTGACATTCTCAAGTCAGAGTCTCTCTAATTTGCAAGTCTAAGTTGCACCATTTTATGCCCAATTAAGACTAATAATAACATTCATATGACAAGTGACGTCGTTGGGGAACGATGGATTCTTTGTCCTAATAAAACATAATATTCAGAAATTTAAACGAACCTATCCGACTTGGTCGGTGCCTGGCATTTTTATGAACGATTGATGCTTCTATATTTATAATACTTGTCTATCCACTTCATTAGTACAGTACATACACATTATTTATTCAACGAAATCAATTATTTAACGTAAAAGATAAAGTATTTTTGCTAGTAACTGTTCCCATCTATAGCAGACCCTGATCTCCCATTGTTCTATGAACTGCTTCGAATGCGATGGGGGAGTTGCGAGACCTGCTTCCAGGTGGTGGCCGGCATGCACTGTGTGCTCTGTTTTTTTTCTCTGTGAGAAACCGCTAGCAGCCAGACGCGTAATTGATACCGCGAGGCCGCGCCAGGAAAAGTAAATAGGCAGGTGCTGGGGGCAGATGAGGCGTGAGGGTTCGTGTATAACAGGGAGAAGAGACGTATACAATACGTACTTTTACAATTCTAACGTAGAACTGACGATAGTGCAACACACCGAGTTGCTTACAATATGCCTAACCACACAGAGGCGCTGAAATCACTACGAAAAGAGCTTAAAGAGTGGGAACACAGTTTCATAAATATTCAGAGTAGATCGCCTACAAAACATGACATAAAAGCCAATGCTGCCATCCAACAGAAGTACAAGGAATATTCGAGACTCAAGAAGTTAGCGGTTAGGAAAAGAAGCCCGCGGAAATATGCAGCACGCTCCCCAGCGTCGCGCTCTACTATCAGAAGCCCGTTACCCACACAACAGAGCCAGGCTGCGTTTATCGAGATTGGTCCGACTCCCCAAATATACGGCAAATCAATAAGTATATTCGAGCTTAATCTGTCTCCTGTGAAGAAGCGGCTCAAGATACCATTGGATGACGAACCGTTGGACGACAGCTCTACAAAGATTGAGTCTGAGGCAACGGAGTTCGACTTTGGTGACTCGCCGTTCGTGGAATCATCCCCAGAGCCTGAGACTGCCGGGGTGGGTAATGAAGATGTAGTCCAGAAGACAGCGGTGAGCAATGTGTTTGCTTCTGTTCCTAACACAGCAAGACTAAAACCTCCAGTGGCTAGGCGATACGGACCCAATTCGCCTTTGAAACTACCCACGGATATCAGCGTAGCAGAACGACTACGCACGCCGCGAAAGAAACGTGTTAATGACGAGAACAATGCCAATACAAATCTGCTAGTGACACCGCCGCTATGGAAACGGTCTATTTCAAAACCGCTGAAGCAACTGGAGGACGAGTATAGGGAAATAGTGAAATCATTTGTTCCTGATGAAACTTTGAGCAGTGCTAGCCAACCTGTGGCTGCTGAATCAAAAGCATCTCAGACGGAAAGTGATTCCCAAGTTGCAGCGGAGACGACACCTGCTGACAACGCACTCTCGGATATACAGAAGGTGCGCCGTCGCAAGGGCCGAATCAGACGTTTTGAGGATGGTGCGACAAAAACAGATGGCAATGGCGTCAAGATAAACCTGCACAAACAGATGCACCGCCTCAAGAAAAAACAGCTGAGGAAGATTCTCAAGGAATTGGACATGGAGGACACGATGGAGCTGAGCGAAGACGAAGAGGAGGACGATGCTGCAGGCACAATGACCAAGGCGAAGAAACCGGCGCGCCGCAAGAAGTACAACCTTGTGAGCAACAATTTCAGACGGTTAAAACTCCCCTCGCGCCAACGGAACAACTTCATGAGGCGGTTCCGCAGGAGGTGAATTCTGAGGAGAGGAGAACATGTAAGCTACGTATTAGTAATATGCATATATTCATTCTGAGGTCAGGAGAACCCGTAAACTATCAATTTGTGATGTGTGCATATTCATCTGGAGGCAGAGTGGCGTGTAAGCTACATATTAGTAATATGCATGTAGTTATTCGGCCGAATTGGCTATCACTCACATAACTGACGAGAGGTTCCGGTCCGAATCGAAACTAGTGCCTGATGAGATGCAAGGTGCAATTGGGCAAAACTGCGTGCTGAGTAATTGAAATGCCAAGAAACGAGAGACGCAAACACTATGTGCCAAGACACAGGTGCTGTTAAACGTAATTTGCCAAGACGGAGATAAGAGATAATAAGGTTGCCAAGACATGTTCGAAGACACGCGCTGGGCGCTTATGTTCTTACTAATATAGTGCCAATACATAATGTGCCGAGCCGTACCGAGCCGAGCCGAGCCGCGTTGTGCCGTTCCGTCCAGCCCGCAGCGCGGCCTGCAGGAAAAAGCGAAGGCATTTTCCGTCCGTCTTATACAGTTGCGCATAGCCCCCTCGAAAAACACCCCCCTAGAATCGATGAGCTGCTCGCAGGAGGGCCCGGGCGTCCAGTAAATGCAGAAGAAAGAGGCAGGCCGAGGTGTGAAATGATCGCCCATCTGAGTGCGTTGCCCATTGCACCCAAAACATATATAAAGGGCGCCCATGTGCATTGCCAATGGACAGACTAACTGATCCTCCCCTTTCTTGCAAAAGAATACATATATACATATCACTACCAAAGGGCGTATAAACACATTACCCTTTACTCAATTGAATCAAAACCTCCCAAACTCCCCCCCCCCTCCCCCATTGAAATGTCTCCCTCTGCTAAATCCGTTGTCATCGGCATCACCTCCTTCTGCGGCCCCTTCTACTCCGACGGCGCAAACACGGGCCTCTTTGTCATCGAGGCGATGCACCCCTTCAACGTGTACCGCAAGCAGGGCTACGACGTGACATTTGTCTCGGAGAACGGTAAGTACGGCTTCGACGACCACTCGCTGGCCGCGGACTTCCTCAGCGGCCAGGACAAGGCGGACTACGAGAATGCGGACTCTGAGTTCCAGAAGGCGCTGCACGCCACAAAGCCAGCCGCGGACGTCAGCGGTAAGGACTACGATATTTTCTTTGCGGCTGCCGGCCACGGCACCCTGTACGACTTCCCAACTGCAAGCGGTCTGCAGCGCATTGCTGCGGAAGTCTACGCGCACGGCGGTGTTGTTGCCGCTGTGTGCCACGGTCCCGTGATCTTCGCTAACCTAAGGGAGCTGGCTAACGGCAGCGCCCAGGGCCCATTACTGGCCGCTGGCAAGAGCATCACTGGTTTCACTGACATTGGTGAGGAGGTTCTCGGTGTCATGGACAAGATGCGCGCCGAGAAGCTGCCAACTGTCGAGGACATCGCCAAGGACGTTGGGGCGAAGTATCTCGCGCCCATCGGACCCTGGGATGACTATTCCATCACAGATGGCCGTCTCGTCACGGGTGTGAACCCAGCCTCCGCCGGCTCCACTGCCACCCGTTCCATCAACGCCCTGGAACAGAGTCAGTAAGCGAGCTCCAGGACAGCGCGCGGAACTACGGAACAGCGGAGGGCCAACCCCGCACCGCCGCTCCCCCGCGCCTCACGTAACTATGTAAGAAAATTTACATTCCATGTGCTACCAGTGCTACCAGCGCCCCGGGAGGCGAACCCCGGCCTTCCCTCTCCAGGGACAATTTGCGTAGCGCATATTGTCCTTGCGCACATTCAAGTGCGCCGCAGCGCTCACGCAAATTTGCGCGAGGATCTCTCGCGCGCCTCGGGTCTAGTGCGCTTGCGCCGCGCGGCGCCGCGCCGTTCCCCGCCGCGTGCCCGGGACGCGAGTCCTCCGCCCATCCGAGGTGCGAAATCTGCGTTTTGCGCGCAGAACACAGCGCTCTGCGCACTACGCGCTGCGCCCTGCGCACATTTCTCCGAGACAGTCACGCATCGCCCAGCGGGAAGCAGCAGCCAAACGTCTGGCTGCGGCAGTTGGGGTAAGCCGAGTCGGCAATGCCGCGGCACCGGACGAGCGGAGGCACACGTTTCTGGCGCCTCGGGACACTTTCATTATGGCCGGCTCTATTTATATAAACTGGCGGCAACAGGGATTCGGTGGCGTGAAAGGGAAATTACTATCTCGTTGGTTTCCGTTCTACCTGTCAATTCGGTAACTTTCATCCCCACCCCATACCGCTGAAACTATCCGCAGATATGAGAGCCGTTGCACAGAAGAGAAGCCAGTTTGCCAGGCAGTCCCTGAGACAGCTCAACTCTACCACCAAGCTGTCCCTGCTCAACCAGATCGAGCTGGCGCCTCCAGACAAGATCCTGGGACTCACAGAGGCATTCAACCGCGACCCTAACCCAGATAAGGTCAACCTCACAGTTGGTATATACAAGGACAACAGCGGCAAGGTCACTACGCTGCCCGCGATCGCCCGCGCGCAGCGCATCATCGACCACCACGACGTCCTCAACAGGAATCTGTCATACCTGCCCATCAAGGGTGGCAAGGACTACGCAGACAGTGTCAAGAACTTCCTCTACGATGAATCCTGTGCGCCTTCTGCAAAGAGCGCCGGGTACCAGAACACCCCAAACTACGGTAAGGATCTCCTCGCTAACAACAGGATCTCCTTCACCCAGACGCTGAGTGGCACAGGTGCTCTCGCGATCTGCGCCAAGTTCCTATCCCTTTTCGTCTCGAAAAAGGTCTTCATCCCAAACTTCTCCTGGGCAAACCACAAGAACATCTTCAGCAGCAATGGGTTCAAGGAGTTCAAGAATTACTCCTACTACGACGCAAAGACCGGTCAGCTAACTGTCGACCAGTGGCTAAAGGACCTGCGCGCACAGGTGTCCGCGGACTCATCTAAGGAGCCAAGTTGCATCATCCTTCACGCATGCTGCCACAACCCAACGGGTCTAGACCCAACAAGGGAGGACTGGGACAAGATCATCGACACCATCAATGAGCTAAAGATGATCCCCATCATTGACATGGCATACCAGGGCATGGAGTCCGGCGACCTCATCAAGGACGCCTACGTCCTCCGCAAGTGCATCGACCCCAAGTACGTCTGCGACAACGGTATCTTCCTCTGCCAGTCATTCGCCAAGAACATGGGTCTGTACGGTGAGAGAGTCGGCTCCCTCAGCATCGTCTCTCCAAGCAACGCTCCTCCAACGGTGAAGGAGGCAGTTGACTCCCAGCTGAAGCGCATTATCAGATCCATCTACTCTTCGCCCCCAGGTTACGGCTCCAGAGTTGCCAACTTGGTCCTAACCGACCCAGAGCTGAAGCAGCAGTGGGGGAAGGACGTTCAGAACATGGTTGCTAGACTGCAGGGTATCAGAAACGACCTCGCGGGCAACCTCGACTGGAGCGCCGTCAACGACTCCCAGCAGCACGGTATGTTCTTCTTCACCGGATTCCCACTAAAGACAGTCCAGAAGCTGAGAGACGAGTACTCCATCTACTTGACTGACGACGGCCGCCTGTCCCTGAGTGGTATCAACGACTCCAACATCGAGTACGTTAGCGATACCTTCAAGACCATCAGACAGGAATAATGGGAAAATGAAACAATATATATACGTAACGACCATGTGTATAATAGTCATTAACAATCGTAATAGTAATAGGTTATGTATGTATAATATGTACGCAGAATGAAAGAAGGTATACCCTTACGTAACCCCTAATTTTTAACTCTGCTATGGAAAAACCCACTAAATCTTTAGAAAGCCAGTAAATGTGGGTATAGGTACAATAATATGCAAATGCTGTTTTCAGATGTTTTAGTTTTGTGGTGGCACTTGCTTAGGTGTGGAAACTGAACATTTTTTTCAGATTCTTACCAAGACTAGAACTTCTCTCGTGTTTCTTAAACGCACTCGTTTCTAGACGGTTGATAGATTTCACAGCAGAAGAAAATGATATTCTCCGGGATAATGATTTTGAACGCACTTTTTCCACCGGGAGGTCGGCTTGCTCTGAGTATTGAGCAGGATGATACAACTGCGACACATCTACGGACTGCGTAGCACGATGCCCCAACATTGGTTGGAAATTCCGAGGTTTGGATACCACTAAGTCTTCTACATTATGTTGTGGTTGCTCTGTGTCTCCAAAATCGCTCACAGTTTCTTCCAAATTCCCAAGACCGATAACCCGTGGTCTAACATTCTGGTTGTTAGTGTGGAAAGAGTAAACTGAGGACGATTCACTTTTGAAACTGTCATTAACGTTATTCCGAGGATTTATTATCACCGGCTTAGCCACTGTATCCAAAGAATTGTAACTCTCTTGTGGAGTATATTCTGGCATTCTTGGAGGTAAAGGTGGAGGAACGAGCGTTGGACTTTGCATTGCATCAATCTTCGCGTGTGATTCAACCGAAGTGTAGGAAGACGAAGGCATGTTTGCATGTGGAATGTTCATTGTGAAAGTACTGTTAACATGAGAGCTATTGTCAACAGATTCACTTCTGGAACCGATCATATGGCTTACGTCCAGGAATGTGTCATGTTCAAGTTGTGGCAAATTGTCTTCCACAATACTTTCTGTCTCCTCATTATCTGACGGAGCTAAGTAGGGACGCGAGGCCTTGATATACTGAGCCATCGAAGGCCTTATTCTCTTTGATGACATTGGCGGAATCTCTGGTGCTGGTTGAACTTCACCTCTCGGTATCGACACATCAGCCATGTTCTCCTCTATTACACCTGCTTGAGATATTGAATTCTCCTTAGAAATTCCAAGATCCAAACTTGGCACAACACTTATCTGTGAATCGTTTATATTCAATGACAGAGTTGAATTGAAATTACTAGATGCACCCTGCACAGGACCGTTAAACCCGGAACCGAACAGCAGAGAATCCCTTGAAGCCATGAAGTTGTCCTTTTCCTTATCTTCTTCAATCATCTCCTTTTCTAAAAATGTGTTCAACTTGTTATTAATGAGTTTGATGTCCTTGTTTGACGTATCTCTTGGCAGGATATTTTGCTTCATCGGACTGGCTTTAACAGATGGTTCGATGTCGACAGACTCGATGGTACTTAAATGATCATATTTCACCAGACTCGAAACTATTGAGCTATCATCTACGTCACCCCTACTTTCCGAAGTGTGTTGTTCCGTGTCCTCAACCTCATGTTCACTGTGGGAGTTCTCTGTTAAACTCTCTTGTTCTTGCGCGATATTGTTCCGGGTCTCCGGGGCCGACATATTAGATGCCACATTTGGCGGGTCTATTGTTTTTGACGAATCGGTGATCTCTGTGTGTTCCGGGGTCGTTGCTGGCTGGTTTCGTATTGACCTATTACCCTTTTCACGTTGACGTTCTCTTTCCTTTGCGAGGCTTCTTTCCGCGCTTTTTATGTTTTTAAGCTTCTTTTCTAGCTGCAGTTGCTCATCCTTTGAGCGCTCAACTTCCTTGCGAAGAGCCATTGCATGTGACTCGCTATTGTCTTTGTGTGGTTTGTTATGCACATGTTCCGATTTGGGTGCATCTCTCCGAGTGTGTCTGCGTACGATTGTTGTTGTTTCGACCGATCCGTGGTCCTTTGTCTGTTTCGTCACGACTGTCTTCTCGTATATGTTGTCACCATCCTCATATGTAGTGCGGTAATTTCTTGGGTGGTTGCTATTCTTATCGCTGGCACTACTTGGACTACCCGTTTCGACCTTCACTGCATTATTACCTTGGGGCAATGACGACTTTCGCCTAACAGCACCGCTTCTCTTTAGAGGAGAGCCGACGGTTGCCGTACTCTTTGCCGGTGACGTAACTTTCTCACCCCTGTCTTTATGATCGTGGTGTTTTTCCGGTGATGATACGGCAGACCTGTGGACCTTTGAGGGTGTCTGAGGATGTCTCTCTACTATCTTGTGCTTTTCTGACTGTCTCTCTGGTGTTCTGTATGTTTCCTCTATTCTTGGGGGCGACCTCGCTCTGCGCGAAGTGGGCGAAACAGGGCTTCTCGTCCTGAAAACAGGTGTCTCCACGACTTTCAAACCTTGTGGCCCTGGAATATAGCGTTTCACCATCTTCACCTCATGTGAACGTGATTTGGAGAGCGGCCTTCCCCTCGAGTCTGTCTGATAGCTGTCCTCGAATCCGCCATCGAAGTCGTCAAAGGACAAATTGTCATCTATGGAGCTTTGTGCGTACCCATTGCTGGGTATACCAGTGGTGCTGAATGTCCTTGTATACGAATCGTGTCTCTCTGGAGAGAATCTCCGTCTGCTCCCGCCTCTCAGGTCGGGACTGCTCATCATACTAACCGTTCTGTCGTAGTGGTGGAAATGCTTGGGAACCGACATGGACCGCGCCAGAGAATTGTGTCTTGTTGAGTCAGTGCTGGACGCCGCACTTGCAGCAGCTACGGCATCGTTACTAGCCACTCGTCTGTGCATATGCGTTGACTTCAATGCCATTTAGCTCTTATGTTTACTTGTATATCTCTTGTCTAACACTCCGAGATCTCTTTCGCCTTACCTAACAATCTAGAAGACGTACCGTGCGTTATCAACACAACACAGCCTATTATACAAGACATACACACAAAACACAATCTATAATTAACCCCGGATAACCCACCAGGGTCCTAAACTTTCCCAATCGGCCCTTGTTTGGCACAGTTGTTCCCCGTTGTCACGTATCACCTCTGGACGCCCAACCGACATGCTTAGCTGAGCCCAGCTTAGCTCACCCCAGCGCGGCCCGCCCCTGCGCGTCTTCTCTGCCCCGTCAAAAACACGGACTCGGATCCCCTTTTCTGGCGGGTGGGGGAACGGGCCTCCAGAGAAACCCCGTAGCAGCCCCAAGGGGGTCGACGGCATCGCCCAATCCGGCACACAATGGCTCGTACGGGAGGGTAAGTGCTGTGCAAATGTCTTGGGGACATCTGGACATTTGTCTTGGTGTGGGTGAACTATGGACATTTGTCATGGGATGCCGGACATAGACATATGTCCTGAACACTGTCCAACATACAAAAAGAGCAATTGTTGCATTATGAGGTGCTGTGAGTTTACATATATTAGATACCTGTGTACAGGATGTGGTGTGGAACGGTGGAGGAGGATGCAGGGGCTGTTACAATGCGGCCATTACGCTTCTTACTCCACGGTGACGGACTTGGCGAGGTTTCTTGGGAAGTCGACGTCGATACCCTTGTTGACCGCTAGCCAGTAGGACATCAGCTGTAGTGGCACGATGTTCAGTAGGCCCTGTAGGCAGTCCACGGTCTGGGGCACCTCAAGGGTCTCCAGGTTGGAAGTGGCGGCCTTCTCGTTCCATACCTCGTCGTTCTCGTTGCAGATGACAATTGGGTGGCCCTTTCTTGCCGTTACCTGCTCGATAGAGGAGAGCACCTTGGGGAACAGGGAGTCTCTGGTGCCGAAGGCGATGATGGGCAGGTTCTCGTCGACGAGGGCAAGCACACCGTGCTTCAGCTCACCGGCCAGAACACCCTCGGAGTGCATGTAACTGATCTCCTTGATCTTCAGCGCACCTTCCAGTGCACTGGCGAACTGGTAGCCTCTGCCGAGGATCAGCAGCGACTTCTGGTCAGCAAGCTTTGTGGAGCACAGCTCCTTGATGCGGGGCTCTAGCTTGAGCACCTGCTTGACCTGACTTGGGATCAGCTTCAGGCCCTGGATGATGGCCTTCCGTCTCTCGAGCTTGGAGACCCTGTCGTCGGAGAGGGAGAGCGCGAACATCACGAGGGCGATGTACTGGGAGGTGTAAGCCTTTGTGGAGGCGACACCGATCTCTGGGCCGGCGTTGATGTGGACACCACAGTGGGTGGCTCTGGAGATGGAGGAACCGACGGTGTTGACGATACCAACGGTGAGGGCACCTCTCTCCAATGTGTAGTTCAGAGCGAGCATGGTGTCCGCAGTCTCACCACTCTGGGAGACGAAGACGCAGATGTCGTCTCTGAAGACGGGACTCCTTCTGTCGAGGAAGTCGGAGGCCAGCTCGATGCTGACTGGAATCTCGGACAGCTCCTCGAAGATGGCCCTCGTCGCGAGACACGAGTGGTAGGAGGTACCACAGGCGACCATTATGATTCTGCGGGCCCTCCGGATAGCTGGGAGCCAGGCCTTGAGACCACCGAGGTTGATCGAGTTGTTGTCAAAGTCTATTCTTCCTCTCATGGTGTTGAAGGTAGACTCTGGCTGCTCGTAGATCTCCTTCTGCATGAAGTGCTTGTATGGGCCCTTCATGATCTGGGCGAGCTCCATCTCGAGGGTCTGGATGGATCTGGTCATGGACGCGCCGACCTCTCTCCTGGATCTGTGGATGTGCAGCTCGCCGTCGTAGATGTGTGCGATATCGTCGTCCTCCAGGAAGAGCACCTTCTTGGTGTGCTTGACGACGGAGGAGGCGTCAGAGGAGAGGAAGAACTCGACTGGGGTTGGGGATCCGTCCTCGGATAGGAAAGCTCTGGACTGGGAGTATCTGAGGTTGAACTCGTTAGCGGCGATAGGCAGGAGGTTGTCGTCGTGGGTCTCGCTGCTGTTTCCGTCGCCGTTCAAAAAGGCGCTTGGGTTCTTCTTGTTTGTGGTGACGGTGATGCTGCTGTCCGAGTCGTGGATCGCCTTTCCGTTGGCGGCGATGAGCGGGGTGTCTGGCTTGCCGATGTTGGACTCGTCTGGAAACTCGACATCGACAAAGTCCACCTTGAGCTTCTTCTCGGACTTGACACCGATCAACAGAGGAGAACCCTTTCTGGTGGCGATGACCTCGTTAGGGTAGTGGGAGGATCTGCAGAGCAGACCGTAGGAGCCCTCGATCTCGAGGAGAACCAGCTTAGTGAGCTCGTGGAAGTCCAGCTCGTGGCCGTTCTGGAAGTTGATGTCGTAGAGGTGCTTGAAGAGCTTCGCGATGCACTCGGTGTCTGTATCACTCTCGAACTTGTATCCCTTGTTGAGCAGCAGGGTCTTTAGCTCCCTGAAGTTGGTGATGATACCGTTGTGGACGATGACGAACTCGTTGTTTGGGTCAGAGCGCTGTGGGTGGCAGTTGACCTGCTTGGGCTCACCGTGGGTAGCCCATCTGGTGTGGGCGATACCGCAGTGGGAAACGAATGTGACGTCTCTGTTTGGGTTGACGCGGGCGATCTCCTCCTTGAGAGCGGCGACCTTGCCGATCTGCTTGATGATAAGGGTGGAGTCGATCTCGTCACCGTCAATGGCGATACCAGTGGAGTCATACCCTCTGTACTCCAGGCGCTCGAGACCCTCTACGAGGGTGTCCATGATCTCTCCCCTGGACTTCTCGACGAGATAGTTGCAGTAACCGAAAATACCACACATAATAGTCTGTTTTTTTTTGTGTAACCTGGTGGTTTGTGTAAAGTGTCCTTGTTCAGGGTGGCAAAAGAGACAATAACTAAATAAAAACACAAGACCAGGAACTAAGATAACACCAAGGGCACAAACACAACCGATGCCAAAGCAGGGCAGAGACAAGAGCACAGCGAGGCACCGCTCCCTCCCAGCAGATATATACGATGCTGCCAAGCCCGTATCTGCTGTCCATGGGCGATGTGAGTTGTGGGCACTGGTTCCTCCGGCAGCGCCCGCTGCTGTTTGCACAAAGAGGGCAAGGGAGCTGCCAGCGAGGCTCGAGGCTCGAGGGGCCAGGCCCGCGGTCCCGCAGGTCGGTGCAAAGAGTACAGCGCACAGTCGAGACGCGGCGATTTTTCCGGCGCGCGTGAGCCGCGGCGTGTATTTAGATTGCCGGATCGGGAAATCGGGCGTTTTCGTGGCGCGTGATGTGGGTGTGGGTGTGGGCGGTGCGGTGTATGGGTGTGCTGCCGCTAATAATAGGCGGGTGCGTGGGTGTGGCTGTGGCTGTGGGGTGTGGGCGGCGATGTTGCCTATCACGGTGGTGTCTGTGCGGGTTTCTCTGTGTACTGCTTAAATAGTCGTATTGTTATTTATATAATCGGCTGTGACGTGTGTTGCTATACGTGTCAGGTTGTTATTTATATAATCGGCTGTGTGGCTGTGCCGTTTCGTATCGTAGAGTTAGGGGCGGGATGTGCTCCTCCTTTAGAGGTCGCCGAAGTTGTCGTAGACGCTGCGCCAGTTCTGGTAGAAGCCGTTGAAGAACTTGATGCCGAGGCCGACGTCCTGGGAGCCGGTGGCGGCACGGATGGAGTGCATCGACAGCTGGGCGATGCCCAGGTCGATGACACGTGCACCAGTGCGCGCCAGGTATGGGCCAATGGTGCCGCCGGAGCGCGAGTTGTTCTTGATCTGGAAGTACTGCAGCTTGTCGCCGTTCTTGCGCGCCAGCTGCTCCGCGAACGCCACGCCGACGTTGTCCGTCGCCATGTGCGCGTTGGGGTCCAGCGACAGCGTCACACCCACGTTGGGCTTGGGCGAGTGCTTCTCCAGGTACACCTCCTTGAAGTTGGGGTTGAACATGTGGTTCACGTCCGCGGACAGGATGATCGAGTTCGCGTACAGTGTGCGCAGCGTCGCGCCGTCGGCGCCCGCGTGCGCGTGCGCAACACGCTCGATGACGGACTCCATGAGCCCGCCCTGCGCGCCCTGGCGTGTCAGCGATCCGACCTCCTCGTTGTCGAACAGCGCAAGCACGCTGAACGCATCGGAGGTGGAGACATCGACGGTGTGCGAGTACATGTCCATGGCCCACAGCGCAGCGAACGAGCACAGGCGGTCGTCCAGTCTTGGAGCGAAGATGAAGTCGTCGTGGATACCGCCCAGGGTACCCTTCTGCACGTCGAATAGGTCCAGGTCCAGCTGAGTCAACTGGCACACCTTCAGACCAGCCTGCTTGGCGATGAAACGCAACAGGTTGATGCAGTGCTTGCCGTAGAGCGGAGAGGTCTTCTCCTTCTCGTTGGCGGGGACAGGGGTGCCCGTGGGGTAGCCCACAATTGGCACCGCCTGGTCCTCCTTGTCAAAGGGACCCTCAGCGGGCTTGCCGAAGTGGGGGGCCAGCGATGGAATCTTCGCGATAGGGTGAGGAGTGGTGTCGATCAGCTTCTCCTTGATCACGTCAGAGTCCTCATCGTGGTACAGCACACGGCCACCGAGACCCAGGTCACGGTCGAACCACTGCTCGCCCAGGGTGCCGCCGTATGGAGCGACACCGAGGACATCGAAGCCCTCGACGTGGTCCTTGAGCGACGCGGGCTTCAGCTTGGCAGCCAGAGCGTCAATGTGAGAGCCAATGACACCGGCACCCTTGCAGATAGTCCAGTTCTTACCAATCACGAAGGCGACAAGGTTGGTACCGTTGCGGATGGTGTAGAACTTACCGCCTTCCTTGCCGACGAGCTTGTCCCATGGACCCTTCTCACACAGGTACTTGAACCCGCTCTTCTCCAGCATGTTGGCAGCGAACTTGACGACGTGGTAGGTCGTGGGGTTCTTGTAGGTGAAGTCAATGAACAGGTCAGCGCAGTCCTCGTACAGGAACTTGGCATTGACATCGGGCGAGGAAGAGGAGGAGGCAGAGCTGTCGGGAGAGCCGACGTTCTCAGCCTTGATCTTGTTCTGCTCCTGCTCGACAGTCAGCAGCTGCAGAGTCTTCTTGAGCTGCTCAATGATAACTAGTTGCTCGTCCATTGTAACAGTGTAAAGGGGGGTTGGATTGGATGTGGTTCTTCTATCACAAGGAAAACTGACAACCTACAATGTACAATCGCTACGATAAGAGAGGGGATGTGGCACGGTCTTATATACCTGCTCCTTGCCAAGGCACACGAGGGTTGCAAAGTGGAATCCGGGTGTTTGCTAGCGCATACTGCACCTAGGAAGCTGCAGGACAACGTGCAACTGCGCCCGCCCCACCCCTTACACGCGCGCACACACACTCCGAGTGCCGTGGCAGCGGCCGTATCAGTACCCGCAACCGATTACTAATTGGTAAATTGCCAGGCCCCAGTCACCACATGGTGTCGATAGTAGACAGTAGACGAAGCCAGGACGATAGCGAGGGGTTGTGTTGGGCAGAGCGCTATCGCCCAGGCAACCTGGGCGGTGGTCCTGCTTCCCTGCGGGCTGTTCTGTGCGGATATCGCCCAATCTGCACACCCCTTTTCACCAGGGGCTCGTTTACGGGCTCCCGTGCCGGTTTCTGTCTGTATCTGATTGTCCAGCGGAACCCCGCGGAGTTTCTCCTGGAAGCCGGTGGGCGGCGTTACCCGGGTGTTGCACGTGCTTTTGTGTCACTGGGCGGGTGTGGGTGGTTATTTGGGGGTGGTTTGATCACAGTCACTCAATGCCAGTATTGTTATAGAGAGAGCGGATAACATACACTATATGATATCCAAATTTCTAGGTTAGTTGCTTTACAACGGGAAGTATCCCATATTTTTTGGATGGTTCGGATGTCAACACTTCCAGTACCTGGGAACGGTCTTCAAGACTAAGCCAGAGATCAATTTAGGGAAGACTAGGCAAACTGGCCCTTTAGTTTCCAGTAAAACATGAATTTCTCCGTGGATTTATAGGTTCGGAAAAGCTTCTGTGCCCAGAGACATAATGATATGTAAGGCGTGGATTCACCTCATCGCATTTGGCAATTTCGAAAAAGCAATTGCATAACGTGAACATTATTAGATTTGGAGTCTGGGAAGGCATGTTCCACTACTACAGGACTATCGCATTCTGATGGCGTATGCCACTAAAACCCTCTGTTTCAGGACTGTGGTAGTTCCCCCACGAATGCCCGAACTTCTCCACCGTTGCAACGCAACACAGAAACACTAATACTGTGGTGAAATGCACCTCTCTTATTTTGAACGAAAACAGAACTACTTTAATCCTGTCTTTTACATGACTCAATGACGAACTGCGCCAAATGGTTCTGCAACCATGCTAACCTTTCAGCTGCTAATCCTGAGAAATTACCAAGACTATCGGAAGATGAGTTTGAAATATACCATTTTGCGATGATAAAGTCACAACGCACTACATAGATGGGCAAACTGTTTAAAGATTTTCCATATGAACCCCTTTGCTGCACGATTACATCGAAGCAACTCAGATATAGCCTACACACAAGTTTGGTCACTGCACTAACAGCTTAGCCACTTCGCACATTCTGCCATCCAACGGTGCACCGCCGCTCCAGAAATCCCTCCTTCTTTCCACTGGTCAACGCCAGCATACCTCTCCCCGCAGTATCAATGCGCCCCACATACATCTCCAGGAACCGCCTCCTCCCCTTGGCACATTGCCACTAATGAAAGAAACACCCACGCCCACAGCCCTCCACAGCTGCACACCCACACACCCGCCGCCCAACGCGAAAAACCCGTCGCCACGCGCGCCGCGCTGTCTTTTCGCTCCCGGGCGCCAAATGCGCACGGCCGCCGCCCCGATCGGGCCTGCGCGCCGCCCAACCGACGCGAACGGCGCGCGCTGCTAATTATACACCTGGCTCCCACAGAACACGGCGCAGGGGGACACACCCAGCCGGTCTGATGCCCTCACAGAAGCACAGAAACACACGCTCCTCCCTCTTCCTCCCCGCAGCTCCTTGGGTCTCCTGCGAACTTCGCCACCTCTCAGCGGCACTTTGGGGTTTGATGATTCGGAAGACACGCGATGTCGTAGGTGCCTCTGCCTGGCGCTGCGATCTGTGACGCGGGTGGGACTGTGTGCGGAGTGGACCCAGGGAGCCTCCGGTGGGCTCTCCTCCTCTCTTGGAACACCTGGCGACTGTGGGAGAGTGGCTCTGGTATGCCGCTGACACGTATCGAGCATGCGGTTTCTGCTGCTTCCATCCCTCCTTGTTACTTGCTTGGTAGTATATATCTATTAGTGTGTTGAAACTGGCGCTGTAACTGTGTCTGTTGTATTCCTTAAGATACCCAAGGGTCCCTCTGCTGCAACGATAGTACTACTCTGTTCAAAATACGTGTTTCCCCTGCGCATACCACCAACTGTCATTCACTCATTCGCTTATTCATCCATTCACTCGCTAATTTAATACCTCAAGCACATATACACACAGCATACCCTGAACAACAATGACCGGAACACTCGGGACCAGAATCATGAAACCACACATCTCCAGCAGCGCCAAGAGCGCTGCCAGAAACGCGATGCTCAGGGCCTCCGCCAAGCGCTCGCGCTCGCCCCAGAAGACACAGCTCGACCAGGTCGTCCAGTCCGTCGCCGACGCGACAAAGAGGCTCTCGCAGGCAGAGTCCGCCAGGAGCAACTCCCTCCCCACAAAGTCCTCCAAGCGCAAGTCCCGCGACACCATCGGGCCCTGGAAGCTCGGCAAGACCCTCGGCAAAGGGTCCTCCGGGCGCGTGAGGCTCGCCAGAAACGTCGAGACAGGACAGCTCGCAGCCATCAAGATCGTCCCCAAGAAGAAGAAGTTCTCAAAGAACGACAAGAACCGCCGCTCCACCGCCACCGCCGCCTCGTCCTTCAACTCTATATCCTCAAACGCCTCCACGGCGCTCTCCTCTACCTATGGCAACAAGTCTGCCGCCAACAGCAGCGACAACACAGCAGAGTCCGCGGAGGAGGAGCCAGTCAACCCCTACGGCATCGAGCGCGAAATCGTCATCATGAAACTCATCTCGCATCCAAACGTAATGGGCCTCTACGAGGTCTGGGAGAACAAGTCCGAACTGTTCCTCGTCCTCGAGTACGTCGATGGCGGAGAGCTCTTCGACTACTTGGTCTCCAAGGGCAAGCTCGGCGAGCGCGAGGCCGTGCACTACTTCAGGCAGATCATCGAGGGTGTGTCGTACTGCCACTCCTTCAACATATGTCACCGTGATTTGAAGCCAGAAAACCTCCTGCTGGACAAGAAGAACAAGTCCATCAAGATCGCAGACTTTGGTATGGCCGCCCTCGAGCTCCCTAACAAGCTGCTAGAGACGTCGTGCGGGTCCCCACACTATGCCTCCCCGGAGATTGTCATGGGCAAGGCTTACCACGGCGCCCCATCTGACGTCTGGTCCTGCGGTATCATACTGTTTGCGTTGCTCACGGGACACCTGCCTTTCAATGACAACAACATCAAGAAGCTGCTTTTGAAGGTGCAGTCGGGGAGATTCCAGATGCCACATAATATATCCAAGGAGGCACAGGACCTTATATCGCGAATCCTGGTCGTAAACCCTTCAAAGAGAATTCAGACCGCCGATATACTGTCTCACCCATTGATTACAAAGTACGAGCAGATGCCTTACAGGGCCAATGTGAGCAAGAACAAGAAGACTAATAAGGGTAAGTCTAACTCAAATTTGCATATTCTGGACTCCACTGGACCAACAATGGCGCCACTAACGTCAGCTCAAGACATTGACGTGTCCATCTTGAGAAACCTACAAATTCTATGGCACGGAACTTCTCGTGAGTTGATTGTGGCAAAGCTGCTACAGACTCCCGTGTCGGAGGAGAAACTGTTCTATTCCCTACTACTTCAATACAAGCAAAAGAACACTATTCCTCTAGTCAAGACAGAACAGATGTTGAATGCCAAGAAGGATGTGGTATCTCACCTGGAAACTAAGACCACAGATGTATCATCGGTGTCTCAAGAGCAGCCAACGGAAGCTGATGTTGACCCTGCCGCAACAAAAACTGAGAACGATCCAACTACCCCTGTTCTTGTACAAAAATCATATTTCAGCATCCCAGCTCTGAAGTCCCAAAGCTTTGGGAAGAATGTCCCTCCTCTCGGAGTCGATATGGCCCCCGCCATGCCAATATTCCCTGTTTCGTCATCAAGGTCATTTAGAAGAAGTGGCTCTACATTGACTATGAGATCTGGCATATCAATGTCAACATCAAAATCGAGGGTGTCAATCCAAAAATCAACTTCGAAGGTGTCAATCCAAAAATCAGCTTCGAAGAAGTCACTTTCCAAATCGACATCTCGTGTCTCTTTGCCAAGGCAAGCCTCCCGCATTCATTTGGAACCTACAGCTAGTGTTGCGCCAGTAAGAAGAACGTTGCATAATTCAGAATCCAAGAGATCTCTATACTCGTTACAGTCTATCTCTAAACGCTCTGTTAATCTGAAGGATTTCCTTGCCCCGGGAGTTACCAATAGCGAACTACCTCCATTGCCAACAATGGATTCCAACAACGAATTTGAAGTCCTATGTGATCAGATATTATTTGGTGATGCTCTGGAGAACATCCTCGAGGAAGAAACTGGAACCCACGGCGACCAGGAAAATTCTTCCTACATGAACAGCACGAGTGATAAAACACTGACCAAGAGTCATTCTAGCTCACACGCCTCTCCACAACAAGAACATGCCCCAGCATTTGCCCTACCGGCTAATGACATTCCTCCAGCACAGGATCGTCAAAATGAACATGAAGAGGAGAAAGAAAATAGAACCCTAGAAAATGCGCATATTCACCAACAGACAGCAAGAAACCCTCTGAAGGATATTACAAACTCTTTCTTGGATAGCGAAGGAGAGTTCACCTTTTCAAGCGTGAAGAAGAGTATGCCAACCTCCGTTCCGCCGGTCACACCAGTAACCAAACCTTATTCTGCACCCATGCCAGCTGAGATTCCAAAACAAAGAAATCTGCCAACAAAGCAGTACATTCCAAATGATAGAGATAATACCGATATGCAGAGACTTTCCTCTGCGCCAGTGGAGCAGAAATCGACCCTATCATCTCTAGATCCACGTCGCAATTTAACTCAACCTCAGGATACTCTTGTATCTAAAATGCTAAGAGGGCTACCCTCTAATAAGAAGAAGAGCAAGGAAGAATGGAATTATAAACGTGGATCGCTATTCAACACTGTCAGGAATGGTCTAGATAATGTCCTGAAGAATGAGTCACTTGATAATTCAACAGAGGCTCCATCTGCTATTCAGATTCCTTTGACTTCTGTGAAGAGTGGCCCTCAACCTTCTTTCTGCCAGAATGATGGTAGTTTCTTGGCCCAGTCTAGTACCATACGGGAATCACATTCTGCCATGTCTACTTCCAAGCTAAATCAGACAAGCACCTTCAAGGATCTGTCCTCCTTTTTGAACATTGACGAGGATTCTATCAATAAAAAGATGGACAACTTTGACTATGCTGCTCCGCAGGTAGACTCTGGTAAGACACCTGTTCGCCAGATGTTGGCTTCTCGTAAGCCCTCCACCAAAATCTCTCTGACCCCTAACTTCAACTTAACAGCTGGTTTGAGTACTGTCGACCGCAAGGTAGGTAGGTCAACTACGGGACCTATTTCTGAGATGGGTGACGTTTCTGACATGACATTTGCACTTGAGATCCCAACAAACACTTTCACGGCACAGGCCATTCATATCTCAAACGGTACAGTTTCTCAAAGAAGCTATGGTGAGGAACCAGAAAAGGAGGTTAAACATATCGAGAGTCTTGATCCAAACAATGACATGACATCAATGGCAAGTGAGAGGAATACCATTGCCAGATCTCTAACAGACAAGAATGTCAATATATTTGAGGATGCCTTAACCGATTCGACCTCGTGCCTAACAGCCTCTACTGATGGTGCCCAAAATGCTGTTGTCCACAAGAAGGCTATTTCTCTAGATACCTCCAGTCCTACCAACATTGTGACTCCGAGCACAGATATCAGAGTTAGTCTCTATGCCAACAACAATAACATGGATAACGCAGAGTCTGGCTCTCAGCCAATGGCACGTGAAACCACAGAGGAACTCATTTCTAGGTTTAGACTATCGCCAGATGTTTCCAAAGCCCACCAGATGCAAAAGAGATTTTCCGCAGCTCCCTCCAACAGACAGTCGGATATCCTACACATCTC
Source organism: Maudiozyma humilis (assembly GCA_037102785.1). NCBI lineage: Eukaryota > Fungi > Ascomycota > Saccharomycetes > Saccharomycetales > Saccharomycetaceae > Maudiozyma > Maudiozyma humilis. The sequence continues at coordinate 515,001 of BTGD01000001.1, read as the reverse complement.
TCATAGCATGATGTCTACGTTTAAAGATCTAGAAGAGGACCAGGACGAAGACTTCTCTCAAGCTGATCTTTTGGCCGATGATTTTGAGGATGCCATTGAGGAAGCAGTACCAGCTAACAGGCCAAACAGAGTGACAATGCTGTTTGATGATGACCAATCTCCTGAGGATGATATCAAGAAAACTGAGACCATAACAGAGGCACCTGAGGTTCCACTTGAGACTGTTACAACTGTTGTTCCATCACTCGAGCAGCCAACTGCCACCAATGAGGAGACAAAGAAGGAACCTGTTGCTACTGAGGAGGTAAAGCCCACAAAACAGGTCGAGAATAAGCCATCTGTCAAGAAACCTCAGACTGCAAAGCCTGTTTCTACTGAGAAGAAGACCGAACAGCCAACTGTGCAGAAGTCGAGTTGGTTCAGTAAGTTTATCAAGGGCCTAAGTCTGGGATCATCTGATATTTCCCAGGATCATATTACAAAGATTCCATTCGACAGTCTCCACAACACGACCCTGGACTACTTCAACAAGAATGGCATCAGCTACACCCTCAAGAATTTTGACAAAAAGACGAACTACGAGAAGGTCCTGTACAATTGTAAGTTTGTCCAAGGCAACTTCAAGTTCAAAGTGATGATCGTTGGTAACTTTAAGAAGTCGACGCTGACCATCAGCAAGAAGAGCAAGTCCAACAACACCAAGTCACAGGCCGAGTTTGTAAGATTCAACGAAGGTGTTTCTGAAGTCATCCGTGCTATGGAGGCTTAGATGACTGCTCCACCACACAACCATGTATGTAAAATAATTACACTAATCCTAATCTATAGATTTAATGATACCAACAATAGCGGAAAATAATGGTCATGCAAAAGCGAAATATTTACGTGATGGAACGATATGATATTATACGTATTGAGATCGTATATACGAGTGCACAGGCATTGGCATGCCGGTGGGATCGAGATATGAGAGAAAATAAATGCAATTTATTACCGGGGGAGTAATACTAGGGGATATTATAATGTACAAAGATGTGGAGGCAATATACCGCAGCTCGCTCAGCGCTTGCGCTGCTTCTTCCACTTGAATGATGTGTTTCCCTTTGCGTCTGTCACCTTCTTCTTGGATCCCTTCTTCATGACCTCCCTCTGCATGTCCATGCGCCTCTGGACCTCCTTCAGCTTCTTCTCCCTCTCGATGTGCTCCTTGACCAGCTTGAACTTTTTCACCTTCTTCTTGTCGAGGGAGGCCTTGGGCATGATGGCGTCGGCGGCCTCGACAGATGCGGCTGTGAGGTTGGCGGTCAGCTGGTCGTTTGTGAGTCTGTTCTCCCTCCTGCCGAGCATCTCCTTGGTGGTGTGGAAGTACTCCTCTGCGTCGAAGTTGTCCCTTTCGTCCCTGGTCTCCGCGAACACGGTGTGTCTCCCGCTGGCCTGGAACATGAGCGCCTTGGTCTTGCGCTCGAGCTGGCTGAGCTCCTGCTGCCTCATTGTGCGGACGTAGTTGCTGTCCTGTGTCTTGAGCAGTTTCACCTGGTCCATCGAGAGCGTCTCGTCCTCGTCGGCGGCGCGGCGGGAGGTCACCAGCAGCCCCTTGGCGTCGAGCTTGCGGGTGTTCATCCCGAAGTAGTACTCATCGGGGTTGCGCTCCTTCGCCCGCGTCTTGAGCACCTTCAGCGTGTTCTGCTTCTTGTGGTAGTCCTGCGCACGCTTGACGTAGTCCTTGTGCTTCTCCAGGAACCCGAGCCTGGCGCGGGCGTTCGTCTGCGAACGCTCCCTGTGCTGTCTCTTCTGGACATCGTGCACGAGTTTGGCCATTGTCAATTGCTGTAGCTGCCCGTATGTGGTTGTAATGACCTCTTCTTGCCACTTAACCGCAACAACTCAACCGTATATACGAGTGCATGCCAGTCAGAAATCGATGAGCTCTGAAAATTTTTTTCAGCGGGCGGCCATTAGGGCTTGCAACTGGAAGTTAGGGCTTGGCCGGAGCACCAGACGGCTCAAATTCGGCGGTTGGACATTACAGAACAAGGCAATGTGGTGTTGAAAGGTGGGAGAGAGACTATTCAACAGACTAGGAAAGCATATTACAGACGTACAATGCTACGAGATGAGCTGCCCGGATTCGAAGAGTGTCTGAAGTACAGCATGCTGGCGCAGCGGAGCTTCCTGACGTTTGTGCGGCGGGATTACATTGCGGACAAGGCCCAGCGGGAGCAAGAGGAGGCGCAGGAAGGCCCCGCGCCGCAGTTTGTGGTGCAGCGGGAGGTGTGGCGGCTGCTGCGCGGGCTGCGGTTCCGCTGCAGCATTGTGAACGAGGTCACTGAGGCGTCCGTGAGCGCTACGGCGAAGGCACAGCCGTGGAGCGAGGCGGACCGGGAGGCTGCGGAGGAAGGGCCCGGGAGAGAGCAAGGTGAGGATGTCGAGAGTGGCAAGGAGCCGCGGTACGACATACGGATCATCCCGGACCTCAATGCACTGACGCCGGACCAGCAAACGGTGCTGGCGAAGCAGATGATGCGGGACTACACAGTAGCGGAGGACGGCGGGGATGCCAGCACACCCACACAAATATTCATTGGGATAGTGCCGTGGTCGGTGGAGTCCCCCGCGACGCTGGACACGAGCGCGCGGCCGCACAAGAGCGTGCTGAAGTCGAGCATAACGGTGCGAGACTGGCTGCGGCACAAGTTCTGGCTCGCGGGCGCGATGCCAGATACGCCAGGGCAGCAGGGCGGCCGGTCCGCAAGCAATAACAGCAGTGGCAGCAGCAGTAGCAGCGGGAGCAGCGGGAGCGACCTGGCGGAGACGGTGGAGAGCATCCGCCTGAAGAACGATTTCAGCGAGGTGCACCTAGAGCCGTCAGTGCGGCGGTACATCCTGGACATCATGGTGCACCTGCGGATGCACCGGCTGTCGTACCACGCGAAGGGCGGCGGCGTGCAGAAAGCCGCGCTGGACAGCATGGCGCTGTTGTGCCGGCTGGTGAGCTACGACCGGGGCCAGGAGTACGTGACGCCTAATGTGGTGAAGGAGGTGAGCTTCCTGTACTTCCCAGTGCACCTGAGCCTGATCCACAGCGCGACGGGGGACACGTCGCGGCTGTACGGGTCGAGCTACCGGCTGATCCAGGAGTTCCTGGACAACGTGGCGAAGGTGAAGGCGCACGAGGCTGCCGCGCTGGACAACCCGCTGTTTCTGGAGTACCTGGTGGTGCACGACGTGCTCCGCAAGATAGTGCCTGCGATATGAAAGCAGACCCCGCACAATGCAAGGGAAAGAACCCGCGCAGTGTCAGGCGCAAAACCCCGCACAATGCCCGAAATATACATAATCCATAATAAACAAGACACTTACGCAAACAAGACGCTTACACAAACATGAAACCGGTGCTCTGACCCTATTGCCCCCTGGCCAGCCAACTCCACACACATTCTCTCTTGCATCACACCCAAACACGCGTCACATGCAAGCTGCTTGCAGAAATCGGTGTTCATCTACGTACGTAATACATCCTGAATCACAGCAGCAAGGGCCCACTCGCATAACAAGTTGCACTGGGCACAAACCACAGCGCAATGCACGGGGGATAACACGGTGCACAGTAAACACAAGCGCGCTACACGCCCACCGCAACGCGAAAACGTGCCCCAGCGCAGACAGCCCCGCAGACACACGCGACACCGTCCCAAACGGGAAGGCGCGCCTGCGTCCTTGCAGTGGAGCGCTACTATTTTTGGCGGGTGGCGGGCCGGCCCTGTGTTTTCGTGTCGGGCGTGCGGACGTTTTCGCGCGGTCGCGCAGGAGGGAAAGAGGTAAACAAACGCGTGTGCGCGTGTGTCTGTGTGCGCGTGTGTGCGTGGGCCACGCAGGGTGTCGGCGGGTGTCGGGAGTCACCGTGCACTGTGCAGTGTACACAGTGGCCGCATTGGGCGGTGCGCTACGCGCTACGCTCCGCGCTCCTCGCGCATGCACTCCGCAGCCGCAGGGAATACCCTGAGGTGCCAGACGCGGAACGGACGTTTCGTCCTGCTGCGAATGTCTGGCCGCGGTGGCTGCATGTTCTGGCCGCCGGAGCTCCCTGGCTGGATCGGCCGGGACCGCCCCCCGCGTCCTGCGCGGTTGCCGCGGCGTGTCGCCGCGTGTTGCTTCTCTCCCCCCCTCCAGATGTAAACAAAACAAACAAACACACAGCGCACAGACACGCGCCCACAGACACACGCTCGAGAAGGAACCGCGAAGGAAGACACAACAAAACAATGAACAGATGGAAGAACGTAAATGCAATACAGAAAAAGAAAGTGAGGAACGCAACCTTGCCCTTCCTCCCTTCCAAAAAAAAGATATATAAGTGGCTGTATTATTCTCGGAATACACAGTCACCTCACACTTCCTCTCTCTCTCGTTTCTCTCTTGTCCCTCTCAGAACATCATCAAACCAAACCTTCTACACTCGTTTAATCACTTCCAACAATGCAATTCTCTACTGTCGTCGCTCTTGCTGCTCTAGCCCAGGCCGCCTCCGCCGCCAACGCCATCTCTCAGATCACCGATGGTCAGATCCAGGCTACCACCGCCACCGCCACCGCCAAGGTCACCGTCCAGAAGTCCGCCTCCGTCACCAAGGAGGAGACCACCATCAAGACCGCCACCAACACCATCGTCAACACCGTCAAGACCAACCAGACCGCCACTGTCCACCAGCAGGCCTCCAACGCCGCCGGCCACAACGTCGTCGGTTTCGGTGCCGTCGCCGTCGCCGCTGCCCTTCTTCTATAAGTGGAGTAACAATTCAAAGTATTGCACAGTTGAAAGCTTTTTTTTGCGCTGAGTAGTCTTTTTGGGTTGTTGCCGAGCGGTCCCTAGTTATGCTACAACTGGGCGCGCCGTCACCGCGCTGCCACCCTGGACACCAGGCAAAACGCGTATTGTGCTTCTTTTTATCTCATTCTAACATTATATAACATAGGTATCAACAAACAATAATACGGTTAACATATTCACAAGAGTTCGTTGCGGGCAAGCAATTTGCCCTAAAACATAGCTTGCAACTGCGCTAAGATGAAACGTGCTGCAGTTGCGCTAGAACGAAATGTGCTGGGGTGCAGCTACAGCTGCGCCAAGAACAAACAGCGCCAGGTGAATTATCCTAGGGTAAAGTGTGAAACGGTACTTGCAGTTGTGCTAAGAGCAAATGCCCTGCTGTTGCAATTGAAATTGCGCAAGAGCAAAATGTGTTGCTGCATAGCTGACAGTTGTGATTACAGTTGCAACTGCCCTCGGGCAAACTGCCCAGTTACACTTGCATTTCACTAAGAGCAACGGTGCTGGGTTGCAAGAGCAAACTGCGTTGTTGCAGAGTTTACAACTGCAATCGCGGTTGCAGCTGGGTCCAGAACAAATGCGCTGGGTTGCACTCGCAGCAGATGAGTTGCAATTGCTGTTGCAATTGCTGTTGCAATTGCGTCAAGGCAAAATGTGCTGTGGTTACAATCACAATTGAGCCAAGAACAAATGTGCATCTGCACCAAGAGCAGTCATGCTGGGTAACTTGCTCTTGTAGCTGCCCTAGAGCAAACTGCCCAATTGCAATTGCGCCAGGGCAAATACGTTGCTGTGTAACTTACATTTGCAATTGCAAACGTGCCAGGGCAAATTTTACTGTAGTTTCGCTCTCAGACCTCGCAGCGATACCTCCGTGAACGACTCCCACCCCAATGAGTCAAGGGCCCTATAAACCACGCACGTACTCTTTACTCCACCCTGCGTATGTCAGCACCGCCAATGACGTATGGCAGACGAGATGTGCATCGCATCCCGCCACAGCCCGTACCGGGTCAATCCACACGGCCAGCCACACGCACAGCCGCTGTCCCGGACAACCCGGACAATCCGGTCGGTCGCGCCGCACCGACCCCTGCCCCAAATGCCCAGCCCTGCCACACCCGGCGGCCCAGATCCCACGCTATTAATAGAACAGCCACCCACACACCACACATCACACCCGTGCACCACACCCACCCCAACCCCAATGACGAATTGCGCAGCCCGCGCAAAAAGAAACCGCCGCGGCCCCCTGCCCGGCCGTGGGGCCCCCGAGACCCAGAGTGCATTTTTCGCAGAGCGCAGCGCTTCCCGCCCACCCCCAGACACACCCGCAGCGCCCGCATCCCCTGGCCCTGCAGGCCGCACCCAAAACGAAAACAAGGACAACACATAACTACCCGATCGGGAAACAGCGGCCGTAATTGGGCCGCCCGAACCCTCCAGAACACTCTATTCGAGGCATACGTAAGGGGCGGCTCCAGCGGCCCCACGGCAGCGCCGCAGCGACCCCACACACCGCCTTGGGGGAGGGAAGGGAAACCCACGGGCGAAACGCCGTGCACGGATCGGTTGCCCGGGAATACAGGCGTCCCCCGAGAGAACGCCGCAGAGCGCCGCACGCCGCCCGCCCAGCGTCATGCCATTTCCAGCAGCACCCGCTGGAAATAGCACCTGTCCCCTACGGCCCGCCTTGCCTCCCGCGGTGTCTCGCCCGCCGCAAAGGGGAAAGACCACAACAACGCACGCCCTATCTCCCATCTCGCTATTGTGCTGGGCTATATTTGGCTGCGCGGCTCCCTGGATGCGGGAACGGTTGCTGCTGCTGCACTGAGGACCCGCGAGGACAGCGCTATGACGATTACGTTGCACGCATTCTCCTCCGGTTTCATCAACTGGCCGGTTCGTATAGCCCTGATGCCCTCTCTCTCTGTGTGTCTCGGATCATGAGTGATTATGCAACCAGCAAGTGGTAGGGAAAAAGGTATATAAAGGGTGGGTGTTGTTGCGTTTATGCATATCTGTTGTTCCCTTGTCTTGTCTCTTGTTTTTTTCTATTGTAGTTTATAAATAGAAAACCAGTATACTTTTAATACAACAACACACACACACACATTCGCTCACAATAATGCAGTTCAACAACCTAATCACCATTGCCCTTCTCGGTCTGGCCCAGAGAGTCCTAGCTGACTCCGAGTCCTTCGGTATGGTCTCCATCCGTTCCGGCTCCGCCCTGCAGTACGCCTCTGTCTACGCCAAGGACGGCCAGCTCGTCCTCGGCTCCAACCAGGACAAGTTCACCGCCACCGTCACCGACGCCGGCAAGCTGAAGCTGTCTGACAACACCTACGCCGTTGTCCAGGAGGACGGCTCCATCAAGGAGGGTTCTGAGTCCGAGGGCTCCGCCACCTTCGCCATCGCCAACGGCCACCTAACTTACGGCGGTGTCGACGGCTTCTACGGTATCCCAGCCTCCGGCTACTACACCCTGTCCACCAAGCAGACTGGTGACTCCACCGGCATTGCTATCAGAGCCTTCTCCGCCACCTCCCAGACCGGCGAGGTCGTCCCAGACTTCTCCGGCAGCGCCTCTGAGGGTTCTGCCTCTTCTTCTGCTGCTCCAGAGCACACCACCACTACTCTAGCCACCTCCACCACTGCTGCTGCTGGTGGTGCTGTCTCCCAGATCACCGACGGTCAGGTCCAGGCCGCCACCAAGACCGAGGCTGCCGCTGTCTCCCAGATCACCGACGGTCAGGTCCAGGCTGCCACCAAGACCGAGGCCGCTGCCGTCTCCCAGATTACTGACGGTCAGGTCCAGGCTGCCACCAAGGCTGCCGTCTCCCAGATCAACGATGGCCAGATCCAGGCCACCGCTGCCGTCACCATCCAGAGCGAGAACGGTGCTGCCCAGTACGCCTCCGGTCTAACCGCCGCTGTCTTCGCTGCCGCCGCTCTGCTTCTATAAGCTGAGAAGAACCACAACTTTTCCTTCTTCTTTTCTGCCGCCGTGTCTCCCCCCCTCCTAATTGCATGAGTGAGGAGGGCTATAGAGACGTCGTCGCGGACATGTTATGATTCGTTCGCCCGCCGGGCACCATACCTTAACCATATTCACATCATATATAACATATATCGGGCTTGCCAGTGGCCGCCTCAGCCAATAATAATAATAATTGCTAATCAACCGAGAGTATAGTGACGGAGTGACAGTTGTCATAATATACAGACACCACGCAGAGTGAACTGTGGCATTGATGTATTGGCGCAGCGGTATAAACTTCATGTACATTTTTGGCCCTAAATGTAATATTATGTGCGGAAGCCATCCTATTTTTCACACACAGCGCGATGAGAGGGGCGCATCCAGGTCTCTCCCTGTAAACATTCGTACAACGGAACATCCACTGAAAAATTGCACTAATAAGCACATACCTATGCAATTATATAAGCACATACAAGCCTACAGTTATATAAGCACAAGCACATAAGTAACATCGTCGTCCCCATGAGTGAACGCAAGGCTATCAACAAGTATTACCCTGCGGACTACGACCCGCAGGAAGCGGAGAAAGCGGCGCGCAAGCTCGCGAAGCAGCTCAAGCACAAGAACAACGGCAGCGTCACAGTCCGCCTCATGACGCCCTTCAGCATGCGCTGCAGCAAGTGCGACGAGTTCATCGCGCGCTCGCGCAAGTTCAACGCGAAGAAGGAGCCCCTGCAGGAGCGCTACCTCGGCAGCGTGCGCATGTTCCGCTTCACGCTGCGCTGCCCGCGCTGCAGCGGCGCCATCACCTTCCGGACGGACCCGGCCTCCGCGGACTACGTGATGGAGGCCGGCGGGGTCCGCAACTTTGAGAGGGACAAGACGGGAAAACCCGGTAACGAGACGGAAACGGGGAAGCCTACTAACGAAACCGTGGACGAGACGCTAGCGCGGCTGGCACGGGAGCAAGAAGAGGAAGAGGCGGAGAAGCAGAAGCAGCAGCGGACGAAAGACGGCCGCAAGGGGGGCGACTCTCTCGCCAGCGGCGCTGACAAGATGGAGGCGCTGGAGGAGCGGCTAGTGAAGCTGCAGCGCGAGCAGGAGGCCGCCGCGGAGATCGAGGCGCTGCGACAAACGAACCGCGCGCGCATGGGCCGGGCGAACGCGTTGCATAGTGGCAGTGGGGACCGAGAGGGCCCCACGGCGGATGCGGAAGCGGCTGCCGATACAGATGCGGAGGCGGAGGCTGAGCGGCTGGCGGAGCGCGCGTTTGCCAACAGCGCCCGGGCCGAGACTACTATCCCCACAGCCTACCAAGAGAGCACAATCCCCACGATACAGCAAGAGGGAGTTGTAGACAACGCTGCGCGCACCGTGCCGAGCGACGCAGAGCTGCAGTCTGTGCGCCAGCTCGTGGCGCAGAAACCGAAGATCCGGCTGGGCAAGAAGGGCAAGGGCAAGGGCGGCAACGCCCTGGGCGTGGTGCTGAAGCGCAAGTAGCTGGGCAGCCTGCCCTCATTGCATATGCGTAGCGCGCTGCAGCACATATATCCATGCGCCACCGGCCCCCTGGCCTGCGGCGTTTCTGTGCGCGAGGGTCCGCCGAAATTTGGCGGGCGATCAACTTGTTGAGCGGGCAGCGATCCCTGTACAGCATATACACATTCACAACCCAACTGATATAGTACATATAAGCAAGATCATACCCGAACACGCAGCAGTGAACTAATCTTCTAGGCCAGATTGTCACTACACACCATTGACAACGACATGTCCTACCCGTACACACTAACAACACCGGAGCCAGAACTCCAGTACGAGGAGTTTGACGGCGCGCGCTTCGGTTACGTAGAGTGGCCAGCGCAGGGCCTGCCCTGGGGCGGGGAAGCCGAATCCGACGGCGCGCGCCCCCGCGGCCGCGTACTGCTTGTCCACGGCTTCGGCGAGTACACGCGCGTGCAGAACCGGCTGATGGACCACCTGGCGCAGCACGGCTACGAGTCCCTCTCGTTCGACCAGCGCGGCGCGGGGACGACGTCCCCCGGGAAACTCAAGGGCCGCACGGACGAGCAGCACACGATGGGCGACCTGGAGCACTTTGTCGCGAAAAGCCTGGAGGAGTGCGAACCCCGCGGGATCCCGCTGTTCCTGTGGGGCCACTCGATGGGCGGCGGCATCGTGCTGAGCTACGCGTGCCGCGGGCGCGCGCGCCACAAAGTGCGCGGCTTCGCGGCGAGCGGCCCGCTGATCGCGCTGCACGCGCACTCGCAGCCCGCGGCGGTCACGCGCGCGGTGGCGCCGCTACTGGCCAAGTGGCTCCCCAGGACGCGCATCGACACGGGGCTGGACCTGGAGGGCATCACGTCGGACAGGGAGTACCGCGCGGCGATGGCAAAGGACACACAGCTCGTGCCGCTGTACGGGACGTTCCGCCAGATCTACGACTTCCTGGAGCGCGGCAAGCTGCTGGACAAGGACGGCGGGGCGTACGTGCGCAAGAACTTCCCCGCGGACGCCGCTGTGGCAGTGTTCCACGGTGCCGACGACACCATCAACGACCCCGCGGCGTCGCAGCGGTTCATAGAGCGCTGCCCGGCCACGGACAAGACGTTCAAGCTGTACAAGGGCATGCGCCACTCCATCTTCTCCATGGAGAGCGAGGACGCCGTGCAGCAGGTGTTTGCCGACTTTGTGGAGTGGTTGGACCAGCGCGCTCAGTAGTCATTGAAACGTACGTACATCGCAATACACAGTGTATACAGTACATTGCAGGAGCAATGCGCACTCCGAACATTGGGGTAACCGTATAGCCCCGACGCCGCAACACGACACGCCAGGGGTACACGCCCCCTCACAATAGCCAGTGCCTCCCGCAATACCCTTGCGCACTACTCTTGGGCACCACCCTTCATAATACCCCGCATTCGCGGCACCCCGGAGAACGGCGAGCACGCACATTCGCGGGCGGCGGGCCACGACCGTACAACGCCCGCGAATGCACGGCATTTAGCTTCGAGGCATCTGGCGCAGTGTTCGCATCTGGGGCAGCACAGACATCTGTGCAGGGGGCAGAAGCACGTAGAGCGCAGGCGACCACCCCCTGCAGCCGCACACCCTGGTGAGCAGTATAGAAAATAGGGGAGCAGAGAACAGCGCGCAGCGGAGAGCCGACACCCGCACACCGCGAAGAATACCGCGCGCACCTCCGATTCCTCGCCTCCGCCCTCCGCGGCCCGCAGGGCATCGCCCGAACGAGTCGGCTCGGGCGAACGAGTCGGCCCGCCCGCGCCGAGCGCGGCTCCTGATTCGTCCGCGCCGAAGCCGCACGCCGCGGGAGATGCCCCAAGGGTGTGCGCTGTGCCACGCCCAGAACACGGCCCCCTGCACCCACACACCGCTGCCCCGTCCCTTGCCTTCGCCGCCGCGGGCCCTCCCTTTGCCACTCTCGTCCTCTCCACACCCCATCTCGGGTATACCTCGGTGCGTGCGGGCACGCCTCTCACTTTCTTCCCAGGGGTCCCTACACCCCCTCTTCTCACGGTCGTCTCGTACAAGGGCAAGGCAATCTCCTGGGCCCCCGTACAGAACCGCACCGCACCGCTGCCCGGTAATCACTCAACTGCATTGTGCCAGCAGAGCGCTGCACTATCTATGGTGCATACGTATGCATGTATCGACGCATTGTGCATCTCCTATATTTATATATATGCTTCGCAGTGTATGTAATCACTCATGCGGTGGGGCTAGCGCTAGTGCAGCTCGGCAAAGCGTGTCAACATAGTGCTGCACCCACCCTATACTATATTACACCCACCCGCCTCATACAGTGCGGACAATACTTCATATACTGCTGATCGGCTATTAAGAGATACACCGCCGACCGCTTATAAACAAGGGCAGTACACGCACACAACACAGATACAGATACACTATGGACCCCAGCGTGCGCAACAGCATACAGTGCCGCAACCTGTTCGAGCGGGCAGTACAGGACCCCTGCTCCCACGGCTGCGACTACGAGGACGACGACGGACTGCAGCAGATCGCAGAGAGCGCCAGCCGAAGTGCCAGCGTGAGTGCCAGCATCAGTGGCACTGCACTCTACAGCGACTGCGACGACAGCGACAGCATGCACACGGCGCCCACGTTCGCCCTCGGCGACGACCCGCTCGACCCGCTCGCAGAGACGTATTCGGGCGTGGAGTCCGGCCCCTCCGAGAGCCCCCTCCACCCGCGCTCGGCTACTTACGCCGCCACCTCCACGCACAGGCGGCTGCAGCAGCTCTCCGTGGAGGACGCCCTCGGGCGCCCGGACCCGCGCCGCACGGGAACGCCCGCGCCCACACCCAGCACACAGACGTCCGCGCGGTCGGATTCTGGTACTGGCAGGACGTACTCCGCCGGCGTGTCCGCGGGTGCCTCCGCGGGTGTCTCCGCGGCTGCTAAGACAAACGCGGCTGCTAACTCCGCGCCGCCCGTGTGGACAAACCCCTTCGCGCACGCGGGCGACGACACCCCGCAGGACACACAGGCCGCGCAGGGGCTCGGCGGCCCTTTCGCGTTCGTCCGCCAGGGGAGCGTTGCCACTGCTGCCACCGCCACCACACAAGCGCCGCAGGGGCTCGCGCTCAACAGGACGCGCACCAACAGCAGCTGCTACATCCAGCAGCAGACGCGCCGCTCGCTGCGGAGTTCTCTGGGCGAGCCCGCCGCGGGGCCCCGGAAGCCCTCGCAGAACGCCCAGGGGCCCCTCCTCCTCGCGTCCAACCCCAACTCCAACTTCAACTCCATCAGCAGCGGAAGCGCTTCCGTAGGACCACCCGGCGCCCCCGCCCGCTGCAAGCACAGCTCCATCAGCAGCACCAGCAGCGGCAACTACCCCAACCTAGTGCGCCCCAAGACCTTCTCCCACTCCTCCTGCTCCTCCATACTCACACACCTCTACGGCCTCGACAAGTACATCTCCTCAGATCTCGACGCCCGCTCCTCCTTCTCTACCGAGGACGGCTTCAGCATCCTCAACAGCGACCACCCCTACGGCAACGCCAGCTCCTTCAGCGGCGGGGGTAATTCCCCGCTGCTCGCCGGCCACACCTACAATTTTTCCGCGGCGTTCCCCGACCTCGGCGGCAAGCCCGAGGGCGGGAACACCTCTACAAACCCCAACGAAGCCACGCCCACACCCGCACCCGCACCAAACAACCCCGCCCTTCTGCTCTCCAACCAGAACTCCCGCTCCGACCTCAGTCTGCACAACTACCCGGGCGCACCACCCGGCGCACAGATCCCCTTCCCCATGGACTTCGTCGGCCACCGCAAGCGCCAGAAGTCCTTCATCGAGCAGTCGCTCGCTAGCTCCTTCTCCCAGCCCAGCTGAGCGGGGGAGCTCCCATGCACAAGTAGTTCATCCACAGCGCGCCACCTTAATATTCATCACACGCACACATATATTCGTACCCCTTTTTATGACAATGATAATTATATTTATTTCTCGACACGGATTGCTGTCTATTTTTACATTTGTTTTGTATATATTTATATGCCGCAGCTGGGCCGCGTATTCGCGCCGCCGCTGCCTCCTGTGCTATTATTACATTATTTTATCTTGAACCACCGCGACAGCTTGCTGGGGCTGCGCGCGTTCGCTGCGGGTTCTCCAGAGTCATCGCCGTCCTTCATGTCCGCATTGCTACTGTTCGCTGTGCTGCTGCTGCCCCCGCCTATGATCAGCGACGCAAACTTGCTCAGCGTCCGCGTGGAGGGGGAGCTCGCACTGCCCATGTAGAAGTTGTTAGAGTCGCCGTTCACTTCCGCATCTTCCCCGGACTCACCATCACTCTCATCGTCGCTAGCGGTGTCCGCACTACGTTCCCGTCTGTGGGTGCCATTGGCGGCTGTATTCCCGAATAGGCCCGGGCTGCACACCTCGGCCGCCCCGTCGGTTTTCTGCCCCGCGAACAACGGCGTGAACTCAGGAGTCGACGCCACAGGGTACAGCAGCGCACCGGAAGTGTCCACCACAATCTTGCGCAGCGGCGAGAAGTACACACTGTGTGCGAGCCGCATCGCGTATTCTTTGCTCTCGCACATCTGCGACGTGGGCTGCTCGTAGTCCGACATGAGCTTGACAATGCGCTCTAGCCGCAACGCGATCAGCGACGCCTCCTGCATCAACGGACTGTGTGCGGGGCCCGAGGATGAGTTGGTCCCCGTCGCTGCGGTCTCCGTGGAGATCGCCAGTGACGCAATGTCCGCCTTGCCAGCGGCACCACCGCCGTTTTCGTCCTCTACTTCCAGAAACTGCATGAAGTCGTCGCCGAAGATCTCGGCGTTGTTCTCCGTAAGCTTCTCAAACTCAAGCTCGCCGATATCGACACCGTGCGAGCGACGGTTGACGGTGCGCTTGTGGAGCTTGTTGAAGTCCAGGGACGTGATCGCCCCGTCACCCTTCGAGTCGGCCATGTGTACAACGTTGAGCAACTGCACAAACTCCGTCTCGCGGAGACAGCTGTCGATAAGGAACGGCGTCAGTGGCAGCTCGCGTCTCTGGTCAAGGTTGAAGGTTACACCGGATGCCAGGAGTGAAGAGGTCTTGCCGTCCTCCAAGTTCAAAATTTTAGTGTTGAAGTCAAGCTTCTTGTCTGTCACTTTGTCGATGTAATCCTTGAGTTCAGCAGTTTTCGCCTCAATAAATGAGTTTGCACGGCGCATAAATGGCTCCTTGTCGCCAAACGACTTCAGTGTCGAAAGGTTTAATAGGAGCTTGCACACTAATGTTACATTACGCCTGGCAACCTCATCCAAATGATCAAACGTGATATTGAACAGCTTTGGATTCAGGATGACAGGACAGAAAAACCTCAGGAATAGAAAACCCGATATGCAGTTCAACGTTGCTTCCTCGTTGTCCTTCAGGCAGAATTTCTCCAACTCACGTCTGAAGTTCTTGAGATGCGTTTTAATCTCCACGGGTAAATCATTACTGCTCTGGTATATTATCGACCACAATTTTTCGGCCCAGGAAACCAGTACCTTATAGTTAGCATCGACTATTGACTGCTTTTCATTTTCGTCGCATTTAATACGGGCAGGGTCGATCTCTGCAGAGATACCCGAGGTGATAATATCACGTAAAATCGGAGCAATTGAACAATCAATATAATTCCTACCCAGCTGGAAAAAGTACAACTCGGTAGACTTGGTTAACAGCGAATTTCCCCTAAATAAAGTACCGAATATATGGTCGGATGAATGATTGTTATTGGAGTTTCTCAGAATTGCTCCATCTATGTCCGACAACTCCTTCTCCATTAATGTTTGAAACCAAAGTTCCTCCTTTCCCATAGATTCGAAAAATTCTAGTGCTATTCTCGACAACTCATCCAATTTTTTAGTCTTTGTCAACGATCCCAACTTTGTGTAGAAGACATCGGAAATTTCTTGAAGAGGGGTATTCGCTACCACTGTGTTGAACTTCGTGAAATTCACAGATGGGAGGACAAATTGAACTGTGGAGTTAACTTTGAAGCATAGACTGGCAACTTGGAAATTCGCATGGTCTTTCGAGTATATTGGAGCCCTAGTCTCCTTCTTATATCTTGAGCTTGTCATTATGTCGTGTGATATCGTGTGCTCACCAAGAACCACAGAAGTGACCTCCGGGGCATGTGTATGTGGATTAATTGGGTGATGATGATGTTCATGGTTATGATGGTGATCATGGGATATTTCCTGTACTAATTTTATCGTTAGCTCTGACACTCTTATCTCCTCATCAAAGGAGAATTCTTCACGCCAGAAGGGGACACTGCTATTCTTAATTCCTGGGGTCTTTGCCCACATCTTATCCCACATCCAAATCTCAGCATACAGGTAGGTATCTTCCCCCTCCACTTCCAGGTCTAAGGCATCGAAATCGGCCTCTAGAATGGAGAGTGTAAATTTGTTTGACACACGTAATTGATTTGACTTATCAGAGCCATTCAGTCCCAGAAGTTCTGCAATTGCGAACGACTTTAGAGCGACGAACCAGTCGTCTAGAGGACTCTTGTTCGGGAAATTGAGAATGAGTTGCGGAGTCTCGCCACCATCAAACACGTTTGTTATGATATCCGTATTTGAGTAAAGACCAACTTCACTCCTCAACTTGGAAATCTTTCCTAGGAACAACGAACAGTTATCTTGGAACAGGGAGAAATCAAGCAATCTAATCTCTGAGCGCAGAAGGTGCGTGATATCCACATTAAAAAGCGGGAATTCACTATTTGTATCCGCTACACGCAGATGTCCATCAGGGAATAGCTTGATATGAACTGGGTACCATCTCCAAGAGTCACTAGACTCCTCTGGCACGAACATTGTCGGTACTGCTGGTGCATTCTCGGTTGCAATTGCCTCGATATGCCCAGGGGCAGGTCCGAACAGCATCACCTCTCCACTGAGGAGCGGTTTATCGCCATCAATTGCCGCGCTTTCCTCTTGGTAATTTGGGAGCAGCATTGTCTTGTTGAATATCCCATTAGGTTTCAACGCGCTCCACCACGTAAGTGCACAGAAAAAGTCAAAGAGGCTCTCGTCTGTGGCAGTTGTCAGGTATATTGGCTTAGAGTCATCTGCATGCTCTACTACTTTTATGATAGTGCCACAGCAATGTCTCTGTTTCCCATTAGGGTCTGCAAGCAGTCTCAGTCGACACCCGGAGAGGTGCCTTATGACCGCGTGCCTGCTATCCGAGGAAGGGTCCTCGCCCAGTGAATTGGAAAACCCAGCACCGCTGAGCTTTGTATCGTCGGAAACGCTCAGCCCGTTCTTATTTACTGTGTGCGTGAGCGTTCCGGCGGCTGTTACCCGCATGAGGTTTGTCTTCCATTCGTGCAGCTTCAAGTTAGTGGTCCATCGCAACTCACCCTTGAAAGTCCCACCGCTGTGCCTTATACGCTTGGCAAAGTCTTCGGACGTCACCTTACTGTAGGAAAACGTGGGTGCCATCTGTCGAGGCTCTAAATGTGTGTGTACTGTAGTGTATCGTTACCGTCTTTTGCCACCAAAAGGGTCTTCTCCGGGCTGGATGCGGTACTATAAGCCAACTTTCGCCTAAAAAGGTAAGTATTAGCTTCTTAAAAAACGGGAAAAACGAGTGGAACAGGATACTCCAGTGTAGTCACGAACAGTTGCTTGCAATTACGTGAACTTATAACGGAGTCTTACACCTTTGTATATATCCAAGAGACGGATACACCCGAGCGCCAGCGCCGACGGCCCTTGCCCATTATATCCGCCGCCCTGCACTGGACTCAGTTCTGCGGGCCGGCGCTTTTCCCTTCTTTGTCGCGGCGCGTCTCGTTTCGAATTTAGCCTTTTGCGCATTGCGCAGCCTGCTGCGCATTCGGCGATGGCCTGCGATGCGCTATATATACGGCCGTGTGGTGTTACTGTATTGAAGGGATGCTTCCTGGATCACACCATACTAATACTGTACTGCTGTATTAATATTTGTATAATTAGCAGGTCTGTCCTCTGTTATTGACTGTATGAGGAATCCCATTGCAAATCACTTTTAACGAGGTGCAAAATGTCCGACACAGCCCTCGAGAAATCGCAGCCGATAGCGGGAGGGCTGACTACACCCTTCTGGGCAGATGTGTCACGATGAGAAATGTGTTGATAGCGCTTGTTTGTTCTTGTTCTGTCTTGGTATGTGTCAATAGACCGGTACATACATATATACTATTCCCTTACGTCTGCAATCACATCACAAACAGCGATGGGTCAGAGGGGGAGCAAAATCAAAATCACAGAGCAAGACAAGGCTGTGCTGCAGCTGAAACGATCTAAGGACTCCATACATCGCTACACCCGCAGGACGAATGATCTCATCGCCTCAGAGCAGCAGGAGCTGAAGGCGATGATACGGGCCAACCCTCAGACGTACAAAAGCAACAACAAGGTGAGACTGCTCCTGAAGCGGGTGCACTACCAGGAACGCTTACTGGACCAGGCGTCTGACCAGCTGATTAACCTCGAGAATATGCTCGCAAATATCGAGTTTAAACTTGTAGAGGCCAAGTTCCTCGAGGGTATACAGAACGGAAACAAAATTCTGACAAAGCTGAACAAGGAATTTGTCAATGTCGATGAGATAATGGAAGATGCCGCTGAGCAGATCGCTTATCAGAACGAAATAGACGAAACGCTTGCACAGAATATGGTCGGTGTTGAGAGCTATGAGGATGAGATCGACAAGGAACTCGAGGCGATGGAGAACGAGCTCGTCGGGGAGATGGCCCCAGAGATGCCAACCACCGAGGGACTTCCCGCACCTCAGCTGCCACAGAGACAGCAGGAGCAAGTTGCTCAGTCACAACAGGAAGAGGAAGTCACAGAACAGCCAAGACAGGAGGCACCCTTACTCGCATAAAAAGCTTCCTTCTATCGACGTTATAAAAAACGAAACGACCCTGGCAGCTCCATAAAATACACACACGCTGCCCATGCTAATTCAAAGACATTTATTGCATTTACATACGAATAAATACAAAACATCATCCATTCTGTGCTCGTAGAGTGCTGTTCATGCTAGTCATGTCCCACAACATATGCGGTGCACGGGTGCGAGATACTCGGCAAACCCAATATTCGCACTGTCCGAGGAAACCGCACAGTGGAACTCCCTTGGGTGGGAACTCACGCCAACACGAACTTCATAGCGCAGGATAGTATAGTTGCTCAATCAGGATAATAAGGCTTGAACGTTCTATCGCCCCTTTCTTTTGCAAATATCCTTCCATACCCCCTAAGGATTTCGCTCTTTGCATAAGCTGAACCGACGCCATTTAAAGACTGCGAAACAATGTTGTATGAACTCGTGGGTATTGTGCGTACCCTTAACAGGACTGCCCCCGCGACAGAGGCGAAGGAGCTGCTGACGACCATTGGCAAGCTAGTTTTGAACAACAGAGGTGTCATAAGGAAGATCGTGCCCATGGGCCAGAGACAGCTTCCCAAAATCATGAAGAAGGACCAGGAGCAGCACATCAACGGCTACCACTTCCTGATGCTGTTCGACTCGTCGGCGTCTGTGCAGTCGGAGATTCTGCGTACGCTGAAGAAGGACCCGAGAGTTATCCGGTCGTCGATCGTGAAGGTGGACATGGACAAGAGGCTCAACACGCCATCCTCGCTGCACAAGGCGATGGGCCAGGACTCCATCGTGGAGGCCAAGCATTAGCACGACTGCGCATGTAAATACCCCCCAGGCCTGCAGTTCTACTATCTCATATAATATTCCTTTGGAAGTTTCAGCGGGGCCACGGCCCCATTACGTACCTTTTGTATATAACGCATACTTAAACAGTTTTTATGTCGGGTGTTTGAGCCGGGGGATAAACGTCACCGTGTTATTCACCCTGGATACGGTGGGCACGTATTATCCTATCGAACGTGCAGAGTTTGTATTGACATCCCCTTTGCACAGCAACATCGGCATGCACACGTACACAGAAAGAAGGGTATTTTGTTACATATGTTATTTTCTATCTATGTATGTAGATTTATGCATGGTTTATTATACGGCACGGAGCTAGGGGCCCGCTCAGTCGAATCTCGGGGGACAGGACCTCCCCTCGGTCAGTCGAATCTTGGCTTGACTGCCCTTGGAGTGGCCTCTCCCTGGAGGTCCAAGGAGGTGTTTGACGTGGCTGAGGACGTCGTCCTGTCGAAGATGTAAGGGCTGGCGCTGCGGGACGCGACGACGTCGTCGTCGTCGGAGAGCTCCGATGGCGGAGTGGGCGTGGCGAAGTTCATGGTCGTGAGGGGCACGTTCTCGACGTCGCTGGGCTCTGTGCTGAGCGGGTCGTTCTTGGCGATGTTGAACTTCTCGATGGCGCCGTAGGACCACCTGCAGAAGAGGTCTGTGTCGACGACGGGGAGGTGGGTGTAGCGGGTGTACTGGAAGATGGTGTAGGAGAGCACCGAGCCGAGCATGAGGTCGACGAAGTAGTGGTGGGTGAGGTACATGGTGGACCACCACAGCCAGCAGACGTATGCGATGAAGAGTGGTCTGAGGCGTGGGAAGCAGTAGGAGAAGAAGAGGGCCTCCATCGTAGCGCAGCCGGAGTGGAGCGAGGGGAACGCGCCGAAGATGACACTGGAGTTGGAGAAGCCCTGGGTGTAGATGTTGATGTGCAAGAGCTTGTCGATGCGGGCGAGACCGCCGGGGGAGCCGTGCATGCCGTAGTGCGCGGAGTTGAGGCCGTACATGATCTTGTACCAAGGTGGCGCCGCAGGGAAGATGTTCTGGGTGATGACGCCGAAGAGGTTCATGTAGCCGAATGCGAATGCGTATCCCTGTAGGATGGTTGGTGGGCCAAAGACGAACAGGATAGCAGCGACGACAAAAGGCGCGCCGAAGTGGAAGAGGCCGTAGGGGATCCAGGCGAGGATGTCGTAGAAGGAGTTGGTGGACGTCGCAAGGATGTCACTGAGGTTGTCGCCGTACAATATAGTCTCGATAGCGGGGAGCACCTTGACGGTGATCGGTGGTCTGCTGCCGGCGCTGAAGTAAGAGGAGGTGAAGTACAGCGCGAGCCATGTGAAAATGGGCAGCGCGTTGAAGAAGAACTGGGAGGTGATGGGAATAAGGAAGAGGAGCCCAAACAGCGCGTAGACGAACAGCTTGAGCAGCCATGGCGCTGGGAAAGCGACAAACACGAACAGCAGCACGCTGCAGAGGAACCCGTAGTGGCAGACGTCCTTAGTGGTGGGCTGGTAGTTTCTGAGCTTTGCGAGCGACTGGCGGATGTCCCAGCTGGTCTCCAGCTCGGAGACCTTGCTGTTGGCGGGCCTGTCCGCGAGGAACCACCTATATATGAAACCTGACATATCTGTGTGTCACCTATGTGTTGTTATAATAAAATGCGTGTGAGTAAACCAAACTAAATGAAAAAGCAGGGCAAATAAGCAACTTAACAAATCAGCAACACAACAACTTAGCAACACAGAAATAGCCGCGTGTACTGTATCTCACTACACTCCAGACGATCCGGATCCAGCAGCAGTATAGGGCGATGCTCCTTTTATTTATTTATCCATGCATATATTTTTCTCGTCTTTGTTTTTTCCTCAGGTGCGCTGCCTGCTGGCCCCTCTGCGCACGCACGCACAGGCTTGCCCGCGCTTGTGCCCTCGAGTGCTGGCCGCGACACGCGACGGCGCTGCCTCCACGCCGTCTCTCCCACAGGGACTTCTCTCGTCTCTCTCTCCCACGGCTCCCACGGCTCCGCGGAACCGCCCACGGGTCGCCCCGCCCACCGTGCGGCGCGACATGCCGCCCGTGGCAACGCCTCCTGGGGGGTGGGTCTGCGATTCTCTCTCTGCTCTGCACTTTGTCCCAGGGTCCCAGGGTCCCAGGGTCCCGCTGCGTCTCTCATCCCCGGGTCCCGGAGTTGCTGGGCGCCGTTTACGTTGCTGTGCTGTTCCGCGGGCTTCCACGCCCTTCTGTGAGATGCCCTGTCTGTTCGCGCTGTGGTTCACCTCAAAAATGTAACACGGATTACTCAGGATATAGTAGGCGATAAGGCACAGGGAACAGAGTATAACAGGGTATTGCACTAGATACAATAAGGATATAACAGGATATTGTAAGGATACAATAAGGATACAATAAGGATACAACAAGGATACACTACACTGTGCTAAGTTTGCTGCTCGCACATACATACATATATACGTTCTATCTGTACCTCTCTTGCCGCGTTTCTATCGCCACAGGAATAGCTAGAGAGAGAGAGAGACTACACCACCCCCACAACATGTCAGTAAGAGCCTCGACAAGGGCCACCAGGGGGCAGAACAGGTACCGCGAGCAAGTGCTCAAGGAAGAAGCAGCGTACACCCCGCACCCAGCAGAGGTCGTGCACTGCACTCCGTGCGGTGCCAACGACGACAACTACAACGAGGACAACGACCCGCATGGAGAGATGGTGCAGTGCGATGGCTGCGATACGTGGCAGCATATCGTGTGCATGACCGACGGCGGCAGCGACATTGCGCCGTGCCTCGACGCCCAGCAAAAGTATTATTGTGAGCGCTGCAGGCCGGAGAGATATGCTCACCGGAAGTCAGAGCATACCGACGATGCCCAGGGGGATGTTGACCCCGACTCTGGCGCCGATTCTGGCGCTGACGCCGACTCCGACGACGCGTATGTGGAGGATGAAAGCGCGGCGGCTCGCGCGGCTGACGACGATTTCCTCGACAACGACGGCATCGACGAGGACATGACACACAAAAACAGACAGACAAGACGCGACAGGAAGCGGAAGTTGCCACAGGCCGTAGTAATTACAGCACCCCCTGCCAATACACCAAAGAGAGCGAAAATGGCATCGAAAAAGGCGCTACCCGCATCTCCCCTGGCGCCGACCGACCCCAACACAAAAACGAGGGAGGGCGCAAAGAAGATGTTTGTCACGCTCTTCGAGAAGTACGTCGTGCTAGACACAGTCGCTGCGAATGCTTACCACTTGCCCGAGGGCGAGTGCCCCGCATCTGTGGCGCCCGCGTTAGCCGCCACGCTCGAAGGCGCGCTATACGAGTACTGCTACAACACAGAGACAAAACAGCTCAGCCCGGTGTACAAGGAACAAGTAAGAAGACTATTCTCCAACCTGAAGGACAAGAAGAACGCAGTGCTCAAGAGCCATGTCGTGAACGGGACACTGGCCCCAGCCAAGCTCGTCAGAATGAACATCAACGAGCTGGCAAACCCGGATTTGCAGGAATTCAAGGTCGCAGAGGACGCAAAGTCTCTCAAGAAGATCACCATCGAGGAGGAACCAGCTCCACAAAATCAGACAGACGATTCCGACGAATTTAACAATGACGTCATATACGAAATGAACAACATCAGGAGGCGCTCCACCGATGAGGAGAGCAAGTCCGGCCCGGGAGGTCCAGAGTCGCCCATCACTATTCCCAGCACCAGCGAGTCAATCATAATACCCGACGACGAGCCACTGTCCGACAATGTCGCACTGAAACGTGTGAAAATCAACTACGACGAAGCTGGGTGGTCCATCGACGGGTTCCTGAAGTACCTCGGGAGCTCCAAGGAGATGGACAAGAGCATATACCGCAATGCCGCCGATGACGGGAAACTGCAAGTCGAGGGGAAACTCTCATCTGACAAGGCCTTCAAGTACTTGAATGACGTCAAGTCGTTTAGAAACGTGGTAACGTACCAATTCGTCAAACCCGTTGATTTCAGTGCTACGGAAAACATGAACTCCATGGTCGACAGCTTGCTGATGTGCAGCAAAGTACTCGGTCTCACCCCAAAGAAGAAATACGAAAGGGTGATCTACATCATCCCCGCAGAAAATAACGTCGTGCCTCCAGTGCTGGAAAAGATATATGAGAGCGACCCCAGTGTACTGACCTCGCAAATCGAGAAATTCGACAAGGCATTGTTTGTGGTTTTCCTCATTAAACCAGAACTGGTCCCTGAAAGGAAAGAAGGAAGCGCCACTTTGTAAGCGAGGCGTAATGCATACCGTCATATAGTCATGGTGATGTCAGCGACGACACCTTATTGTAACATTAAATAGTAAGAATATGTAACACCAGAAATTATAAATGAATAATTTCCAACTAGTGATGGAATGCCTACGTTCTAGAATATATAACAAGAATAAAAATGAATATTTGTCAATACATAAGAAGCGGAGACTCTCCCACATATTCCTGACATGCAACTATTTATTATTAATAGGTGTTTATTGTTGTTATTTAAGATACAAATTAGAAATACTTTATAATATACGGAATCATACTATATAGATAAAATACCTGTAACTTAAGCCTTGGATAGAGCCTTCTTGACAGTGTATCTCTTCTGCTTTCTTAGAACCATGACCTGGAATCTCTCGAAGTCAGTTAGAGCAGCTCTTCTCTTGCGCTGAGCAATCTTCTTAGCCCAGGAGGAAGCAGCCCACTTCTCGGAGACACCAGCAGCAGTCCACTTCTTGGAGACAATGGAAGTTCTGGCACCTCTTGGTAGAGCGAAGGTCAGTGGGGTTAGGACAACCTGACCTAGGTTGATAGCCTGACGTGGAACACCGCAGATTGGGCCGTCAATTAGAGCCTGAATAAAATTTGAATTATGCGTATCGTGTGAGACATCATAATATATATTTGTTAGTAAACTTAATTCATTAATGAAAGATGGAATCGAGTTGTGTAGAAGTGAACTGTAATAATATGCGAAGTATTCTTATGGTATTGGTTTATTCATATCTCCTTTGTACGTTATGGAACCTTCAAATATGTTCCTTTATCTTGAACAATGGTATGGCATCATCGCCATCCCCTTGCATTTCGTATTATTGCTATTCAACATATCCTTCACTTCTATACTCTTCCTCAATTATTTCATGGTTAAACATACCTTCTTCTGGTCGATGATCTCAACAATGGTAGCAAGCTTACCAGCGTACTTACCCTTGTTGACTAGGACGACACGGCCAACCTCGACCTGTCTCCAGTTAGAAGCCTTAACAACAGATTCAGTAGACATTTTGTGTATAGTTTTCTCGGTTTCGATTACAGATTAAGCAGTAACACCACGTTAACACCTATTATAACCACTATATTGAACAAGCTAATCACTTGTGAGTTCGATATTTCAGACTGTTAGCACTACTATCCGGTGTAACCACTGCGCAGGCCGAGGAGTAGTGGGCCAGCTGCAAGGTCTTACTGGGCGAACCTCAGCCTAGGAGTGAAACTTTCGTGGGTCTCTCCCGGTGGCTCCTTGGAGCTGCATTCCGCGGCGTGGGTAGAGCCCGCTCTCACCCGGGATTAGGAGGAGACTAAAAAAATGCCGTGTGCCGTGCTTTCATAAGGCGATGAAATTTTCGGACCGTTTTGAGACAATTACAGTGTGGTGTAAGGATTCAGATACAATATGATATGAGATGTACGGATGCAAGTCAAAGATTGAGATCACTTTTGCTCGAGAAAAAATCCTCGAATTTTAGCCGTGGGAAGGTGAGCTCTGTGACATATAAAAGTAGACTTCAGTAATAAACATTTGGTATTTCGATTTTCTTGTTAAAGTTCGGTTTAGTCTAACCTTCAAGAGTAAAGCCATGCCTTGTCGTCTACAATACGATTAAAACGGATATGCCATAACAGCTACACAGGAAGAGCTATGCTTCCAGTTGGAAGAGAGCACTACCATATGGTATTATGTTAGCGATATCAATTTCTTACTTCAGGTTTCGATTATTTAAATGATGATTTAATTTGCGATTAAGAGCAATGTTCCTGGGACATGCCTAGTTCCATTATGGGTTCATTTGCGGAATGCGAACAACTTCTTTGTCTGATTTTTCTAGTTGAAACTCTGTTTGGTAGAACTCTAGGTTTTCTTTACGAATCTTGAATATATATGTTTATATCAGTAGACTTGCGATATTCTACCCGAGCTTGTACGATTTAGCCGATATGTTACTCATGTTTTCGAGAAGACAGAACACTCTGGACTTTCGTGTTTGACACGGCTTATAATTTCCAACGAAAATGTATGTGCGCGAAACAATAAAAAATAGTATACACATCATCACCTGTAGTAGAATCTCCTCAAAACAAGAAAGCAAGAGTGACACAATCACACAAGTAAGAGAGAACCCTAAGAGAAGACACATATAGCTCAGAACTCTTTCTCAACTTTCTCAAACACATAAATCAGGCTTTTTCAAATCTCTATCTTCCTCAAGACCCCTGAAGCACAACCGCATCACAATACCACATATCCCTAACAAATACAACAAATAACAATGTCTAACTCAAGGTACACACAATTAGAGAATGATGTATGTATGAACTCTTATCCCTAGTGGATGTCAAATATTTCAGAAGGACGAATGTGATACTAACAATGACCCTATTATATCAACAGAACGATCAGAAACTAAATTCCCTCGCAAACAAGCTTGCCACTTTCAGAAACATCAACCAGGATATTAACGATCAAGCGGTAAATGATACATCTCTGCTGAACCAGATATCGAACTCATTTGACTCTCTTTCAAACAACATCAGAAATACATCTCACAGATTGACGAGAACCCTGAATGCGGGCAATAACATCTGGAAAATGGTAGGCTTGGCGTTACTCATCTTCTTTATAGTATATAATCTATTTAAACTATTTTAACGAACATAAACATGGCATGATACAAGATCAGAGACCCTCAGCCGCATCCTTACCAAGTCTGTAGTTACCAATAGCCTTACCCCAGTTAACCTTAGATCTGGTGATTGGGAGTCTTCTTCTCAGCGCCTTGAATTGCTTCTCATTCAGTTCCGTGAAGGATATATCCAGTGACTTCTCAAACTCACCCTCAATCTGAGAGATTGCGTCAACAACATCAGTAGCAGGAGTGCTTTCCACTGTCTTGTTAGACTTGAAACTGACGTTACCATCTTCGTAGTAGTGAACGTGGACGTCAATACTGCCCGAAATTTGATTTGATGAAGCATCATATGTGTACTTTGATCTCCAGTCACCGTTCCAGAAGTTGGCTGGGTTGTATTTTGTGCTGATAATAATTATCTCAAGTTTCTGGGAGTCCGCTATTGGATTAACAGCAATAGTCACATCACCTGGGTAGTTCTTCGCTGTGTACTCAGTAAGCTGCTCATGAAGTTTCTTACATTCCTCCTGGGAGGCAGCATCCTGCAGAGGCTCGACATCTAGACCCTTCTTGCTCAGGTGGTCCACAGTGAAGGATACGCCGCGCACTGCGTCGGTGTATCTGGAGGCTCCACTTTTAGTATTTTCAGAGAGGATAACTAGGTTTCCGTCAACATCAATTGGAATGTTGTTCTTGACATTATACTGCTCGATGACATCAAGGATAGTGTCCTTGGCGTTCTCACCTGCAAGTGTAATCAGGGAGTTGTAAACCTCCTGAATTTCGCCGGCAGGGGTGTCAAAAATGATCTCGGAGATCACACTGTCAAAGTTGGATTCAGACATTATTGTTCTGCAAAAATTGTACCCGATGTGAGTGTTAGCGTGAGCTCTATGAACTCTCTACAGTTCCGAACAGAAAGGGGTAGCTTGCTTTTATGGCGGTTGTTCCAGCACGAACAGCAGACTATTTTTGTTTTTCAGAGCACAGGCGCTTTAGACAGGCGCCCGAGGTAAGAAAGCCGCCAATTACTGCGCGGTTTCTCTGGAGAGGTCGAAGATCATATGAATGACAAGTGCTACTAGTCTGATGAATACAGGATGTATGTCTTTGGGGCACACGTATGTTGATGTGCAGATGCTACGTAAGGTTTTCTAGTATGTATGTTGATCACTGTGTAGTGCTCGAGGGGTACTGGCCGCCAGGGTACTGAGCTGGCGGGTATTGTCCAGTTGGGTTAGCGCTCACAGGGTAAGGGGCAGATGGTGGGGCGCCGTATCCAGTCGCCTGTCCCTGTGTGAACTGCGGATTCATTGCGGGTGCCTGGGAAGGGTAGTGCTGTGGGTATCCGGCAAACTGGGGTTGCCCCTGAGGCTGAGCTGGTGGCTGCTGCTGCTGTGTAGGGTACCCATTTTGAGACCCTGTTTGCATCTGTTGTGGAGGATATCCCTGCTGAGGTGCTGCCTGCATCTGTGGTTGTTGTGGGTAGGGCATTGATTGCTGTGGTGGGTACTGGGGTGCAACAGGTTTGTATGTGTTGGCTGCCTGGTCCAGCAGCTGGTTGTAGGTGTGCTCTGCCTGTGCCAGTACCTGTCTCAGCGAGGCGACGTCGTCCTTCTCCCTCGCGTATTTGCCTATCATCTTGGTGATCTGGGGTCTCAGTGGTGTCACAGCAGCATACATATTCCCTACCTCCGGGTTCTGTGTTATGTCCGTACCGTTTGTTGGCTGTGCGTTTGCCTTTAGCACTGAGTGCAGCCTGTCGACCTCGTTCTTGTGCTGGAACACGGCACCCTCCTGCTGTGCTTCCTGCTGGAGCTCCTGCTGGGTGGGCTCACTTATGGGTGTAACATAGTTCAGCGGGAAGATACCCACGCTCCCACGAAGAGACCCCCTCCACCAGTCGCGGTACACCTGTTCCATGACGACGATGATGTCCCCCTTTTTGAACGAGAGCTCATCGGGCTCGTTTGAGTCGAGGTCGTACATGGCCCTGACCTTTCTGACAGTAGATGGAGCGGACTGTTGCTGGGGTGCCTGTTGCTGAGGTATCTGCTGCTGCTGCTGCTGGGAATCATGCTGTTTTTTCTCTGACTCAAACTCCTGCAGGGACAGCTTCAGCGCCTCCTCGAGGTCTCTCTCCTCCTGGTATTTGTCGTTGCTGCTCAACTGGCTCTTGGATGGGAGAGCAGCGGCACCATTACCAGGACCGCCCGCGGGAAGCAGCTCCGGGTAGTGCCTCTTTATGTTCTTGTAAGTGTCCCGCATGGACCGCAGCGAGGGGTCGCTCTCGAACGACTTGGAGAGCTGCTTCACGACGCGGGCGACCTCTACTTTCACAGTGTGGTGTGTGGTCTTGCTCTGGATCAGCGAGTAGAGCGCTGCCGTGAAGGTCTTGGAGCTGATCTCCTGCTGGAGGCGGGAGCCACAGTTCTCGGCGAGGGCGACGGTGAGCGCAAGGGAGCGGAGGATGACGTTGGCGTCGTTCTGCTCCAGCCGGCGCTGGATCATCTGCACTGCATCGTGGCCATTCTCCTCGGGATCCCGCTTCACGATATCGCAGACGTGCAGGTTCGCCTGCCAGTTGTCGGTGCGGAGCTTCGGATCGGTCGCCTTCAGTATCGCGCTGCTCAGATCCAGTCTCATGTCTTGTATGGTTGTGGTTGTGTTGTTTTGGATGGTTGCAATGAAAAAGCACAAGAACGACGCAACTCTCAGGAATAGACCTCCGCGGCTAATAGTCCCCCTTTTACAGCAGGAATAACATAGGGCATAGCGCCAGTTGCTGTGGCGTGACAGAGGGGCTAAGCCCTGCCTCCGGGGTTACCCGCACACACAACCCTAACATCA
Source organism: Maudiozyma humilis (assembly GCA_037102785.1). Lineage (NCBI taxonomy): Eukaryota > Fungi > Ascomycota > Saccharomycetes > Saccharomycetales > Saccharomycetaceae > Maudiozyma > Maudiozyma humilis. The sequence goes on along the minus strand of BTGD01000001.1, from coordinate 486,141 downwards.
AGCCCCAGAAGCCCTAGGGTTCAAATAACATCACTGTGCACGACACACCACCCTCATCCCCTGTCACATGGGCGCGCACACAGAAATTTCCGCAGTGGAGCACGGTCTCCCGCTGCGACGCGGCCGCGTCGCACAGAACAGCGCGGACAACACCGCTGCCGAGCGCCTCGAGGGCGTGTCAAGCACGCTGGGCAAGGGGGCTGGCCGGCGGGGCTCAGGCCGTTCCGCGGAACGGGAGACCCTGTGGGCCCGTCAGTATTCTTATTTGCGTTGCGGGAGCGTGGGGGCTGGAGTGGCGGCGCGGGCATAAGATGGCACCCGGGCTGGGCGCCAGCAACAGGGATGCCCAGAGCGGGCCGGAGGCACCGACAAGACAAGGAGGGCTGCTATGTTCCGCCCCTATTTGCAGCACGCCAGGGATCAACACTCCCACTGTCATGTTTACGTTCACGGGCCAAGCCAGCCTCCGTGTCGGCAGCTCTCCTTGTTGTCAGCTGCCCATCTCTTGCTGTTATATAAGCCCTGTGGTGTGGCCGCACTCAACGGCTCCCGCTAACAACGCGCGCAGAGCAAGCCTCAGATCGTCGCCCGCCTCCCAACAAAGAAAGGCACGTAGAACAAAGAGACACAGGCAAAAAACAAACAACAGTGAAAAAACATACACAGATATATTCTGGCGTATTAGACTGAGAACAAGAACTCGATAGATACTATTTCATCAGCAGTGTTACTCATTTGCTGTCTGATAGAGTGCTGTATTAAGTAATTACATCACCCACCCATCTACAATCCACCCCACACACATGTCAGCTCCGTATTTGCAACCGCACGCGCCGGGCCAGACGAGAGTCAGGACCAGATCAAGACGGTCGTCGTCCGTCGGCCCCATCGATCTGGGAGACACCGTCTCTGGTCTCGGAACCATGTACGAGTCGCGCCAGTCGCGCAACAGGGCGCAGGAGCGGCTCAAGAGGCTCGCTGACGAGGGCCGCAACGACATCGACATCATCAAGAAGATGTGGCTCTCGTTCAGAGAGGTGAACTACCGCCACACCTGGGTCACCCCGCTCATCATCCTCATCCTCTCCTACAGCGCGTACTTCACCTCCGGGAACCCCACCGAGACCAACCCGCTGCACAAGTACGTCGCCATATCCTACCGCATCGGCGACACCGACATGTACGCCAAGGGCATCAAGGACCTCACCTTCGTGTTCTTCTACATGATCTTCTTCACGTTTCTGCGCGAGTTCATGCTCGACGTGGTGCTCCGCCCTATACCCCGCTGGCTCGGCGTCACGTCCAGACACAGAAGCAAGCGTATCATCGAGCAGCTCTTCTACGTCTTCTACTACAGTCTGTCCGGCCCATTCGGCATTTACGTCATGTACCACTCCGACCTGTGGCTCTTCAGAACCGACACCATGTACAAGACCTACCCAGACATCAACAACCCCTTCCTGTTCAAGGTGTTCTACCTCGGCCAGGCTGCATTCTGGGCCCAACAGGCCTGCGTCCTCGCGCTGCAGCTCGAGAAGCCCAGAAAGGACCACAACGAGATGATCTTCCACCACATCGTCACACTGCTGCTTGTGTGGTCCTCCTACGTCTTCCACTTCACCAAGATGGGCCTCGCTGTTTACATCTCTATGGACGTCTCTGACCTGTGGCTCTCCATCTCCAAGATCCTCAACTACCTCAACAGCAACCTCACCGAGATCGTCTTCGGCTTATTCATCTGTGTCTGGATATACCTCCGCCACGTCGTCAACATCAGAATCCTCTGGTCCGTGCTCACCCAGTTCCGCACAGAGGGTAACTACGTCCTGAACTTTGCTACGCAACAGTACAAGTGCTGGATCTCCCTGCCAATCGTGTTCGTCCTGATCTTCGCCCTGCAGGCTGTCAACCTCTACTGGCTCTTCCTCATCCTCAGAATCCTGTACAGAATCATATGGCAGGGCGTCACTGAGGACACCAGAAGTGACAACGAGGAGGCCCCTGACAGCGACTCCCTCTCAGACTCCCCAGACGAGAACAAGAAGGACCAGTAGGAGCCCCAAAGCGGGAATGCCTCGTTCTAGAAACTTCAACTGAATGGAACACCCGCTACGCGGTAAAACACCCCATGCAGTAATTCCCACTTCTACATACATATACACCTCCTACATACATATGTACTCCCCCCATCAAAAGAATCAATAATGAACCAACCAGCCCACCATGCCCTAACTCGCTGCTCCTCAGCAGGTACGCCATCGCATCGCTGCACCGGATTCCCTATGCGCGTGAAGCACAAAGCGAAGCCCGCAGGGCGGAAAAACTAATAGTGGCGAGCGGCACCCACCGCTGCCTGAGCATATTAATAAAACGCACCCACACGACATGCCACCGGTATAAGCACAAAGGGGACCAACTTGACAACTTCGCTAACACAGACTCACCCAGAGCTATTTGGTGTTTTGTAGTTTCGGTGTTTCGATAAGTGGGTGTGGCACTAGTGCGATAGCAGTTTTCAACATAGAGAAGACTTTGTAACAGCAGGATCACGGGCTTTTTTCTCTCCTTCTCCATTCATATTAGGGCTCTGTTTCCATCACTAAAGGGAACTTAGCAGCAAGAGAAAGACACAGACATATAAGAGAAATAGGTAAACAACACAGTCAACATTACAATGTCTGATCACGACAACAGCTTCTATCACGAGGAGGATCTCTCTGATGATTCCAATGAGGGACAGTATAATGACTACGGTGATGAAAGCGACGACTATAACAGCTACCACCACAGTGGAGATGAAAACATGGACACGTCATCGCACGAAGATGATAATGAGTATGAGGATGACGACGAAATGTCAGACGATGCTCACACCTCTGGGCATTTTGGAAGAGCCTTCCCAGCCGAGGGCGAAGCATTTAATCCAGCTGCGTTCTTCCAGCAGTTAGCCAGCGGCGGAAATGCTCCGGAAGGTCGCAGGAACATGGAAGAGATGCTACCAGGCTTGCTGTCAATGCTAAATGGCGGGAGGCCCCCTTCTGGCGGTATGGGAATGGGAATGGGTATGGGAGCAGCGAGCTCCAGAGACTCGCGCATCAAATCGCTTGTGGATAATGTTCTGAACGCCAATGATGATCCATACATTGCGATGGAGTCACTGAAGGAGCTTTCTGAAAACATGTTAATGATGAATCAGATCATCGTGGATAGAGTCATTCCTACTGAAAGACTTCTTAAAGGTGTAGTTGATATCCTATCCAGCCCCTTCCTGGCCGCCGATTTAGAGTTGCAAATGCAGGCATGCAGATGTTTGTACAACTTGTTCGAGGTAATTCCTGAGAGTATATCAATGGCCGTGGACTCAAACATCATTTCAATCTTAAAGGGAAAGCTAGCTGAGATAAACTTCATAGACTTAGCTGAGCAGGTTCTGGAGACTGTTGAGTTCATCTCCCGTCTTCACGGTAAAGACATTCTCAAGTGCGGAGATTTGGCATGTTATATCCAATATTTCGATTTTTTCACTATTCATGCCCAGAGAAAAGCGATTGCTATCGTTTCTAATGCATGTGCCAAAGTTGATGAGGATGATTTTGACATAATAAAAGGTATCTTTGGAACAATTGGCCCAATCCTAGAAAACGTCACTGATAAGAATATTTTGAGTCGTCTTTTGAACCTCCTCTGTGGAGTATGTGCTGGAATTCAAGAAGCGGATATGTTAGAATCGATTTTTACACCTGCCATTCTAAAACGGCTGCTCGTACTCACTTCTGGGACAGAGATTTCATTAGAAGACAAGCTCCAGAGCTTTTCTGTTTTGTCAGTTATTGTTGGAAATAGTAGAACATTATCCAAATCGATAATTGAAATGGCTGACGTGGCTGACCTAATTTTACAATGCCTTAACAAGTATAGCAAGAACCAGAATGGCGCCCTTCACGAGACACTAATGTTTGTTCCTGGAGAGATGCTACTGGCAGTATCACGTTTTGTCACCCTATTATTCCCTCCAGAGAATAACCAGGTTTTGTCTAAGGACAAACCAAAGTACTCATCTCCTCTTGAAGAGGATGTGAAGATTGAGAAATTAATTGGCGATCTTACCCCAATATTCGTTGAGATATTTATGAATTCGATGGATTACACTGTAAGAGAGTACGTTCTCATCGCTTTATCGAGATTTCTATCCAGTCTCACCAATGCTACAGACAAAAAAGTTACGCTTGATGAGAGTTTAATTAGACTAGTCGGGTCGACCTTAGCCCAAAATAGATCGATACTCTCAGATAACAATGTTGTGACAGGCGATAAATGTGTGTTGGTCTTAGGTGCCCTTACACTTACAGATGAATTAATAACCACATTCGGTGAACCTGCATTGCTGGCTCTTAAAAGAGAGGGCATCGTGGAACTAATTAAGCCATTCCTTCAAATATCTTCTATTTTCGCTAGTAACAGCAAGTTTGAATTTGAGGCAGTAACAAAAGATGTGTCCGAGGAGGACGATGATGAGGAAGATGATGATGAGGATGACTACCTTAACGCCATTGGATCAGATTTTGATATACCTGAAATTGTAAGACCAAGACGAATTAGGTTTCATGTTCTAAAAGACTTTTATGCTGATTCTTTAATTTTTGGGATTTCTGATATTTCAGAGAAAATAATCAATAATTCGAATACAACAGTGGCAGCAAATGATAGTGATCTAGGCCAAGTTGCTCAGATTGTTTCCGAAATGAATGGAATGAATATTACTACAGATGACTACGAGAGCATTATTGCATACTGGTCTTTGGTCAAGCAATGCATTTTCCGGGAAAACTTCACATTATCTAGTTTTGAAGTAATATCAACAGGATTGGCCAAGGAAGTTAGCACCAAAGTGAGAACGGTAATGGAATCCTCCGATCTCTTCAAAAGAGCTCTTTTAGAGGTGTTTTCATCTGATTTATCATCGCTTGTGGAGATTCTTCAAGCTTCATTAACAAGAGTTGAAACCTTCGAGATCATTGATTGTGGTTTACCAAACGATGAGAATGGGATGGAGTCTCTAGGGAAGCAACTAACCATTGAGCTAGTGCCGGATACTGCAAACATGAAAGCAAATTTTGCCGGAGTATTGCAGACTACAACAATCTCAATCCAATGTATTAGTTCTTTTAAAACCTGCTGCGAGTTCCTAAAGAATAGACTTTTGAACGCTAGCTTCGTTAACACTCTAGTTGGGAGGAATGAACCTGGTGGTATTTCGTCTGATGACCTAAGGGCTATCAAATCTCTAAATGATAAGGATTTTTCGTTCCAATTATGTGATCAGGAGATTAATATTAATGATACGATTTTTGGAGCAGTATTCAACCACGAACTGAGACATAATAGAAGTGTAAAGGATATATGGTCTGGCGTTCACACAATTAGATTTTCTATTAAATGCGAAGCACCAACAATTGAGGAATTGACCGAGAATGAGGATGACATGAATAACACCGAAGATAGTTTCGGAATCATTGATTCAAAAGATGAAAATGGGTCATTACATGCTGACGATATGATGATCGATAGCATATATGACTCAACTCAACCTAAGGAGCAAGACAAATCATCTGCTGGTGACGTTATGCAGATATTGAAATTCCTACACGCTAACATGGAGAACAATGAAATTTTTATTAACTCAAAACTTAGTGCGAAACTATCAAAACAACTTGATGAACCTCTCATCATTGCTAGCGGTGCACTACCCCAATGGACAATGAATCTAACTAAGGAGTTTTCTTTTCTGTTCCCATTTGAAACAAGAGTATTCTTCTTGCAATGTGTATCCTATGGATATGGTAGATTGATTCAAATATGGAAAAATAAAACAGAATCACTAAAAGATATTAGTAGTGACAACCCTATTATGCAACTTGGAAGGATCACTAGGCACAAGCTCAGAATTCCAAGAGAAAAGGTGTTCATGACCGGATTGAAAGTATTGGAGAGGTACGGGTCCATCCCCAGTATTCTCGAAATGGAATACCAAGGAGAAGTTGGCACAGGTCTAGGCCCTACTCTGGAATTTTATGCCACAATGTCAAAGGAGTTCACACAGAAATCTCTGAATATGTGGAGAGATGACGAATATAACTCCAAAATTGATGAGAATCCAGACACCGAGAATAACCAATATATTGACCAAACTTTATTCCCCAGGACCATCAAGATAGGCTCCAGTAATATTGAGAGGATAAACCAATTATTTTCATACCTTGGTACTTTGATAGCACGTTCCATGCTAGATAATAGAATCGTTGATTTCAACTTTAACCCATTATTTTTTTCGTTAGCCCATGAGCTGGCGAGGAACGGAAAGCTCCCAGATTACAGCACTGATCTCAGACACGCAATCTCTTTAGTAACATACATTGACAAACAAATTGGAAACTCATTGAGGTACATTTACGAAAATAAAGAATCCAACGTCAAACTGGAGCAACTGTACCTTACATTCGTGGTCCCAGGAACTGATACTCCTCTGATAGATGATGGTAATAATATTACTGTGACATCCAGCAATGTTATCAACTATATGGATCTACTTGTCTCTAGCATGATCGGGGATGGTATTTTGTCACAATTGCAATCATTTATCGATGGGTTCTCTAAAGTGTTTCCTTATGTTAATTTATTAATTCTAGAGCCGGTCGAACTTGTTGATATGTTTGGTCATGAAGATGAAGACTGGTCCTTTGAGACATTGTGCAGTTCTGTTGTCGCGGACCACGGATACACGATGGATTCTCCAACTATCCATGATTTAATATCAATTATGTCAGAGTTATCTCATAAAGATAGGCGCTTGTTCAGTCAGTTCTTGACAGGATCGCCTAGATTACCATTAGGGGGCTTCAAATCATTGAAACCCAAATTTACGGTTGTTCTAAAACACGCCGAAGATGGTCTAGAATCTGACCAGTATCTACCAAGTGTTATGACATGCGCAAATTATCTGAAGTTGCCAAAATATAGTTCAAGGAAGATAATGAGAACAAGAATTCAACAAGCTATCGAAGAAGGCGCTGGTGCATTCTTGTTGTCGTAGACAACATATAGTAGTATTGGTAAGAAACACTACGTCTTGGTCGAGAGAATATTTCTCATAATATGACATTATAAATATATAATTTGAGTTTATTTTTTTTAAATTACTGTTACTTATCGAATGATAGTTATAATTAGTTCTAAGTATTGATTATCTGCGGATCGAATTATTACAACGGCTTATCAGAACGCGTATTCTAATTTCGACGATATGACAATTACATTATTATTTAGATGTATTTATGGAATATGTGATATGAAACCTATTGTCTTTGTAGATTGGTTACATCAGAAGAACTAGAATCTACGAATAGTCGTTGAAGGACCGATGCTGGTCTGTTGCTTTTTTCGGAGTTACCTAAACGACGGTCTTTTAAGTTGACCATCTGAGATATCTCTGCTTGAGAAACTGACTCCGAACTTTCTGAAGAATAGTCCATTTTATCCTTCCTAGAAATTTGTTTTTCCTTGTTGAATTCATCTGGTACAATGACTTGGACAAAGAATAATTTAGTCTCCTCTTTACCTTTGTTAGTGAATGAATATTTATTAAATGAAGGTACTTGGAAGGAGCAGCCCTCCGTTACAATAAATTTGTTGGATGCCACAGTTACTTCTACGACTCCACGGATGACGTAAAATGTAATGAATGCATTGTGCGATTCCGCACTATCTCTTTTTCCAGAGACAGGTAATTTCAAAATGCCGCTTGCAAATGTATCTTTGTGTTTGTCAAACATTACAGATAATGTGTACCTTTCTGTATCAGTCTTCTTGGTCTTTTCTGCCTGTGCGATATCTGGTGCATAGGCTAAAATCTCATCTGTCTGAGTGTCCCTGGTAGCGTTGATGGTACCTTCAAAATATCCATCCTTAATCCAAGTAGCATTTTCAACATTTCCATCCTCAATATTTCGGTATATTTGAGAATTAGGTCCATCTGTTTCGAGATTCCGCTGTCCCGAGATAATAGCACGGTTTATGGACTTATAATTCCTCTGATTAGCATTGTTGTGACGTCTCGGTATATTTTCCTCGGTATTATTTGGAGTGGGGATATCCCTTCTAACATTAACATTTCTTCTTCTTTGGGTATTTCTGGCTGCTTCATCTTCTGAATCACTATCCTCACTCGGCTCGAATGTAATGATCTTTTCAATGTCAAGTGCTGGTTTCGATGTCTTCCTTTTGTACACGATCTTTTCATTTCTCCAATACTCCAATGGCGGTACTTTAATTCTGTTGGAGCGACGTAGTGTATCGCGAACTGGAGATGATTCTACATCAATATTTGGTGGAATGTATTCATCGTCATCTGATGACATCGTGTCGATATCATAGGATAATGGTTTAACGTTTGCAGAATTGGTCTCATTTTCTTGATCAGAGGCTTCTTCATCAGCATCAGATGGTATATATGTTTGATCAACGTAAGAATCATTATCAATTGCCCTGTCATTGTCATTATCGGCGTCGCCATCTGAATCAGAAGAAGACTCCCCGGATGATAACAGCTCTGAAGGAGATACAGAGCCATCATCTGAGTGTGATAATCCGTAATCTGAGACTTCTTCCTCGAGGACCGCATTTTCGGATGTGTTAAATGGTGAATTGTCTATAGTTAAATCGGCATCATATACCAGGTCTGGTGCGTCACTTTCGACGTAAGGGTTAGGAAGCGTTGAGGATGGTGTGTCTATAATACTTGCAGGTGTCTGTGGTTTGGTTGGTTTCCGAGATGATCCTAAATCATATGTCGTATTAAATTGCTTTGATGGTTCGTTGTTGTCGTGGAGGGGTGCTTCATCCTCTTCGTTGTTGTCAGTAAGTTGTGGATCCGCGTCAAAACCACCAACATCAAAATTAGGTACTTCTTCTTCATCTATGGATTTCAGTATTGACGTTCTTTGGGAAGGTGTCTGGTTTGAAGGCGCTAATGACCTTCGTAAGCTGCTAACTGCTGGCGAGAATATATGAGGAGTGGACAATTGGGGTACCCCGTCACTGGGAGTGTCCTCGGTCGCGTTCGTAACAACCGGTGGTAAAAGTGACGATCTCTTTCTCTTCTTTCGTACCGTTACGAGACTGAAGTCATCATCTTTGAAGAAATCGTCCACATTTTCCATATTATATTCGTCTCGTGCCACATCGTCCCTCACTCGCAGACCGGTTTTACGAGACGTTACGCCTAAGTTCATGTAATCCATATTGATATTAGCTTTCCTGGAAATGTTGGCCACTTGGCAGATACGTTACTGTTATGTATTTGTGGCATATATGTCTATATTTATCTGGTGTATACAAGTCATCGCTGCTGGCGGTTCTTTAATCGCGACGCGTCAAGTGAGGCGGATTTTTACTGCGCGGCTCTGCAGAAAGGACAATACGCCCTGACAGGAAATATGGTCGCGGTCTAATAGTTAGATAATGCATTTATGACGATTTAATAAATATTGTTTTTAGAGTGTGTTTTACTGACAACCTTATGCTATGTGGTCTTTTTGCCATAAATAGTAAAGAATGAGGCACCCTCGTCGAAGACAAACGGGCTATTCTTTAGTAGCTTCTTGACTTGTATTCTCACTTTTGATACACCTCCTGCAGAATGTATTCCACGACCAGTAATCACGATGAGAGGCGGTATGCAACACACATTAACAAGGTTTATTCTTTTGCAGTTGTATTCACGCTTCTGTATTTCTTCATCCCACCATAATTTCAATGCCTTTCTTAGAATGTTGGTCGCCTGATCCGGTAGAAGTCCATGGAAATCAAGTTTAAATGTGTCAAGAACGTTAGCAAGATATTTACGCTCTAAGTTTCCCGTCGTTTCGGTCATAGTAGCTGGTATGTGAGACATGGATTTGTTGCTGGTCTTTGGAGTAATCTTCTTTGGAGTTTGTGTCTTTCTTGGAGCGATGGAGTTTGAAGCAATGAATCCATCAAACGGAGATTGGTCGACCATAAATGTAAGTTTCATTCCACCTTTCGTTACGATGAACAGCAGCAGTTTAATTACCTCAGGGACGCACCCATTATAATACACGATGACATCTTTCACGAATACTGGGTTAATACTCCGGAAGTCAATATTTGTCGATACAAACTCGTCTACTTCAGCAACCTCAGGCGCGCTTGATGAGTATACAAAGGACCTATTACTCCATGGTCTAGCACTAGGGGTTGAGTCGTGAGATGTTGTCTTTGATGTAAACGTAGTGCTTTTCTTGGGGGCATATGCGATGCCTTTGGACGATTGGACTCGGCCGCCAGTCCTTGAAACTGGTCTACCCGTGCTCTTTACAATAGGCTTTAAAGAAGTCATTGGTTTCCACTTAAACCCTGAATGTATAATATCGACGATTGCCATTATTGTGTTGGAGTGGTTGTTTTCATAATATTTCTTGGCCGACAGCGTGTCAGTTTCTGTAAACTCCAAAATTGCATCAATGTTACTTTTATAGTCATCCCAGGCTGCATTTGATGAATCTTTGTTCATATTTTTAATTCTCTCCTCGACTTTTCTCTGGTCCTCGATGTTCTCAGTTGCCAAAAGTTCGAAATCCAAGAGGTCGATGGTGGTTTTCTCTACTTGACCACCACGCGCATCAAAGTAACTCTTGATGATATTCTGGTCTATGTCTGGGAACATTTCTATCAATGATTCCAGTTTTGCTTGTTCCTTGTCCTCTTCTGTGAGTGTCGTCGCTGGTTCTTCATTGTCACGAGTCGCTGTCGAGTCGCTAAGCAGGATAGGAATGGCTAGCTCAATATTGTTATCGGTACTTTTTAGCGCATTCTTGATTGCATTTGAAGAAACGTCAGGAAACATCTCCAATAATTGATAGAAGGGAGTGTCATCCTCAGCACCTATGAATGTATTAGCTTCCTCCTCACCTTTTGTTGTCTTTTCCGATGACGCTTTCGTGTGTGGGCTTTGTTCTGTCATGTAGCGAATTTTGAATGTAATTCCATATAATCTTTACGACGACAGTGTTTTCAGGAGCATGCATAAGACCTTCCTCCCCGAGAGATGTTTTCCCTACAAATGGTGGTCTGTCAATGGTGCCTATACCGCAGGTGATCATAGTTCAATGTTAATGACGACAATTCCGCTTTCTCATATTTTTTTCTAACGGCGTGAGTCGAATCACCACCATTGCGTCAACGAATTGAATCTTCATGAAAAAAATAGAGAACTTGTCATATACACGAGAAGTAACTGCGACCTATGTGATTATAAAATGTATTTAATTCTAAAAGAAATAACAATATCAATAATAGTACCAAGTGAATATATGCACGTATGTAGTTGCATGGATTGAAGTGTCCACCAGAATAACCTAATAAAAAGACTGTTTCACATTTCTGATTGGACTTGTCTGATTGCAGCATCAATCAGGTGCTTCGGATATGCTGGCCCACTTCCGTGGCATACTTCATTGCCTTTGAGTTTTTGTACGACCTCGATAATATCTAGATCACCATCATCGACACTTTGCAAGTACTCCCATGTGGCTGGAACGGTCAATATCGTGTTACCACCATTATCCTGGTAAGTCTTGTTTACTACTGCTTCATTATAGGTAGACGATGTCTGTTGTACCTCTTGCATCAGCTCCTCATAAAATCTTTCCCTTCTAGGGGCTATAAACTCATGGTTTTCGACGTTCTCCCCAGGTTCCATCTTTACGTTATTCTGCGTTTGTTCACGGTATTCCATATCTTGTCTCTGGAGTAAAGTCCTATTCTCCGCGTGAATCTCCTGGTTCAGCTTTCTTAGCTCATCCACCTCCTTTTGGAGGTTTTCTTTATGGGATTCACTTTCCTTCAGTTTAGCCTCAAGGGTTGCTAGCTTCGCCTCCTTTCTCTCCCTGAATGCCCTTTGCGCAGCACGGTTCTGGGCCTTCTTCTTATTGGCTGCATCTTCCTGTGTTCGCTCGATTACATTCGTCGATTTCTCACTGTTCGGAGATATGGATGATGTGTTCGTTGAAGGTGAGAGCGAGCCCATGGATCCTCTTGATAATCCGGCTGGGCCAAAATCGGAGTTCACCCCATTCTGATGCGAAAACGCAACCTGTTGCGAGAAATCATACATCTCCTCCTTAGGATTTGTGTATATATCATTGTTAATAGCATCCGCCCCAATCAACGCCTGATGGTGATCATCTTGTGGTTGATTGCTGTAACCCATGCCTTCAAATAAATTGTCATTATTTGCGGTGTCGTGGATAAAGGAGAACAAGTCAACGGATGGGTCTGTATTGCCGTTCATATTGTGTGCGGGGGTGTTGATGGAATATTAGCTTCTAGGGTATGTTAGTGTCTTTGCTTGACAAGGAGGTTATATCTTTAGCCTAAGGCATCGAGGTGACAACGTGTGCAAATATACGTTGCACACGGCGGGGCTCCGTCAAAGAACATCGGCATCCGTTGAGCTGATTTTGCCACCGGAAAAAGGGCATTTGCTAAGTCATGAAACGTGTGGGTCACGTGACACTGCACAAAAATTCCAAAAAGTAATGATTTCGCCCAGGATCGAACTGGGGACGTTCTGCGTGTTAAGCAGATGCCATAACCAACTAGACCACGAAACCTATTAACTTGTGATTTTTTGTAACATAGTTGGGCCAGGGTCCCAGCCAATGTCACGTGATCACTATGGTAATATCAACCGAAACTCGAAAGCAAGTATGAATATCCACCTCAGGGTGCTGCCCCGATAACAGATCCTGTAAGGATCTGTGAGGGATGCGCATTGGGAGAAGTATCATGAAAAGAGACGACATGACATTCCCAATGAATGCCGCCAAGAGGCGATGCCCTGACATCGGTTCCTACGAGGATCCGTGCGGGATGCCCCTACATAGATCCCTACGAGGATCCTTGAGGGATGCACATTGGAATAAGAACCGGAATAAGAAACGATACGATTCTGCCAATGGAAGCAGCCTTCGGGCGATGCCCTTACATCGGCTCCTACGAGGAACCGTGCGGGATGACCCTACATAGGACCCTACGAGGATCCGTGCGGGATGCCCCTACATAGATCCCTACGAGGATCCTTGAGGGATGCACATTGGGATAAGAACCGTAATAAGAAAAGATACACTTCTGCCAATGGAAGCAGCCTTCGGGCGATGCCCCTACAACAGACCGTACAAGGATCTGTGCGGGATGCACATTGAGGAAAGTCCGTGAAAAAGAAACGTTGTCCCTCAGTGGAAAGCGCCACCAGGCGAAACCACAACCTTCTCGAAAAAGTAAAACCGGCGACGGCCGCTTAACTCATCGAGAACAACACATATAAATAGGGACACCTTTTACCGGAAATCGTCCCGCTCCGGTCAATAGCTAATTATATAGTTTTAGTTTTCAGTTCTCGTCTGAGAGGACAAGAATCAAGTATCAGGACTTATATCTTTCTAATAAATATCAGCACTCATCCGGTAGTTACCCCTCAGACGAGCTACACTGTTACATTTTTGTGCCCTAACAAGCCATGGTTTGCAAGCAGATAATCCATCCTTCAGAGCTTCTCGTCATCGTTTTTTAGCTCTTTCTCATTGATCTTCAATTTGAAGCAGTAGATACAGAACCCCAATAAATCACATTTGTTTCGGCTCTTGAATGAAGTGGATTAGAGGATGTGTCAAACCACTACACTAAGACTAAGGTACTCTGAAAGCGTTAATACTATTTATATATTATCATTCACAAGATGCTTAGAATAAAGGATTAATAGTACCAATTCCCCAGTGTATAAATAATACTTAATTTAAAGACTTTTAACAGTGTGATAACATTACGTGAAAGAATGTGTAAAGTCTTATTATTATTATCAACAAAGTATCTCTCTATTGTTGTTCCATAAATATACTAATATATTGCATACCACAAAATACCTGTGGTTTCATGTCTATGTGTTACAGTTTAGTTTCGTTGATGCACGACTTCTAGATGTTGTGTATTCGAAAGTTTGCTGTGCTTTACGATAGTCTCGATGTGTCTCATTTTCATTTCTAACGAGTACGGCACGTGTTTTTCACGTGGTGTTGGGGCTTGAATCAAGAACAATACACTCAACATTCTCGAGAAGGAAAGGCAAGCGATCTCCATCTGTCCCTCGGTGTCACAACGTATTCATAGGGAAACCGTTTACCAGAAGCCATTCCGCTTCGGGCATTACCTATTTCATACAGTTTCAAAAAATAGCGCCCGTCTAAATAGCGGACAACGATATATACTGATACAATAGGCATCGAAACATTCGAGACAGTTATCCCCCAGCTGAACTCGCTGTTACATACTAGCGCAGCACAATCTCGACCTGGACAACTAATCTCAAAATTGAACTAACTTTGTTATGACTACCGAACAGAGCACTGACGTCTCCCCCCTGCTCGAATTCGAGGAACAATTGAGCGTCATGTTGGAATGCAACAGAGAAGGTCGTGCTACAAACTTCTTCGCTTGGAAAGAAGATGTCGAGATGTTATTAGAGAAAAGTACCCTATCCAACACAGGCCAGGAGAAGGCTATCATGATGTCCCTTGCGCACAAACCACAAGAACAGTTGGAGACCTACCTGCTCAGTTTTCGTGAGGCCAACCCAGACACAGAATTATCTGCCAAGGACATTATCGATATCATTCAGAAAATGTTCTTTAACGATGTAATGAGGGCTGAGGCCATCCAGGAACTCTTCGACTCCTCAGTCGATCTGGACGGGCTGGACACGTACAACTGGGCCTACAGTCGTGGTCGTCACTTAGTCGATTCTATGACTAAAGAGGAAATCCTGGTTCATATCTATGCCAGAGGCCTCCCGGACTCGATCCGCCACCAGGTCCTCCTTGATGCGCCTGATGATGTGGCTGATGCTACTAGAGCTGCCGTCCGTAAACGTGCAGAATGGCGTTGTTTGAACCCTAAACCTGTCTCTTCACGTCAGCGCAAAAAGACTAATCGCGTGTCTAAGTCTCACTCTCACAAGGTCAAGGTCAAGGTCACCTGCGAATTCTGTGGCAGAGTTGGTCACAATGAGAAAGTGTGCAGATACAGGTTGAAAGCTAATCGAGACGGTCCACCACCATCCTTCTTTAAAAAGGTAAAGGACCAGAAACCTAAGGGCCAAAAATCTAAGAATACCTCTCCGAACGCGCTATCAACATAACTGTATACTTCTCGAGAGAAGAGACCATTCTTATCAACAAAACCGCAAAATTAAGAAATTATTATTATCCGTCGTCGATGAACTTCTGTTATAAATACTATTAGGCCTTGGCATACGCGGCAAACAAACCATAATCCTATTACTTACCGGGGACTCGACAAAATTCATGAAAGAACAGACAGCAAGCACCCTCCACCTCAGATATCAGAAATGGATCAACAACAGGAGGGTCTGTGGGTTTTATATATCTCCAGGAGTATCCCCCACTTTGTTACAGGTTGTTTCCCTTGCCACGATTCCTGTTGCGAGGAATTTTTTCTATATTCTAGCTGCCTAGCTATCCTGACCGATCATACCGGGACTATCATTTCCTCGTGTAAACCCTGGTCTATTACGGGCGTTGTAACGAATCAGATGTTTTGACCCAATATCCTTACATTTGTCAACCCCCATCGGGATCTCAAAATGCTGAAATACCCAGGCAACAAACCCTTCCTTCTAAGGCCGTCAGATTCGGACCAACCTGTTTCCGAAATATTACCGAACAAAATCTTGGAGCAATATGCCGACATCGTCGTTGACGAACTTCGAAAGTTAGAAGGTGGTGCGATATCATTCATACCTCGCATTCAGCACCACATGACACTAAAATCCAACCTGGAACTGGTGGCTAAGTGGGCTTACACGTTCTCTTTATCGAAAAGAAGGATGACTCCAAGCATCTATGTGTGAACTACCAATCACTCAACGATAGCACTGTAATATCCAAATTCCGCTTGCCCCTTATCGAGAATGTCCTTGGCTCTCTGCACGGAACTATCGTCTTCTCCAAGGTAGACCTCATCTCCGGTTATCATCAAGTATCGATTAACTCTATTGACCGATACTAGAGTGAATTCATTATCAGCCACGGTCAATACAGCCAGAATGTCATGTCATTAGGACTGACATTCCACACAAGAGTCGATCTCCGCGAAGAAATTCACAAGATCTGCGAACCCTACAGGGACGATACTCTCATCTAATCAAAGAATGAAGAGGTTTAGCTCAAGGTGATCATCCATTGAGGGATATCGCTCCATCGTCCCATACCTTCGCCAATGTGTATCCCTTATAGATCCTCGTGGGATCTGTCGTTGGGGCTTTGCTCGTAGACGGTCATTCCATCATGGTAGTTTGTCTTAAGATAGTTTCGAGGTACCGTGTAGCGTTGAGATAAGAATCATGTGGCATGTTCCCTTAACAGTTAATGTGATAAATTTTCAACAATACAGATACTTGCCCAGAATTCGAGTTTTATAGTTTTGAAATTTGTTATTTTATCTATGATAACAAAAACTGGGTCTGTAATCAAACGTTCTGTCATAATTAATCAGACCTCGAATCTAGTGTATTATATATCCATATCCTTACAAATCTAGACAATCGAAATATAAAAGGAGATATATCCTATCCTTTGGATCGATCGTTTATCGTCAATGGGACAACATGGTATGCATATTTTGCTTCTATTCTTTAAGAGGTTTGTGTATCATGAGTTGTTACGAATCTACAGAAGCCCTGTAGTTCGGTGGATGAGATATTTTATAGAGAGTTAGTACGATTGCGAAAGGGAATGCGTCACCCTGATTTTAGAGAAGGGGGTGCCTATAATTCTTCATCTATTTGAAAAAATGATCAAGTACTACTGTAACACCTTTTAATGAGTCTGTTTCTACAATAAATAAAACACACCCTTACTGTTTGGTCTGACTAAACCCAATAAATTATCTCTACTCATAATCCAAGATTGATCTTGTCGCTACTTGATTCAACCTTTTGATGATCAAGTGGGTTTGGAGCACTTTCATACACAGAGACAATTGGAACAGTATTGTCACGTTCAATCTTCCCTATGTAATCCCCTCTGATTTCCAGGTAATAGAGTTTGCAGAGGTTATCCTCATCACTTGTCCAATTATCCTTGAAAAATAGAGTAAATGAATGACAGTCATTGAATTTTCCCTTAGTCATGTGGTACTCAATCATGCTATCTTCATTAAGATCGATCTTCTCTGTTGTAGTTGGATCAATCCCGATATCCTTTGGGTACTCGACTGACATGTCGGGCTTTATTTTCTTGGATGCTAGGTTGTCGAAATCTAGATTAACTGAACGCTTCCAATTTTTGTATATCTCGATGGTCTTGGGGGCATCGAACTCCTCGGAGAGCTCGGGTTTATTGCATCTCAGAATAATCGATTTAATCCTACAAGACCCTGTGAATTGGATCTGGATGGCCATCTGGCAATCGATGTCCGATTTCAATGACCTTTGAATGTCAAATTTCTGATCGGTTGGCTTGATGAATGCAGCATATTTCTGGTCAGTATTTAATAGCGACTCTCCTTCTAGAGCAACGGCATTAAGCAGTTTCGACTTTGTAGTATCGATGTACTGGTAGAGAGACTGTTGTGCGTTCGTCGCAAGTGGTGCCTCATCGTCATGATCATGACCGTGACCGTGACCGTGACCACCGTGGTCGTGCCCATGGCTAAAATGTTCGTTCTCGCAGTTGTGTGACATGTATAATCGATATGAGAGTAGCAATATTCACGCGAATATAGTATAGTATCGGTCTTATCTTTGCAATATTCTGTCTTCGCAAGTCTTGTTCTTAGGCCATGCAGTCTTTCTATTATTCTGTACACAGTATTATGTGGGCGAGGGTCCATCGCATTTTTTTTGGCCGTGCACACTAGGAATGGCCAGCTTACCCCTTTGACGGTGGCCAGGGACTACAGGTGGGGAAGTAGGTTGCGTTAAGAGCATTAGATTTCGTTATTGTCGTATTTCAACATTCGCACAATAGCACTCTACCGACAAGTGAGACCTAGCATACAAAGACATGAGTTTGTTTGAGTGGGTCTTTGGGAAGAGCCTGACACCGCAGGAGCGGCTCAAGAAGAACCAGCGTGCACTGGACAGAACTCAGAGGGAGCTGGAACGTGAGAAGAGGAAGCTCGAAGCACAGGAGAAGAAGCTAATAACTGAGATCAAGAAGGCGGCGAAGAACAACCAAATAAGTGCTGCGAAAATCAAGGCTAAGGATCTGGTAAGAACCAGAAATTATGTTTCCAAGTTCAACAACATGCAGACACAACTGCAGGCGATCTCCTTGAGAATCCAGGCAGTAAGAAGCAGCGATCAGATGAGCAGCTCTATGCGTGAAGCTACAGTACTACTGGCTGGTATGAACCGTTCGATGAACCTGCCCCAGCTGCAGAAGATTTCGATGGAGTTCGAGAAGCAGAATGAACTGATGGACCAGAGACAGGAGTTCATCGACGAGGCGATCGATGGTGTGATGGAAGACGATGAGTTTAATGAGGACGAAGAGGCGGATGAAATCGTCAACAAGGTCCTAGATGAGATTGGTGTTGACCTCAATGCTGAGCTCGCCACAGCACCAAATGGTGTGCCCAGCTCGCTGGTCGGTGCTGAAGCTGTGGGTGCTCCTGCGAACAAGGTTTCCATGCTTGCTGAGAGCGGTGGAGGACCTTCTGACCCGGACAGTGACCTTCAAGCCCGTCTCGACAGTCTCAAGAGACAGTAAGCGCTCGATAGTGGGTAGTATGCTCACTCCTTTAAGTCATGAACGCTTCTCCCCCGGGGGAAGCGATGTAAAATACCTGAATATGCAAGAGATCAGTGCACAATATTTCCTGTACTGTTGGATTCTATACCTGGGAACACGGTCATCTCTATTTTGCAGTAATACTCCGACGGAATAGTGAAATATTTACGTTCTACTGTGTTGGGTCGTGCTCTATATAAATGCAAATTAATTATATAACCTTCTCTCTGACAAGGTATTCGTAGATGATGTTAGCACACTCCTCGACGCTCTTGAGGTCGGTTCTGAGGTGGACCTCTGGAGCCTCTGGGGCCTCGTAAGGGGCAGAAATACCGGTGAACTCCTTGATGATGCCCTCTCTGGCCTTCTTGTACAGGCCCTTAGGGTCTCTCTGCTCGGCGACCTCAATGGGGACGTCGACGAAAACCTCAATGAACTTCAGGCCGGCTTCCTTGTGCAGCTCTCTGGCCTTGTCTCTGTCAGCTCTGTATGGAGAGATGAAGGAGGTGATTGAGACAGTGCAGGAGTCGGCAAACAGCTTGGAGACCTCGCTGATTCTGCGAATGTTCTCGTTTCTGTCGGCCTCGGAGAAGCCGAGGTCCTTGTTCAGGCCGAATCTGATGTTGTCACCGTCGAGTCTGTAGGCGGCAAGGCCCTTCTGCAGAAGCAGCTGCTCCAGGGCACAAGCGACAGTGCTCTTACCGGAGGCACTGAGACCGGTCAGCCACACGGTGCAGCCGTGCTGCTTTCTCAGCGTCTTGCGCTCCTCGTAGCTGAGGTTTGGGTGCCATGTGATGTTGGTAGCCATGTTGAATATGTCTTGGGCAAAATAAATAAGTGTAATACAGTTGATGTATTGGGCGGTGGAGTATTTAAGGAAAAATTAAATATAAATATTTGCAAGTATTACTCTGCAAAGATTCAAATGTCTACAGTTCGACGATTTATATACTCTACGTTAACTATCCAATTGCATGATCGACGACGCCAGAGAGTCAACAGTTCCACAGTGTGTCTCGTTCCGAGCACCACAGCCCAGATCGCCCAGACTTCCGCCTGAACTGTGTGGCTCCCGTCCTCTTCAAGGCCCAAGGCCCATGGCACCAGCCGCTATCGTGTAGCTGTCGCCCAGCACAATTACTGTGGCAACGTGGGCGGCCCCTGTTTTGCCGCACCGCGACTCCGGGCGCGAGGTCACGTGGGATTGCTAGCTGTCTGGTCACGTGCTGTGGACTGGCTGGCACGTGATCTGTGCGCTAAAGTGCATTAAGCACGTATATTGCCTCTATGTGCTCCATTTGGATGCATTGTGTTGACTTTTGCACTTTTTGGTAGTATATAGGGTGTGTTCTAATTAAACAGTTTAATTTCCCGTTTTGTTTACAATTTACTTTTTTCTTTATTTGGGCCCGTCTTCCCCGGCTCACACGCTGGAGACAATCTGGCTGGCGTTGCGTAGGATCTCGACCATTCTCTTGCACTCCTTCCTTCTCTGGATGGTGATGTCGTTCTCCTTCGTCAGGTCCTCGATGTCCTGATTGCCGTATAGCTTCTCGAGGAGCACCTTCTGGATGTCGGTCTTGGACTTGACGATCAGCTTCAGCATGATGGACTTGGGGATGATGTCGGCGACGGTGCGCTTGACGATGTTGAAGTAACTGTTGATCAGCAGCTTGATGATCTCGGTCTCCATGTTCTCGCGCTCGGTCATCTGGCCAGTGGCCTTCAGCACAGGTGGAGGGGACTCCAGCGCAGCGAGCTTCTTCTTATTCTTGCTGCTGAAGAAGCCACCGAAGAAACCGGACTTCTCCTCTGGGGTGACGCCCGAAGGGGTGGAGCCGCGGCCGCCCTGCTGCTGGTTGGCGAGTGGCTTGCCGGTCTTGGGGTCGACGGCGACCTGTGGGGTTGGGTGCAGCTTCTCCTGGACCATGGCCATCGCCTGGGAGCCCTTCAGCAGGTCTGGATGGGCAGTGTTGATGTAGGTCTGCTCGGCCTCGATGATGTCGACGACGAACTGGTTCGTTGGGACCATGGCCTCCTTAAGGAACTCGATGAACTGGTTGGAGATGGCGTCTCTCAGGGCAGGGTAGCGGGAGTACTTGGTCTGGCTGACGATCTGCTTCAGCATGCGGACGAGCTCGTCGAAGACGAGGTTGATGAGGCGGATGGCTGGGTCCTCGAATCTCTTGATCTGCTGCTTCACCAGCACTTCGAACGCCTCTGTGCCGACAAACAAGGAAGGCGCGGAACCGGAACTGTTGTACATGATGGTTCTGATATCGGAGTCCTTGATCTGGTCGAATGGGTCGAGGGAGTCGACACCGTTCTTGAACACCTCGTGGAAGACGAAAGAGATTCTGGCACCACCGGAGAGCTCCTGACTGGAGATCTCCTTAGCCTCACCGTCAAGGATGCCGTTGTACTCGTTGGCAAAGTCTGTGATCATGCTGAGGACAACGGAGCTGGCGGAGTCCATGGTCTCTGGTCCGAGGTTCATGAGTTCCTGCTGGTACTTCTTCAAAGTGGCCTCGATCTTGGCCTTGATGTCGGGCAGCGTCTGTCTGATGTGGTGCAGCAGGATGGAGTTGAGCTTCTTGGCAAGGTATGGGGTACCACAGTACTGGGCCTTGGAGCTGTAGGAGGAGTGGCTCTCAAAGAACTCCTTCTCGTCCTGGAGGGCGCTTCTGATGGTCTTCTTCTTCTCGATGTCCTTCTGGCCACGGTTGATAACGGGGATGTAGCCGTATCTGAGTGGAATGACGCGGCCGGCGAGAATGTCGATGACATCTGTACCTTGGTCCATCAGGTCGACCTTTGTGAGGACACCGATGGTCCTGGTACCCTCTGGGTCGACCTCTCTTGCGAGCTTGAGACCGTCACTGTTGGCAAGATCGGTGTTGGCGGCGTTAACGGAGAGGATGATAGCGTTCGGTTTGGAGATGTACTTGAGCAGCATGTCCTTGATCTGCTTCTCGATGTCCTGTGGCTGGTCACCGACAGGGACCTTGGTTAGGCCCGGCAGATCGACCAGGGTCAGGGTGAGCACGTGAGGCGAGTAGATACGGAGGTTGATGGGCACTGGGGAGATACCGCTGTTGGCGCCGGTGACCTTGTCGGTCTCGCGGACGATCTCCTGTCTGATCTCGTCGAAGTTGAAGAACTTCTTGCCGGGGAGGTGCAGGAACTCACCCCACTCCTCCGCGTTGTCCTCCTGCTGGCCAGGGGATCCCTCCTTGTGGTCCTTCTGGGCCGCTGTGGCATCCTTCTTGTCGCCCATGTCAAGGTCCAACAGCTGGTCCGCGGTAGAACTGACAGAATCGCTGCCAGCCGCGCCCTTGGCGCCGGCGCTAGCCGCGCTGCCCGCGGCCTTCTTGCCGCGTCTGTTGATCAGCTGCAACACCAGGGGTCTTCTGGTGACGATACCCGTACCTCTAGGCAGGAAGTCGCGGCCCACAATGTTCTCTAGCACAGAGGATTTACCGGAGGACTGCGAGCCAACCACGGTGATCTGGGGCAGATCGATGGGCGACTGCGAGCCGCCGCCGAGCGGCGCTAGCGCGTCCTGCAGCTTGTTGATCGTAGAGATAAGGTGCTCGTCCATTGCGCAGAAATTGTAATCGATTATAGTGCGTACAGCGCTCCCCAGAACCCAAACCAGTCCCCAATCCCGCCCCTGGTCCTCCAGGGTGGCAATTCTTATATACAGAAACGCCTCTATCGCGGCGGCGGGGCGCATTCGCGCGATTGTCACTGCGTACGAGCAGGGGAGGGGAGGGTCGTCGTGAATATATCAGGGAGACGTGCAATGCACATGCAAAGCACATATGGAATAGTTGTAATTTACTTATAACATGCTTATAGAACAGCTGTAACGCAGTAGCAGAGTTCTGCAGCTTCACTACATCCACCCACCCGCACACCACAGCGCGACGCACGTCGCGCACTACAAAAGCGGCGTCTACAAGAGGGAGATGCTGTGGATGGGAGTCTGGTGGCGTTTGGGGGTTGAAGGGGCCACAGAGCAGTGTTGCAGTGTTGATTTAGTGCTGAGAGCTGCGTAGTTGATTGCGTGCTCCCCTGTTTGCTTTCTCCCGTTTTTTCTGATTCGTTGCGCCGCTTCAACCTGCAATTGCCCATCGAGAAACTACACACCACTATGAACTACCAGAAAGTATACGGTATTACGGGTCCTGTGTCCGTGGCAGGCCCTACAGCGCCCGAAAACAAGCTGAACGATGCGCTGGTCCAAGAGCTCAAGAAAGAGGGCTCGTTTGAGACGGAAGCGGAGACCGCGAAGCGTGTAGAGATCCTCAAGACCCTGCAGGGCCTCGCGGAGGCGTTCGTCTTCCAGGTGTCCAAGAAGAAGAACATGTCTGACGGCATGGCACGCGACGCCGGTGGCAAGATCTTCACATTCGGTTCCTACCGTCTCGGTGTGCACGGCCCCGGCAGTGATATCGACACGCTCGTTGTTGCGCCCAAGCACGTCATGCGCGAGGACTTCTTCACGGTGTTCGACGCGCTGCTCAGGGAGCGCCCCGAGCTAGACGAGATCGCGGCCGTTCCCGATGCGTTCGTGCCCATCATCAAGATCAAGTTCAGCGGTATCTCCATCGATCTCATCTTCGCGAGACTCGACCTCGCCCAGGTCCCTGCGACGCTCACCCTCAGCGACAAAAACATGCTCAGAAACCTTGATGAGAAGGAACTGAGAGCACTCAACGGTACCAGAGTCACAGACGAGATCCTGGAGCTCGTCCCAAAGACAAGTGTCTTCAGAATCGCACTCAGAGCAGTAAAGATATGGGCCAACAGGCGCGGCATATACGGTAACGTCTTCGGGTTCCCCGGCGGTGTCGCGTGGGCAATGCTCGTCGCCAGAATATGCCAGCTGTACCCCAACGCCTGCTCCGCAGTGATCCTCAACAGATTCTTCAAGATTTACTCCGAGTGGAAGTGGCCACAGCCCGTGGTCCTCAAGCAGATCGAGGACGGCCCGCTGCAGGTGCGCGTGTGGAACCCCAAGATCTACGCGCAGGACAGATCCCACCGCATGCCAGTCATCACCCCGGCCTACCCATCCATGTGCGCCACGCACAACATCTCAGACTCCACCAAGAAGGTCATCCTAGGAGAGTTCGAGAGGGGTATCCAGGTCACCAACGACATCTTCTCAAACAAGAAGACGTGGGCAGACCTGTTCTCAAAGCACGACTTCTTCTACAGGTACAAGTACTACCTTGCAGTGTCCATCACGACCAAGGGAAGCGATGAACAACACCTCAAGTGGACCGGTCTCGTCGAGAGTAAGCTGAGACTTCTGGTGCTGAAACTAGAGGTCCTGCCAGGGATCAACATCGCCCATCCATTCCCAGACCTCTTTGGAGCTACGTATGCTTACGATAATGACGAGGACGCACAGACGATAATTGACAACTATGGCTCTCACAAGACAGAGGCAAAACTCGCCAGCTTCACAAAGGTGACCGAAGAAAACAAGGACGACGAAAGCATAAAGGAAAGCAAGAAGGTCTACATGACTTCAATGTACATCGGACTGGATGTTAACGTGGAAAGCAAAAAGGAAAAGGTCGACATACACGTGCCTTGCGCAGAGTACTTCAACCTGTGCCGAAACTTCAGTGAGGAATATCAGAATAACGATGTCTTTTCCCTGGCTATTAGCTACGTCAAGTTGCATGACCTTCCAGATCAGGTATACGCGGAAGGTGAACAGAGACCGATCAAGAAGAAGAAGAACAAGAGATCCAAGGATGACACTTCTGACGAGTCGTCAAAGAGGGCCAAATCGGACGTTTCTTCGTTACAGCCAACAAGCTCGGTGACGACGGCGGTCCCAAGTGCTGTTTAATATGTTATGTGTTGCATGTGTGTTTTTTCCTTACGATTTTTTTTATTTCTTTATTTTTTTAAGTAGTCTGCGTGTATATACGTTGAAATGCAAATCAAACAGCCTCCTTTGAAGTCGACTTATCTGATATTATAATGAGAGCTGATGTAGACTTGTCTTTCCGATAGAAGTCTCGTTATATGTTTACATCATACTCTCAACCACCCTCTTCTTCCATCCGTAATGTATGATAGAATTTGACAGCGTGAGGTCCGTGGAGCGGTCTTTCGGAATTATGGGATTTCTATTCGTAAACTCGATGGATCCATGGTTTCTCTCAAACTCGGATATTTGTTCACTCCAGGTCTGAAGGTATGCCGGAACTGATGTTCCCCCATATGTTGATGTTACTTTTGACAGACATAGGAAAACAGGCCAGTCCTTGATTGCAAGGGTATCCACATAGTGTGTTATTTTGTCCGTAAACTTCGGTATGTCTATAGTTAGGTGTAGAACTTCAGTGTGATTGGATTTGGGGGTGATGCCGATATTACTACTCGTATATCTCTGGTAGAGTCGCTCATAATCCTGTGTATTATAGGCCAACCTCAATCTCGATTGGCATATCATATAACATAATGCACTCCAACTTGAACAGTCGTTGGGATGAGAAAGCGAAAACTCGAGGGTCATTTCATAGAGTTGTTCCTTATGCTTCGTATCATACATGTTGTCAAAAATCCAGCGTGATGTTGTCCAGCAATAATAATTAGATGGATGGAGACATGCTGAGGTGCGTATCGTGGAAATAAGTTGAATCATAAGCTTCTCTTTATCCAAGTTTTTGAAGTTTCGACACAGGATGAATAGTTTTCTATACCAGATCCAGAGCGATGACGATTTGTTTACGGAATTTCTTGTACAGGTTAGCAGCCTTTCAATTACAAGCAATTCCATTTTCATGAGTTGGGCAGGGTCCTTTTTCTGTAAGAGAAGTCTTAAGACACACTCCTCATGTATATTTATTATCATCTTATTCTCCGACGTGGTCAAAAGATATCCGATTGTCATCAAATAGTCATCCCAGGTTAACTGATCTCGTTTGTCCACATTTAGTATATACCTCTCAAAGAGAGCATGCGCCTCTTTAAACACTTTAAAGTATGTCTTCCGAAAGACCACCAGCTCGGCTGATTTCTTAGCGTCATTGACATCACAGAAGAAATCGATGTCCTCGAACCCTTCTTGGTCGGGTGAGAACTCTAGCTTAAAATTGGCTAAATCGGGATGGGAAGTTAGGTGTTCATATAACGTAGCACAGATAGTTGTCATTGCTATATGATTAAGTACACCATTGTTTGCTAAGAGAAGTGAATCTCTCTCGTGAAGAAGAGTCCCCTCCTTTTAGGCTGTTCATGAATGAAACTGCGATGGTCAAATTTCAATCACACCTTAGAGGTCGCCGCGCCAAGTTCTTCACCGTTGCTCTGTGCGGCAAAAAATATTAAAGATTGTGTCACACTCTACGCGCCCAGCAAAGGAGGACAATATATAATAGAATTACCAAAAAAATCTATAAAGAACAGCATTTATTTTACTAGACAGTTAAGTTATACTAAACATTCTCATGTTTATCGTGTATTTGAATTTTTTTGCAAAATGGACGTCTCTGTGGATTCCTTGTTTTTTACCTGCTCCTCAGAGTCAATGGCCTTGAAGGTATCTTTTAAGACGTCATCTATATCATCAACTACCGAGTGGGTCCTTGTGGTAATTATTACAGTGCCTATTGTAAGTATTGTTATAAGAATAACCCAAGGTAATAGAGCAGAATGATTAATTGAAGTTCCAGCAGACGAAACATTAATTGTATGTTCATTGACTGACAATGAACTGGAAGAGTTGAAAAGGGACCTTGATGTTGAATCCAAGGAAAAAGATTCTTCTTCATTCCTCTTTCTAATCGAATTTTGTTTTGAAGCATCAGGTTTCGCAGTTATGGTTGATATATCCCCAGTTGGCTCGGGGTAAGCTGTTATCGGATTGTCTTTTCTACTTTGGACGACAGCTTTAGATATATCAATATCTCCAGACGCACTAAACACATTAAACCGCATTCCATTTAAACCACCTGGAATTGTCGGAATTCCAATAGAAGTGACTGTTGAAGTGACTGTAGCAGTGCTCACGCTAACAGAAGTTGAGACTATTGTCGAAGTTTCAGTTGATACAAATGTCGTTGTTAACAATAAAGTGACAGTAGTTGTTCTGGGAATCCAGAACTTTTTTGTCACAGTAGTTGTGGCAGTGCTGGTCATAATCTTCATTTCATACTCTGTGGAAGTGAATGTTGTAAATTTCTTGTGGAATTTGAATTTATAACGTGTCTTTGTTTCAGTTTCGGTTTCTGTCTCTGTTTCTGTCTCTGTTTCGGTTTCAGTTTCAGTTTCTCCTTCATAATCGGTTACAGTTTTCTTCGCAACCCTAATGATCCTCGTCACAGGCTCTAATTCTGTCTCCGTCACTGTATCAACATCGTGTCTATACTTAATCTGAGTGGCACCTTGATAAAGAGACTCGGTTACAGTATCTGTCAAGTATTTTGTTTTTACATGATGTCTCTTTCTTGTTATTGTATCGTAGTCTGTTAAAGTAATGTATGCCACAATAGTTTGTACATGGTGAATAACTTTTGTTGAGGTCGTTGTTCCCATTTTTGTTACTGTTCTTGGTGGAGGTCTATGGTGACCATGAGGACATTTCCTCCGATATTCAGTTTCAGTCTCTGTCTCAGTTTCAGTTTCGGTCTCGGTTTCAGTTTCGGTTTCGCTCTCAGTTGTCGTCACGTACACCATGCTAGGAACGGTTTTCGTGGAAGTTTCAACATCTTCTTCTGTTATGTAACGAGTTTTTACCTTAGTCCTGTATTTAGTTCTAACATCATGCTCTGTTTCTCTATCAGTATGGTCTACTGTCTCGGTTTCGGTTGTTGTGATGTACCTAGTCTTAAACTCAAATTCTGTCTCGGTTTCGGTTTCGGTGCTGGTCTCAGTTAGAAAGATGACGCCCTTTGGATTTGGACAATCTAAGGAATCTGTATTATGAGGAAATTTCCTTGGATCATGGATGCGGCTCCCAGTATGTCCAGACTGTATACCTTTCCTGCCAGGCCAACTAGTAATCTGTGTCGTTTTTTTAGCTGTTTTAGTTGGTTTCCCATCCCAGTGGGAGGTGAAAATATTCGATGGGATTTCCTGAGATTTCTTTGATCTATTTAGCTGTGGAAATTTTCTTTTCTTTTCTCTGGCTCTCTTCTTCTTCCATGGTGGTGTGAGTTGAAAGTTGACTGTTGGAGATTCTGTATTGTTTTTGTAAGCAATGAGCAACAAAGGGTTAACACCTGTAGACTTTTCATTCATCGTTGTATTTGGCAGTAGCGCACAAGGTTTATTCTTGTCCTGGTATTCGGAACTCTCACAAGGACTGCTAACCTGGTTTTGACCCATATTCTCTTCACTCCTCTTAGGGAGATTACTTTCTTTTGTAGATATCTCACCTTCATCGAAGTCATGTCTTGGCACTACTACGTTGCTATGAGATGCGCGATACTTATTGTCAAAGTCAAAAGAGTACTCATCTGTTGTTGGCTTTGTCTTTTCGATATCAGTGGATCTCGTTGTGAATGTTTCTCTTTGGATGACTTCAGTATCAATATGGGCATATGCACCTTTAAAAGAGATGAGATGCAGATATTGAAGTAGACCCAAATATAATATGAAACGGCGGTTCATTGCACATATATCTGTTCCGTTTAGTATATTGCTATGGTTCAATAAAAGTTGAATATTCCAAGTAAATACGTCTTTGGTAAATATTCTCTTTGTTATTGTAGCCACATCTTTGATATTTGCCGCCCATGCTTCATGAGATTTAATTTTTTGTGACACCTGAATAGCCGCCAAAGAAATGAAAGTGCCAAGGGTAGAAAACCTTAGGACGCCTTACATGCTTCTAGTATGAAACAACGTTTAACATGTTCATTATTTACATGGTATTGAATATACAAGGAGAAATGCTAATATGTACAGTCATTAAGGCCCCTTATTTCCGGCTGCTGTGGAACTACGTTAGTTTCAAACGCGTCAAGCAGCTGGATTTTGAATATATACTACGCATTTTTCTGAAAGATGGAGACTTTCGTCTAGTAGAATTTTGCGCTCATGTCTCCTTTGCACTCTCGATGGCGTTCTTGGTAATTGTGCTTTCAATTGTGTCCACCTCCTTCACTATTCTTCTGAACTTGCTTCTCACGGCCTTAGCGGGGATATCCTCGACAACCCTGATATTTGGGGCGTTGAATGACTCAGGGGTTAGGTGGATAGCATTTGGCTCTGATTCCTTGTAACGGCTAGCCTTTCCTGATACGAATTCTCTGAGGTAATATTTGTGGAAAGATATTGGTGACAAAAGAACGGTAAACTGGTAGTCAGACAGCAGGTATCCAGATTTGGCTTGCAGCTCCTTGGCGAACTTAAACTTCTGAGTGATGTCTTTGAAGGTCTCGTTGAGAGACTCGTCTGTGACGCTGGCAACATTCGTACCGAATGTCTCATTGTACGCCTGGAGTAGAATGGTGTTGAGCTCCTCCTCCGTGGCCACCTTGTTCGAGCTCATCCACTTGTTGTATGGAACAGTGTCGAGAGGAATGACATTTTTCGTCTTGTCGAACTTACCAATGAAGTTCTCTGGGATCAGCTCCAACGTGGTCACATTTTCGTTGTTCTTGGAGAGGTCCTTACCGGCCTCGATATCGCTTATAACATCCTTGGTGCTCTTGACAGGTGCCTTATTTTTCCTGTTTCTCAACCACGAGAACATGTCGTTAGAAACCGCAGTAGTGTGTATGTACCTTCCTGGGCTTAGCTGGCTTTGTCTGCTAGCCAGCTGGGACACACGAAGTCCCGACTTCATGATGATACGTGAGCTGGACATACTTCCCTAAAAATGCAACGGCTGCTTCAGGTGGACTCTTGCTGCTAAAAACAGATAGCGAGCTGTGCCAACAGTTGACGGAATAAAAGTTCAACTACCTAGGTTTATAGCACCTGTCGATAGCACTAGGGCTGCAGTGCAGTTCAAACTGCAATAGTGCTAACCCTCCAGTGTGTTCCCCAGCACCTGGACGGGCCCCACGCTACGCTGTTTTTCCCTTGGGACGGGGCGGCCTCCGCGGCGTTACCCGCACGGGTCGTCTGCCGCTTCCGTGACGCCCGGATGCCGTCCTGCACTCAGTGGCAGAGCGCAAGGAGCCGTCAAGAGGACAAGGTGCGGCGCAAGGCTATCCTGCTTATCACTGAACATTGTGAACACGGTTGTATTTACGTCAGGGCTTTTAATCTTCATCAGCTATTTTGATCGGCAACAGCGCTTCAACATAATTTTGCTTTATCCAGATTTCTATTCTTTGGCCAATATATATCGCATAAAATGGGAGCCGTCTTAAGTTGCTGCCAAGGAAGAAACTCCGCCGAAGAGGAGTCCCTGCTGAGATCGCAGCAGGCCGGGTATGGTGCAAATGGCGTACATGATAACGATAATGCCGAGTATATCGAACAGCAGAAGCAGCAGGAGGCCGAGCGGATCGCCCAACTCCGGGAGAACGAGCTGCGAAATATCGTCAACAATACCAACGACAAACTGATCGACATCTCAATGATAAGCAACAGTGGGATAGTCGTGAATGGGGATGACCAGAACAGCGACCGCAGAGGTGATCTATACGACAGACTGGACGCAGACAACGGCGATGATAATCATTTGATGCCAAAGACGTCAAACCTGGCCGCGATAATGAGTAACAGCGCCAGCATACACTACCCCGCACAACAGAACGACGACAATATTGACGACGACCGCATAAATAGCCAGTCTCACGACCACACCGCGGCAAAGGAGGAGGCCGTCTTCACACCGCTAGACACCAAGACTCAGCTGTCGGAACAAACAAGGGAGGCGCTAAGGACACTACTGCAGCAGACCGAGGAATCCCTGAAATCCCAGCTGACGATCGAAGCACCCAAGGACCTTGTCATTGACTTCTAACAGAATATGGGTTGCCCAGGGGTCCATCAGCGTGACATATAGTTGTATAACCACGTAACATGATTCATATTCTAATGCATATAAAATATCATTACGCACGGCACTTTTTATGCCTTCGCGTCCGCTTCGCTTGTTTGTTTTTCTGGGTCCCGTCAACCACAGGCCTACCGCCTAGCCAAGGACCGCCTGGAGGAATCACACAGCTACCTAGTAAGTAACGGCAGCCGCCTAAAGTAAAAAGGGCTGGGCAATTCAAGGAAGTAGTGTAAAGATTTGTTGGGAGTATCTATTCTTGAGATTGTTCAAGTGACACAATTGCAAAAGCGTATAGCGTTCACTCCCCTCTGCAAGCGCCACAACCCGTTAACAAATGCCACCAAAGAAGAAGGTCAAGGTCGATGACGAGCCGGAGAATGAAGGGCCCAAATATGTCGCTGGAAAGATGCCCAAAAGCGGCGATATCCCACCTGTTGAGTACTCGGATCCTCTGAGGCCCAACTCTGAGCTGTTCAGGGAGGAATGGTCCATTCCTAGGTTTAATGCATTCGTAACATACACGCTGGACGAGCTACGGGATACGTATCCCAGTATTTTCAAGGACTTCATAAAGCTCCCCAGTAGAAAATTCCACCCTCAGTATTACTACAAGATCGACCAGCCAATTTCTATTAACGAAATTAAGAACAGGGACTATGAGTACGCTGATGGTACCAAAGACTTCCTCCTAGATGTGGAGCTTCTGGCCAAGAATTGTGCCGCGTACAACGATGAAGACAGTCTCATTGTTAAGAACTCTTACCAAATGGTTAACTACATTAAGAGCGAGGCATTGAAGGCCAAGAACGTCAAAAGAAACTACATGCTAACCGAGGATATTAAGCCTCGCGTAGAGGAGCTGCTAACGGTTCTGATTGACGCTACCGCAAAAACTATTAGCACTAGTGTTCCTTCTCTTACCGCCACATTGCAGGATACAAGTGACGATGTGTTTAAACTGAGCGAACCGTTTATGGACATGGTTGATAAGGAAGCTTTGCCCGAGTATTACGAAGTCATCAATAAGCCAATTGCCCT
The DNA here is from genome assembly GCA_037102785.1 of Maudiozyma humilis. Classification (NCBI taxonomy): domain Eukaryota; kingdom Fungi; phylum Ascomycota; class Saccharomycetes; order Saccharomycetales; family Saccharomycetaceae; genus Maudiozyma; species Maudiozyma humilis. The sequence continues at coordinate 454,230 of BTGD01000001.1, read as the reverse complement.
AGGCGTTATTCAAAAGAATCTAGATAAAAGCTACTACGCCAAGGTCTATGACTTCATAACAGATGTTCACACAGTTTTTGACAACGCGTTTGTCTTCAACAGCCCGGATTCCTTGATTTACCAGTCGGCCCTTGCATTGTTGGAGTACTTTGATTTTGCTACCGAGGACATCTTCTTCAAGGGTCTGAAGGACTTGAGCGAACGTGGTGAGATTACTTTGGAATTCGATAAGTTTGATACTGAGAAGTATCTGGGACACGGAGCTAGTGTTGAACAGCCTTTGGCTGCGGAAGAATCGGACGACGACCTCGACGATTTCAACCATGTCGAAGGTCTAGGAAACGGTTACACCAGAAAGCTTCTCACAGAAGATTACCTATTGGGTCCAAAGGATGCAAATGACTCAGCTTCTCAAAATGGCGACACTGCTACTTCGTTGGCCCAGGAGAAAATTAATAAACAGGTTGATGTTCCTAAGTTCAACATTATCAAATCGCTGAAGACGGAAGATGTGTCTGCCCAGTTCAAGATGGAGAAAAAGAAATACAACCACATAGAAGAGGTGTCCATTTTCACTTCAAAGGGACTCTATACGCAAGGAATAAATCCTATGCAAGGTTCTGCACCATCTTGCGCTCAGAATTGGCTGCAGTTTGATTTCATTGGAAACGAATTGAATCAGAACGAGAACATATTTTCTCTGGCATTGGATCCTGTCCAGACATTCCTCACTGTCGTGGCGAAAGTGACTAAATCAAACCTGAAGGTGGTCCTGCAGCTGAACAAGGATGTTGTAAGACCCAGGAAGGATAAGAAGAGACAGCATAGCACAATTGAAAATCCACTAAACGGAGACGAAAATGCACAGGAAGATACTAGCAACTCCGAGCCAACGTCAGAAAAGTTTGATGTACGTCTTTCTGAAGGTCTAAATATGTTGGAGGTTAGATGCGAGACCGTTGCCGAAATGAACGCTAATGGGGAGACAACAGTGCCTCCAGTGGTGGAATCTATGAAGTTTTGGATAAATGTTGCTCCATAAGGCGGGTACGGGTTTAGCAACTAGGAAGTCCAGTAATGGGATGGCATAATACATAGGAATATATGTACTCGCGTGTAATTTTTTAAAAATAAAATTAAAGGAAATTAGTCAAAAAAAAACCCTCGAGGGTAATACAGAAGGGGCGGGACAATAGAAAAATAAAAAGAAAGATTGAAGCTCGGCGGCTAAGCCAAGCTGCGTGCCCTCGGAAGCAAAAATGATCGACCTCGGTGAGGATTGAACTCACGATCTTGCGATTAACAGTCGCACGCCTTAACCAGCTTGGCCACGAAGTCTATTATTGTATGCGCTGGCCACGAATCTTTGCATATAAGAGGTTCATTGAAATTCGATATTTCAGATTATTTTCCTAGATTGTGGTCAAATTAGAAGGGTCCCGATAATGTGGTTGTCTTCAATATAACATTAATGCTTGTCGGAATTTTGTTGTATATTTATTTTGTAGTTAACTTTGGTCTGCGCCCATTAGCAAAAGTACGCAAGACGCAACAGAACGAGCAGCCAAAATAGATGAAGTCAACTCTGCCTAGAGAGAAGAACTACCGTTATTAAGGCAGCCGATTCATAGGTAAATACTTTAATCTCCTAATGAAAATAACAAGATATTCACATGACCGTTTCAAGAATGAGGCCGCGAAGAGACAAACATTTCCTCTAACATGAAATATTGTGCTTGTAATCTATTGTTTTACTGTCCTTATTTTTGTCCATACATGTCAGACTGTAGGCTCGTATCTAGTAATTCTCAAACAGTGCCGCAATTGAGAAATAGCGAATAAACACAAGGTCACAAATTCCCGTGCAACCTTCACACCGCCTTAGGATAACATAACACCGCCCTCTTCAACCCACCAACCCTTAAACGTAGTACAATAAGCTCCAGCCCCACCACTCGCTCACGCACCCAGCGTGACAGCCCCAGCCTCAGCCGTGCCGCCAGGAGGGACGCCCCGGTCCCAGCGCGCTGTCGCCCGAGCCGGCGAAAACACCCAGCCCGAGAGACGCCCGCACGGGACGGCCGCACGACGGCGCGATGCCCGCGCAGCGAAAAACACCAAAACACGGGGATCCTCGCGCCGTAATGTCCGTCGGGGGCCAGGGAGCCAGGGAGCCAATCACAGGGCGGGACGCGGTCCCCCGCGGGCCCGTCTGCGACGGGAGGGATGGGGGCGCTGCCCGTCTGGCCACTGCTGCCGCGGGGCCCTGCACCAGCGCTTTGCCCAGGCAGGGACGCCCTCTGTGAGGGCTGGTATTTAAGGAGGAAGGCCCCAGTTTGGCTGTGTGGGCGTGTTTTATGGTTGGTTTGCGGCTTTGCTGAGGAAATATCTAGTATACCATTACTTTCCACACAAACACATATACACATAATGACTGCTGTATGTATCGATAATATTGGAGGAGCGATTTGCTCGGAGTGTGAACGATAAGCGCACTCTTCGTGTTTATTGTCTGTTTTCCCTTCGTTTTATTTGCAATTTTGTTCGTCTTTTTTACTAACATACCAGTTGAGCTGAAACTGTGACGTTTCAATGAGTTCAGCCGCATTCTACAGTACACATCTGCCCTACGTTCCAAGGTTCTACCACACTTCGGTAAGCTGAACGTGAAAAACCTGTTCGCATACACTCCAAACCTAATGCTATGGGGTGGTGCCTCATTCGCCGGTATCTTTGTCTTCGTTGAGGGATGGCCACTATTCCAGCAGACCATGTTCAGCAAGATCCCAATTCTAGGCCAGCACTGGATCAAGGAGTCCGACCCAGAGGATCTGCCACAGTAAGCCGACAGATGGAGCCGTGTGCTTCCTCTATTTATTTATTGTTTTTCCCCTACACTGACGCAACCTGCAAGGATTTCCAAGGACCTTCAAATAGAATGTTTCGTCCGTCGTGTTGCGCCGGACCCTACACACCAGGTCTTCTTAATTTCACCCTACTGTCTTCATTTTGGGGAAGGTATTTCCTTTAATCTCCACCACTTCCCATAAACTTACAACGACAGGAAAGAAGGAGAACATGACACGAGGTTATACTGTATATTAAAACATCCTCGCTGTTACACGTTTATCTTTTTGCCTGTTTATTTGTTTGTATATGCCTATATATTCTAAGCAAACTTTACGTATAGTATTGAGCACGTTTGAAGAGCATGCTGCCTTTATGAAGAAGGCATTGTTCGCAGGCAGTTGTTGATAAAGATAAATTCGTCAAATTACATCGTAGAACGGTTTCGTATACATTATAAAAAGAATTAAGTTTCGAGGAAGCGGAAGTGTCGGGAAATTACCCTTGTCCCTTACAACTTGGCCTTCTCCACAAGTCTGATTGCACAGTTGTTCAGCACCACGACATCCCTATCGACGTCAATAGTCTGGAATACAACCAGAGACCCCTCCTTCCAAGCTCTGACCTTCAGTTTGTTACCAGGGAATACCACATTGGTGAAACGGACCTTCAGCTCATCGAACTGACCAAACCTTTCATACAGAGCCTTAGCAGTGATACCCAGTGTGCACAAACCATGTAGGATTGGAGTTGGGAATCTCGCAGATTTAGCAACAGCTGGGTCGATGTGCAGAGGGTTGTAGTCACCAGACAATCTGTATAGAGCAGCTTGGTCCTTCCCTGTAGAAACTGTGGTCTCGAAATCAGGTGTCTTGGTATCTGGTGCTGAGTACGACTGGGTTGCGAAGGGAGCCCTCTTGTTGGAAATGACCTTGTCTGATGGAACCTTGGCACCCCTGATAAAGAAGGTACCCTCGTTGTAGGCAAATAGCTTCTTCGTCTTAACGTCATATGTCTCAAATCCACCCACAATGACAGCAGCCTTGCCGCCCTTGTCGATAACCTGTAGCGGCTTTGCTACAGTCTTCAGCCGACCGTTTGTAGGCAGAGGGTATGAACCCAACTTGAAGTACTGCTCGCCATGTAGTAACATTGTGAAGTTAAAATTGTCAACAAGGTTATCCATGTCTAGCGAAACTATGGATTGCATGTATGGGATAACAGCAAACGTTGGTAGCACCTGGAATTTTGGATCGTTCTCATAGACGTACTTCAACTCCGAACTTGTAGAACCCAAACCAAGGTTGTAGATGATGCAGTCTCTACTGGTGTAGTTGAAGACACTTGAATCGCTGGAGGACCCACTAGAGCTCTGTTGAGAAAGTGTGGCCTTCTGAACCCGCTGCAGAATAGCCATCGATGATTCTTCAGTAGACTTTGGATGAATGGTCTTCCCATTAGAGAAATTGGTGATCTCACTCCAATTGTCTCTAATTAATTCAGGTGTGATGGAGTCTCCGAGTGCAACGTATCCAGCACTTCTCTCCCATCTGGTCTGACCACACCATCCACCTCCAACCTCAAATAGCTGACCAGTAACACCTCTGTCAGCCTTGTTCAAAATTTGAAGTTCGTCAGAGGCCAGTAGCACAACCATTGGTGAAACCTGAGAAGCGTCGAAATGGTTCTTGAGTTCCTTCTCGCCAAAGATTGTCTTTGTCATAGCGGTCTCTGCATGTGGAGCTATGGCATTGACCCTGATCCCCTTCTTCAGACCCTCGACGGCAAGTGTCTTGGAGAACCCCAGAATAGCTGCCTTCGCGGCAGCATAGTTGGCCTGACCGAAGTTACCGTAGATACCCGAGGTAGAAGTGGTGTTGATAATGTAGCCACCCTTCTGCTGTAGGAATACTGGCCAGACGGCCTTTGTCATTGCGAAGGTGGCGATGAGGTGAACTTGCATAACGGCATCCCATTCTTGCTGTGTCATCTTCGCGAAAGATCTGTCCCTTAGAATACCAGCGTTGTTGACCAACACATCCACACGGCCAAACTTCTGGATGGCACCCTCGATGATCTGAGCAGACTCAGTGATGATGTTGTGAGTATCAGCTACTGCTGATCCCTGGCCATACTTGGCATTGATCTCCGTAACCACGGTATCGGGGGCCTTGATGTCGTTGACAACAACTTTGGCACCGTATTGAGCAAACCACAGAGCGTGCGATCTGCCCAGTCCGCCACCAGCACCGGTGATGATCACCACCTTGTTCTTCAGTGAAGTCACCTTGATATTGCCTTGGTCATTCTGCACTGGCAGTTTCTTCGCCTTCTCTGTCAGGTCATTGTAGTCGGCGAGCTGTACCGGGTGTTGGGTGGTATTGAAGTCTTTGTCCTTGTAGTCGGTGATGGCCTTCCACTTGGCGAGGATAGCCTCAGGAGTGAAAGAGGCTGGGTTTGTTGGGTTAAAAATCTGGCCTGATGATCTCTCCCAGCGGATCTGCCCGTAGAATCCGGCGGCTAGCTCGAAAATGGAGTTTGTGACTTTGGTCTGCTCATGGGTGAGGTGCAGAACCAAAGGAACGATCTTCTCGGGGCCCAGCTGCTTTAAAATGTGAGGTGGCAGCACATTCTCAGTCATTCTGGACCTGGCAAGTGGGGCAATGGAGTTCACGAAAATGTTGTACCTGTGTCCCTCCTTTGCCAATGTCTCGGCGAAGCCGACGAGTCCCAACTTGGCGGCAGAGTAGTTTGCCTGGCCGAAATTTCCGAACAAGCCTGCTGGGGAGCACGTGTTGATGATCCTACCAAAGTTCTGCTGGCGCATGTATGGCCATGCTGCCCTAGTGATCTTAAAGGCACCGTTCAAGTGGACGTCGATAACTGACTGGAACTCCTGAGGGGACATCTTGGAGATGGAGACGTCTCTGAGGATACCTGCGTTGTTGATCAGGATATCGACCCTGCCAAAGTTGTCAATTGCGGTCTTGATGATGTTCCCAGCATTATCAGTGACAGAGTCGTAGTTGGCAACGGCAATGCCATTACTCTTCTGGATCTCCTGGACGACTAGGTCAGCTGCACGTGCATCGTGCCCAGCGCCCTTGAGTGACCCACCAAGGTCGTTAACCACCACTTTAGCACCACGTTTGGCATACTCAAGGGCGTACACCTTGCCCAGGCCACCGCCTGCACCAGTAATCACGACAACCCTGTCTTTAAAGGAGTGTGTGTTGTTGCTCATTTGGAATGTAGAAGTTTCGTAGCTTTGCTGTTATCTGTATATTTATCTTTGATACTCTCTGTATATAATACTACAGAATAGAGGAGATAAGACCAAACAATCCCAGAGCATAATATACCCTGTTCTATATATACGGTTTGCCACCCTGGATACCCCTACCCCAACCGCTACCCCAACCTCGGCCGGCCATAGCCGCCCACAGCCGGCCCCGCTGCTTAAGGCCGACGCCGCGCGGCGCGCTGTGCCGCGGCGCGTCTGTGGAATTTCAGCCGCCCCTAAGTCGCGCCGTCTCCAACGGCCGGCCGCGGCGGTGTTTAAGCCCGGCTCAGCCGGTCTGTCGCCTTGCGTTCGGGTACTGGAGGTTGGGGAAAAGGCAGGGACACGGCAGTGGTAGTGGGGTAGGCTTCGGTAGGGCAGCGAACACAAGGAGCTGGGCGGTGGTAGGGGTTTCTTGTATATACAGAATACTAAATAGAAAGAGGCTCCGCTGTTGAGTGAAAACAAAACAGTAGTTCAAAGTGTACCATACGTTTGTCAAGGACTTCAGGTAAGGATGGTTCAGGTAGTGTACGTTATTGAACAGTCGTATCTCTCATGTTACGGTGCTTATGGAAAGTCACTACAGACGAATATTTACGTTTAGTAGGTCGTCATCAAGTTTTAGGTATTTTCACAAAGTAAAAAATATCTTAAGTAGGCCATTCTTCTATACTATTTCACACAACTTCTTAACAAGTGGCATAAAGTTTCTCAAACACACCTCCGTTTATCCAAGTCACAATGACAGGTATTAATGTATATATGTACGTAGAAATTATCTTAAATGCGGAATACATCGACAGGTATTAATACACTATGCATGGAAAAAATGCAAAAAGTGCAGTCCTCAGATTGTTAAATGTCTTGTAAACTCCAATTACACAAGGCCAAACTAGCAGGGCAACCGTCAGTTCTCTCTAATCTCGCACTCCTTCATTCTGCTAATGTACTTCACTCCCTTGAATATCATCTTTGGGTTAACAGATTGGTTAGCCTTAGTCACCTCGATGGAGTTCACCTTAATCCCAGACACCAGCTGCCCCTCGTGCTCGTATCTAATGTCAACACTATGCAAAACCTTATGGTTGTTCGTCTTCTTTGCAGCCTTTGCCTCCGAGCTGTTATGACTGCCATTATCGTCACTGCCAGCCACGTCATCAGTGTTCTCGACACAACCACGCAAGACAGCAATAGTCCCCGTGGGTGTCACACTGTCAAATATCCACTTTCCAGTGCTCCACTCAATACCGCTGGAAAAGCGTCCGTGTGTATTGTTGATAATCTTTATTTTGTACTGGTCTGAGTGCTCGACACTATTAGCGATGCTTCCTCTATCATCAGATGACAGCATATCCTCCACAAACGACAGATCAACCACAAGGTTCTTAATGCTTGGTACCTTAACCGATCCACCGATGTTCACTGATATCTCAAATTCGTCATTATTGATACCGAGGTTGTTCTCAAAGTTAACGCTGATCAGTCCGATGTTGTTGCTAGCTATGCCGTCCAAGCCAACGCTGTAATCCATAAGGTGGAACTTGCCGTCTGGTGGAATGAAGGTCACCTTTGTATTGAGAAGTTTCTTTCCCTCGTTGTCATTGATGTAGTCGTCGCAGTTTACACAGTCGTGGAAGCTGGGTGTGTCGATAGTAGTGCCATTATTGTTAAGATTCAGCTCCACTGTGGGAGTACCATTCAGCAAACTATGACCCTCGATCGAACCATGTATGTATCCGTGAACAATTGTTAGCTGTGAACTGTTCAGACTATTATTAATGTATCCACTCCTTGACAGTCTCTTTTTGGAGCCTTTATGACGATGGTGATGCTTCTGAAGGACTAAGTGCACAGATTCGACAAAGTCGAGGTAGAGTTCTTCCTTGGTGTACATTTCTTTGGTGGCGCTCCTCCATAGCGCCTTGCCAGCATCACGGTCTATACCGACGCGGCCCCGGGAACTATTACCAAACGTGCCAGGTTGAAACCCACCCCTGAGGTCCGAAGCAGTCGTTGTTGAAACTACGTCTGTGATGTTTTTCGCTGTTGAGCTGATAAACTTTGTCAGATCCTTCTGAAGAGGTATCACATCTCTCACTTTGTTGGAGTACATCACGGCGCCCAGGCGAGGCTCTCCATCGTCGATAATGTAGTTGAATATCATGGTCAGACGATCATAGTTGTTGGTCAATTTCTTAATAGTGAGTACCTCTTTGTCAAAATATTCCATAAGTAACTCATCAATACCCTCCATGAACACATATGGATCGATCAGGGCAACATTCTTCACACGGGAGGTATCCTTATTTTCCTCAGAGGTGAGACACCAGTAATCCAGGTTATTTTGCTGGGAATGGTACTTGAAACTCTTCAAGTACTTGCTGATCTGAAATTCGGATAGTGAGTTTATGTCGGTGTCTTGATATATAGACTTCAGCTTTATAATAAAGTTGCTGTAGGTAGGCGCACTCGCACTAGGTAAGTACTGAAAGATCAGGCCATTATTGGAGTCTGTAACGTAGAAAGATAGATACATCGGATGCAATGATAAATATGAACAGGAACCTTCTAGTTACTTTCTTATGGAGGGTTAATATTGCTCTAAACACTCTCTTATACTGTATTTATTTGCAAGGCATCCTCGGCAATGTTCGTCTTCTCGCTGATATCCCACCCAAATTTGACAGCGCCAGCTTGTTTTTCCGCAGCTGTTTCGTTAAGGCGCATGGGCGACCGAACGGGCGGGTTCGTGAGCGGATGGAAAAAAACAAACAACGATTGTCAACGTCCTCAGCACGTAAGACTAAGAAAGTACGGCTATAACAGGGTTTACACTCAGCTTAGACCTTTACTGAGAGATTTTCTTCGCGTCTCTAATAGCAAAGAATACACATATTACATTTGAAAGATACAAGGTGTGCTCTTTGTTAGCGAGCACGCATCTGAGGCATATTTTATGAAGTGGAAACAAGCTTCCTAATTGTAACAATAACATAGCAAAGGGTAATTAACTCAACCATGAACCAGGACGGAGGAAATGATAACCCCAACGAGCAGGGTATGCCAGGGAATAACGCGAATTTTAACGCGTCTCGTACGCCCTCTGCAGGCGGTGATCCTAATAGCACCAGAAATGTGCTGAGTAATATAGGTACGCCATCCTTTAACTTCTCGCAGATACCGCAACACATTCTGCAGTCTCTCTCGTCGAGTCAATTGCGCATGATTCAGCAAAGGCACGAACAACTGCTCATGAGCCGTATGCAACAGCAACGAATGCAGCAGTCCGGCAATGCTGTTCCACCTGGTGCTAAGTTCAATAATAGAAATGCGAGCACAGGAGGGAACATGACAAATCCAAATAATAATAATAATAACAGCAACATGTCACCTGGTACTACACAAGCTAACATGCGCCGGGCTGACAATGCCTCTCAGCCACCTAATGCGCAGCTGGGAAATAATAGCAATAATAACATGAACCAACCGCAAGGCACGCTTAATCTGCCACCTCAAATCGCCCAATTACCTCCAATGGAACAATTGCAAGTCTTAAATACGCTGAAGCAACAGGCCATCCTGAAAAAGAATCCAGCCGCCGTAACAACTATTAACATGGCGTTACAGCAATTACAGCAACACATACAGCAACAATTGCAGCAACAGAGCGGTGGGCCTGATATACCTCAACAGAACATGATGCAGAACTCAGCAAATATGATGAATAACAGTCCAGCGAATGCTAATAGTGGAAACAAGGGCACTGGTAAGACAGCACAGCAGGCGAACAAGAAAAAAGCTAGCCACAAAAAGGCAGCTGGTGCTGCCGGTGCTCAGAACAACCAGACGGTCCCTCCTGCGACCTCGAAACAGGCTGCCAAAAAAAGCACAACAACTGAAACAACGAAAGCAAAGCGGAAGTCTAAAGCTAAGGTCACTAAACCCCAATCTTCCGAATATCCTTCAGCTTCTCTTCCAAACCAGGGTGTACTGGCCGCATCGATTGCGGCATTACCACTCCCAGAGTTGGAATTGCCAAAGTTAGAGTTGCCTAAATTTCAGATAGTGCAGTATAATCTAGAAGAACAGCCCCTGCCTTCTAAAACTTACTGGTCGTCAAACGTTGAGAAACCATCGACAGACACACTGCTATATGAGCAAATTCTCGACAGAGATGAGAAGTACAAGGAAGCGCGTAGAAAGGAAAGTCAAGGGTACGAGCCCTTTAGCATTTACGGTTTCAGTAACAAGGAGTACATCTCAAAGCAGTTTCACAATCTCAAGTACTACCAGGATCTAAAAAGCACAAGAATGGAGAGCATAACCCTAACTTCTAAAAACATGCCTGCTGCCAGCATATGGGGAAGTGGATATGCTGGATACGGAAACGGTAACACGAATACCATGACCAATATCATTCCTGAGCATGTTCCTGAGGGGATGCGCAAGAACTTCATTTTTGATGATGAGGTGGTGTACAAGGATGTCATGTCCGAGAATGAGTACAGCGCAAGAGACCAGCTGGTGCCAATCAGACTGGAGTTTGACCAGGAGAGAGATAAATTCTTCCTGAGAGATACGCTGTTGTGGAATAAGAACGATAAATTAGTGAACATCAATGATTTTGTTAAGGACATGTTGATGGACTATCGTTTTGACGAGGCCAATATCAAGACGTTAACGCACACAATTTCACGCTCTATTAAAGACCAGATCTTAGAATTCCAGCCAAACCCATATGTCGAACTAAACCAATGTCGCACTGGAGGTGACGATCTTCGTATCAAGATCAAGCTTGATATTGTTGTTGGTCAAAACCAGCTTATTGATCAATTTGAATGGGATATCTCCAATACGGAGAACGATGCCGAGGAGTTCGCCGAGAATATGTGCCAGGAGCTTCAACTGCCGGGCGAGTTCATCACCGCAATCTCCCATGCCATCCGAGAGCAGGTCCACATGTACCACAAGTCGCTTGCACTGTTAGGCTACACGTTTGATGGACAGCCTGTGGAGGATGACGACATCCGTAGCAGACTGCTTTCTGTGGTGACCTTGGACGACATTTTCAGACAACAAAGCGAAACCAAGCACTACACACCCAACTTGTTGCAGATATCCGCCGCAGAGTTTGAAAGACTTGACAGAGACAAGGACAGAGACACGAGACGCAAGAGAAGACAGGGCCGGTTTAACAGACGTGGGTATGGACTTATCAATGCTGCGAGCAGCAGCAACGTGGCAGGTGCAGCCATTGGTGGCTCTTCTGCTCTGTCTGGAATGCCTGTTCTGAACAAGGGCGCAGCGGTGGGCGGCAGTCTTCCCGGAACAGGTGCTGCCATTAGCCACAGTGCTAACGGCCCTGTTGACATCCCGCTGCCAGATCTGTCGGATATCCCAAGAACATTCCGCACACCAATCCCTACTACTATCCTCCCCGGTGGTGTGGATTTCGGGCCTTCTGTGAAATCGTTTGACGTGAAGACTACTGTGGAGTACAGACCTAGACCCGAGGGCCCTAAGCCTCCTCCACCACCTTGCTATATCATCGATAACAACCCCGGCAAGTCTCTGCTGTTATGCATCAGACTCAAGAAGAAGGACGCCGATGGCCAAACAGACCCATCTACCCAGGACGATAAGGGAACCGGTCCAAAAGAGGAGACTAGCATGACTGCTGATAAATCCCTGGCTAAGCCACAGGATGCAAGCACGGCAAATGCCAACCCTGCCGCCCCGGCAATCAACAACAACGCTGCGACACATCCCGCCTTTGCTTCCAAGGCCCCAGGCGGCACAGCTGTCAACCCCCAGTAAGATGCAACAGCCTCCAAGGCACGATCGCGCACTGACACTTATATATCTCAAGTAACAACTACCAACAGCGACATATATACAACGAATTTGCAATAGCTGCTGTTCACAAAACACGTACGAATCGGTATATTCCTCTGAGCGCTTATACCATCTACATCGTACACGGTGACTTCAACGCGCCCTGGAGCACCGCCCCCTTCGGCCGCAGAGAAATACCGCAGGGAACGCGTCTCTGCTCTGCCGCGGAACGATAAAAAATAACACTGGGGTCCCGGGTGCCGTGCGGGTGGCACAGTTCAGGCATTGGACCACCGCTGGGTTCTATTTATGCCTGGGGCTGGGAAAGCGCTGCAAAACTCTTGGCGAAGTGGCAAGTGCAAGGTGACCAAGTAGACTACTTCAGTATATTCAGCGATACACCGCACAATTAGACGCGGGTTTATCTTACTGTTTGCTTTTTTTGTGTCAGGTATAACGTTTTAATCGTTGATATTATTAGTAATCTAGCGATTGCGAGCGGTTACAAGATATGTCAAACTCAAATTCTGCGAACGCAGATAACACTGCTGCGCCTGGCGCGTCTGAGAACACTACTCAGAGCGTACCAACGATATTGCACAATGATGCACCAGTTGCCCTGGACGATATAGAACTGGAAAGCCATGGGCAACCTGACAGAGATCTGGAGATGAACCTTCCTGCGGAGGGTAGCGAGGACAACAACGATACAGGAGAAGAGGGAGCAGAGCCTGAGGAACTACGAGATCGCGCTGCTAGACAGATAGACAACATCGGGAGGCACTTTAATATCCTCGACAGGGTGTTTAGAAGACGCCCAGAGGGCGAGTCAACGCGAGGCGCGGCACAGTCCAACTTTGACGGTGTCTTTAGCAACCTCACAGCGAAGCCAGATGACAACGAGGATGAGCAGAACAACCAAAACGAAAATCTGCCAACATATGACGAGGCAGCACAGGATATTGTGCCTTCGTACTACGGCATGGACCTCAGCACATCCGACATGTACGTAGACGAGATCTGCATTGAGGGACTTCCTGTCGGTAACATCGCCAACCTGTTCTGGAACGTCATTGTCAGTACCAGTTTCCAGTTCGTTGGGTTTCTGATAACATACATTTTGCATACCTCTCACGCCGCCAAGCAGGGCTCGAGGTTCGGCCTGGGACTCACGTTTATCAGCTACGCATACTCCATGATTCCAAATAACGTCACAACAAAGATCGGCAAGTACAAGACCGTTGAAAGGTACCAGCTCCAGGACCCAAATGCATATGACAATCTAGAAATCGACTCCGATGAAACGGTTCAAGACCAGTTCGAGTCGGGGCTGAGCCACGGTTTCGAAGAGGAGAAGCAAAGCTTGCCAACGCTCGCTGTGTTTGTCGGACTGTTAGGTGCCTTCATCACTATCAAGAGCATCGTAGATTTCATCAAGGTGAAGCGCATGGAGCACAAGTACAGATCTCAGGATCGTATGTAATCTGGTAAAGGCCGTCACACGTAGGTGCCAATACATGTCCATTATCACTGTGCCATTCACAACAGTACTATTTTTTTTACCGCATTTCAGGCAGGTTTATTATACATATAGATGCAGTCTCAAGAACTCAATCACACCATATATATTTCGTCATAACTATAAATAACGCAAACTTTTGTGAATTATTTTATCTTTTGGAATTGTTGCTATTTGGAATACTTAATTATTTTCTTTTGTTGTAGTTACTTGATATATATCATTTTATCCCAGGTAAACCAGAACATTCTCATATATCGTGAACACGATACCACCACTCAGGACCAATCTGCCGAGTCTTGGCGTGGCACCTTTCCAAAACGCCTTTAGACCCTCCTCCTTGAAAATGGTAGTGAAACAGTTGACGGTGGAGCTGTACTTGGACGCCGTCAAACTCTGCATTCTGGTCTTAACTGTATCTATAGGCATCGTACTGTAAACAGTGACGATTCCACTGAACGCACCAACCACAAAGGTCATTCCAGATGACAGTGGCTTATCTTTTGGCGCATTTGTGATGTCCTGAATGGTGGTCTTGATCTTGTTGTAACAACCGAGTCTGACGGCCTGGTTGGCAGCTTGTCTCATAGATACAGGGATGACAGCACCATATAGGCCCCTGACACCCAGATCGCTGATTAGTTTGGAGTAATTTCTGACAGCGTTGCGTCCATTGTTCTGATACAGAGGCTTCGCGGACTGTCTGTCATCGATCAAAGCTGTCTTGATGGCCTCAAACGGCGTGACAGCGACCACACTCTCCAGGAGACCAGCACCTAGACCAGCAACAACACCTCTTACACCACTGACTTCTCCAGTAACTGGATCTCTCAGCAAGTTTTTAATGGCATCGAAACCAAGGAATCTGATACCAGCCTTGGCAGTGTTTCCTACAATGAATGCTGGACAACCGACATATATGGCACCAGGTCCCTGGGTCTTGGCTGTGTTGTATATTAGAACCAGAGGGTTTCTGGACGCCTTGGAGCTCTTGTCAATCAGCTGTAGACGTGTCTTTGCAAACTCAAAGGGGTACGTGATACATGCCTCAATTGCACCGGCTAGCGAACCAGCAATGAATGACTTTCTTGGATCAACCTTCTTGACTTCGGCTTTGGCAGACATAATTGCGGGAAGATCTGGTATTATCCTTTGTTTTCTCGATCTGAGTCGTTTGGATTTATCACTTATTATAGAAGTACAAAAAAGCTATTCTTCTTACAAATTGCCTTCAAGTTTAATCTGTGGACACATATATATATATGAATCCAGGTACATGAATATTCTAGCAGAACCAACTCCTGCTCGAAATGCGTTATTGCTCAAGCGGCGATGACTAAATCGCCCTACACACCTCGTGAAACAAAGCGTACGCAAATTTCGCGATGGCTTTTCTGCACAATTTTCAGAAGTTGCGCGAAAGTTGCGCTGGATACGAAATTTTCACGCAAAATTTCCTGCGCAAACTTGCGTCGTCGCGCAATTTCCGTTGGAATTCTGGGCGGTGACTCGATCTGCGCGCAATTTGCGGGTGCGATGGAGTTTGCGTTGGCGTAACGAATAGCACATTTGCAAGCGGGTAGTAATGTGTCGATAGGACATTTGAGGCGGTTTGGGGATATTTGTGACACATCTTTTAATGGTCAATGGAATGGCCAGTGTTCAGCCGTGTGTGCTCTAGGGATCACATTACATAACGCATCGTCGCAGGCAAGCAATAATGGAGAAAAACAGAGTCACTGAAAGTTGCGTGATATTATCTATACGGTGTAACTATACACATGCTTACCTATACTGGGAGTAGTACTTTTCTTCATCAAATCTCTTGTTGACAAGGGCGATGACCTCGGGGGAGTAAACATCCTCGAGCTTCTCTCCGCCGTTCAGGACACGCTTCTCGTGCTCCTTCTGCTCCTCCTTGGTCAGCAGAACGACATTCTGGATAGTGATTGGCCTAGATGGGTCCCACTTGGACAAAGTGAGTCTTGTAGAGTAGCCGCTGACAGGGGACTTGCCTCTGAAAACCTCCTCGACGATGTAACCGATGTCGGCTAGGGCGACGGGGACACGCTGGTCCTTCTCGCCGATGCGGGAGGTCTGACCAGCCAGGGACTGCAGAATACCGTCGTACACCTTTATTCTGTTTTTACCCTCAATTGGGTTCATTGGGTAGCCGGAGACCTTGGTTAGGATATACGTGGCGATGGTCAGACCGAAGATACCGGGCATGGTGCCCAGGACAGGTAGGATTCTGACACGGAAGTCCTTCAGGGCACTCAGTTCACCGACAGTACCCTTCTCGTACTCATCATCTGGCAGTGGAAGTAGCTGAGCCTTACGTGGATCTGGCTTTTCCGCACTGAACACCACGGGAACACCGGTGGTGATGCCCTTCTGCTTCAGTCTTCTTCTGACAGCACGCGCCAGAGGGTCCTCCTCGGTGGTGCTGATGTCACCGACGTTGACACGGGTTGGGTCACTCTTTGTGGAGGCACCCATGGAGGAGACCATCTCGATTTTGTTCTCGTGCAGATAGGCGAGAAGGTCGACCTTGGTGTCAATGTTGTCGATACAGTCGACGACCATGTCGGGTCTGCCATTGCCCATAGTTAGTCTCTCACTGTTAGCAAGATCCCAGAGCTCGTTGACTGCGTCGATCTCACACCATGGAGCGATGTCCGCCATGTGCTTCTTCAGCGTCAGGACCTTGGGGGTACCGACATCCTTCAGGTTGGCACAACTGTGTCTGTTTAGGGAGCTCAGGGACACCTGGTCGAAGTCGATGACCCTGATCTTTCTCACACCGGAACGCACAAGCATTGTGACAACCCAGGAACCCACACCACCAGCACCAACAACGACGACGTACTGGTTCTTGACCTTCTCCATACCTTCCTCACCCAGGAAGGCGTAGTTACGAGCGAGCTGCTCACGGAAAAGCGAGTCGTCGTAGGCACCAGAAGCCATCAGCTTCTTGGAGGACTTGACGCCCGCGGTAGCGGCGTTGTTCTGCAGCTGGTACTTCTTCCAGCCCATCTCAACGCACTTGGTGGCGGCCACAGCGAGTGCAGCGGAAGCAACAGCCACCTTCCATGTAGAAGTAGAATCTCTAGACATTGTAGATACAGTGATATGTGGATGTCTTGTGGTGATATTGCTGATCCAAGACAAACCGTTTATATGTATTGTGATGCCCAGTGTATTACGTAGTTGCTAGGCGTCAAAAATTTTTCAACTTGAAAATTTCCATCGAGCTCATCGCAACACCGGCTATGCGGAAGGTGTTGTCTATTGCGGAAGCCATGGCTGTGTATGCTAGTGTTTTCGGTGTATTGCGCTTGGCAATGTATTATACAGGTTGTATGTAAACAGTGAGGGGGTCGCTTCACCCACTCAGACGTCCTCGAACTCGAGGTCGATGTCCATGTCGTCGTCGTCACTCTCCTTCTCATCTGCGGCGGCGGCAGCGGGAGTTGCTGTTGTCTCAGCAGTCGCAGCGGCAGAAGAGTCGGCAGCCGCGCTACTCTCCTCCTTGGCCTTGTCCGCGGCAGCGATATCCTGTATCACGTCCTCGAACTCTCCCTCGTCCTCGTCCTCGTCGTCGTCGCCCATGGCGATCTCGAACTCGTCGAGGACGTCGTTGCTGGCATTGTTGTCGTCCTCGTCCTCGTTCTCCTTCTCCTTGGCCTGCGCCTTTGAGAGCTGTGCGTAGTAGTCGTTCATCGTGCGCTCGCTCTCGCGCTCCTCGCGCTCGGCCTCCGTGAGCACGCGGCGGTTGTACCCGTAGCGGCCGCTGTAAGGGGCACCCGCGGCGGACCCGTTCATGCCGCTGCCCATGGAACCGTCGACACCTGCGTCTCCGTCTCCATTTGCCTCTGCGGAAGCCGCTGCGTCG
This sequence comes from Maudiozyma humilis, assembly GCA_037102785.1. Classification (NCBI taxonomy): domain Eukaryota; kingdom Fungi; phylum Ascomycota; class Saccharomycetes; order Saccharomycetales; family Saccharomycetaceae; genus Maudiozyma; species Maudiozyma humilis. The sequence goes on along the minus strand of BTGD01000001.1, from coordinate 436,851 downwards.
CGAGTCGTCTGCGGGTCGAACTCGTCCTCGCCGTCGAGCCTGCCGAGGGCGCTCTTGCCGATGGTGCTTGCCTTGTGCCACTCTGGGACAGCGTTCTGCTTGCGCTTCTCCTCCGCCTGGCGCTCCTGGAGCTGTCTCTGTGCGATCTCGTCTGATGCGGTGGTGATGTTGATGTGCAGTGTGGCCTGGGAGTTTGCGCCGGCGCGCCTGGAGCTGTCGTTGCCGAGTGCTGGCCCCATTGCGTTTGCGAGAGGCGCATCGCCCGGTCTGAACATCGTGGAGCCCTTCTTTGGGTTGTAAGTATAGGCCGCATGGGACTGGTTCTGAGGCGGGATGAGGCGGGCGAGTGCGAACTCGAAGGTGTTCTCCTCGATCCTGGAGTCGTCGATCTTCTTGAGGTAGTCGATGAGTGGCTGTATCTGGTCCATGAGCCTGTTGAGCTTGTCCTGCTTCTCCTTGTTCTTCTTTCCGGAGTCGTCCTCCACGAGGGGCTCGTCGCAGAGGGAGCAGAGGAACTCAGTCCTGTCGTAGTTGAGCAGCTGTACTGCCTCAAGCTGTGTGTACTTGGTCTCGCAGATGGGGCACATGTACCCGTTGGGCGCGGAGTTCTTGTCGAGGTCGTCCTTGAACCGCTGGACGAGCTGGTGGACCTTCCACTTGATGGCGTCGATGGCGTGCGGGTACTTGATGTAGAAGTATATGCGCTCGACGGACTTGCTGTTTGGCGGGAACTCGCGCTGCTTGTGCATGGATATGAGCCTGTCTGAGCGGAGCCGCGCCACCAGGGGCCCCAGCTCTGTCTTGTTGATGCTGAGCAGCTGCTTGAGGTCCTCCTCGGCGAGCACCGAGTGGAAGAGGATGGCGTCTATGACGAGGACGTACGAGCCGCCGTAGAAGCCGCGCACGACGAACTTGAGCAGACTCTTGACGATCTCATCGATGGGGCGGTCCATTTGGGGGGGAGGCGAATGGGGGGCTGTGACTGGGGAGAGTAAGCGGATGTGTAAGCTGGCAGGCCTTATATGCGGGTGGCCAATTCGCGGTGGGAAGTGACAAAACATCTGGACACCAGCACGTGACAAAACACCCAGACACCTGAGAAGACAACCCACACACCCTCAGAATCACATGATTATCACGTGACCACCACAATATACCCACGTGACCACGAGAATAGACCCACGTGACCACTACAATCCACCCCACGTGACCACACCCACACACCCCGCTCGGCCCGAGCTTCCGCTCGTCCGGCCCACCGCGCACCGCCCACCGCGCACCGCCCACCGCGCACCGCACCGCACCGCACCGCACGCCACACCGCGCACCGCGCTATCCCGCCCGGCCGCCCGGCCGCCCCAACGGCCAGAGTCACCCGCACGGCCCAGAGTACTGCCGCACAGCGCCACCGCACACACACAGCGCCACCGGGGCAGATCGGGGCCCGCGCGCAACCAGGCGCTACTATCGCGCGGCACTTTGTGCTGCCCGCCATGCGCTGCTCTCCTCTATGCCTTCTCCTCTCCCCACCTATCTATCCCGGCATTCCCATTGGGAGAGCGCTGGCACGGTGTACTGCCCAGGACACTGCGTATATAAGCGTGTGGGTAACCGCCGCGTGTGTCAGTCGTGCTGGCATATACTCATCGGTGCATTGATACAACGTTATATCAACACAACAACATCGGTATCACCACTGGCTCGCAGTAATTTGCACTAATTACTCACCACCCACACACCAGCTGCTGCCGCCCATCGCACCGTCACGCACTTTCCGCCTGCGCGCTTTTTCTGCTGTCTCTCCCCGCTGTCCTGCTGTCTCTGTCTTCCAGTCATCTGCCAAGCAGCCACCCGCCCTCAGCTCTATATAACTCTGCGTCGCCACTAGACACAGATTGCCTGTTGCAATTGTTGCTGTAATAATTGCTGCAATAAACTCCCCCACACACTTCCCTATGTCCGACTTCAACAGCTGCTTTACCGCCCTGCTCAACGACGGCAAGGTCGCCAAGCACTCGCAACTGGCCGTCAACGGCCGCATCGAGTGCCCGCTCTCCGGCTTCCAGCTGCTCAACTCGCCCCTCTTCAACAAGGGCACCGCCTTCACCCAGGAGGAGCGCGAGGAGTTCCGTCTCGACGGACTGCTGCCACCGCAGGTCAACACCTTGGACGAGCAGCTGGAGCGCACCTACAAGCAGCTCTGCTTCCTCAGAACGTCCATCACCAAGAACGACTTCATGACCAACCTCCGCGTCACCAACAAGACCCTGTATTTTGCGATTATCAAGCGCTACATCCTCGAGCTCGTTCCGATCATCTACACCCCCACCGAGGGAGACGCCATCGCCTCCTACAGTGACCGTTTCAAGAAGGCCGAGGGTGTGTTCCTCGACATCACCGAGCCTGACTCCATCGAGGAGCGTCTCCTCGCCTTCGGCGGCTCCAAGGACATCGACTACATCGTCGTCTCGGACTCCGAGGGTATCTTGGGAATTGGCGACCAAGGTGTCGGCGGTGTGCGTATCTCCATCTCCAAGCTCGCCCTGATGACCATCTGCGGTGGCATCCACCCGGGCCGTGTCCTCCCCGTCTGCCTCGACGTCGGCACCAACAACAAGAAGCTCGCCCGCGACGAGCTGTACCTCGGCAACAGGTTCTCCCGTGTCCGCGGCAGACAGTACGACCGCTTCGTCAAGAACTTCATGAAGGCAGTCAAGAACGTCTACCCCAACGCCATCCTCCACTTCGAGGACTTCGGCGTCGCCAACGCCAGACGCATCCTCGAGGACTACCGCTCCGAGGTCCCTTGCTTCAACGACGACATCCAGGGCACCGGCGCAGTCGTCATGGCCTCTCTGCTGGCCGCGCTGAGACACACTCACCGCCCACTCCAGGAGTGTAAGGTGCTAGTGTACGGTGCCGGCTCTGCGGGCCTAGGTATCGCCGACCAGATCGTCAACCACATGGTCACCCACGGCATGTCCCTCGAGGAGGCCCGCGGTCAGATATACCTCATGGACATCCGCGGCCTCATCGTCAAGTCCCTCGAGGAGACCTCCACCGAGCAGCAGCACGTCTTCGCCAAGGACGACGAGGACTGGGAGGGCATCAACAAGAAGTCCCTCTTCGAGGTCGTCTCCGGCGTCAAACCCACGTGTCTCGTCGGCTGCTCCACCGTCGCCGGCGCGTTCAACAAGGACGTCGTCCAGGAGATGCACAAGTACAACAAGAGGCCAATCATCTTCCCGCTGTCCAACCCCACCAGACTCCACGAGGCCGTGCCAGAGGACCTCATGGCATGGACCAACAACGAGGCCCTCGTCGCCACGGGCTCCCCATTCCCACCGGTCAACGGCTACCGCATCTCCCAGAACAACAACTGCTACTCGTTCCCAGGTATCGGCCTCGGCGCCGTCCTGGCCCACGCCAGCACCATCTCTGACCGCATGATCTCCGCCGCTGTCGACGAGCTGGCCTCCCTCAGCGAGCTGAAGGAGGGCGACTCCACCCCGGGCCTGCTCCCAGGCCTCGAGGTCATCGACAACACCAGTGCGCGCCTCGCCACCGCCGTCATCCTGCAGGCGCTCGAGGAGGGCGTCGCCCGCATCGAGACCGAGGAGGACCCCGCCCGCCCAGGCCAGCTCATCCAGGTGCCTCGCGACTTCGACGGCTGCATGGAGTGGGTCAAGAAGCAGATGTGGCAGCCGGAGTACAGACCTATGACCAAGGTCAAGTTCGACCCGGAGCTGCACACCTACCAGTTGTGAAAGAACAAGATAGACTACAATAAAAAAATATAACAACTGCAAAATAAACAGATCATAAGGTGTTGGGGCACTCCCGGCATCTCTTATGCCTTATATAACTCATAATACTCTAATACTAGAAACAATGTATTTTGCCGCGGCGGAGGGAAAGACAAGTACGTCACGCCGGAGAACACCGAGGGTCTAGACCAGACATACCCTTTTGTATGGACGTGTTGTATCATATTCAAGATGGGACCTTTGTGCGTGCATCGTACAGATTACATAACTATATACATCTGTGCGGGCAATTACGTACTGTACAAACCGCTCATACTATTGTGCAGCACCATAATATAGTTGTGCCGGTTCCACACTCTCCTCACAGCAGCAGCATTCGTATTCTCCGGTACATTAGACAATTTGCGAAGGGACACCCACAACCTCTTGCACAGATAGTACAAGCACACGCAGCACATATAGTACAAGCACACGCTGCGCGAACAATACACACCCTACTGCATTTACATCCTGCCCAAAGGCAAACCCCTATACTCCATGTAGCGATGGCGCTCCCTTACACCCTTGTACCACTGCCTGCCCCTATCCTCTGTAGCGACACTACACCACACCGCTACTGCACAAGCTACGCCCACCCTAGAGTCCCTCCACTACCGCATCACCGCACAACGAGCACCACGGTCCGATACTGCTGAACAGGAAGCAGTTCCTACACCCGCCACTAATCGGGATTCACCGCTTTAGTCACTTACCAATAGGAGGCCACGCGGACCCAACAGGGCAGACGACCGCACCAGAGGAAAAAGAAACAAGAAAAGTCCCTCGGACCACCACCCACCACCCACACGCACACGACAGCGACCCGAGGGCAGCCACCACAGATGGAACAGTAGCGTAGCAACCGCCAGCGCCATGGAAGTGGGACGCGAACTGCAGCACTTCTATAGCCGGGCCGCGTCTGCCGTGATACCGCCCGGGGGGAATCTGCACCACTGAATGTGATGTACATATATACGCGAGGATCGCTTAGGCCGAGCAACAGCCCAACTCGCACAAAAATAAACCAGAGGATCCAGCAGCACCAGTAGAACACGCACAAGCGCACAGGGCGGGCATCGCCTGTCCGCGCCGCCCCGTCTCGGCGAGAGGACAGACGCACAAACAACCTGCACACAGACATGCAGCAGGAGAAGGAGAGGGCGGCGCATCTTTGTCCCGGGCAGACACCCGCCCACGCAAGACTGCAACATGCACATATATAGCATGTACACATACAGACAGACATACCTGGCGTGACGTGGTGGCGCCCTGCTGTGTTTCCACGGGGTCCGCCCCCCGCCGCTTTCGCTTCTGCCCCCACCCGGCCCTCGCCTGCGGTACCCGAGAAACGGAATACTAGGCGAGGCGCGCAGTGCCGATGTCCACGGCGATAAGCAGGGGGCGAAGGGAAGGAAAAGGGAAAGAGAAAGCGCAAGAGAAAGGCGAATGTTACAGCGTACAACTTACTCTGAGCGGCTTAACGCAGAGCGTCTACCATGATGTATATACACTCGTTGCTGTGGTAGCTGTCTTGTCCCAAAGTCGTCTACATCTGTGGGCCGCCCGAGTCTGGCGGAGATGGACCCTTCGTAATACAGTACTGTCTCCACCTGGAACCTATCAATTATGTAAAAATAGGTGCCGGCGAGAAACAAGCGGAGACGAAAAAACGCAGTCCGGACTACCCACTTTCCCTCTATACAAGGTATGCGTTGTGTTTTGTCCGTACGTTCCGTGCTAGGCGGCTTCTTGAATGAATGAATGAATGCCTGCTATTCGTCTGCTGCTCCCTGAGACGATATGTGCGGACATAGAGTGGTGCTCTCCAACACGCCCCCACGGCAATGCAAGATAACACACTACGATCATATGCACAGACACAGCTTGGAGGGTGGCGCCCACCTCGCTCTCTGCGTCTCTTTTGGGCACACGGTATACTGCCGCAGCTGCACATTCAATACTCTTTTTTTGTTTCTTGATTTTCTGATGTGATTTGTCCGTGCATTCATTCCCTCATTCATCCGTCTATTTTCTTTGGGCGCCGCCTTTTTTTCCTGTGCCCTGTGCCCTGTGCTGTGGGAGTATTTCCCGCCAGACTTTCCTGCGCTCGCGGCCGCGGCCGCTCGGCGTTTCTCTGCTGCGGGCGCGGGCGCGCGGGCCCTCCCCCCGTTTTTTTTCTTGTCCGTCCCGCCCACGTCCCGCCATGTTCTTCTCTTGTCCCCGTCTATTTTATTTTTTGTTTGTTCGGCCGTCCTTCTGCTCCCGCTGGGGACGCTTCTCTGGGCTGCCCGGTTCCACTCCCGCTCCGCCTATTGTGCGCACAGGGCTCGCTTTTCCCCTTCCTCTGCCGTCGCTGTGCCGCGCCGTCCTACGGCCTGTGCAGCCTGCGCGGGCTGCGCGGGCTGCGCGCTCTTTCCCGCCCTGTGGCGGTGTCGTGGTTGTGCTGTGTTGCCACCCTGCCTGTAGCATTTTGTTTGTCTCTGTGCCCCTTTCCGCCTCGCATTTCTTCCTCGCGGCCTCTTCTCTCGTCGTGCATGTTCGCCCTCCCCGTTTCCCCTCCTCTTCCTCTTCACGTTTTCTTTCTCGTTCTCTGGTTTCTGCACCCAGCTCACACTCCCAAGCGAGAGTACTACAACTACCACTGCGACCTTCCTGCCTTCCCCCCCGTTTCCTTCCCTGTCTTATTTGCCATACGCACATTTATTATACCCGTTTTCGCTACAAAGGATCTGTCCGCATTATTATTACCACGCAACAGAACTACACACAGCAGCTGTACCTACATTCACTGCTACCACCTGCTACTACTACTACTTACAAAACTCTCGCCCTCTATAATACTCCGCAGTACACAGCGAGCTATTATTGTTCCCACCTACGACTAACTACTGCTACTACATCTGCTAGTACTATTATCTAATACCCTTTTGTGCATCTCCTACTGGATACTAACGAACCTACAGCCGTTCCTACCGCTAGAAAGACAAGCACACCCTCGTACGCATACACACACAGAGCATTCTCCGAACACTTACGGACCCTGCTAATCTACGTACGTACATCTCATCTACGAGCTTGACACACCCATCCTTCTGATATCTACGAGGATACTGTCAGCCTTACACTATTGCTATTTGCTTGATTTTCCCCACCGTTATTTTGCTAGCAATTTTCTAACCCCTTGCTGCCTCTCTTTTTTTGCCACCGAACCTCACCACCACAGAAGAAATATCCCATTTTTTCTGCCACCGTCTGCGTTCATCACACCATAAAAAAAGAAGAACCACCGCAATCACCAAGAATTGATTACCCGCGCCTTGCCGTCCACAGTGATACAAGTGTAACCCGGACAATTCCTGAATTTTTTCTCCCAGCTTTTTTTTTCGCTCCTTCGTCCGCTACACACAGCGAACGCGAAAAACAAACAAGTTCGTCCTCGCCCTCGCGCACAAACAGGACAACCCAAGTAAACAACCGCACAGAACACACAGAGCAACCACGTCGCTTCGCCTTGTTCTCAGCCTCGGGAAACTTACTCGCACACACTCTCCCGCTGCAAAATAAACAAACAAACAAACAAGGCGCTCCCTTCATTGTTTATTCCGCATACACAGACACAGACGCGTTATAAAGGGTATTTCTACACATACACTCTTTTTACTGCCGCCTTACTTTTGATTACTTTTGGCTTCACGTTACATTAAATAACACCACAGGCATAAAGTATTACCAGAGGTACACCTAAAACACACACTGTTTTTCCTGCTTTAATCACACTTTTACTAGTTGGGTTAATTGATCAGTTCGCGCATTTCTTATTGCAATTCTACTCCTAGTCATCAATTGAAAAAGGAGAATTAAAAATAAGATAGTGCAACTTAAGTGAAACTACAGTTACTACTACCACACCACTGCTTCTTTCTTTTTTAGAAATTTGCTTTCAAGAAAAAGAATGCCTCTATCCGGTATGAGTTCTAAGAACGACGACGCTAACCACCAGGGCAGCGGCAGCAACCCACTGCTCTCCCTGGGTCAGGACCACGCCCTTTCCTACCAGCAGCTGGACGGCAGCGATGTCAACCAGTTCGGCCAGTCTGGCAGCGGCAGCCAATCCTCCGGCACCCAGAGAAACGGCCAGCAGTACCAGCAATACCAGCAGTACCAGCAGCAGGGCGGCGCCCAGGGCACCACCCAGCAGCAGGGTCAGCCACAGCAGAGCGGTTCTGGCCAGCAGCCACAGCCACTCTACTTCCAGAACCACCCTTCCCAGGGCGGCCAGGCTAACCAGTACGGCCAGTCTCTGCCACACGACTTCAACTACATGCAGAACGGCTCCTCCGCTTCCGGCACCGCCGCCTCTGCCTCTGGCAACCAGACTTCTGGCTCCAACGGCTCCGCCAACGCCGCCTCCGGTGCTGGCAACAACCCTAACTTCAACCAGCAGCAGTTCTCCGACCTGATGTACAACTCGTTCCTGAACCAGCTCTCCCAGAAGCAGCAGCCTCAGTCCTCGCAGTCCATCAACCAGCAGCAGCTCAACATGAACCCAGGTGCCGCTGGCTCCGGTTCCAGCTACATGAACCCATCGATGCAGAGATACTACCAGAACAACCTCTCCGGCTACCCATCCATGATCGACGGTAACAACCAGTCAATGCTGCAGCCATCCCACCAGATCCAGTCCCAGTCTGGCAACCAGCAACTGCACCAGCAGATGCCACAGCAGCAGGCCTCCGTCCAGTTCCAGCAGCAGCAGGCTATCCAGCAGGCTCAGCTTCAGGCTCAGGCTCAGGCTCAGATGCAGGCTCAGGCCCAACTTCAGGCCCAGCAGCAGATGCAGGCCCAGCAGCACTCTGGTTCCCGCAGCCACCACGCCACCAAGGGCTCCAAGGGCCAGCGCGGTAGCAACGGCGGTCAGGGCAACGCCGGTAACGCTGGCGCCAACGCTGGCCAAGCTGGCGATGCTGCCGGCGGTAAGGGCGGCAAGGGCGCTAACGGCCCAAAGAAGCTGTCCACCACCCAGAGCAGAATCGAGAAGAGAAAGCAGCTCAAGAAGCAGGGTCCAAAGAGACCTTCTTCTGCCTACTTCCTATTCTCTATGTCCATCAGAAACGAGCTGCTACAGCAGTACCCTGATGCCAAGGTTCCTGAGCTGTCTAAGCTCGCCTCTGCCAAGTGGAAGGAGCTGACCAACGATGAGAAGAAGCCATTCTACGACGAGTTCAGAGTCAACTGGGAGAAGTACAGAGTCCTAAGAGACGAGTACGAGAAGACCCTGCCTCCAAAGAGACCAAGCGGTCCTTTCATCCAGTTCACCCAGGAGGTCAGACCTATCATCGTCAAGGAGAACCCAGATAAGAACCTCATTGAGATCACCAAGCTGATTGGTGAGAGATGGAGAAACCTGAACCCAGTCGAGAAGACCAAGTACACAGACGCTTACAAGCAGAAGTTAAAGGAGTGGGAGAAGTTCTACCCTGCTGAGGAGCTGCTGAAGATGGAGGAGCAAAAGAGCCACCGCAAGAGCAGTAAGAAGCACAACAAGAACGCTGCCAACAGCAACATGAACGCTCACAACCCAAATGAGATGAACCTGAACCTAATGGGCGGCCCAACCGGCCACCCATCTGACCTAGATGGCTCTGGTGCTCCACAGACCATTAACCCAGCTAGCACCGACGTCAACTCGCTGGCTAACGGTATGATTAAGAATGATTGATTTTTTTATCCCCCCTACTTTGATTTCTTAACCAAAATAAAGGTTTATTTTTCCTCGCTGCTTGTACTGTTAACTTTGTCTTTTTATATTTCTTAGCAGTATAGCTGGGAGGTGACGGTACTCAACTCTCTAACTTAATTTGGGATTCCGCGGCAGTATAGGTTTGCTGCTGTTCAATCATTGTAATATTAACCATTAATTGAAAAATAATAATAATAACAAATTAAACGCACGAATGAACATCATAACGAAGAAAAAAACAAGATTGAAAGTTGGAGGAAATCCATTCACGATCATTCTCAATTCAATAAGTTAGTCAGGAAAGACTGAGATTATTTGCTGATCATGTTTCGTGCTTTTTCTTTTTCATATATTTAATGTTCGGATTTTCCTTAGGCTCACTCCAGCTGTATAACTGTATTTTATATTTACATAAATTTTATTTTTGTTCCAATTTAATCGTCTTCTGTTAATTTCTAAGAAAGAGCTAAAGAGGTTGTTACATAGGTATGAGGGATAGCGAGGATCATTAGTAGTCCAGCAATTACAAACCGTACTTGGCCTTGTCCAGGTCGTTCAAAGTATGTAGCATCTCACCCTTGCCCTCTAGAAAAGCATCAACATCGCCGAGGTGGTCGTAGGCGTCGTGGTGTGGAACCCACACAACACTACCGCCAAATGCCTTACCCGAAATGACACCAGGCTTACCATCTTCGAAGACGATACACTCTTCTGGAGTGATGCTTGTGCCGTACTTGTCGTTCAGCTTCTTTAGACCGATCTGCCAGATGTCAGGACATGGCTTACCTCTACCATTGGCGAGGCGTGGGTCGTCACCAGTGGTAACTGCGTCGAACAGATCGAAACCGTCAGTTAGATGACTGGTCTTAGCAAGGAATTTGGTTTGATTGGAAGAGGTACAAAGCGCGATAGGGATATTGTGCTCGTGCAAATACTTAATAAGCTCTAGGGCACCTGGAAGGAACTGGCAGGTAGGCCACTTGGTGTCCTGACTAGCTACGTTCATCTTGTTGAACTCCTCGAAGGTCAGAGGTAGACCGTAGTGCTCTAGCAGTTTGGTACCGGCCTCGAAACCAGGTAGACCTTGCAGCTGCAGCTTGACATCCCATGTCAGTGGACCCTTGTTGTACTTCTCAAGGATCTCGTTGCATGTAATGGTGTAGATATCCTCGGTGTTGATCAGAAGACCGTCCATGTCAAAGAGACACGCCTTAATTCTGCAAGAAAGAACATCGCTGGCGGGAAGCGCCAAGCGTTGCTATTGTTAGTTTTTTGTTCTGGGGACGAGAGGTAAACGCTGCTCAGATGATAGTCCGAGTCAGACAGGGCTAAACATACTGCTTTTGAATAGTCATTATGAATGTGAATATGTGTACCCTCTCTCCCCTGAATCAAATCAATTCCACCACCGTGCTCGTTGTGGGAACGCTTAACCGGAAACTCTGGCATTTGACCTGCTTATATACAAATTTTTCTTTGGTGTACCGAAACGCGAATTGACAAGACCTGAAAAAACGCAGGCAAAAGAGTTTGTGTGGGGGTTCTACGGGGTTTTGACACAATCCAGTGATAACCAGTGGAGGCGCATGCAGACCAGGGCTGTGGGTACTTCTGGGCCCAGGAAAGGACGAAGCGGGAGGTGTTACTGGTGTATGCGATTTACAACGGGAACGCATTGTATTATGATGTTATAACTGGACATGGAGCATATTTATAAACGTCTTGTTCATGCTTTATTAACATCGCCTGCTTGCTGAGGCGTGAGGAAAAGTACATAAATATATACCTAAGATGGAGGCAACGGGGCTCTGCACACAGGACACTGAAGCTTATAGTTCATCCAGTTTTGCAGACAAGTTGAGTGGAAGATGTGATCACATGGAGTAACCATGTAGCTGTGAATGTCGATGTTATGCGTCTCCGGTAGTTCCTCAACATTTACAGGAACTTCAGACATACAGATGGCGCAATCAACAGATGTCTGCATATGAGTGTGGTGGTCCTCAGGTACCTGCTCTGAAGCAACATCCTCAGACTCCTGAACGTCACCGTGTTCCTTGAGTAGTGCCAAAGATACCTGCTTATAGTATGAGTAACCTTCTGGAATTGTATTCTGGGCTAGGAACCACCTTGACCCAAGTATATCCTGTGAGTACAACACTGCAAGTTGGAAAAGTAGCCACAGACACAATATTACCACAAACCTTTTATCTTTGTGGTGTCTAAACACGTTGGAGGAGTTTGTGAAGAAGTAAACAATCGGTAGAACCCTTATAATCGTTGTTCCAATAATGAATTTCCAGAGTAGCGGCGCCTTGTTCTGCCTAGGACCTCTCGCGTTCTCACCCCTCATTCTTTCTCTTCTTGATGGTATACCCTTGACTGCATTCCTAAACACCTGTGGAATCCAATATGAATTTGCTAAGAATACAAACGTGTATTCAAATACAGTTCTTGGGTGTCTTGGCCATGACGTGGAACTTATAAGGATAAAGGTCATCACTATCAAAATAAATGATAATCTACCATGCAATGAGCTACTGATGGACGCCTCATCTGGTATAACTACCGGTCTCTCTGCAGCATTGTCATCAAATGTGTTTCTTCCTCTTAGTAATGTAATAATACCAACACCTTGCTCATTAACTTGCGACGCGTAAACAGATACGAGGTATCTTGTTTCAAACACAACAGCCAGAATAAAGGTCATGAATGCACTTATTATGAGAGATAAATACAATTCACGCACGACACTTGAAAATATCAGGTACAAAATCATAATAATGCCGTCAACCGCATTGATCATGAAAAAAGTGTAATATGAAATCTTATTGACACTCGAAGGGGTATTAGTGTGCTGCATCTGACGGAGCAACAAATAAATCTGAGTGGCAATCAACAACATACCTGCAAAGAGATGAAAACGGACTGATCTTATTTTTAGTTCGTATCTCTCACCCTTTACATTGGATGTTGTTAGTGAGACACCACAGTCAGGAGAATATACCAACCCAGATCTGACATTAATGGGAGGAAGACTGGAGAGATTAGCCGGTCTACCTAATGGCCATTTCAACTCATCATCGATCATCTTCATTTGATCCTTTGTATATTGATTCCACGGATCCAATTGTAGGAATATCATGAACTCACATTTCTCAACAGCATTATTATACTGTTCTCCAATGTCCCCCATTGTAAGAGTGTCTATGTAGTTTGAGGTGTTCCAATATTCGTTGATAAGTTTTTTGGATTGCTCAAACACACTCTCCTTCTTTGATTTATTAATACCAATACCAAGGTAATGTGGGAATGCAAATAGTGAATGGAACTTACCACTCTCAGACATTGCTAAAATCCTTCCATTCTTAATGTCGTAGACACCTAGGGTGTCGACAGAGTGCTTCTCAACCTCATCTTTGTCCATGAAATCAAGCCGTACTGAGAGCAACTTCCACTCCTTTTCTTGACTGTTATAAAACTTCTTTGTTTTGGACATTAAACTGGTCGAAACTTTGTCGATATGGGACAGTTGGATAGTCAACTTCCCTTTAGGGAAAGTCACGTTGTGTACTTCTCCTAGATCCTCCCATGCATCATTATACGACTCCCCAGGAAGTGGAAAATTATCCGAAAAGTCTCTTGGGGGATCATAAAAGTTTGCCATTGGCATCCTGACCTTTTGGTATTTGCTATTTGTATCCAATTTAATATTGCCGAGCAAGGATCCTGTGATTATTGGCGGGAAGAGGTTTGCCTTACCGTTGGCATCTGCAGACATATTCCACACATTATCGCTAATCATATCCCTCACTTCGTCTGGCATAATCAAATACTTATCGTTGTTATACCACTGATCATAGTTTTTGGAGTCTAGTGGGTACGTCGCATTTATCAAAGGGTTGTTTCGTACGTCGTTGTAACTTAGTTTGAATCCTGTTATATTTCGGAAATTTGTGTTATAGCTCATATTCTGGAACGATCCGTATTCATTATTAAGCTGATCAATCATCGATTCCATCTGGTTGTACTCATATTGTGATGTTACACCATTGCCCCCAGGCGAGGAGAAGATGATGTAGAGTATCACGAATATGAGGAATATGGTGTTTCCGTTTATCGCCATAGTGTTGTTTATCGGACCGATGCCACGGCAAGTATCCTTATAGTGTAAATCTCACTCTCTTGAAGGTGTTACGTCCTTTCGTATTATTCCTGTGACAAGGGTGTAATGGGGGGCGGTCTTAAAACCGGTTACTGCAGGAACAGTACATGTCTGTCCCTTGTGTAAAAAAATGGGTCGCGGGCCGAGATCGCGAGGCTTAGGCGCAGCATATAGGATAATACGTAATACGAAGACAAAAGAGGCGCTGATGTGAATGATGATACTGAGAAGAGCGTTTGTGATCGTCTGCTCGCTTTATTAAACGTTACTTTTCTTATATAATACATGTGGTGTTCATTTTTTTAAATTTTATCGGAATGAACATTGACTTTTGTGGGTGATTTTGTTCTTGTAGATCGGTTCCTACCTTTTTTATCTCTTCACCTAATGGAACCATCCCAGTTCTGCGTCGTCGAGAAGCTTCCAGCCTATATCAATGAACTTCAAGACGATCCATTCATCAGAATCCGGACTAACATCGGCATAGATGTTGCTTTCTCTGTCAATGAATCTCCATTTCAGGTTCAGGTTTGGCGAAAACTCCTCGTCCATCAGAATGACTTTCTCCTTGAGGGAGTCGCTCTCAAACATCTTGAATGGTCTGACCAAGTTCAGCAGGCTCATGATCTGGACCACCTCGTTCAGAGAGTTCGACAGCTTAACGACTTGCGCCTGCGCCTTCGTGTTGTCCGTGTGCGATATCTTCATCACCAGACGAATCAGCACAGTGGGCATCTGCTTGATGATGTTGGTGACATTGTGTAGTTCGTGGTACATCGCAATGGCGAATGGGGAGATGATCCCCGTGTGCGCCTCTGCCATGTTATGAGTGGTCTTCTCCATACCGAGGAGTTTCTGGTAGAAGTCGCCCGGGACGGGTGTTATCGAGCGGATGGAGTTGGCGCCACCGGCGGGTGTTCCTGCGTTGGCACCCATTGACGACACGTGCTGCCCATGGCCATTCACCGCCGCGTCGGGGGTCTCCTCGGGCAGTGTAGAAATTGAGTCGCGCAGAGGTGTGTCGTCCGGGTTGATCATTGGCCTGCTTGTTGGGTCGATGCTGTTTGTGGCGTTTACCTTCCGTAGCAAGGTGAGTATTTTGAGTGTCTTTTTCAGTATGCTGCATAGGAGGTCGCAGATCACCTCTGTCATGTCGAGAGTCATTGTGAAACCCGGGTCGTTCTTGTCATTTAAGGAGATCAGGTAGCTGATGAGGCACTGCTTCGTCTGGATGACGCAAGAGAACAAAGAGGGCAGCGTCGTCAGCGCAGACCCATGCTCCCCGAGCTCGCTGTTCTTCCCCTGGTGGGACGCGAACAGCTCCTGGCCGTTGTCGTTGTTCCACACGGCGACGTTGTCCCTGATACTCTGGGGCAGCCACACGAGGTGCGCGAGATCGACTTGCGAGGAGACGTCCTTGTTCGTGAGGGACACCCTGTTCATGGACAACTGGGAGAGCAGTGCGCTGACCTTCAAGTTTTCGAGGATGATCTCCTTGCGCGCGGAGTTCTCGTCGATGCACCACTTTGCGTAGAACTCGGGGTCGCTGCCCTGGGGCGGCCTGAACGTCGTGTCGATGAGCCTGTCGTCGACGGCGATGTTGAGCAGCTTGGGCCCGCCGAACGCACAGCTCTGCATTGCGTCGATGAGGACGAGTGCGATGTAGAGCCGCTTGAACACGATGAGGGACTCGTTTTCCATCTTTGCGATGATGGCGTTGCGGTCGTTGCCACTGTTGTTGTTATTGTTGTCTTCGGCGGTGCTGGATGCGATGCTGCCGTTGGGCTTGGAGTCCCTGAGGGACCCCCTGAGGATGGAGGCGTAGTTTGAGCCGTCACCCTCGGGGAGCACGAGGAGTTTGTATAGCTTGAACTCGTTGAAGATGGTGACGGACATGCCGAGGACGAAAGTGTTGTCGTAGCCGACGTATGCGAGGATGTTGTTGAGGATGAGGAACGTGGAGAGGTAGATGATCTTGATCTTGGGGGAGATGATGTCCCTGTTTTCCCTGAACTTGGGGTGTATGTCTACGATCTTTTGGAAGCACTCGTTGAGCGCTGCGATGAAGATGCTTTGGACTTCGAACGCCTCGCTGCTGGGGATGTCTGAGCTGTCGTCGCCGTTCATTTGTGAGCTGCGGCGGCGGTGCTGCCGAGATGCATTACTAGACATTGGAGCATTCCCCGCACTCTTGTCCGTAGGCGCTTGGCCACTCTTGCTCTTCTCGAACAAATTCGCGAAATTGTTGTCGAAGAAGTGGTCGTTCTTGCTCTCCTTCTTGAGCGCGATCCTGACGAGCAGCTCGAGGGAGTTCCTGAACCACAGAATGACGTAGTTGTTGAGCTCGTGGATGGAGGAGATGGGCTGTGTGTTGACGAGCAGGATGTCGTTGGTGAGGGTGCGCTTGTTGAGCGGGATCACGGGGAACCCGACGTGGATGAACTCGTAGTAGATGTTGATGAGCTCGATGTCGGAGATCTGGCCGTAGATGATCACGTTGGGGTGCAGCGCGGGCCCGGGCCCAGACCCTGTGGCGGCGGTAGCGCTAGCGCCAGCGGTACCGGCCCCCGCATTTTTAGGGGCTGCGCCGTTAGCCGCCGAGGCCGCGGACTTTTCCGAGGCGGAGACGGAGGCGGCGCGGGCGGGGTGACTCCCGCGTTGCCGGGCAGTGCCGTTGCCGTTACCCTCCCCCTCGCCCGTGTCGTCGTCGTCCCGCGAGAGCAGCGAGTCGATGGAGGTGACGGACATCTCCCTGCTGCCGGGGCCGAGGCCGCGCTGGCGGCGGGCCGGGGAGCCCTCGGCGGGCGGGTGTTCCTGCGCTGCCCCTGTGTTTGTGGTGGTGGCGCCGTAGACGTGCGCGAGCTGGGAGCGGGCCATCTCGGTGGCGTCGGATGCTCTTCCCGCGCCTGGATACAGCGCGGCGGGACTCGATGGGGACATGGCCTCGCTGGTGATGGAGTTGTGCCGGGACTGGAAGCCGTTGGAGGCGTACTGGCTGAACAGGTTGAGGGACTGGTTGTAGGCCGGGGCCACCTGTGGCATCTGCTGCTGCTGCAATTGCTGCTGCTGCTGCTGGAATTGGAAGTAGGAATATGGGTTCTGCTGTTGTTGTTGCTGTTGTTGCTGGATGGAGGGCGAGGACGCGGGCGGGGGCAGCTGGGGCTGCCCCAGGATCATCGCGGTGGACGTCTGGCGCAGGATGGAGGGGATGAGGGAGGACCCGCGGGAGCGCTCGCTCTGGGTGTCGTCGTTGTTAGCGCTGGCACCGGGGAGTGCGGTGGCGGCTGTGCCGCCACCGGTACCTCCACCACCGCTCTTGAAGAAGGACCAGTAGTTGCTGCCGGGCGTGCTGCCGCTGCCGCTGCCCACGCTGTGGTTGTAGTTGGCAGCGGCGCCACTTCCAGGTGGCGGTGGCGCAGCAGCGCCACCGCCCACGTAGAACTGCTCGGCGGCTCCGGCTCCGCCCGCGTGCATCGTGTTGCGCACGGAGATGTCGCTGCTCATGGAGTCGATGGAGCCCTTGCGCTGGTGCGAGAACTCGTGGTACGGCACCTTCCAGAACTGCTGCTGGCCCAGGCCGAGTGCTGGGACGCCAGTGGTGGTTCCTGTGCCGGTGCCGGTGCCCGCGCTGGACGTGCTGCCCGCGCGCGGGGGAACGCCCATTACCCCAACGCCGACGCCCCCGGGCACGGGCGCGCCCTGCACCTGTGCCAGCGGCGGCAGCAGCACGGACGCCGAGTTCGACCGCGACGGCGTGCGGGGCGGCGCGCCCAGAACGCCCAGGGGTGTGGTGCCGAGGGGAGTTGTCCCTATTGGCCCCGTGCCCATCGGCACCGCGCCCAGGGGCACCGCACCGACGCGCAGCGCGGCGAGCGAGCCGCCGGCGCGCAGCTGCTGGTTTGTCGCCTCGGTGAGCGGGTCCACGACGCCCGCGGCCGCGGCTGTGGCGGCCGTTGGGGTACTGCTGGATGTGGCAGTGGCGCTGGGGGTGCCCGCGGCACTGTCCGCAGTACTTCCCGCTGCACTTGTGGCATTCGCCCGGCGCTTGGCCGGGTTGCGGTGGTAGCCCTTGGAGGGCCCGCGCTTGAGCGGGACGCGCTCGAAGGTGCAGGCCTCGCTGTTGCGCGCGCAGTTGGTGCACACGGCGCGGCCGTCGTCGTAGTCGCACTTGATCTTCTTCTTGCGGCACTGGTCGCACGCGCGGGACGCCTTGGTGCGTTTCTTCGTCGTGGGTGTGGGCGTGGTAGTTGTGGTTGTTGTGGTTGTGGTTGAGGTTGCGGGTGCGGGTGTGGGTGTGGGCGCGGCTCCGCCGCGCCCGTCCGCTATCGTCAGCACGCTGCTCATGGCGTTGTGCGTGGTGTGTGCTGTACTGTAGTGCACTGAGATGTGCTGATCTGCTACGTACTACGATATATAAGTGACCTCTCAATCTGTTGTTGATATAGGCCCCGCTGGCGCCGGGCACATTGCTTATAAGCGGGCCAGGAGGCGTACGTGGGTGTAGTGCAGTGCAGTGCTGCGGGCGCTGCCTATTGTGCTGCCTGTTGCGCGGTGCGGGCTGCGCGTGTGCCGTGGGCGCGCTGTAGGGAAGCCGGCCTACGGGCGCCGCGGTTTTCCCGGCCGCCGCTGTTTTTTCCGATCCGGCTGCGGCGGGGCAGTGGCGGCGGGGCAGAGGGACAGAGGGAGAGCGGGCGGCAGGGCAGGGCAGGGCAGCCAGAGTGTGGGGACGCGGTGGTGGCTGCACAGTGGAGAGGGCAGACGGGCAGTGCGGCAGGGCGTGACCCAGGTGTGTGCGTGGACAGTGGGGGAGTGCACGCAGACCTGAATGGCAGCGGGTTGTGCGCAGCGTTGAGTGGCACACCCCACACTCCCCACCCACACACCACCCCGTACCTGACTGCGGCCTGCCGCCTGCGCGATTGTCTGCGCGGGAGGGCAATCCACGCCGGCGGTACGCGGAAATAAGCCTGCTGTCATTGGCGGGAGCCATGCGCTGCTGGTGTGCAGGCGCTAGTGCAGGCGCTAGTGCAGGCGCTAGGGCAGGCGTTATTGGACAGGGCAGTGCGCAGGCGCTATTGGGTAGCCGCCATTGTGCGGGCGCAATGTACAGGTGCCATTGGACAGACCGTTTCTGCGCTGTCTCTTTGATTTGCGCAATTGTGCAGACTGTCTCAGCACTGTCCCTCGACAGGGCAATGTACAGAATGTCCAGCGCTATAAATGGACAGGGAAACCGGACACTGTTCCAGTACTCTCACTTGCACTGGAGCTGTTGTAAGTATTGTCTCAGCACTATAGCTTGGACAGGGTAATGTGCAGACTGCTAGGCAATTATATAAACTGACCTTTGCTAAAAATACGGGTGTGCAGACTGCCCAGCTATTATGCAGACCGTTTTGGCACGGTCTTTGAACGGTGCTATTGGACAGATGTTCTCACTTCTGTCACCTGAACTGGAGTCCTTGTGCAGACTGCCTAGTGCTGTGCCTGGACAGCACCTTGGCTCAGATGACTCTGCATTGCTCTGGACATGTGCAATGTAGATACTGCCAGCTATAATACAGACTGCCTAGTATTGCACCTGAACAGCACAACGCGCAGACCGCATTGCTGCAGTGCCCTGGACAGGCACAACGCGCAGACCGCAGCCGGACGCACCCCCTCGCAGATAGGTATGTATACATATACGTATTATACAGAAGTGATTGCGCTTGCTCGCACTCTCGTATTCACAGTATCGTTCTCTCATTCGCAGGGTCGTGCTCGTCGTCCTCGAGGTTCTCCTCAGAGAGCGTCAGGTCGAGCTGCTTGTTGGTGTCAGCCCCCGCGCTCCCGGGCTTGCCCAGCTGAGGGGGCTGCTCGTGCGCGGCAGCGCCGTTACCGGGGTGCATCCCGTCGTCGGTGATGATGCTGCGGTCGCTGGCGGCGTCGAACTCGTCGTCGCCGTCGTCCAGGTTCTCGCCGAGGGACTGCAGGTCGCTCAGGTCGAAGTCTGCGACGTTCTCTGGGTCTGTGGGCAGCTGCTGCGAGACCGCGAGCATGTAAGAAGTCGCGGTTGGGCGCCAGATGAACGAGATGAGCATGAAGACGCAGAAGTAGACGATCGTGGGCCAGATGTCGGTGAAGAAGAACTTGGAGCGCCAGTACTTCTCGACCATCTGGATGGTGTTCATCGTGGCGTAGATGATGGAGGAGACGACGAAGCCCGCGAGGAGCACGACAAGCGAGATGTAGATCACGAGCAGCAGCTTCTTGTACATCGTGAGCTTGACAACCTGTCTCTGCTCCTTGAGGTACGTGGTGGTGTTGGACATGGCGCGGATGATCATGAAGTAGAACGCGAACATTGACAGTGCGGTGGGCGCGAACGTGAGGAAGATCAGCGCAGAGGGGTTCTCGGGGTCCTGCAGGTAGCTCTGGATGAGGAAGCCCGTGCACAGCGCGAAACTGAACGCGGTGTACAGCTGGCAGCGTCTCATGAGCGTCTTGTTGAGCTTAGGGTAGACGACACCGTAGCCGAGCGCGATGATCAGCAGCAGGAAGAAGGAGAAAGTGACTTTGCCGGCGCTGAGCATGGACAAAAAGACCATGAACACCTTAATACCCGCGGTGTTGCCCTTCTCGTTCTTGAGGTCGTAGTACGCCCAGATGAAGATGGTCTCGGCTGTGAGGAAGACGTAGAAGGCGAGCAGGTACTTCTGCAGCGGTAGCAGCTCGTGCTTGTGCTTCCAGAAGGCGAAGCCGTAGAGGGCCATGGCGACGACATAGCCGACAGCTAGCAGGCCGTACATGGGCAGGTTGTTCACTTCGGCGCCGGACAAGTGTCCGTAGGAGTTTCTGAAGTTTATCACTGCGTTGAACTTAACGTTGGAGTTCTCTGGGAACGCGGTGACGCAGTAGTAGCCGGTGCTGGTGATGGGGAACTTGGTGTCGTGGAGGCCCGTCTTGTCCTGGGAGAAGGTCATGATGGGGTCGACGAGGGTGCGGTTGTTGCCGCTGTAAGGGTCGAACACGGTCTCGGTGATGATGAAGCCGCCTTTCTCCTCCTCGGAGCAGAGCCCGAGGCGGATGGCGTAGTCGTCGCAGACGTAGTAGTGCTCGCCGTCGCTGAGGTCGACGCCGAGGTGCTCGAAGTCCTGGAAGTCGTAGATGGCGACGATGACGGAGCCGCCCTCGCTGACAGACTTGAGGTTGAAGGAGACGAACGGGTCCACCTTGCCCTTCCAGTCCTCCTTGGAGTACATGCCCGAGCAGACCTCGTAGTGCTTCTCGTTGATCTTCTCCCTGTTGCAGAGCGCGAGAGTCACGCAGCTGAGCAGCAGCGCGACCACCCGCAGCAGTCGGTACGATCTGGTCATTGTGCAGTGGAGACTAAGTGGTAATAAAAGGTGCGTATGGAAAATAGTAGTAAGCGCGTTGGGTGTTATAACTTCGCACTTGTTAGTGGGGACAATTCAATGCGCAGACAGAAAAAGCGATATCTCTAATGCAAGTCGGTACTCCAGCAGCAATGCGTGTCGCTGTACAGATCTGTGCGGAGTGCTGATAACCTGGGGTCTAGGTCTGGGGTCTGGGAGCTGTCTGGGTGGTGGCGGTCCCTTGCGTGGACACGGATAAGTGCAGAAGAATAGGACGGGACCGCCGGCACGCGGCGGCGGGAAAAACACCGCGCCCCGCCACACAAACGGCGGGCGGGAGAGCGCAGACGCAGCAAGGGAGTGCACAGGGATGGGCGTCTGGCAGTAGCGGGAGTGTGTGGGACTGTGCCTCGATATATGGGCTGTGTGGTGCTGGTGAGACTGGGACTGTTGTTGCAATTGCGGCAGTGTGCCCAGGCGGCTACTGTCTCGGCGAGGCGGTTGTTTCCACAGGGACGGCCGAAGGGCGAGCACTTTTCCCGTTCGGGCAGTTACCCTGCATATGGGCATTGGGCTTTGCTATACGGTATATGCTGGTGTACTGTTACATAAGGGTGTGGTTGTACAGAGTGGTGTGTACTCTCGCTCAGTTCTGGAGGGCGCGCAGGCGCTCCTTCATATCTGAGAGCATCTTGTCTGCCTCCTCGTCGATGTTCTCCTCGGGCGTCTCCTCTGCGGGCTGTGCAGGCTCTGCGGCTGTTGGTGGGAGCTCCGTGGGGATGCTGTCGACGGCGGCAAACTTCTGCGACGTGTACTGCTCGACGATCTTGTTCACCTCCTCGTTGACCTCCTCGTCGAGCTCCTCGTCGTCGTCCAGCGCCTCCATCGTGTCGTCGACCATCTCCGTGATGATCCCGGACTTCATCAGCTCCTTCTCCAGCTCCACCATCGTGTTGCGCAGCTGCGGCAGCCGCACCAGCGAGTTCACCTCCCGCATCAGGTCCGTGTTCTGCGCCATCTGCGTCGTCAGCGTCCGCATCTTGTACGCCTCCTCGATCTTCATCCCCACGGACTCCAGCTGCGCCTTCGACGTGTACATCCGCGCGTACTGCTTGTTCACACCATACAGCTCCTTCGCGTACAGCTTCACCGTCCGCGTGTCCCCCTTCTTCGCAGCCTTCTTGATCAGCTGCTTCGTCTTGTTCTGCAGCTGCGACAGGTCGTTCAGCGACCGGTCGATGCTCCGGCCGTTCTTCCGCAGCACAGCCTTGATCTTGCGGTGCTGCTCTTTCTCGTCAGGGCCCCAGATCGCTTTTTTGAGGTAGTCCATGGTGTATGCAGCGAGTGACGAGCGGTGTGTGTGTGTGTGTGCGAGTAGCGGAGTTACGAGCACTATATGTGTGTGAGTGATGGCACCTGTGTGTAGAGATATCACCTGTATGTAGAGATGTCACCTGTGTCTAGAGATGGCACTTGTGTGATGGCACTTGTGTAATTGCACCTGCGTTATTAAGTCACTTGCGTGTAGTCACTTATGTAGTGTTCCCCGAAATATTATCCCAGAGCGGTACGTATCTTGTGCAGAAGTATACTGTGTTGTACTGAGTTACTACACCCCGATAACATCACTCTCACATACGCACACACCCCTGCAGACTGCCTCCTGAATGCCTGCTGAATGCCCGCCTGCCTTCGCCCCGCCGTTTTTCGCGCGCCACTGTACACGACATGATATAATTACACAACAGAATAAAAACAATAATGGCATAGTGTCAGTGCCATCCTCTTTCCCTACAGATTGATGTTTACTATGCTTGAACTGACTTTATGGAAACTCGCTCGTGGGCGTGCCGAACACCGTCGCCGGGTCGATCGTCTTGAACCGGTCCTTAGTCTTGGAGCGCACGCGCGCCTCCTCCGGGAAGTTCTCATCCTGCTGACCGTACTGCTTCTTGATGCCGCCCGCAGTGTATGTCGGCGCCGCGGGCTTATCGATCTGTTTGAGCAGCTCGCTCAATGTTTGTTTCAGCGACGCCTTGCGCTGCTCGTTCGCCTCCTTGATATTCAGCCGCTCCTGCACTTGCTGCACTTGTCTTTCGAGGGCTTCCAGCTCCATCGACTCTCGTACGAGAATATCGTTGTCGCTGGGAGGGTTTAACACAGAAGTCTGCGCGGGTACAGGTGCGGGTGTAGATGCCTGCACTGGCGCCGCCTGTACCGGTGTGTACTCCTTAGACTCACTGATGATCCGTGTGAGATGCGCAACGCTCGCCGTCAGCTCCTCAATCTTCTGTGCTTGCTGCTTCTGGAACATCGTGACCTCAGGTCCGCTCGTCGCAAACTTGGTCCGCCTGCCCTCCACGGGGTACTCCCTGTACATGTCTCCGTTGCTGTCTGACCTGGCCCGGCTCCTGGGGATGTTGAGCGTGTCTGGTGCCATGCCGCGGTCCACCGAGAACGACCGCTCAGGCTGCCGTTTCATTAGGCGGTCCAGCTCCTGCTGCAGGCGGTCCGACTTCTCCGTGTACTTCCACAGCTTTTCCCTGAACTCCTGGTTCTGCCTCTGCAGTGTCTCCACACGGTCCTCAAGACGTGCCGTGTCCCTCTTCAGCCGGATATTGGCCTGCGACAGCGACTCCCACGTCTCCGACGACTTTTTGTAATCAGGGACCAGGAATACGTCCTCTTTTGCGCCATAGAGACCCGCTCTTCCCGCATTGTTGCCCTTCACCGGGTCAGAGTACTGATACCTGTCGTTATTATCGAATAAGCCGTTCCGCGAATTACTCCCTCTGGACGTGTACCTCCGGGGCGTGGGTGAGATGTTCATTGTTTCCGATGTCTTGCCGCGTAATAAAGGGGATACAACAGATAACAAAAAAAGGTCGTTTGCTCTCACTAAAGTCCAATTGGCACTTCAAATACACACAGCTTTGTTGCTACTCACAACAGTTCAAATGGGCATCACGGGTGTGTGGCCACTGCCTTTATCTGCTGGCTCGACATGTTTTTTGTGAAGCGCAGGCGCCCGCGCGCGAAGATGTTACAAAAGAAAAACAACTGTGACGCGTCTGCCCGCCGTGCCGCAATAGAGAGACCAGCGAGAGAGCAGATTTGCAGATTACATGATGGTTATTCGTGTGGTTTATTAAAGTACCGCGGGGGTACATGCATATTTATACTTTTATAGAGAGTGTGGGCAGTCGGGGCTGCTATATACTTGGGCTTTGTTCCCTGCGGAAACTTGCCCGAGGGACAAGACCGCAGGGATGCAGGAGGTAGTGGACCCACACATGCTGATGCTTTGGCGTTCCGAGTTGTCCAGTGGCTGTAATTGTAAATCTGTCATTGTCGCATATGCGACAATTCTTGAGGCAGTAGCTGGTGCAGAGTCATCAATTCAGGATACTGGACACGGGCGAAGTGCCGTGAGGCTTTGGGGATGCAGATTTTATAGGCGCAGGTGGGGCCGCAGCCCCGTCTGTGTGGACCACAGGCGCCTGAGCAACCGCCTCCTCGGTCTTTGGGATGGACACAGGGACGCTGGGGATTTCAGACACGCTGAGTTTCGTGACAGCCGTGGGCGAGAGCGGGCTTGTTGAATTCTGCTTGGAGGCATCAAGGGCAGTCGGACTCTTGATGACAGGGATCTCGGGTGCGGCTTCCGTTGGCTTGGCCGACTCTGGGGTCGCCGTTTCTGTGGTGCCGACGAGGTTATTTATACTGATCTGGTTCCTGTGCTCAGCTTCCGAAGGGGAGTGCGTAACTGCATCAACGCTAGCCGCTTTGGCGGCCGGCTCTGGAAGAGGTGGAGCTGCGCTGGTAACAGGCGCAGGCTGAACCGTTGTAGTCTCAGGGGGCACGCTCTGAACCGTCGTAGTCTCAGGGGGCACGCTCTGAACCGTCGTAGTCTCTGGAGGCACGCTCTGAACCGCTGTAGTCTCTGGAGGCACGCTCTGTGACACCTGAGGCATCGATGGTGGAGGAGACATTTGCTGTGGTAGCTCTGCCTTGTTATTTGTGTGGGCATCCTCGATCTTCATCTGAACTGGGTGGTTCGTGACGGCCGGTCTCGCACGCTCGGAGATGGGCGATATGTGAGTGTGTGTCTTGGCGTACTCCAACTGGGCCTCTGACATTGGCTGTGGAGGAGATTGCGACAGCTCATTCTCGTCCTCGTGCTGTTGCTCACGCTCCTGTTGTTGCTCGCGCTCGAACTGCTCCTGCGCGGTGGAGTGTATCTCGATCTGGGACCCATCGGAGACGGAGCTCTGCTTCAGGAAGGACTTGATGTCCTTGACAAAGAGCGGGTAGAGCAGGTCCACGATCTTCTCCTTCTGCGCGATGAGGTACGCCCTGTCGAACGGAATCCACACGCCCTTGAGGTGCATGGACCCGATCTTCACTACGCTCCTGATCTTCTCGCCGCGCAGGATGCCGTCCCTGCGGCCACGGGTCATCTTTGTGACGTTGAGCAGCTTCGTCCCGTTGATCATGTCGTTGTCGGCCCTGCGGACGACGGAGACGCCGTTCGCCTCGACCTGGTAGCAGAGTGTCTTCTCGTCCTCCCACATCGTCGTGATCATGCGGGGCTTCGCGTACTGCTTCCCCTGGAACGCAAAGTGGTATGGGTCGAGCATGGGCATCATTGCGCCGGGCGCGTAGCCCATCTGCGCCATCATCTGGTACTGCTTCTGGTCCATCATGGGGTTGACGGCGTAGCCCATCTGGGCGCGCATATCCTGGGGGTCCTGTGGATACATGTACATCTGCTGCTGTTGAGGCTGTGGCTGTGGCTGCTGTGGCTGCATCTGTTGACCTGGCACCATCTGGGCGCCTGGGGGACCTCCTTGCTGCATATATGGGTACTTCTGCATCTGAGCCTGGGCCTGGGCCTGTGGGTAGTAATAGTAGTAGTATGGCTGGCCTGGCTGGCCCTGCTGCTGTTGCTGCATCAATTGCTGCTGCTGTTGTTGCTGAGCTAATTGCTGTTGCTGTTGGGCCATTTGTTGCTGCTGCTGCTGCTGCTGCTGTGCCATTTGCTGCTGCTGTTGCTGGTACTGCCATTGTTCCTGGGACATGTACTGGTATGGCATGCCGTTCATGTCTGCGCGGGGCGCATTTCCTGGGTTGTTAGCGTTCATTTAGAGAGAGTACTGTATATCCAACCGATGGAGGTGGTGAAATTCTGGGTGTGTGGAAGAACAAATGGTTAATAGTGATACAATTGCAGTTATTTCTAAAACTGCGAGAGAGAAAGCACGAAAAAGAGCGATGGTGTGGATGTTAAACCGGAAAGTGCGGAGTAGCGATGTTTGCGAGGTTATGTAACGAGGGAAGAAACAGACACGCAGACAAACTAGAAATCACGCTTGCTGTGATAATTGTCGAGGGTACGATTGCGGTGATGTGTGGAACTGGGTTGTCTTCACTGTCTCTGGAGTGGTCCAAGCAGGCGGCTAAGAAGAGAACGAGTGGAACTTACGACCAATGCAAAATGCTATATATAAATGCACAAACGCACAAACGCCAACGGCTCCCAAGGAAAATACGGGGAGGGGGCGGTGAATACGCTGAACAAAGGCCAGAAAAGGACGGAGCTGTGCTGATTATATAATGTTGTTCCCAGGACATGTAAATCTAGCGCACATACCAAGTTGGAAAAGACCGCTGCGAGCAGTGTCTTCCTCGAGGCAGTGTCTCCCTTTCCCAGCTGTGTTTGTTTGTTTCTGCAGGCTCTGCCTGTTTCCGGCCGCCTTGCGCTGTCTGTGGGCGTCCCTCTTTGCGTAAAACGATAATGGCTACCTTCTTAAGGTGTGTGGGAGGGCGTGGGCGTTTGCGTGGGGCGTGCGTGTGTGCGTGTGTGCGTGTGGGTGTGAGTGCGCGGGCGGGCGTGTCCGCGCGCCAGATACCCAGAGAAGCGCGCACACCCTGCACGCCCTGCACGCCCTGCCCAGGGATCGCGCGTTGATAGGTCTGTCGCGCGCGCGCCCAGACGCCGCCGCACGGGGGCGATCGAGCGAAGGAAGGGAAGGGAAGGGAAAGAAGGACGGCAGGCAGGACGGGCGTGTGTGCGGGCTGGGAGCGCGGGCGTGCTGATCAGAGGGCGGGATGTCGGAGAACAGGCCGTGCAACGCCGAGCGCTGCACGCCCCTGCCACGCGGACAGACGGGCAAGGCGGGCGCGCGGGCGAGCGGGGCCGCGGGAAGAAAACGGCGTGGGGACGTAGGCGGAGTCGTCATACACCCACGCGCGGGCAGGCTCTGTGTCTAAGCTGTCTCCCGGCGGTCTCCGTGTCTGCGCGAGCGTGTTTGTTCGGCGCTGGCTGTGGCGCCCCGCCTCTCCGGTACTTTCTGGCGCGATAGAATGCGACGGGGTGCGCGTCGGTAAGCACAGGTGCTGCGAGGATTTAACTGGAATGCAGCCCAATGCAGAGTTGGACCGTAATCCGCACTTCTCTGTGCAGTGCTCTGCAGTGCCGTGCAGTGCTGTACCGGGGGCGTGGCGGGCAGTGCTGTGTTGTTGGGCTCCACGGGTGCAGAGAATATGCCGCAGGAAAAGGGGTCCAGCCGACGAGATTTCCAGAGCGGGCGGGCGGGCAGCGACAACAACAGGCCTCCCTTCCCCCCACGCACCTTACTCCTTGTGTCCGCAGCAGCCGCACAGACTATGCCCTAGGCCATCTCATGCATGGAGCACTGTGCTGCCTCTGGCGGAGACGTGTCCGGGGAGGCAGACGGGGGAGAGGCTCGGATCGAGGGCGATCGGCCGTCTGCCGTGCGTCGCTGTCTGTGCCAGTGCACTCTCCCCCACGCAGGGCGCGCTGCTTGACAACCCCGTCTTTTTTCTTGCTTTCTTCTCTGGCGCTCTGTGTCGCGCTGTCCTCTTGTGCGGAAATAATAGATCGGGAATAGGGAGCGCGCGGGTGTCACCGGGCTGCAGCGCCTTCTCCGGGGTGGAAGGAGGGCGCCTTCTGCACATTTCCCACGCTGCGCTTATTTTTCTTCCCCATTTCTATTAGTGCGGAAAATGTACGTTTTCGTCACAGGGCCCGCCATGACGGCCGGCCAAGGGAGACAATGCCGCGGAGGGCGCCTGTCCCAGCGCAGCACCGCCAGCGGTGTCCGCACGTCCGGGATTCGGCTGCACCACGGAGGGCCGCTGTGCGATTTGCTGCGTGCGTTGTTGCACCGCGGAGGCCGCTGTGCGATTTGCTTAGTGCTTTGCTGTCTCAATGCGCGCCTGCAATCGCTGTTTTGTTTTTTTCTTCGCCAAAAGCCGATTTCGTCAGAATGCAGGCAACGCCGGGCATGAGCCGGTGGTGCGTGTTCCACGGCGTGTTCTGTGGATAGTACTCCCTCGCACAAGCTTCTGCGCAGAGAATAGTGTATTAGAGACGGTGCACTAGAGGGATGGAGACGTTCCGGCGGCATGCTGGTTTGTCCCCAACGCATCTGTGCGAGGGGTGCAGTGCAGCAGCGGCTTACTAACAGGCATCCCGCTGGAGATGGGGCGCGTGGGCTGTGGGCTGTGCGGCCCGCTGCCTACAGCGTTTAAAATAGATTTATCATACCGCAAGGTGCGCTGCACCTGCTTCTGGGCATTGTGAGTGGGCGGCAACAGGCAGGCGTACCGTGTTGTGCTACGCCCTGTGTGTCGTCCTTGTTCTACGAGGTGTTAGTCACAACCGGTGGTGTCGTCGCCTGGGAGTGTTGTGTGTAAGTGCCGCCTAGCGGTCAGTTGCAGCCATGACGGTGGTGCCAGACAGTACAACCTGTCCAGGGCACAACGCGGGCGCACCTGTGCGGGATGCTGCGTTAGGCTCCCGTGCGCCCTATTCTCTGTTGCAAAGTTGTGTTTGCGCTGAAGCTCCCGCAGCGCACAGCGCGCTACTTTGTGATCTCGCCTTGCGCTAAGCTGAACACCGAGGACTGGCGGCCCTGCGGCCCTGCGCCCCCGCCAGTGGAGCTCGGCCTCCCAGAGGCACGGTCGCTTCTGGGGGCAGTGCCGCTGCTGCACGCGCGCGAGGAAGGGCAAGAAAAAGGAAAGAACGGGCCAGCGCGGTGGTCGCCGCGGTCGGCGCGCGGGCCTAATGCGGTATCTGATTCCATGACAGGATCGACCGGCCGCGGTTAGTTTTTCGGCTAGGGCTGCGGGGCGCTCTGTGGGTGCGAGGATGGCGGGGGTGCAGTTTTGCGCGTGCGGAAGACGCCTGCAGCGCAGTTGCACGGTGGGAAGCTTGCTGTGTTATTGGTTGGGCTGGAGCCGGGAGAGCAGGTATTACACCCGGGCAAGAGTGATGAGAACTGAAGTGTAACAACATCTCCATGAACTTGGGAGTGAGAGGTGGAATTACCCCTCCAACTCACAACAAAAGAACCGGCAACTGGTTGCCGTTCTCAGTGCTGCGAATAGCCCACCACTACTAAACAAAAGCCAGATGATTTGCTGCAACACGGCATCTCCCACACCGCGTATGCTAGGGAACTACTGTGGAGGCCACGCGCTGCGCCGTTTCTCCCTCGAAGAAGGATCGGCCTGCTTCGGTTGCATCCCGCTGCAATGTCTCCTTTGCCGTCGTGTTTCAGAAACAAGTGCAGTGCCCGCCCTCGAACACACTAACGCCGCTTGTCCGGATGTTGCTTCGCCGTGGGATGGCAGCGCGAGCGCAACCGCGACACGCACACTGTTCCTTCATTGCGCAATGTCCTGCGTCGTTGCACTGACGTAACCATGCCGCGATGCAGCTGTGCGCTACGCCCTACGTGTCCCGAGTGAGTTAATCGGAATTTGGACCTGCCGCCGCCTCCTCCCCTGACAATTCCCGCAGCGCGGCTTGTGTCTCCGGCCAGCGCCAGGCGCTGTTGTGCGCGCGCGTTGGAGCACGTTTCTGCGGCACTCTCTCCGCTGCGCGTATCTCTGCCCGCTGTTTCTTTCTTTTTTTGCCGCGCAACTTTATCTCAGAGGGCGGCGCAGGCGCGACGAGGTGACGTCGCTGCTGCATCACTCTGGCCCAGCAGCACGGCCTCAGTCTTCTGCGTGCCTGCTCGTGCGTGTTGCTTCTTTGTGCTGCTGCGTGTTTCGTACTGCTCCTCTGAGCTGCTGCAAGTAGGCGGCGTGTTTCACGTGCGAGCATCGTCCGGTTGTTCACACCGTTGCAACGTGCCATGAAAGTAACCGGACTTGCACACATCCCAGTGACATGTCCCCCACTCGGCGGCTCTGCTTCCCGCTGTTCCCCAACTGTCTGCCGTGTGGCAACCCGCAATGCCGGTTTATTTGCGGCCCTTTGGTGCGCCCGATGCGTATATGCCGCACTGCCGCCGATGGCCAGGTGAAGCAGCGTGGAGCGCTGCGCGGGACGGCGCAGGGCAAGTGCCCATTGACGCAGTGGGGAGGGGCTTTTGTGTAATGGCCCTGTGTCAAGTTGCAAGACCGCTTTGGGAGGTGCCTGCGGAACACTGCGATGCGGTGTGCCACTTTGACATCCGCATTCGACATGCCTCGACGGATGCGGACAGCACGTGTAGTATTAGTGTACTGTTTCAGGCCATGACAGGGGGCGTATATTCATACCTACTCTTGGATAGCCGAGAACCACAACTCCTGTGTCATGATGAAACGCTTCATCGCAAAGATTGATGTGAACGACACTCGCGCACGTGACGGAAACCGCCCATGCAGAGACCCCGCATACATTACCCGGACAGCTATATCACCCCGCACGGCGCTGACTCGCACACACGCCGGTGGCAAATCGGGCCTCGAAGGTGATTTGTCTGTCCGCGCGGCCCGCCGGTGGCGTCTAAGGGTTGGGGAACCACTAGCCTCGCCTCCCTGGTCCAGCAGAGACAATGCGATTAACACTGGGGTGTCTTGTTACTTGTGTACGTTGTAGTTATTACATCTAGTGTTTCCCCATATTATTCTAGTGAAGATAGATTTTCGAGAAATCGTTGATTCTGTACACCCCCACACAGCCGCTATTAACCATGCTAAGATCGTCCGTTGTGCGTTCCCGCTCCGCCATCAAGCCGCTCCTGCGCCGCTCCTACTCCTCCTTCAAGGAGGTCAAGTTCGGTGTTGAGGGCAGAGCCGCCCTCCTCAGGGGTGTTGAGACCCTGGCTGACGCCGTCTCCGCCACCCTCGGCCCCAAGGGCAGAAACGTCCTGATCGAGCAGCCATTCGGCGCCCCAAAGATCACCAAGGACGGTGTCACTGTCGCCAAGGCTATTGTCCTCGAAGACAAGTTCGAGAACATGGGCGCCAAGCTCCTCCAGGAGGTCGCCTCCAAGACCAACGAGGCTGCTGGTGACGGTACCACCTCCGCCACCGTGCTCGGCAGGGCCATCTTCACCGAGTCCGTCAAGAACGTCGCTGCCGGATGCAACCCCATGGACCTCAGACGCGGCTCCCAGGTCGCCGTCCAGAAGGTCATCGACTTCCTCAGCAAGAACAAGAAGGAGATCACCACCTCCGAGGAGATCGCTCAGGTCGCCACCATCTCCGCCAACGGCGACTCCCACGTCGGCAAGCTCCTCGCCTCCGCCATGGAGAAGGTCGGCAAGGAGGGCGTCATCACCATCAGGGAGGGCAGAACCCTCGAGGACGAGCTAGAGGTCACCGAGGGCATGCGCTTTGACCGCGGCTTCATCTCCCCTTACTTCATCACCGACGCAAAGTCCGGCAAGGTCGAGTTCGAGAAGCCCCTCCTCATGCTCAGCGAGAAGAAGATCTCCTCCATCCAGGACGTCCTCCCAGCCCTCGAGCTCTCCAACAAGAGCAGAAGACCACTCCTCATCATCGCCGAGGACATCGACGGCGAGGCCCTCGCCGCCTGCATCCTCAACAAGCTGAGGGGCCAGGTCCAGGTCTGCGCCGTCAAGGCACCAGGCTTCGGTGACAACAGAAAGAACACCCTCGGCGACATCGCCGTGCTCACCGGCTCCACCATCTTCACCGAGGAGCTCGACCTCAAGCCAGAGCAGTGCACCATCGAGCACCTGGGTACCTGCGACTCCATCACCATCACTAAGGAGGACACCGTCGTCCTCAACGGCAACGGCTCCAAGGCCTCCATCCAGGAGAGAATCGAGCAGATAAAGAACTCCATCGACGTCACCACAACCAACTCCTACGAGAAGGAGAAGCTCCAGGAGCGTCTCGCTAAGCTCTCCGGCGGTGTCGCCGTCATCCGTGTCGGCGGTGCCTCCGAGGTCGAGGTCGGCGAGAAGAAGGACCGTTACGACGACGCCCTCAACGCCACCAGAGCCGCCGTCGAGCAGGGTATCCTGCCAGGTGGTGGTACTGCCCTCGTCAAGGCCTCCAGAATCCTCGAGGACGTCGAGGTCGAGAACTTCGACCAGAAGCTCGGTGTCGACATCATCAGAAAGGCCATCACCAGACCAGCCAAGCAGATCATCGAGAACGCCGGTGAGGAGGGTTCCGTCATCGTCGGCAAGATCGTCGACGAGTTTGGCGAGGACTTCGCCAAGGGTTACGACGCCGCCAAGGGCCAGTACACCGACATGCTTGCCGCCGGTATCATCGACCCATTCAAGGTTGTCAAGTCCGGCCTCGTCGATGCTTCCGGTGTCGCTTCCCTGCTTGCCACCACTGAGGTCGCCATTGTCGACGCTCCACAGCCAGCTTCTCCAGCTGGTGGCGCCCCAGGTGGTATGCCAGGTATGCCAGGTATGATGTAAGGGATCGGAACTGCAGTT
The DNA here is from genome assembly GCA_037102785.1 of Maudiozyma humilis. Taxonomy (NCBI): domain Eukaryota; kingdom Fungi; phylum Ascomycota; class Saccharomycetes; order Saccharomycetales; family Saccharomycetaceae; genus Maudiozyma; species Maudiozyma humilis. The sequence continues at coordinate 404,059 of BTGD01000001.1, read as the reverse complement.
TCTTAACACAGTCATTTCCCTGTCCTTTGTTTCCCTCACCCTTCAGTAAAATAAACGAAGAAAAGGCAGAAAAAAAATTTAGTCATTAATACCTAGCGCATGTTTGGAGCAACCTTACATGTTGTTCGATATATTATTTTGAGAACTTGTAAATAATCTCATATAATCATGTATAAAATAATTTATATTTGAACTTCGCTTTTAAAGAGTGCTGGGCAATTGGCCAACGCGATGGTAGTGTTACTGATATTGAAGTGTGGTGCTATATTATAAAACGTGGTATGTATGGAGGGAGTTCTGTGTGTGGAGTATCAGCTGGATCCCTTTATCTTGTCCTCTATTTCCTTCCTCTTTTGTTCCAATTGTCTGGACCTCTCAAAGTACAAGTTTGGATGGGCTATCAGCGTCTGGTCGTTTATCTCGACGTCGGTGCCGTTTGAGTCGTGCGTGAATTCAAACACCTTTGTGTTTGCTGTGGTGTACTCGCCCTTCTGGCAGGAGTCGAGGACACTGGTGATCTGAGCAGGTGTGAGACCCATCTTTTGGAGCTCCGAGGTCAATTTCTCTGAGCTGAAGTCCCTGAAAGGGCAGCCGTGGAAGTCCCCTCTACCAGGTCTGGGTTTGGAGAGGATCGTTCGGCAATCCCAAGGTCTGTAATTGATTCTGTTACCTTCGAGACCGTAGTTGTGTCTGAAATTGTACTTGTACTCCTTGTTGAACTTCTCTACGGTCATGTGTCCGCCGTCCGTAAATGCCTTAGTGAAGAACTTTAGGGATTCATCGGCACTGAGCCCAATACCCTTCAGGAACAAACTCAGCTGCTGTCTGCCGTAGTAACGCAGGTGGTGATTCTGCTTGAGCCCCTCCATGAGGTGTCTCACTGAGAGAGGGTAGTGTTTGCTTATCTCTGGAGACCAGACTGACTCCGCATTAATCTCATTGTCTGCGTTGTTTCCATACTGACCGTCGGCCTGGTCGAAGTCTGTCATTGTGTATCCGGCAGAGAGGTGGGCGAGGATAGGGAGCAGTCTATCGTCCTCGTTCATGCGGGGCAGAGACTGGAACACCTTCATCAGGGATGCGTTGAGGTTGTTTGCAAATTCCGAAGCGATGAGGTTTAGTTGCTGGAACTGGGGCAAGTACGCGTAACCGTCCTTGAGGAACACTTGGCGATTTCCGATTAGCTCGATGACGTTTTCGAATGGCAGCTTGATGTAGCGCTCGCGAGCGAAATAGGCTTTACGCTGTTGCTCGTCTGTTAGGTTAAGCTGGAATTGCAGCACTGGTGACGCTGCCTGGTACAGCTTGGCAGCAAGCTCGTTCTTCTCGTCGTCGGAGATAAACTGTAGCATGGGGAGGTCCAGCGACTGGACGAACTTGGCTTGGTCGGTGGACGTCAGGAGGTTGAATCTGATCTTGAAGAGGAGCGTCTCGGCCCTGACAAAGCTCTCGCGAAGCTCCTTAGTGCGCGCGAAGCACAGTCTAAGAATGTAGTGGGAGTAGTAATCCTTCTTCTTCTCGGCGAACGCCTCAGCAGCGCTGTGTGAGCCACCGGTGGCTGATGGGAGCAATTTCTGCAGCAGTGGCTTGATGACCGCTGCGGTATCCTTCAGTGACCTGTTTCTGGAGATCGATGCCTGGATCTCCTGTAGGATCTTTAGTCTGTCGATAGCCCAGGTCTCAAACTCCTCCAGGGTGATTTCACCCTGGGGTGGCTGCTCGTAGAAGTACAGTTTGGTGCTGTTAATAGAGTCGTACAGCTTCTGCTCCTTCTCGGCGTCGGAGCCGCTCAGGACGTACTGGTGGACACCGTTCTCGAGCTTGATGCCCGAGGAGTCCATGTCGGCCGAGAGGTCAAAGTTCCTGCGCGACGACAGCCTCTTCTTATTTTGTCTGAACATGGCGGGTTGTTGGGAGTGTGGTGGCGTGGTATGTGTTGATGAGTACTGTTCTTTTACATGGCAGGTTATATAAGAAGGAACGCGTAAATTTACGCGTCTTTGTTATTATGACGCGCTTTGTCATTGTGTACGGTTTGTCACGTGACAGATCTGTATGAACTGTAGCAACGATACAAGGAATTAGGTGGTACAAATAGCACTGACTAATATGGGAATAGTCTACTGTGTTATGGTAGTGAGTGCAACTCTATTCGTTACAAATTCTGAGCGACCGGTTGGCCCGCGGTTCAGGTATACGCCCCGACAGCAACGCAGCTGCCCACGGCAACCTCAATTTCAATACATAGTATTGCCCACATGGTATGCACCACCCCCACTCTATGTAGCACACAACCCAGGCCCACACACGCTGCACAGTGTCACTCACACACCACCCACACACCCAGTATGTCCACCCACACACCACCGCCAACACCCACACACCCCTAAGCCCTCGCACAATACGCGCCGCTGCACTTCGATGCAGCTCGCAGGGAGCCTCGTACCGGAACTGGACGGTCTGGGCAATGGTCTGCGAGGCGCACGGGCACTGGGATCTCGCCAGCGGTGCCCAGGCCTATTAGCGGTTGCTGTGCCACCCGGAGGTAGTCATCTGGGTATGGTGTTTCTCTTGTTGTGCGTTTGTTTGTGTCTCTCTTACCCACCTCTGCAAGAAGCCGATTTCCACAAGCGAAATAGATTCCTTACATCAAGTGTGTCGCCTCTCAACGCTCTATTCTTCGTCCCGCACCCGCAAAAGCTATATTTAGCTTGTCCGTGACAATAGACATACAGACCAGAACCCGCACTCCGCTCTCCGCTCTCCGCTCTCTGCGCTAAACAGCTAAAGTCACCTGGTATTCCAGAAAACTTACGCAGACAAAAGGAGTACTGTATCACTTCTGCTTCACATAGAACCAAGGAAACCACAATCATGGTTGCACTCAAATTCCCAACGTCGTTCCTGTGCACGTCGCTCTTCGTCCTGAGTAAAGTGGCCGCTGTGTCGCTCGACCTCGACAGCTTTGAGTCGCTCGAGAATGCTACCTCGCTCATTGCGTACGGTCTGATGGACTACTACACCGGAGACCAGTACGGTAAGACCATCGGTATGTTCTCCGACCCCTACTACTGGTGGGAGGCCGGTGGTGCCTGGGGCTGTATCCTCGACTACTGGTACTACATGGGAAACGACACCTACAACGACAAGTTCATGGCCGCCATGATGCACCAGACCGGTGAGCACAACGACTACATCCCCCTGAACCAGTCCACCACCGAGGGTAACGATGACCAGGCCTTCTGGGGTATCGCCGCCATGACAGCCGCCGAGAGAAACTTCACCAACCCACCAGAGGACAGCCCCCAGTGGCTGTACCTCGCCCAGGCCGTGTTCAACACCATGGCGCTCCGTTGGGACGCCGACGCGTGCGGCGGTGGTCTCAGATGGCAGATTTTCGTCTGGAACTCCGGTTACGACTACAAGAACTCCGTCTCCAACGGTGCCCTGTTCCACATGGCCGCCAGACTCGCCCGCTACACCGGCAACAGCAGTTACACCGACTGGGCCGAGAAGGTCTACGACTGGATGTGGGACGTGAACGTCATCTCCCACGGCGACTACATGTTCGTCTACGACGGTGTCTCCATCAACGACAACTGTACCACCGTGACGCCTTACCAGTGGACCTACAACCAGGGTCTGCTGCTGGCCGGCTGCGCTTACCTCTACAACTTCACAGGTGAGGACGTGTGGCACCAGAGAACGCTCAAGCTGCTCAACTCCTCATCGGTCTTCTTCAACAACAGTATCCTGTACGAAGCTGCCTGCCAGCCAAGTGACACTTGTAACACCGATCAGCGTTCCTTCAAGGCCTACTTCTCCCGTTTCCTAGGAGCCACAGCCCAGCTCGTCCCAGAGACCAGAACACAGATCATGCACTGGATCAACTCCTCCGCCGTTGCTGCTGCGCAGGCTTGCTCCGGTGGTACCGATGGACACACCTGCGGTACCAACTGGTTCTACAACGGATGGGACGGTAAGTACGGTCTAGGTGAGCAGATGGCAGCCCTCGAGATCATGGTCAACACCAGAGCTCTCCACATGCCTGGCCCATACACATTGAAGGACGGTGCCTCTTCTCAAGGTGACGGTGCTGCAGGTACCGAGGCACACGCTACCAACCTGTCTCCACTACACATCACAGCCGGTTCCAGAGCAGCTGCAGGTATTATTACTGCAGTCATAGGTATATCCATTGTCGCTTGCGCACTATGGCTGGTATTCTAGAAAGAACTTTTTGAAAGAAATACGGTTAAAAAATTATTCATTTCATCCCACTTCTCATATTTTTTTTTGTATTTCTGCAATGATATCTGTCCTAAATTATATTATTATACTTGTCTCTTCTATTCCCTTCTTTTTTTACATGTCGTTTTATCTTCCTTTGTCATGACGTTCTGGGACAGGCTCCTCCATGATACTTTTTTATAAAGAACGGGATTTTAGAGAATATTACACCTATACATACACATCCTTCTATGCTATTTAAACAATACAGATCCAATATTATAGTAAATTCCAATAATTAGACGACCGCACTGTGATTGAGCGGTCGAAAGATTGTCTTGAGAGTTGCTCCACAAATCTGTGGTCCTGTTGGCTGAAGCAGTCGAGGTCCAGGATAAGCAGATCAGCTGGTAGTAATGAATCGCCAGAAGAGTCAAGAAGCTCAGATAATCTCGTGCGAAGCGCTTCACTCTTCCTCTTGAAATATTGTAGTATATGCGTTGTCTCATCGGCCATATCGTCCTCGTCTAAACTTATGGGTTCGTCTATGAGGTTAAGATCTTTGTAATACGCAGGCTTGATAGTGCCAGCAGTAAGCCAGAAGTAAAAGTTATCAATTAGGAACTGCAGCCATGATAATGGTTCTGCCTGTGTGGTTAACTGAGGTGAAAGGGCAGCATCGCGGATGAGGGTTTGAAAGAAAAAGGTAAACACCTCTAGGTCATGATGGGTTGCCCTTACTTCATTCCCTTCAGAGTTGTATAGTTGTATGGGAATCCCAGGTTCAATCATCTGTTCAATGGAGCTGAGGGCAGGAAGCTTAACGATGATGTCGTACAGCTCCTTACGATATGTCAGTACTTCATCGCTGGTTGACGCAATGTACGGAGTTTCCAATTTCAACAGCTGGTCGATATCAATTGTACCCACAGTGTAGAGTAGCTCATAAGGAGTCTCTGGAGTAGCGTTTTTTGCGATGGCAGATATGCAGAAAGCCAGTGAGTTGCAGAGGTCAAATGAACCGCCAGGGGCATTCAGTACTAATATACGTTTCTTTAGCAACAGAGATTTCCAAATAGTCAAAATCAGTGGACCCAATTTAGCGCTCCAGAAAGGCAGGTATTCCAACATTTTCCTTCTGGAATCGTGAGATGAGGGTATTGGCTGAGGGTTATCGTAATAAGCATCAAATGAGTCTGTGTTGTGTTCAGCATCGCTCAGCCATTTAGTTAGTAGATATTCAAGATCAGAAGCGTATTGATCTGTTTGTAACTCGTCATGTTTAATTATCAATCCAAGAGAATACATCTGCACCAATGAGCGGTCGATTTGCCCATCCTTTCTTACATCTTCGTCAAATCCATTTTGGCGAAAGTATGCTATCCCCCTAAAGGTTTCATGTTCGTTGGACTCCTTGGTAACCTTAAAGTTTATGATGTCATCATTGAGCTCGTGTATTCCAGAAGGAAGAGCCTTGAATTCTAGATTCTTGAAATCATCACAATCACGTTGCCACTCTATGATATTTCCCTTTTTCATATCAAATTTAGCTAGAAACATCCCAATGATAGGAGAAGTGTGAAACTCGGACATTTGGGTTAGGACAGTTCTCAAAGGCTTATTCCTCTTTTTCTATTTCGTGAACCCAAAGTTAACGTAATGTTTGGTTCACGGGTCTGCTTAAATGGTGTGCGCAAGTTGTTTGTTCGTTGACAAATAACAACCAACAAAGGGGTAGCGTCAACCATACAATGACGGAAAGGAATGATACAGAGAGGGCCAACAGGCGGAAATTTCAGAAGGATATAGAGAACTGTGTGCATGTGCTGCAGGAAGGGGTAGATACGGAGGCTGCTGAAGCCATCTCAACTTTTGGAGCAAAGACCGCCTCGAATGAGAAGTGGGCAGCCACCCTAGCTGGAACATATCAAGTTAAATCAGATGAGGCTCTAGAGCAATTCGAGAGGGATAAGGAAAAATACATTTCACAAGTCGACGAATTGGAGTCGAAAGTGCAATACCTAGAGACGCTCTGTAATGAGGTAGAGGAGCTTGGAAAAGAACTAGAGATCAAATCAAAGGTTGAACGCAGGCGTTGAATACTGTGAATTTATGTAGTGGTATACTTATACTTAACAACCGTTTTGCCCTAAATTATGGGTGATATTTAAATACAACTGAAGTATCGAATCTGGGGCCTCTTTGTTCCGTATGAGCTGTTCAAATGTGTCATGAACACGATTCCGCCAATTGATTATATCTAAATGATCAGTGTTGGGTAGAGTTCCCATGTATTTACCCCAATGGCTGCTCTTGACCGTAACCATTCCATCATTGGGTTCACCATCTGTCGCGTAATTGATGATACTCCACGTTAGATTGAATGAGCTATACCACTTTGGACTAAAGTATGCGCCGTAGGAGAAGTATTTAACATTGCCATCATCCGGGGTGATGTCGTTGAAATATTGCGCGTAGTATGTAGTCAACTGATAATAACACATGGGCAATAAAGGACCTTTGTTGTTTAACGAGCTTCTTACCTTTTCAAATTGGTTTACCATGAAATCAGCCACTTCTGATCCGCCATGTGGAGTCGATAATGTGGTGAGGCTGGCCACACCATACTGCTTGTCCTCCTGAGGTATCCTGGAAATAAGATATCTGCAATCTAGTCCACCCATTGAATGGGCAATAAAATTGAATTTTATAGGCTGGTTTTGTAAGTTCAATTGCCTAGTTATGCTATTCAGTGAAGAGTTTAACGTGCTCGCTCTCTCTTCGATGCTGCCGAAGGGGGGTACCCTCGCAGTGAATACGGTACATCCTTTGCTTTCGAGAAGCTCTCTCACACCTGTCCAGTATTCTACTTCTAGAATGTTCTTATCATCAGCAGGCACAAAGTTTTCTGAATTGTTGCTGTCGATTGCTTTCACGATTACATTAACCAGCATGCTGATGGAGGGGATCAATATCAGTGTATCAAACCCAGAAAGACCATGGCACAGGATAACTGGATATTTTGGGGGAGTATACTTTGTGTAGTTCGGCTTGGTGAGGGCATTCGCGGGCTCTTTGGTATGGGTATTTACATGTTTGGAATAGAGCGCTGCGAAAGCAGTTATGCTGGGATCATTTGTGGATGCTGCGATTTTCCTCAAGGAGGGTGCTGCTGGTTTCTGCTTCCTCCAAAACGGCAGTCCAGTTGAAAACATGAACTAACGGGGTTGTGAGATTGATTGGGGGTGTACTTTTGGGTATTAGCAACAAGAGACCCGTTGAGGAATGTAGATATTAGTTTTCCTCGAAGCAACTTGCAGTGAAATTTTTCTGACCTTAACTCCCTCGGGTTGCTGTATGCCATTGCTACGCATGACAACTTTACCATTCTACATGTAAGTAAGATGTAAGCTTCAATAAAACTGCCGTGAAATGGTAACGTATCCGGTAGCCAATCGTCTGATTCTGTTGTTATCGATAAATTTCCGGACTCCACGGATATGATATTCATGTCAGAATTTTCGATGACAATCACTAATGCAGAGGTCACGCCAATATCCGTACTTTTGGACTTGGAAGCGCTTGTGTTTTTATATTAACATGGCTCATTTGCAATTTCGCGATTTTTCTTGAGCGATGATCTACGCTGAGAAGTTTGGCCACACTCAATTACGTGGTTCCACGACGCTATCTCTGTCTTGCCGAATAGGTAATGTTTTCTATTGCTCAATTTCTTGGATATGTTATCATATTAATATAATTGACTGCTAGAAAATCTATTCTGTCATTAAATAGCTTATTCTAAGCAGATGAGGTCACTATTCATGATAAATAGAGTGCAGTGATGAATGCATAGGTTACCCTGACTATGATTCAAGAAATATGGGGTTTGCGAGTGGAAATTTTTCACCTCAAACAATTCTCTCTGAGCGACGAACAGACGCACCAAACCGCAATATATAAGGGATGATAGTCAGCTGAGAATTACCACTTCCGTTGGAAGTGAGAATATGTAACATATTCATATTATTCTTTCTATTTTAAAATCTACATAGAGATATTTCTCTATCGATACAATCATAATGTCCCAATCGACATCCATGGATTTCGCTCGTCAGTGTTGACAGTTTGATCCATGGATGTCGATGGATGAGAGGTGACCATTGAAGATATAAGCTGCGTAAAGGTAAGGCTTATCATTTAGCAAGAGGTTTGAAAGAGTGACATAGCTGTAAGTGAGGTTCACGTAAACAAAACATAAAATTCAAACTAAGCAAGCTACTTTATTTATTCAACTTAGACCTGGCCCTTGTGGACATCATATGAGTAGATGCAAGAGTATCACGAGTGATTCGTTCGGAACGTTGACGTTCGCTTTCTTCACGACGTCTTCTTTTATATCCCACGTTACCTGATCGTATCTCCCGTGCTTCCTTCTCCTCAAGACGCCTCGTCTTCTCAGCCCTCTCGGCGACGAGCACACGCTTCCTTTCAGCTTTTTCTTCTTCACGCTTACGTTTCCTCTCAGCCCTTAATTCATCGCGTTGCTTCTTCTTCACAGCCTTCTCAACGGCGAGCACACGTTTCTTCTCAAGTTGAGCGTCCTTACGTTTGCGCTTTCTCTCCAAAGCGTCCTCCTCCTTCCTCCTCCTTTGTGCCTCACGTTCTTCATCCTTTTTCTTAGCTTCAGCGCGCAGTCTCTCCTCTTCCTGCTGTTGCTCCTCAGCCTTTTGACGGTCTGCCTCCTCTTTTGCGAGTTGTTCTGCTCGCTTCCTGGTTGATGCAAACTCCATGAAGTCCTTTATTCTTCCAACAAAATCTCTTACAACGTCATGATTGACACCACTATCCGTTTGACGGGATACATAATTAACATTAGCCGCTACCCATTGATTTATTTCAGTAGGAACAGGTATGGCATCATTGACAAACGAAGGAGTTTGGAACTGGTACCAGAACCAGGCGTCGGCAGATAACCGTGGTATAAGGCAGGGTGGGCACCTGACAAGTTAACCACACTGAAAAAGGTGTGGCGTTCCAGTAGGCGAGATACATGGGACCAGAGAATAGTCACATCAGCATCAGCCATTTCTTAACGCTCAACAGGAAAGGAGAGCAGACCACGAACAGCTACCACGTGTGGACAACGCATGTAGTCCACAGCGGCAGGACAAAGGGAGCAACTTACTTCTGTAACTTCTACAGCAGTACATGTAATCAGAGAGTCTAGGTATTCTCGTCTAGACCTCCAGAAACTCTTACGGCGACCGAGCTTCTTCATGTACTGCGCGTAGACCTTAACAATGGGATAATTCCTGTCTTTATCATAAGAGACATTATAAACACCGGGACTCTTTAACTCTACCTTAAATGCTGTCGCCAGAGCTAATTGCAGAGACAATATAGTCTCCGCATAGAAGGTAAATTTAGGGTGGTCACGGCAGTTCTCAGTCTGAAGTTTATTGAGTGCATGAAGTTGCAAGACACTAAGGTGCGTCACAAAGTTCACCACATTTCCTTGCTTCATATAACGCATCGAACTATGGAGTTGTTCTACACCATTAGTGGTCTGCGCTTCAAATCCACAAGGTTTGTTGAGGCGGGTGAACCGAGCCAGCTCAGATTCTATCTTCTTATACGTGGGCGTTCTACCGTTCTTTGACTTCGGATAGAACATGTCAAGCAACGCTTTTTGTGCATCTTCTTGCTTCTGTTTATCTAGTGTCTGACAAAGGGTGTTGAAATGGGAATATGGTTTCCCTTCGGTGTGTTTTACCACGTTCTTAAAGAGATGAAGACCGCAGGTGAGCGATTGCGTCTTGAAGATACACTTGATCGCCGTTTCTAATGCTATGCTCTGATCAGCCATGATACTAGTGCTCTCCCAATTAACATGTTTTAGGTGTATCTTGGTGAGGGCCAGGAAGGCTGTCGCATGGGCAACATTTTCCCCTCCTGTATGAAACATATGAGCAAGAGGGACAGTTCTATGATCTGTCGTAATTGCAGCTAATGTCAAGCAGGTTTTGAAATGGGGACTTGCTAGGAAAGTACCGTCGAGAAACATCACATTGAGAAACTTCTCCGGCAAACGAGGATCACCAATATCAGGACAGAAGAAAAGGGTGTCAGGAATATCGGTTTTTCCCAAAGCAACCGTGAGCTCCTCAAGGAGATCTTTCGATTCCTCTTCGTTGAAGGGGATGTCCTCGTTTACATTTGATGAAAGTTTCCACATTATCACTCATTATAATCATATATAATTTATCGATGTCACTTTCGGAAACGATATTGGCAATAATGGTATCATTGGATTCGACGGCTTTATCTTCAGAGGGTGCTGTTCTTCTATAGCTGTGTCATGCGGGAGGTCCGCCTCCTGACGGCTACAGTCGTCCGTATCATTGTCTGACGAATGTTTATTATATTGTCGCTCATCCATAGCTAAAAACTCATCAACATCAAGGTTTCCAAACATGCTAGGTGTAATATCTTTCATGCTAGAGAGACCTACACGATACCTTCCATCACAATGGCTAGCCAGACAATTTGGAATAGCTATCAAGTCAAGGAACTCTGTTTTGCTTAACATTAAAGTTCAAGTAGACCTTACGTTGCGGATTTTACAGGAGGTAATATTCATTGCACGCCTTCTAAGCAACATTCTATGCCGGATCCACGGTTTACTAGGGATGCCAATGTAGGAGCTACCGAGTTTGTCGAGTATTAACTTGTAATTTTGCTCAACGCTGAGAGCATCCATTACAACTTCAAATGCAGACCTCTTGACCGAAACACTGTCCATCAGAATACGATCAAAACCCTCACCAGTTCTTCGCCTACGAACCAGAAGCGATAATAAACCACCGTATAGGCTGCCAATGGCAAATCGAGGTGAATGGATCATGGCGAGCACATTGATTAGGGCCGGGTCAGCCTCTAGCTTATTCACAATTGCGTCAACGGCAGATAAATCAATAGGATCTTTCTTCTCAATTCCCAAAGCATTCTTGAGAGATGAAACAAACATACTCCCTTTTGTAATTAACATATGAACCTCGCATTTATGGGGAGCATTCAAAGATGTGGAAAAGTAATAGGCTCCATTTTTTCGCTTTAAATGGTATAGTTTCTTCCGACAGAAGATACAACTGAGCTCTGTCGTAAATCGAGAAAGGTTGTGTCCATACGTCGTGTGTGCTTTAACGAGGATAACACCTTGGACAACCAGTGCATAACAAAAGAGGACATTGACCAACGTGGTCAATGTTGTACCGTGGAACTTCAACAGTGCAGGTAGAAAGTCGCACTGGGCTTTCTCTTCAATGTGGTGCAAAACAGACTTTATAAACGTTATTGGGTGATCCTTTGTATCACAAATTTCATCTAAATTGTATCCTTCATCCTCATTCGCGGAATGCCTCACCCGCTCATTTGTGCCACCGTCTATCTGTCGTTGTCTCAACCTCTTTTCATCGCTTGTGGCCATCTTGCGCCGGTTAGTTCCTTGCATCTGTGCAATTCTTTGTTTAAGCTCGTCATAATGGGTTTGTAATGCGTCAAGCTTATTATGACGTTCCTTTAATGTCTCTAGCTCCTTCTTAGCGTTCTTGAGACGCGTGGATAGCTCTGAATTGCTGCTCAATGCATCACAAATCATCAACTTTACAGCAGGAAAACCCTCTTTTATGGTCCGATCTATCTCCAAGTCGAGCGGGGATGGCCGAATCGGTACCACGAAACTCATTGTGTACCTCTTTGGGTTGTGTTGGGTTGTCGATATTAAATTGGTGAAGATTTTTTCAGCTTTTTAATTTGGCGGAATCACGAAAAGAATTCTGGAATAGCCAAACAGCCTAAATATGAAACCAATGAGCGCCAAAACCTAATATGAAACGAATGAGCGCCAAGCATTTCTGGATTGGTTCAGCGAAGTCTATAACTTGGCGATGTTCTTTCAAGCTTCTAAATACCTCCAGCCAAGCATGAGTTAGCCTAAATTATCAAAATCGGAACTAAATCATAATATCGCATTGTTCAGTTCTAATCTGCTCCAAGACTCATTCAAGACGCACCTACATGGTATCTACATCATCTCCCCTTCTATCACCCTATAGCTCCTGTTTTGGGCGAGGTATATTCTCCTAACCGCAATCCATTTATCCCCTGATTACTCCATCAAAACGCTCGGTGCCAAAGAGCATACCCTGTATGCTTTACAACCATTATAATACCATCTGGAATGTTTACGGCCCTTGTAATACCATCTGGAATGTTTACGGCCCTTGTAATACCATCTGGCAAGTTTACGACCGTGGTAATACCATCTGGAATGTTTACGACCGTGGTAATACCATCTAGCATGTTTACGACCGTGGTAATACCATCTGGCATGGTCTACAACCCTGATAATACCATATAGCATGTTTATTTCGATTTTCAGGTTTTGACCCAAATACTGACGTAGGTGTGGGAGCACAATCCGACGGCGCCTCACCCTGCGAGGTCTTATCTCGATCGGATCGTCAAAATCGTCGTCATCGAGAATCAGACCGATCTGCACCCGGTAGCGTCGACTCATGCGCACAGGCGGGTCGCGCTTCCGGTCACACGCCAGGTTCGCCAGGATCATCTCGAACATGGCCTCGCTTTGGCCAGCAAACATGTGGATGATCCAGGTGTCATGGGACTGGGCGCCTTGGGAGGTGATGTGTGCCGGCTCAAAGGTAGAAGTCACGCTGACACCCAGGTTCTGGCCCAGCGCGATGATGAGGTCGCGGATAGGAGGGTAGATGGTGACGAGCTTGATACGTCTGACGTTGTCGTAAATAGCAGTAGTACCGTCGCTGTCGATCAAACCGCACAGGCAGTGGATGATCACATCGAGCTCGTCCGTCGCCATAAACAGAGGTCCGCCCTTCGGACCATTCATTTCTCCATTGCTGTAAAAACCAAGTTCGCACAGGACACGGATGAGAATGGTGTCCTTGCGCATGGTTTTTTTGATCTCGCCAAGCGGATAGTAATCGAGGCGACACATCGCCTGGTAGGGGCTGCCCGGCAATTTTTGGAAGACATACTCCATGCGCCATAACTTGGCGGCACGTTTCAGATGGTTGTTGACGTCGTGGTCCTCGGAATGCAGGGCGAAGTAGGGACCCTTTCTAAATCCGTCACCGAGCCAAAAGCCTGTCATCCAGGCCATGGCTTTCACCTTGTCGTCGTCAATGGAACCAAAACCGTACCCCGCAAAACGGTCCTCGAGCCACTGTCGAAAGAACGGGCGATGGATGCGGACCTTGGTTGTCATGCGGCGGGTAGAGATCTTGGCATCGCCCTTGACCATGGCATGGTCTTTTTGCGTGCCCTTCCACACGTGCCACTTAATATCAGGGACCGTGGTCCGCTCGATATAGGCACTGACCTCCTCCTCAGTTGCCTCCAGATCAAATTGCTTGCTCATATTGTATGGCAGGGAGACAGTGGACCCATCAGTGCGCACATAGTCGCGCATGACAGTGATCACAACCATGCGCTTCGGAGTCGGTTTGTAGTTGACCTTCTGCTTAATGTAGTTCTTGACTACCTGGGAAGTTCCGAACGCGAACACAGTGTCGATACCACACACAATACTTGGCATGGTGATACCAGTGTACTCTGTCCTCTTGTGCATGCTGCGCAGGGTACGGCGGCAGCACAGCACGTTTGCGCGGGTCACACTCCCCACCTTCTTGGGAATGCCACCGCGACACAGAAGCATGTCCCCGACCTTGACATCCCCAACCGGGATTAGAGAGGCGTCGGCGGTGTACACCCGTGTGGAAGGTGCAAGTCCAGTGTGGGTGGTCATCGTTGGGTGGCTGGGAGAAGGGAATACAGATCGGGTTGGTGTGGTGAAAGAGGCCGCCTTTTATACCTCGTTCGAGAGACCATGGCACAGATATTCCTCTGTAGATTAGAGTGGCGTGTTTAATTTAATTGAGCGGCTTCTTCTGTGCAAACTGCAAACCCGGGTATCAGAGTGGCGTGGGTGGTTCAATTGAGCGACTTCTTCTGTGTGAACTGTAATCCCTCTGTAGATCAGAGTGGCGTGGCTCGTTCTCACAAGCGGCTTCTTCTGTGCGAACTGCGATCCCGGGCATCAGAGTCGCGTGGCTCGTTTAATTGAACGGCTTCTTCTGTGCGAACTGTAATCCCCTATATATCAGTGTGGCGTACTTAGTTTATCCACGCAGCTTCTTCTGTGTGAATTGCAATTTCCCTATAGATCAGTGTGGCGTGCTTATTTTATCTGAGCGGCTTCTTCTGTGTGAACTGCGATCCCCGATATATCAGTGTGGCGTACTTAGTTTATCCACGCAGCTTCTTCTGTGTGAACTGTGATCCCCAGAAAGCAGAGTGGGGCGGTTAGTTCATCTGAGCGGCTTCTTCTGTGTGAACTGCGATTTCTATAGATCAGAGTAGCGTGGCTAGTTTATCTAAGCGGCTTCTTCTGTGTGAACTATGATCCCCTATATATCAGTGTGGCGTACTTAGTTTATCCACGCGGCTTCTTCTGTGCGAACTGCGATCCCCAGAAAGCAGAGTTGGGCGGTTAGTTCATCTGAGCGGCTTCTTCTGTGTGAACTGCGATTTTTCTATAGATCAGAGTGGCGTGGCTAGTTTATCCAAGCGGCTCCTTCTGTGTGAACTGTAATCCCTAGTTATCGCCGCAGCGGACTGTCTTCCTCTCGTAAATGTGTCATATTTGTTTCAGCCTCAAACCGGAAATCGGACCTCCGCGGTTTCATCTTCGAACAATGGCTACAGCCACTCCGCGTCGCACGGCGTAGCACAATCTATATATATATAGGAGGTATGTGACGTACTCTACTAGAATCTCTGCCCGAGCTCACCAAGATGACTGCCGACAACGACCTACCGGAAGATGAGATCCGCCCCGCGCTCACCGAGGGCAAGCGCTGGAGAATGCTTCTCGCATTAATGGACGCCGAGGAGATCGCGGAGATCACCGCCGAAATGCGCGCCGATGGATTTACGGGCGACATTGCCAAGCGGTTCGACGACGAACCTGATTATGCCGAAGGCCAACCCCAGATGCAGATCGACACCAGCCGCATCCCAGCCGAGATCCATATCTGGGAGGACCGCGAGAACGACAAAGACGACTACGAGGAGGTGGGAATGCAGGAGGTGGTCCAAATTGTGTTTGAGGATGGAACAACCGGTGTCATCACGGAGTTCGGTTTCGTTTCGGCGGATATGTAAGCGTGTTTAAATTATATATGTTCGAGCTACGCTCTCACAACGAGTGTCAATAAATCTAGTTGCATCTCACAACGATCTCGCTTGTTCGAGCGTCGCTCTCACGATATTTAAAAAAAGCTTTAAACTAAACATAAACTATAAAACGTTGCTCTCGCACCGCTACACTTATAGAGTGTTCTGAGTTCTGAAAACCTCGAAAGCGTGAGTGATTCTCGCAGTCATGGTCTTCTCACCCTCTCTAACCCAGACTCTTGGGTCGAAGAACTTCTTGTTTGGAGCCTCTGGGCCAGTTGGGTTACCGACCATGGACATGATGTAGTCCTTCTTGTTCAGGACGTAGTCACGGATACCGGTCAGGTAAGCGTACTGACAGTCAGTGTCCAGGTTGACCTTGACAACACCGTTGTCAATACCAGTGTGGAACTGAGCGTCGGTAGAACCGGAACCACCGTGGAAAACAAGGTAAAGTGGCTTGGAGCCGGCGGCAAGACCTAGCTTCTCGGAGGCGTAAGCCTGGTGGTCAGCTAGAATCTCTGGGGCAAGGGCCATGGTGCCGTGGTACACGCCATGCACGTTGCCAAAGTTGGAAATAGATCCCTTCCGTAGGAAGGGGTTGATGTTAGTAACTTGTTCTTTAATCAATTGAGGATGGGGTCCCTCATCTTATAAGCCATGGTTGAAAGTGTTGATATTTTTTCGGCCGAAAAAATTTCGCGCGAGAAAAATTCGCCCGAGAAAAATTTCGCGCGCGCGCGGAAAAAAAATCCGCGCGCGGTGAAAAACAAATCTCGCGCGCGCGGAAAATTTCGCCCGAGAAAAATTCGCCCGAGGAAAAGATTTCCCACGCGCGAAAATTCCCCGCGAAAAACACTCTCAACCGACTTTACATGTCCCGGCAGGGCGTCCAGCTTACGCTGAAAGCTCGCCCGCGACATGTCCCGGCTGAGCCCCAGCTTACGCTGGAGCCCCGCCTGCGACAAAACATACGAAGCGGCAATGGAGAAGTTTGGAGAGATTGGGTGTAGAGCCTCGTAGACAGCGTAGACCTGGGCTGGCTTGGTGTAAAGGGCGTCTCTCTCGACACCGGAGTTGTCGACACCGTCCTCCTCACCACCGGTGATACCGATCTCCATCTCTAGCCACTGCTGCATAGCGGCCATTCTCTTGAAGTACTTGGCACAGGTGCCGATGTTCTCTGGGTCGGTCTCCTCGGACAGGTCAAGCATGTGGGAGGAGAATAGAGGCTCACCGTTCTTCTTGAAGTACTCCTCGTCGGCGGCAAGCATGCCGTCGTACCATGGAAGCAGCTTCTTGGCACAGTGGTCAGAGTGGAGAATGACTGGGATACCGTAGGCAGAGGCGATGGATCTGATGTAGTGGGCGGCGGCAATGGAACCTCTGATGGAGGCGTTCTGGCCGTCGTTGGAGACACCCTTACCGGCGAAGTAGGCGGCACCACCGTTGGAGGTCTGCAGGATGATTGGGCACTTGTTGTCTCTGGCGGCCTCTAGGGCGGCGACAACAGTGGAGGAGGAGGTGACATTGATGGCTGGGATGGCGAACTTGTGCTCCTTGGCGTAGTCAAAGACAGCTCTGACATCGTCACCGACAATAACACCCTCCTTTCTCTTGATAACGTCTAGAATACCCATTGTGATTTGATAAATATGAATGTGGCTGGGGAGGTGGGAGAAGGGACAAAGTAACCTACCCTCTCTCTCCAGGCAACAATGCGGCCGCGGGGTCTTTATATACCCGTCGCCGAGAGGCATGCACGAATTTGCCTCGGGGGAGGGAAATGCTGCGACGTTGCGACGTTGCAGCCTCGACAGGCCTCAGTTGACGACGGCCCATGCGCAGCCCAGACACGCAGGCAGGCCCGTGAGGTAAGCACGCGCCGCCGCAGCGGACGCCGGTTTTCGGTGCGCCGCGGTGTGTGGGTGTGGCACCTGGGAGTGGAAGCCCGGCTGCGGAAGCCGGGCACCGGTGTGTGGGTGCGGGAGTGGAAGCCGGCACGTGACGGGGGCACGTGACGGGGTGCTCTCCCCTTAGGTGTGCTGGCGCTTGGTGTCCGGGGCTCCCTCACCATGAGCAGCGAGGAACTCGCGGACTTTCGCATCCACCGCCTCGTCAGGGACGAGCGAGTCCAGCAGGACGTCCGGCTGCTGGCACAAGGGGCACACAAAGTCGCTCTGCAGCAGCGCGTCCTCCATCGCGGCGCGCGACACCAGTCGCTTGCAGCAACCGGCGGTGCGCACCGCGTCGCGCACCAGGCCGCCCGAGAGCGCGCACGCGAGCTCCGGCGGCAGGTCCGCAAAGTGGCCCTTCTGCCAGCGCGCCTCGGCCGGGTCAGCCGCACCGCGGTTCTGCTGCTTGCGCTGGTAGTCCTCCCACGAGTGCTCGTCGGCGACCTGGACGACAAACTTGCCCTCGTCGGTGACCATGATCTTGCGCGCGGCCATCTCCTCGGGCGTGATGCTGTCCGGGTCGATGTCGACCTGGCGCAGGAACTTCTTGGGGATACCCGTCGTGCGGCGGATGCGCTTGCCCTCGAAGTTCGGGTCGCTGTTGGTCGGACAGTTCTTGATCCAGTGGTCGCGCGAGCCGCACCGGTAGCACATGTAGCCCGGTGGCGGCGGCCCGTCGTCGTTGTTGGCAGAGTTGTTCTTGAAGAAGATGGGAGTCGCGGACGACATCTCCTGCTGCGTGTTCTCCCACTGCGACTCCTGGTTCGCGAACATCGACGCGATGCGGTCCTCTTCGGACATTGCGTTGGAGCCGATGTCGGCGCCGGCGCCGGGGGCAGCGGTCTTGCGCTTCATCGAGGCGAACACCCTCGGCTTACCGGTGACGTACCGCGTGGCGTTGCCGAGCGCGGCGGTGGCGGTTCCGGGGCCCCGGGACGCGGCAGTCGCGGGGGACCTGCGGGCAACGACACTAGTGGACCGCGGCACGACCGTCTGGTCCTCCTCGTACTCCTCGTCTGTGTCGGGGTTGTACAGCCGCAGCTGGAAGCCCGAGCCGTCGCCGAGCTTGTTCTCCTGGATGATCTCGCGCTTGAGGTCGAAGACGGTGAGGCCGGTGCCGTCAAAGAGAATGCGGTTGCTGTCTTTCTGGGAGCGGAAGCGGTAGTAAATCGTGCTGGACATTGAGCTGAGCTTTCTAGTGGGTGTTTTCTATTGTGCCGATTCTATTGTGGCGCTTTCTATTTCTGCGCCTGGTAATACGCCGCTTTGATGTAATACTCTGCTAAACTTATCGTACGTACAACCTCAGCACTCAATTCCAAGAACTCTGGCGTATACACCTCTGCCACACCCAATCTCCCCCTCCAAGATCCCTCGATGCTGTCTCTTCCTCTCGCTCGCCTTTTATAGTGCCAAAAATTACGGTGGCAAAACACAGGGATAACACACATACACACACACACTTGAACAAGCACCACACACACACGCACCCCACACACACACACAACATGGCGGTCCCCGGGTACTACGAACTGTACAGAAGGAGCACAATCGGCAACAGTCTGGTGGATGCGCTGGACACGCTGATCAGCGACGGGCGCATAGAGGCGTCGCTCGCGATGCGCGTGCTGGAGTCGTTCGACAAGGTCGTGGCGGAGACGCTGAAGGAGAAGACGCAATCGAAGCTGACGGTGAAGGGCAACCTGGACACGTACGGCTTCTGCGACGACGTGTGGACGTTTATTGTGAAAAAATGCAAGGTGACCGTCGAGGGCAACAACGACGAGGTGATAGACGTGGACAAGCTGCGTATCGTGGCGTGCAACTCCAAGAAGAGTGAGTAGAGAGGGCAGCGGGGCGGGTAGAGAGGTACAAGTGTGAGTAAAGCACAACAACAGCCGCGGAGAGTGCAGCATCGCAAGAACAACCACCATGTAGAACTACCATGCAGAACCACCACGCAGAACTACCACGCAGAAGCACCACGCACAATCACCACACTGTTCCCCCACGCAGTCCCCAACGCATATCCCCCACGCAGATCCCACAACCCCCGCAAAGTCGAATGTATAGATATATTATGTAAGGAGATATATAAGCATACTTACTGCAGCACACTTGCCTCAAAGAGCGCCTATACGCCCTCGCACGCCGCTTAGACCTTCTCGGCCTTGACACCGTGCTTCCAGATGGCGACGTATGGAGTGGTACCGTCCTCACGGTAGTTCAGCATGATGATCATGGCATCTGGGTCCATGGACTCACCGGTGTAGAACTCCCAGTCCTTGAAGGAGCCAATGACCTTCTTGACGTAGGCCTGGGCACCCTTCTCGAAGACAGGGACGGCCTCAGGGTCGGACTCGGTCAGCTTGGCCTTGACAGACTTCATGTAGCCCTTGATGTAGGTGACGAAGGACTTCTTGTCGAAACCGGTTGGCTGCAGTCTGAAGGTGTGGACAACGTTGTTGACGATCTCAGCACCGTCCTCCATGTCTTCCTCGGCACCCTCGGCAGATGGGTTGGCACCAATGTCGATGTCACCGCCGCCGACCTTGATCATGGCACAGTCGGCCTCGTAGATGACGTCGTCGACCAGCTTCAGGTCGTAAGCATCGGATAGCAGTTCGTCGCCAGAGAAGATGTCGTTGTAGATAATCATGGTGGTGGTAGAGTGGGGTGGCCCTTTTGCAAAACAAAAGACTCCCAAGGCAAAGCACATCCCAGAAACTCAGACGTGGCAACATCGCCCACGTTTATATAATTTTTCACGCTGCGATGGCCGACCGGCGTGGAAAATTTTTCACTCGGCGATGGATCGTGCAGAGTGACGCAGGGGTGCGGCTGAGCCTGGACGTGGGCGTCGTGGACGTGGACGTGGTCATGGTCGCGATCGTGCCCTTATCACTGCATGTCTTCTCTTGCATTCTCCCCCGCGTACACTTGCCACACCGCCGCCGCGACGTCCTCGGGCGTCTGCGTGGGCAGCCCGATGAGCCCGTCGACGAGCTGCCGCTGGGCGTCGGCGCCCAGCTCGTTCGTCATGTCCGTCCCCGAGACCAGTCCCGGCTCGAGGCAGGCTGCCCGCACGCCCCACGACGTCACCTCCTGCGTCAGCACGCGCGTGTACTGCGACAGCGCCGCCTTCGACGCCGCGTACACCGTCGTCCCCGGGATCGCCATCTGCGGCGCGCCCAGCACCGACGAGATGTTCACAATGCACGGCGAGACGTACGGCGCGACGCAGTGCTGCGGCGGCACCCGCTGCCGCACCGTGTGCAGCATCTGCTTCGCCGCGAGGTTCGACAGGCTCACGCAGCTCGCAAAGTTCAGGTTCATGATCCGCTGGATCTGCGCGGGGCCTGTCCGCACGCTCAGCGAGTGCTGCGACACCCCGGCGCAGTTCACCAGCAGGCTCACAAAGTAGTGCGCCCCGGGCGTCTCCCACAGCTGCTCCCGCGGGCCCGGGAACAGCCGGAACGAGCCCTCGCGCGCCTCCCCGGCAACCGCCCCCGCGGTCTCGCCGCCGCTAAAGTCTACCCCCCAGAACCGCGACTCCCCGGTCCACTCCGGCCACCGCGCCAGGTCGATCGCCAGCGCCCGGTGCTTCTGGAACGGGTGCGTGAAGTGCAGCTGCTCCCCGACCCGCACCCGCCGCACGCTCTCCGCGCTCGAGCCTATAAGCACGCACGCCAATCCCTTGCGCGACAGCAGCGACGCAATCGCACGACCAATACCCCGCGTAGCACCAGTAACAACAGCAACAGGTACGTAGTTCATCCTTGTAGTTGTACGCCCCTATTGTCCTCTGCCATTGTACGCAGCCTTCTCTCCCCTCCCCAGCGATTTTTCAACCCGCCTGAAAACAAGCGAATAGAGTCATATCTGATTACTATTACATGATCACGTATATAAGTGCAAAATAGATGGATGGTCGCCCGGGAACGCTGCGCTCCCTGGCGACGGCTATGCATGGGGGTGGGGTGGGGTGTGCTACATCTAGTAGAAGCCTCTGGAGCCCTGGTTCTGGTTGGAGTAGTCGTAGCCATTGTTGTAGCCGAATGGCGCGCCCTGGTTCTGGTTCTGCTGCTGCTGCTGCTGCTGCTGCATCTGGTAGTACTGCTGCATCTGGGCCTGCTGGAGCTGGGCCTGGTTGGCGTCGTTGGACTGCATCTGGCCCTGGGCAGCGTCGTTGGACGCGGAGCCGCCCTGCGACTGCGCGCTGTTCTGGCCCTGGCCCGCGTTCTGGGAGCCGGCCTGCGCGCCGCCCTGACTGCCGCCGTTCTGGTTGTTGTTGTAGTAGTTGTTGTAGTTGTTGCTGTTGTTGCCGTTGTTGCCGTTGTTGTTGTTGTTTTTTGGCATCTGGTATGGGTACTGGCCGTTGCCGTACTGGGGCTGGCCGTAGCCGAAGGAGTTGCCGTAGAAGTGGTTGTAGTATGGCATGAACGAGTTGCCGTACATCTGCTGCTGCTGCATGTTGTTGTTCATGCCGGGGTTGGCGCCGTTGCCGGCAGAGCCTGGGCCGGCCGCAGACGCGCCCTGGGCGCCGTTGCCGTTGCCCTGCTCGCTGGCGTCGCCGGCGTTGTTGCCGAAGCTGCCGCGCTGCATGTTGTTGTTGTACTGGTTGCCCATGCCCATGCCCATGCCCATGCCCATGTTCTGGTTGTTGCCCTGGTTGTAGCCACCGTAGGACTGGTTGTCGAACATGCCGGGGTAGTTGTAGCCGCCGAACTGGTTCTGGAACATGTAGTATTGTTGCTGCTGGGCGGCGGCCTGGACGGCAGCCTGGGCAGCCTGGGCAGCGGCCTGAGCAGCCTGAGCGGCCTGGATGGCGGCGGCGGCGTCAGCGGACTGGGCTGGGGCGGCAGCAGGGGTGGCAGCGACCTCGGCAGCGGCTGGGGCGGCGGCCTCGGCCTTGGCCTCTGGCTTGGCCTCCTCAACCTTGGCCTCTTCGACCTTGGCCTCTTCGACCTTGGTCTCTTCGACCTTGGTTTCTGGCTCGGCCTCCTCGGACTTCTCCTCAGCCTCCTCAGCCTCCTCCTCGGACGAGGACTCCTCTTCGGAACTCTCCTCCTCCTCAGAGCTCTCTTCCTCCTCGGAACTCTCCTCCTCAGAACTCTCCTCCTCCTCGGAGCTCTCCTCCTCTTCGCTGCTCTCCTCCTCCTCGGACTCCTCCTCCTCCTCGGAGCTCTCCTCGGCGGCGGCCTCTACCTGTGTCTCCTGGACCTCTACCTCCTCGTTCTCGACGTTGTCGATCTCGGTCTTGAGGGACTGCAGGCTCTCCAAGGGCTGGTGGAGGCGCTGCTCCTGCTCCTGCTGCTGCTCGTGCTCGCGCCTCTCGGCCTCCTCCTGCTCCCGCTCGCGCTCCTCGCGGGCGCGCTTCGCCTCGAGCTTTGCCTGCTGGACCTCCTTGGCGCGCGGAGCCGCGACGGCGGCCCAGGACATCTTTAGCGGCTGGGCAGTCGTCGCGGCAGCGGCGGCGGGCGCTGCTCCCGACGACAGGGAGGGCAGGTTCGTTGGCAGCGTCTTCTTTACGGGGGCGGGAGTGGCAGTTGTAGTAGTGGTGGTGTCATTTTCAGCCGCGCGTGCCGGGGCGTGTGTGTGAGAGATGCCGCCAGCACTAGCGGCCGCAGAGGCCCAGGACCCACCGGCAGCCCCGCCCGTGGCACCGCCCGTAGCAGTCTTTGCTGTGTTCTGTGCTGCGGCGTGCTGTGGCTGTGCGTTATTCTGCCTTCTCTGGGGCGTGTGGGATGCATTGGTGTTCTGGTTCTGGTTCTGGTTCTTCCTTCTCTGGGAGTGTGCGTGTGCGCCTGCCTGGTGCCAGTCGTTGTCTGCGTCGGGCATCACGGCTGCGTACTCGGCGCTGCTGGGGTGGTCGCTGGTAGTAGCTGCATTGCGCTCCCTGCGGGGTGTCTTTGCCGGCTTCTTGACCTCGTCCCACTTGGTCACCGCGCCGCTGGTGATCATGTCGATGATGGTCTCGAGGTCGCCGTGCTCCTTCACGACGTCGACGAGGTCGTCGGCGGTCCAGTCGGGGAAGAGCTCCCGGAGGGTGTCTATCTTTGCCTTGAGCGCGGGGGGTGCGCCGCGCTTCTTGGATGGATTTATGGATCTTGACATTGTGTGTGGGGGTGTTGGGGGTGTATATGTGTGTGTATGTACAGATGTGTGGGGAAGTGGGGACAGACAAGAATGAGAGTGGGAAACAATAACAGCACTCCCACCTTTGCCACCTCGGCGGCCCGTTAATATATTGGGGGGCGGGGCGGTGGCGATCCGGCGGGGCGGGCGGGGAAAAGTTTTCGTGTTACCCGGCGCGTGTGTCACTGTGCACGGGGAGGGGAGGGGAGACGTGTGTGAAGTAGTGTGTGTAACAGACAGTGTGTTAAGTAGTGCGTTAAGAGATAATGGTTTATTAGGTGTGTATATACAGGGTGCAATATGTAAGGGGAGTGCGATTATATGAGGTAGTGCTATATGTAAGAGATGTGGGTGTATGCCCACGCCTACTTGTCACTTAAGGCGCCGCCACTCTCGAAGGGCGCCTCCTTGCGCGCATCATCTAGCGCAGGCTGGATGCCCTTCTCCTTGAGGTGTGCATTGACGCACTCTATATACGCGTACCACTCCTTGGCACACTCGTTGTCGACAGACTTCCCCTTCAGGAACTTCTCGCTGTACCACTCGTTGAAGCAGCTGTCGTACGTCTTCTTGAGCGGCGTGCACTCCGGCGCGAAACTAGCAGACATGCTCTGGCCCATTGGTGTGGGGGGTTGGGCAGGGGCAAGGGACGTGGAGCTACCGCTGTTCACTGTTGAGGGGTGCGCTTCTTATGCCGCGCCGTTCTCTTTTCGCGGGGGGTGGGGTTACCCTCACGGGGAGCGCGATTGGAGACCGCGCGGGTTACCCTCACGGCGGCACGCCAGAGGGCAGGGAACGCGAGAAACCCTAACGCGGGGACAGGGGGAAACGGATACGGGTTACCCTCACAGCGGCTAGGGTCTCGGCAGCTATAGTCTCGGCACAGCGGCTGGGCTCTCGGCAGCGGCTCTCGGCTGGGCTCCCCACGCCTAGCCGTCCAGGTGGAGCAGCTCGGCGGTGTCGTCGGTGGCGGTGCCGCTGTCCCGGGAGGCGCCGTGGGAGCCCCCGCGGGAGGCCCCCCGCGCCACCGGGGACGACGAGGCGTACTCCCTGCGCAGCAGCAGCGACGCCTTGCGCTTGCGGGACGCGCGCTGCAGCGTGCTGTCGTCCCCCGGCGTGGCGCTTGTGCTCACGCTCCCCGTGGCACTCCCCGTGTGCATGGTGGCCGTGGCGTCTGCGCGGGCGTCCTCCTCGTCGCTGGAGTCCGGCAGGCGCAGCACGTGGCCCGTGGAGGTGACGGTGGGGGATACGGGGGCGGGAAGTGCCCCAGCGGCGGGGGCAGTGGTAGTGGCGGCAGCAGCAGGAGCACTTGGCAGTGTATCCTGCTGCAGTCCCTCCCCCTCTTCCCCACCCAGGGGCAGCTGCATCTGGCCGGCCTCCTGGAACAGCGCGGCGAGCGTCGCAGCGCTGTCGAGCACGCCGTCGCACACGGCCGCGTAGCCGCGCACGCGCGGGATGATGTCCTGCGTGACGGTGCGGAAGCACGCGCCCAGGTTCGCGTCGATCGTCTGCAGGCGCAGTGTGATCTGTTGGTTGAGGGTGGCGATGTCGTCGGTGTCCGTGGGCGAGGCGCGCAGCGCCGAGCCCGCGGCCGCGGCCGCGTTGTTGTGAGGAGTTTCGTTGTCTTGTGGGGAGTTGTGCTGCTCCGAATATACGGGTGGGTTCATTGTGTCGGTGTGTGGTTAGAGGGTTAGAGTACACTGGTGTGATCTAGTACGTGGTGTGGAGCCTCGTAGTGCGGTGTTTATGCTGTAGCGTGGGTTCCGGGTGTGCAATTGGGCGTTTGGATGTAGCGTATGGGAGTTGGCTGGGTGATATCGTAGTTATATAGTGCACTGGTTGCTATACCCCGTTCCCACTGCTAGTGTGCTGCGATTGCCTGTCGTGTCGACCGGCGCTTGTTTGTTTACCGGCGATGCCGCGGTGCGCGGTGCGCGTGGAGCGGTGCGCGTAGAGCGTGGAGCGAGGCGGCGCGGCTTGCAGCGCGGCTTGCATCGCGGTCTGGTGTCGGGGTTGGTCCCTGGGGATGGAAATGGCAGGGTGCGATGTGATGTTCGGCAGGGTGTGATGTGCGTTGGGGTAAGTTCCAGGGCGGAGTGTGGTGCTGGCTTGTGGAGTAGAATGGCACGCCTCATTCGGTGCACTGTCTCTGGGGACGGTTTGGCGTGTCAAGGCCTCTCAGAAGTGTTGTGTCGGCGCCCTGCATTCGGCTGCAGGGGAGGTCGTATTGCGATGTGGCGGTGTGTAATTCAATTCGCGCAACTGCGACGTGTTAAGTCTGATTCTTCATTAGCTGGAACCGCCTTGTCTATGTATCTTCTTTCCATGTTACTCAACGCTCGCTGCAGTTTTCACTTGCATATTTGTGCTTGTATTATTGCTGTTCTCTTGTCTAACGTTTAGCACCAATAATCCAGAGGGAAATCAGGGATGTCTTCCTGTAGACTCCCCGTTGTAACTTAGATAATACAGCATGTCACTATTGCACCGCTCTGTTATATCTTGATGCATTCAACATGCCTTTGGAGCTTGTTAAATTTTAATTTGCCTAGTGTTATTATGTTTATGATACGATTTTCATACCCATGGTTCTGGCAATATTTAATTCGTTTGTTATACCCTTCGCAGACGCTTATTATATTTACACATTTGTCATATTTATAGGACTTGTCATATTTATTGATTTATCATATCATTGGCATGTGGACATTATATTTTATAGTTTTAGTATTCCCTGGGCAATTTATATATTTTAGTGCTTTTGGAGTACCCTTGGGAATTGATGTATTTAAATTCGTTCTTTATAACTATGGGCGCTTATTATATTGTATACCTTTGTCATACCCACAGTGCTATTATATTTATGCATTTCTTACATCTCGACAGGAGTTCGTTATATTTATAATGCGTATGTCATACCCATGGGATTTACTATATTTAATTCGTTTGTTACACGCTTGGCGTTTGCTATACTTTATTCTGTCTGTTATACTCCTAGGATTTATTATTTTTAATCCGCTTGTCACACCCTTGGGGCCTATTACTCTTAATATATTTGTCATACTCCTGGAATTTATTATATTTAAACCTTTTGTACATATGGCAACTGCTATATATTTATATATTCATTATTCCACGGCCCTCGCTATATTAATACGTTCGTACGCATTTCGCCTATTTTTTTTATTTTACTTCCCAACCACTACTTTCCCACTAAACATTATCCACAACTCTCAGTAACGCAACAATACGCCCCTCCATGTAAACAAAAAAATAAAAGTGACATACACCTCCCACATAATACCATTCTATTACGCATACAAATCGCTATATAAACTGCCCGCGGATGCGGCGGGCGAGCTGCACGTCCTTCTTCATCAGCGTCACGCGCTTCGCATGTATCGCCAGCAAATTGGCGTGGTCCAGCAGGCCCACCAGGTACGCCTCGCTCGCCTCCTGCAGCGCCAGGATCGCATTAGAGTTCCAGTGCAGCTCCGTGTCCGTGAACGACTCCGCCACCTCCTTCACCAGCCGCGAGAACGGCAGCTTCGACACCAGCAGCTCCGTCGACCGCTGGTACTTCCGTATCTCGTACAGCGCCAGGTCGCTCGGCCGCGACGCAGCCTTCGCAGCGGCGTCCTTGTGCTCCCGCAGCGAGTCCAACTTGCCGTTGATCTCCCGCGCCAGCTCTTTCTCCCGCCGCGTCCGCTTCTTGCTCTTCTTCTTGCTCCTCTTCTTTGACACCCGCGGGCTCACCGAGCGCACAGACTCCTCTTCGTACCCATAGTCCATGTCATCAGGCATATCAAACACAGGCGGAAGCAACGTGTCCTGCCGCCTCACAGGCGTCTGGGGTGCCGCCATGGGGGCCATCGGCACGGCCGCCGCCGGATGGTACCTGTCTCTCCGCTCCCTGGTCCGCTGCAGCAGCTGCCGCGCGCGCTCATTAATCTGCTCCTGCTCCCGCTCTAGCCGGCTCGCATCCTCGTCATACCACTGTTGGCTCTGCATGGTGCGTTGCCCGCCTGACACTTGTGCACTCTTCCCCAGGGCATCAACACGTCCCGCTATATATACAAACCGACGCGTCGGCGTTACCCGCACACCGCGCGTTTTCGCCACTCGAAGAAACAAACAGTCTCTCTACTGTTAAGAGAAGGCAGACAGGCCTGGTCCAGAGGAGCCATTGCCGCTGCAGTCCCACATCAGCGCGCTTCGCAAACCCGTACTCCCCACCATGGCCCCCTTCAGACTCGACAGCATTCTGATTATTGACCCCAAGTCCGAGCACACGCTCGTGCAGCTCGGCATCAACGACGAGACGTTCATGATCCCGGACTGGAAGGTCCCCTCGCGCATATACAGGGAGAGACTCACGGGCCACTACTTCTCACAGATGCCACCTGAGCGCAGTGCGGACCCCGACGTGGAGACCGTCTACCCGATCGTCAACGGCGAGATCCGCGACCTCGACGCTTTCTTGCAGCTGCTGCGCACGATATACGGCTCTGTGCTTGCCGAGAAGAGCAGCGAGAACCCCGGAGCGTTCGACCTCGAGCTGGCGACTGTGCCCTTGCTCCTGATTACCCACCACTCCTGGTCCCAGCTGCAATTAGAGACAATTGCCCGCTTTGTGTTCGAGGACCTGAAAATGGCGGGTCTCGTGCTTCTGCCCACGTCTCTCGCCGCTGCTTACGCTATGATTTCCCTGCAGAACTGCTGTGTCATCGACATCGGCGCTAACCGTACCTCCGTGCTCCCTGTCGTCGACTTCACTCCGATGAACCACCTTGCATCCACGCTCAGCGTCGGCGGCAACCTCATCAACGAGACGCTGCACAGCACACACCTCCCACAGCTGAACGAGGAGCAGATTGAGGCGCTCAAGAAGTCCGCCGTGTTCGAGGTGCTCTCTGACGAAGGGATGCGCAAGAGACACCAGGACAGCCTCAACGGTGCCGACGGCGCCGGCCACGACGCCAATGAGGACGATGTCATCAACATCGCCGACATCGTCACCAGCGGCCGCGACACCAGAGAGGTACTCGAGGAGCGCGAGCGTGCAAAGAAGGAAAAGAACGTGCCCAACGCTGAGCTCGAGTTCAATTACTTCTGGGACTCAAAGGGAAACAACATCAAGGTCGGCAAGCAGCGGTTCCAGGGATGCGACCCGCTGATAGAACAAATTTCCAGACGTGTCGGGATCACGCTGAGCCAGATCAGCGACGTCGCAAAGACCAGAGCCATCTGGGAGAATATTATCGTCATTGGTGGTACCTCGTTCATCCCGGGTTTCAAGGAGAAGCTTATCGACCGCTTGGTTGAGGACCATCTGATTGAGGAGCCGGAGCACGAAAGAGCAAAGAGGGAGGAGGACGAGAATGGCGACTCCGCGGGTTCCAGAAGCAACAGGAAAAAGAACCACAAGGCCTTCCAGAACATCATCGCATCTTCGATCCCAACCGTCGAGTATACACAGGCCCCAACAGCTATAAAACTGGCAAAGTACGCCGAGTACTTCCCAGAGTGGAAGAAGTACGGCTACGGAGAGATCCAGTTCCTTGGTGGCCAGGTCGTTGCCAAGCAGGTATTCACACATTCCAGAGACGTGTTTTACGTGACGAGGGAAAGCTACAACAAGTACGGTCCAAGCTGTATATGGGACACCGAGTTTTAAGGAGGAGCGGTCTCCTCATACACATATATATACGTAGCGCAAAAGTTAACGAATTTTGTAAAAGAAGTCCAAATGTAATAATAATATTGAATATTTACGACTGAATTATATATACGCAGAGCGCGTCTCACCGGTTAGTGTTACAATTTACGGATATTTGCATTGGGATGGGGAGGGTATCTATTAATGTTACATTTAGGTGAAATCACCGTCGTACCTTAAGTAATCCTTAATCTGGTCGATAGTGTCAACACTTTTGGCGTCTTTATCCATGTAGTTTTTGAAGTTCATGATATTTTTGGACGGCCTCATATGACCCATCTTTTTGGGTTGAGTGGAATTGGCATCCTGGGTTGTGGTTGATGCAGTTTTCTCTGGTGATGCTTTGATTTTGATCATGTTTTTGATAGGGGTTGGGATGTTCAATGATGGGGTGTTTTCAGACGATTTAGCTGAGGTGTTAGAGGTGGATTTGTAGATAGGTTCTTCTGTGTCTTGAGACGGATGTTCCTCTGCCTTGGTTTTCTCATTTGTCAACGAATCGATAAAATCAGTGATATTGATAGGGACATCGGAACCGTTCAAACTGGATGACAAGGATGTGTTGGTTGTGATGCGTGATATCCTGAAATCATCTTGCTTGGGTGGTTCCACATCCATCACATCCTCCTTCGACTTCGACTTTGACAGTTTTCTCCAGAATTTTCTGAATGAATTCTTGGGGCCGCTACTGCCCTTCATGGAAGCTGGCTCTTTCGCATTGGCCTTCACAACCTTCCCAACTTCCTTGATTGTCATTCTGGTGTCTGGATTCTTGTCGAGCATGCTATTAATAACCATATCATTCAACCAGTTTCCATTTGCTTTTGACAACAAAGACTTGGAATTGATGAGATGGTAGGTGTCAAACTCGTTATTACCGCTGAAAGGCAGCTCATTTTGGAGAATGCAGTATAGCGTTACGCCAAACGACCAGATGTCAAGTTGGAATCCATCCTTTACAAGCATCGCAGGTTCACTTCCTACTTCATTCCCCGCTGTGAACCGGCACAGCTCTGGCGGCACGAAAGCTGGCGTGCCTATAATCTTGTTCAGTTCCTTCTCGAAGCAGTCATTGACAGCAGCCATCTGTACCTTCCGTCGGCTCTCATCATTCTTGCTGTATTGAAAAGGAAGTTTTGACGGCAGGAATACACTGCATCCAAAATCTGATATCTTGAGCACCCTGTGTCTACTGTCAACCAAGATGTTCGAAGGCTTGATATCCCTGTGAACGCACCCCATGTCGCTCAGAAACTGGAGTCCCTTGCTCAAATCTGCCACAACTTTCTCCGAAAACTTCGCGACAGTGGCCTCGTTACCAATCACCCGTTTCCACTGACCCAGCATCTCGTCGCGACTCTGCCGCTTCCACTGCAGCTCCCCCAGGTCGCACCACTCGGAGACCATCCATAGATCTCCGCTGGTCGGAGCGTCGAGACACTGCAGAAACCTCGCAATGTGCATGTTCCGACTTTGCTTGGCTGCTGCGGATATCTGTTGCATTAGGTACACCTCCCAGCGGCACCTGTCGACGTTAATCTCGGTGGTGACGGAGTCGACGTCCATGCTGTCAGTGGCCACGCCAAAATGGCCCCAGTACGCGATCTGGCGCATGACCTGGTTCATGGAGTACTTGGGTCTGAACTTGCTGACGCGCTTCAGCGCCACGACGGTCCCGTCTGGGTCGAGTGCCTTGTATACCTTTCCGAACTGTCCAGCGCCGATGGCGGCGCCTATCTTGTATGCGTTGAGGCGCATCTCAGCGAGGTCGAGGGTGTCGATGCGGACGACGGAGGGCTGGATTGCCTGCTGCAGCGTCAGCGAGAGGTTGCGCTCGATGAGCGAGCGGTACGTGGGGACCCACTGGCCGTCGCTGGCGTCGACGACGATCCCATCGCGGGTGTCGCCGGGGCTCCGGGCGACCTCGCGGGATATCTGAGAGCTCTCGAGCAGCGAGGGCACTCGCTGGTACTTCATGGCGATGGAGTGGTAAGAGTGGTACTAGCAAGGGTGGTATAGAACCGTTAAACAATTAAAAGAGCCCACCTCCATGTGTATGTTGTACGCCGTATTGTATGTATGAGTTCTCGGGCAGCCCGGGCAGTCGCGAAAACGGCTGCGATGGCTGCAATGACTGCGATAATACAAAGAACAAGGCATCGCGCAAGTGTCATTATCATCACGTTAGAAATTAAATATGTGTCTATATGGTCTATATGAGAGTGTGTTGGTGGGGTGCATGAGACGCGTCTAGAAGTCGCCGTGCTTCTTGTGTGTTTTGAGGTGCTGTGACAAGTTGTCGCTTCTGCTGAACTTCTTCTCGCAGAGCATGCAAGGGAAGGGCCGCTCGGTGGAGTGGACGGAGCGGACGTGTCTCTTGAGGTGCTCGCTCCTGCGGAATGCCTTGTCGCAGTCCTTGCACTGGAATGGCTTTGCCGACGCGTCCTCGAGCAAGGACACCGCGATGTTCGAGCTGGAGTTGCGCTTGGCGGATGCCATGGATGCGGAGGACGCGGCAGCGGCGGCGGCGGCGGCGGCGGACTCTGCGGCCATGGAGCTGGAGGAGGCGGAGTTTCGTGGCGACGTGGAGAAGGAGGACATCGAGGAGATGCCGATGGTGGACTTGCGTCTGCGCCTGCTCTGGTCCGCGCGCAAGTTGACGGGCGTGGTGGAGGACACGGACTTGCGCTTGACGATCTTTGAGGGGTGGTGGAAGGACTGTGTGTCGATAGTGGGGAACGTCTCTGGCTTCTTCTGGAGGCCGGAGAAGGCGAGCTTCGCGGAGATGGAGGCTGAGTCCGCGAGCATCATCGATGGCTTGATGAACTTCTTGCGGGGGGAGGCGAGGTCGTCCTGAGGGATTGCGTTCGTGGCAGCACCGCTCTGGACATTTGCAGGCGTGATGCCGTGGGCGGGGCCGGGCATGTCGTCGCTGGACATGGACATGTTGTGGTAGTAGTCGCCGCCGAGCTGGTCGTTGGCGGAGTAGAGGTTGTAGAACAGCTCGTTGCCTGGGGGAGCGGTTGCGCTAGCACCTGCACCCGCCGACACACTGCCCCTGTTCATGGCGCGGGGCTGGTGTGGGCTGGAGAGGCTGAAGTCGACGGAGACGCTCTGCCTGGGGGACCCGAGCCCCATCTGCAGCTCTGCATCCGCATCATTGTCGCTGAGCATGTCGATGGCGGAGTCGGCGTTGCTGTCCGCGGCGCCACCGCCGCTTCCGGAGAAGTTGAGGTTGTAGCCGCTGAGGGCCTGGCTGAGCTCCTCGTTGATGCTGTAGCGGTGGTGTGTGTTTCCAGGGGACAGAGGGGACGTGCTACCACGGTGCTGCTGCTGCTGCAACTGCTGCTGCTGCTGGCTGTGCATTGGGGCGGGCCCACTACCCAGGTTCCAGAAGTCGACGGAGTCGCTGATGGACTGGCGGGGCGCCATGGACATCTGTGGCGGTGGCTGCGAAGCGGAGACGAGCTCGGAGGCGCGCCTGGCCCAGCCCATGCCGCTGCTGTGCATGGCGGCACCCGCGGGCGTGGGGTTCCCCGCGACTAATGCGTTGCCGAGGCTGCCGCCGAGGGCGAGCGTGGAGGCCGGGTCGACGTAGGAGTTCTTGCGGGCAGGGTCTGTTGCGTAGTTGTCCTCTGCGATGTCTGGCAGCAGGTGCTCGTTGCTGTTGTTCGCATTCCCCTGGGGGAACGCGTCCATGTCTGCGTCGAGGAAGGAGTTGGAGGCGGCGCGCATGCCGAAGCCGGGAATCTCGTTGGAGGCGTCGTAGGAGGCGTCGTAGGAGGCCTTGGGGGACATGAGGCGGGAGTGTGGCTGCGTGCTGTTGAGGTCCTCCTCCTGGTCTAGCATTGCAAGGAGGTCGTTCATCGCGGAGGGCGTCGACAGCGATTCGAGGTTGTACATTGTGTTCTGGGCGAGCAGGGTGGTGGGGGCGTTGGGGCCGGGGCCGGGGCCGGGGGCAGTAGCGCCCGCCCCGTTCAGCTGCTGGAGGTCGAGAAACGAGTTGTTGGCGGTGTTGAGTTTCGTGGTGGCGGAGGAGTTGGAGTCAGTGTGCCCTGGCTGTGCAGGGGTGGCGGCAGCCGCCGACGCCGCGGCGTTCTGGTCGACGGGCGTGACGCTCGTCTCGAGGCCGCCGAGGAACTCGTCCTGCGCCTCGAGGGCGCGCTCCTTCGCGGACGCGGACGCGGTGGCGGTGGCGTCTACAGGCGCCTGGGGGCTGAACATGGACTCGCCGCCCAGCACGGTGTCGAACAGTGTGGATTGCATGGGGGAGTGTGTGGAGTGTGTGGAGTGTGAGGAGCGAAGCGACGAACACTCTAGAGAGATCGTGCGTGTGTGTGTGTGTGTGTGCAGACACTGGTGCGTGTTGGGGTAACGACTGTGGGAAGTGCGCGTGTGGTTTTCGCGGGCTCGGTTTTGTGGCGCGTTTGCTTTTGCTTTTGCGATCGCTATTACTTTCGTTTTGCGTGCTCCCTTTGCCGAGTCTCGGAGGGACCCAGCGCCGAGGCAGCGGGCGCGGCGGGTGCGCCTGCCTATATATACATTGGGTGGGTGCGACACACCGCGGCGTGGCGGTTGCCTGGCGGCCCACAGTGGGCACGCGGTACGCGCAGCGTGAACAGGCCGCGGCGCACAATTGCATGCACGCCCGCACAATTGGACAATTGGACAATTGCGCGCAGCACGCACACGCAGGCGGACATTCATGCAGGCTGCACTAGCCGGTCCGGAGACCGGCCGTGTGCCCGTGCGCGTGTGCGTGTGTGCCCGTGGAGGGTTCGGGCCCCCTGCGGGCCCTTCTATGGCGCCACCGTTGCCACGGCCACTCGCCGCCGTGGGGTGTGGGGGGCGCCCGAGACAAGAGCGAGGGCGGGAGCGAGGGCGAGGGCGAGAGGGCCGGCGCCTGCGGGCGCGCCGTGGGGCGCGCCAACGGCCCCGCCGCCCCCTAATTTTCTCGTTGTGCTCGACCCGCGCGGGTCGAGGACACGCCGGGGTGTGTGGGTGTGGCGCCGGGCTGCGGGTCGAGCACTGCGGCCTCGCTCTCCCAGCGACGGGCCGGCCCGCGCTGTTTTGCGTGGCAACGCCCACGGCACTGCTGGAGCAGTACTGCGGCGCGCCCGCGCACTGGGGCGGAGTACAGGAATGGTGCCCGCGGATCTGAGGGGCTCGCCCCGCGCGCTGCTCAGAGAGGGGCGGGGAGGGGAGGGGCGCACCCGCACAATACGTGGCAGGAGGGGGTCCCGGCGGCACGTCCCGGTGGGGCCGGGGCTGGCCTCGGAGACCGGGACGTGTTGTCCGAAGAAAGTTGCGGAGTCCGTATTGCCATGCGCAGTAAGGGGTCGGAGAGCGTTGTCCAGTGTCGCTCGCAGTGCCGCAGTGGCGTCAACAGGCGCGCGCAGGCGCGCAGGCGTCTGTTGCTGACGGGCGGGGCGGCGAGGGGAAGGGAGCGGGGGACGTGGCCGCGCACCCTCCCGAGTCTGTGCCTGGGGGTGTTCCAGAACGGCACAGGGAACGGCACAGGGAACTCGGCTCGGGACTCGGCTGCGGGCGTTTGTGCCGGGGTTTGTGCACGCGAGGGTTCGCGGGCGTGTGCTTATTTCTATTCTGGGTAGCGTGGGGTGCGTGCGGGCGCGCTTGCATGTATGCGTTTGTGTATGCGTTTGTGTGTGCGTTTTGCTTGTAGTTATGCAATTACGTTTGTGTGTGTGTCTCTCTCGTTCTCCGCTTGTTTCAGGGCTGTGCGTGCGATCCCAGGTCCGCTATTGGTACTAGCTACCCGTTGGGTTCGTTTATCCCCCCTATGCAGTTTGCAGTTTGCGGTATGCATGTAGTGGGTGGAGTTTTGCAATGTGACAACGGAAAGCGGAGGGATGTGGAGGCACCGCGCCTACGTATACCCCACCTTGTTACACTTTGGAGCGCCGGACCCGTTGCGCGAAGTATTGTCCGGAGTATTTGCGCAGTATTGTACAGGCGTATTTGCGCAGTATTATGTGTTGCGTAGTATTATGTGCAGTGTTTGGCTTCTTTGTATTGTGGCCTCTCTGTATTGTGAGCTTCTCTGTATTGTGCCATTCGTCGTATTATGGCCCGCGCTCCGTATTGTCTGGAGGTGTTGTGCCGCGGTTGACCCCTTGTGGCTGCCAGCGCTGTGTTGCGTTACGTAGTTTCCACTGCACGCATACCGCCTCCAGTGCCCAACAGGTCTGTGTTGGGTATCGCTGTCCTCAAGGCTGCGCTACCTGCGCTATTGCAAGGGATGACAGCAGTCTGCACGTGACGAGGTACGCACTCACGTGACAAGTACTGCATCCACGTGACTGTATCACCCCGCACGAACACGGCGCCGTGTCCCGTCCACGGAACACTGGCGCGTCCCGGCCGCCGTGGCGACGGGCAACTGGCAGTGCCTCTACGGCTCGGCGACACTACGCCCCGCACCGATTAAGCGGGCCGCGATTGCGCTAATCGCGATATGAAGGTGCCACTTGCGCCACGATCAAAAGTTTCACCCACACCACACCCACACCAATGCAAGGAGGAATACGCAGGAAGAACGACCTACTGCCCCGCTACAAGAAGTCCGGCAACTACAAGGACCGCGCGCCGGTCTCCGCCAACGGCCGCCAGCTCAGGCGCGTCGCGCTGTACTGCGTGCTGCTCGCCGTGGCGTTCCTCGGTATCCGCGTCGTGTACTCGGACATGAACAAGAGGCCGAAGTTTGAGCTCGCTGGCGACGGCAAGTTCGCCGCGGCGCGCAACAAGCCGGGCGTCGTCGGGAACGTGGGGAACGTGGGGAACAGCGGCAACGCGGCGAATGCCAAGGCGGAGGCGGCCGGTGCGGCGGCGCCACCGGCTGGCCAGAAGGTCCAGTTCAACAACGAGGTCGCGAAGCAGCAGGAGGTGAAGAACCTCGAGAACGACATAAAGCCAAAGGTCGACAAGGAGGACGTGCAAGCCAATGCCAAGGCAAAGGCGAATGCAAACGTGAACGCCAATGCGAACGTGAACGTGAACGCCAACGCCAAAAACATGCTCAAGGACATGTAGTCATTGCATCTTTCCTCGTTTCTTCCAGATCCGTATGCACTAATAATATAAACTCTGTATAGACGAAAAAAGACATTAAATATCAAAAGTTAAATAGAAGCACCTCGTACAATACCTACCCCCGCTTAAAACCCAAAGCGGCGCTTCGTGTAAATGTACGCAATGTACGCCAGCACCACCATGAAACACACAATGCTCGTGAACCACCGCAGCGACTCCTCAAACTGGCCCGGGACAATCACATTCATACCCCACAGACCAGTGATCACGTTCATGGGAAGCACAATCGTACCGAGGATAGTGATCTTGCCCAGCACATCATTCATGTCGTTGTTCACTTTAGTCATGTCAATGTTGATCTGCGCAAGGTAGTTGGAGTGCGACCGGCTCAGCAGCTTCTCGTAGTGGTTCAGCGACGACACCATAGTGATGATATGGTCCTGGATATCGTCCAGGTACATCCCGATCTCTGCCTGTGCAGCTGTGTCCCACTGGCCGTTGTACCGTTTAGCGAAGCCCTTGATGACATCAGCCTTCGCTCCCAGAAGCCGCAGGATACTCATCACACGCTTACGGCAGTCACCAATACGACGCAGCATATCACCCTTCTTCTTCCAGCCAATGAGGTTAGCATTGAACGTGGAGACATCCGAGGACTGTGACGAAGAGCTGGAGCTGATCAAGGTCGACCGCGTTATTCTGCTCGAGGAGCTGCTAGCGTAGCTCGAACGGGGGCCCAAACCGCCCCCAAAACGGCCACTCGTGACACTCTGTGGGATGTTTATCCCGCCAGCGCCGTTGGAGCTGTTCTTCGCAGAGCTGTTGTGGTGACGACGGTACACGTGTCTCCGGCTGGGGTTGTGGTAGAACTCAGACGCATCACTGTCACCAGAAGACGTCTCATCGCTGCTAGAGTTGTCACTGTCATCCGAGTCCGTGTCGGAGTCGCTGTGGTTCATCTTCAAAATGGCATCCTCGATGTCATACACCTCATCTTCAATAAGCTCAATCATGGGAGCAAACGCATCTGTGATATCATCAATCAGCGCATATGCAATCCAGTCAGCCGTGACGTCAAGGTAGTCCTTCAGGAGACGCGCTCTTCTTCTCACGTTGATGGGATGTGGTGTTGGAGCAAAATGGAACGTCAGGACACCCGTGCGGAAGACAATAATATACACGTTAAGGGGTTCCAGCTCACCAGCGCGGGGCTTGTGACGGTCTCCTGACTTTCTCTTGAACTTTTCCCTTTCTTGTCTCTTTCGTAGAAGTGACTTCCGCTTCTGGTTGGTCGTTTGACTCTTTACACTAACAGGGTTGTTGCCACTGTTGCCAAACCCACCCATGTAGGACATTGTGGACGCCCTCCTTTTGATGAGTCTTGCAGTTTCCGCTGGGTTACCTTTAGATCCCCATAACTTTCTTACAAGACCCATGAGACCTCCATTGTTGCCATTTGTACTCTCATTTGAACCAGTAGAAGTTTCGTTGGCATCGCCGTTTCCGTTTTTCTCGTTCTTCTTTCTGATGTGCTTCTCTGCGACAATATCAAAACTTCTGAAACAGATAAGATAATAGTCCTTGAACAACTCAACTTTCTCTCTGACTTCTCCCAGGAAAATATCCTCAGTTGTCAATGGATGGATACCAAAGGCTTTACTGATGACCTTCATTTCCTCTTCTGTTGGGTTGCTAACATCAAGCCAGAAGGGCGCGATGTCTTCGTCCACTACCGTTGAAACACCGGAAACATTTTTATAAAGTGAACTGGCATTGGGAGGAAGAATACTGGAACTATTATGCAATGTGGCGTTTGTCACCCCAGCAACAGTTCCCGCCGCGCTTGTATCTAGCGGCGAGACTGATTGGAATTTTATCGACGAAGGGACACGTTTTGGAACATTCTGGTGCGATGGTTGGGGTTGCTGAATTGGTTCCTTGGGTGGGGCGATAGAATTTGCTGTCGTGTTTGCATTCGTCTTTGGATTCCCATACACCGAAGACACGAACAGATCTTCGAACGTTTGACCTGGTTGCAACAGCCCAGAGATCGTAGGAGAGTGAACCGTTGAGTCCAGGTCGATCCTGAAATATGTGAATTTGAAATGCTCGGGGTTGTTGGAAATGATGTGTGGTGGGTATTGAATGTTACGTCCGACAAGGAAATTGTCTCTCATTTGCTTATCCTCCATCTTAGCACGGGGATCCATGTCACGCAGCCCTGCAGCCTGTGACGCGCTTGCCTGCTGGCGCTGCATCAGATGCCATGGAGCTATCTTCTTGGGTCTCAAGCGCCCGGAACGCAGCAACTCAGCCTCGTTGACCTGCTTGTTGCCAAGTTCGGGAACGTCAATGTTTGTCACGATGGGCTTCGAGAACAGAATGCCCTCTCTGTTGGATTTCACGCCACCGATCTGGGCAACCTGATCGTCCACGCCGTTAAAGTCTCTTATATTGTCTGGATCGTTGTTGAAGACGTCTTCGTCCTCTGTGTCGTAACGGTAGTGGAAAGCCTCAGCGTCTTCGATGGCTTGCCTCCGCAGTCTATCAGTCTCTTCCTTGGAGTACTCCTCGAGGACCGATATGTCTGGCCATACCTTTGTCGCTTTGCTAGATTCGTCGTCCAGCACCAAACACACATCGTCCAATGAGGAGTTTGTCGAGGAGCCGCGGGAGGAAGGACGCGAGTTGTACTCGTCTTCCTCATCAAATCCTGTGTCCTCATCGCTCTCACTGCTGAAACTGCCGCTGCTCCCTTGGTTTCCGTTACCATTCCCGTTGGCGCGCCTGCTCTTCCTCACGTCCTCCAGCAGCGCGTCGACGTCGATAACAACATCGTTACCAGTATGATGGTTGTTCAGACTGTTTCCACTGGCGGTGATCTTGCTGTGTCCCGTGCTCTTCTGGTGGAACATAGGTCTGGCGGCGCTCCTTGAAACGCTGCCAGGCCTGCTGGATCTGCTGTGGCTGGCACTCGACAGACTCTGGGCCCTCACCTTCTTCTTCACGAGGGGCGTGGAGGACATGGACCCGCCGTTGTGGGGTGCCGCTGGTCTGTGGTCGATGAATGCACCGGAGTTGGCGATCCTGTCCGCGCGTTCCAGATCGTAGTCTGTGTCTGACTCGTGCAGCATTCCCCAGGAGTCCGCCTGGTCGAAGTCCGTTGTGTGGCTGGGCATCAGCGCGGCGTCGATGTGGGGCTTGGAGCGGGAGGTGCGGGAGGACGCGAAGGACATGCTCCGCTCAGCGATGCTGGAGTCTGAGAGCAGCGGCACCTCCTCGCCGTCCTGGCGCGCGTGGCTGCGCTGGTTCTCGGAGTTGTTGTCGCTGCTCCTCCCGGTTCCGTTTCTGTTCCTGCCTTTGACCTTGAAAGTGTTGTTCTTGCCCATGGTTCTATAAAATAAATGCTATGGTATGCTATGGTATGCGAGACAGATGGCTGGGGGGTGTTTCACCCTTTCCTGATCGTGGTGATGTGAGTGTGTATTAGACTGTTTTTCAGTTCTTTGATAGAGCAAAAAAACGACAACTAGTAAACAAAAGCGCTCAAATCGTTATCATGTATGCAGCAATCACGAGTGTTTCGATGTGAGAGAAACCGAAGCGCCGTGGACCGTGTTTGTTGCGATGCAGAGGTGTGTGGTATGTATACTCCTGACACTTTTCCTGATTCCGGGGACCTAAATTTTTCACACTCTAGCAGATTGACAGTAACACCACCAAACACCACTCCCCCCAGATAATAGACCAGCCCACAATACAACCAACACACCTGGCAACATGACACCCATCGCCGGTGCGGCGTTAGTGGCTCCACTATCGACCCTCCGGCCTCCTCGCCACGCCTGTCTGCGGGACAAAGGCGGGCGCCGGCCGTTACCCGGCTGCTGTACACCCCCACACCGCAGCCATTTCTGCAGGAATTCGCATCCCTGGCTGCCATCCCCCGATTGCCCAGACGGGCCCGCAGGCGTGTGACGGGGCGCATTGCCATATGCCACGGCGTGCGCGATGGGCCCAGTATATAAGGGGCCGGTGGCGTAGTGCTGCGTTTCTGCACTGGGATTACAGGTGGGCCAGGGACTTACGCAAGGATGAGTCTGTATTTTACGCTTTTGTTTGCGCTGCTGACCGTGGAGATGGCCGTGCTGTTTGTGCTGGTGCTGCCACTGCCTTATACGGTGCGCAAGGGCGCGTACCAGACGTACCAGAAGCTGGCGGTGAACACGCAGGTGAAGACGGTAGTTATCATTGTCGGTGTGATTGTCGGTCTGCTGTTTGCGGACTCGTGGAAGCGTGCGCAGATCGCCGTGCACATGTTCCACCACAACATCTCGCTGAGCAGCGAGGGCGAGGGGGAGAGCCGCGGGCGCTACGACTCGCACGCGGTCACTCCGACACAGGCGCTGGCGTCGCGCGCGTACAACCAGCGGAACGTGTACATCTCGGGGTTCATTCTGTACTTCATGGTGGGCATTGCGACTGTGATGAGCGTGATGAGGCGTCTGGTGAAGTACCAGGGTCTGCTGCGGGAGAAGGCCGGGAAGGCCTCTGCGGGCAGCGGCGACGATGACAAGGAGACTGCGGAGCTCAAGAAGGAGCTGCTGCTGAAGCAGAAGGATCTTGCTGCGATGCAGAAACAGGTAGAGAACGCGCAGAAGTTCTTTGACGAGCAGAACAAGCCGGTAGACGCCTCCTCCGACGCCAAGAAGTCGGAGTAATATTCTCCCCCACTCACATCTGAATCAACGAATATGTATTTATTATATATTTAACTGTACAAACCTGTCGCGAAGTCAAAGTGGTGCACAAGTCGATTGTGCGTGTAGATCAATTGCCAGCAAAATAAAGGGTGGGGAGTGGGAAAAAAACAAAAGATTAATGAATATAGATGCTAGCTCCTCATCATTTCTCTCTGGCGGAAGCGGCCCTGCGCTTCTGCAGTGGGGCGGAAAGTTTCGCAGCTTACTGCGCTCTCTCTCTGTTGTAGATGCCCCTGATGGAGTGGGATGGGTTCTTGTAGGCGCGGGCGTTGAGCGCGACAACACCGCCGCCGACGGCGAGGGAGATGATGGCGGCGACGGGCAGGCTGACGCCGGTGTGGGAGGCGGGGGTGTTGCCCTTGGCCTTGGACAGGGTGGACTGGAAGGCTCTCTGGGTGAAGGCTCTGCGTAGTACTGGCTGCATCATTGTGTGGGGAAAAGTGTGGTGTGTAAAGTGTGGGGGAGTATAGTATGTGTGGTTGGGCTACTGTCCCAAGACGATGAGAGAATAGAGCAAATATGTGCTCGCCAAGGCTGCTTATATACGCGGGGCAAGTCCCGGGCACTAGGGGAGGACAACAACACGGCCACGAGGCCACACCCCTAATACCCGAGGCGTTACATCAGCGGTACGCGCTGCCTGCATCACTGCATATACGTGCATTCCCCGGGCCCCGCTGCGCATCCGCTTACATACCCCTAAGACGCCCGTCCAGGTAGCACTGTGCACTGTGCACTGTTGCTGAGAAGGGATGCCCAGCAGCTTCCCTGCAGCGCCGGGGAATCCGTGGCGGCACTCCGAGCGCCGGGCAGTGCGCACAGACACCGCCGCGCACGGGCATCCCGGCGATTCCGAAAAGCTGGGGAGGGGAAGGGAGAGGGAGAGGGAGGGGAGAGGGAGGGGAGAGAGGGACACGCAGCCACGCACGGTCCAGCGTCCCGGGGCCGTGGGACAGCAGGTGCATTCTATTGTGATGGTGATGGCACAGTGCGGGCAGTGCGAACAGGAGATACCGGACGGACCGCCCTCGCCCTCCGGGGAAGAGTGCCCTCCCCCCATCACGCGACGCAAGGCCGAGGCTCGAGGGCCGGAATTTAGGGGGCCAGTGTAAGTAAGCACGCGGGATACGTGTATGTGTATGTAGATTATTAGGGATACGTGTGTTTATGTAGAGTGTGAGACAAAGGCGGGCGTTTTTGCGATAGCGATTAGGGGAGAGGCGTGGGCACTACCTGCCCTGTGGCACCTACTCGTAGAGCCACTTGGCCTGGTTGGAGGTCCAGTTGACGAGCTCGTCCTTGGCGAACCACAGGCCGATCTCCCTGGCGGCGCTCTCGACGGAATCGCTGCCGTGGCAGACGTTTCTGCCGAGGTCGATGCCGAAGTCGCCCCTGATGGTGCCTGGCGCGGAGGCGCAAGGGTTGGTCGCGCCCAGCATGGCGCGGCCCTGCTTCACGACGTCCTTGCCCTCCCAGCACATCGCGACGATGGGGCCGGAGGACATGAAGGACTCCATCTTGGGGTAGAAGGGCTTGCCGACGTGCTCCGCGTAGTGCTGCGCCAGCAGCTCCTTCGACGCCTGCACCATCTTGATGCCGACCAGCTTGTACCCGCGGGTCTCGAAGCGCGAGATGACCTTCGCAACGAGGCCTCTCTGGACAGCGTCTGGCTTGACAGCGATGAATGTTCTCTCTTCGGTGGACATGGTGTGTGTGTTGTAGAGCTGGGGCAATTGAAAGTACAAGAGTACAAACGACAACTGCACGACTATAACATATGCTTGGCAGAACCCTGATATATATACAGCGCAAGGGATGCAGGGGGACAGGGGAGAGGAGAGGGAACAGCGAACGGACGACGACGACGACGACGGCGCAGGAACGCGATTCCCACGCCCCATTGGGCAGTTACGGGGGGTGTTGCCAGTGGCACCCGGCGGGGTGTGTCTGCAGAGGTAGAAGGGGGAGGGACAGCGACGGCGACGCGACGCGGGCCAATCACGCGGGCGGCCCGCCAGGCAACGCGTTTGTGCGCGGCCCGCAAAATAGTGGCACGGGGCAACGCGGCGGGCGCGGTGCGCTGTCCCACAGAGATGAGGGGTTGTGCTGTTACGTAGAGCAAGATCTGATGGCGTGGGGCC
This sequence comes from Maudiozyma humilis, assembly GCA_037102785.1. Taxonomy (NCBI): domain Eukaryota; kingdom Fungi; phylum Ascomycota; class Saccharomycetes; order Saccharomycetales; family Saccharomycetaceae; genus Maudiozyma; species Maudiozyma humilis. The sequence goes on along the minus strand of BTGD01000001.1, from coordinate 360,783 downwards.
GTTCGTTGGGCAGGGCAATTGGCAGTCTATTGCTGTGGTACGGTGGTGGTATGCAAGTATGTCATGGCGCTGTGATGCCACTGGGTTAATTGACACACAAACTAGTCATGCCACTGGGTCAATTGAATCACAGTGAGAGTTCAGATGCAACGCACAATTACATAGCACGGTGGTTGTCAGAAACGTGCGTGTGCAACTGTACACTCTACCGCTTAGCAACTGTTTCACGTTTATACCCGCTTGTCCTTCTACACATTTTCACTACCGCTTGCCCTGCTGCTTGTTTTTCACTGCCGCACGGAGCTGTCAGCGCTGGCTGCATCTAAATGGCACAGATCTTTTTTTTTTTTTAAAAACTATAAGTAGCCGCCTTCGTGCATCTGTCATCTCACGTATAACTTTTATTCATTTGTCTCTTTTTTTGTAAAATCGGCGAGGAGCGCCATTGCTATCTGCAATGGTCAACTGTCTGTCTCCCCCGGCGGCTTATTGTGTATGTGTCTGAGCAGAGGTATTATTTCACATTGTCTGGCCTCGTCATGGGACGGCTAAGACCGCCGCACGCACAGAGGCCCGATACCGAGCGTTGAATGCCTTCATGGGAGATTTCAGACAACAAAAATACTGGTTCCAATTGACTCTCCAGACCGCGTTACAAGCCGGTCAAAAGCCAATACGGGTAATTGCAATTTGGCTCCTCCCAGAGACGTTCTTTTATCGAGAACTATCTGAAATTGCATGCCCGACCAAGGTCGTTTCCACTTTACAGGATATTGGTACAAAACACAAGTTTGAACGTTGTTTCATGTTAGAATTGCACTATATGATGTTGCGATTTCTATGACATATATTAATCAAGCACATGCAAACTCTCATGCTCCTTCGATTTTTATACTGTCCCTGGGTGTCGTGCCCCACAGTATAGATCAGTTAGCTGGAATCATATCCAGCCAACTACGCACCTCACGCGCATATTTACACCCACTTAGCAACCCCCAAAGTGCCCTAAAATGTGAGCTGCGATTGCGACAAGAATTAGAATTGCAGTTTATTGGGATTTATTATCACAGCCCATGCCACGTTGCACCGCACGCAGAACTTAGGATGATACAAAGGAAGAATTTGATTCAATTAGGACCACTAAATTATAGCCCCTGCAACGGCAAAAGACGATGCATCCACACGAAGGATATTCAGGTTTGTTTCTCCATTGAGAACAACTGATGTAACGACAAAGAGTCTCGTACATCCATTTACTGATAACTCCGGCACTTACCACAAAGAGCTGGGCAGCACGCCGCTGCACGAACGAGTAGACTGATGAATCCACATAAACGCGAGCCAGCTACTGCGCATCCATAACTTTACACATGAACAGAACCATAACCAAGCAAAGGAGTATATTCCTAGGTAGAGCGAAAAGAGGAGCCCCATCCACTATTTTGGGGCTGATTTATTCTTGTTCAAGAGCATTTCCTTTAGCAATTTTCATTCTCGAAGTAGGAAAACAACACCATAAAAATCTGGATACTTAGGACACCTACTGAATTGTGCACATACATGAACCACGATACAAGGTGTTTCACGCGGGACAACGGTACCCTCATGAGCCAGGGAAAACGACACCCCCTCACATGTGCGCTCGGGCTTGAACTTACATATGCACGGATGACACGCAACAACCAAAATACGATTGCGGGAACTAAACAAGTTCGTATCACATTCACAAATGCTAATTTGACCACTGAATAACGCTCCCTGTTCATTGCCTTGGTAATTTCTAGGCAAGCTATGATGCAGCTACAAACGACCATCCAGACTGCGCAACGTTCCCAACAGGAGGAGCGTTCCTTTTCCACGGTAAGATACCGAGAATTATCTAATGAGAGAAAGACATACCCACTCTCTAATCTGTCATTTGATGACGCTGATATATCCACACTGAGAACCGTAATGCCATTACAGTCCGCTATTTTTTATTGAGAATTGTTAGGTCCACTCAATTTCTCCCACATTCTATTTTACTGCCCGTGCACAGGCAGCTTTTCTTTTTTCGAGCCATTCTGGACATTCCATGATGACTTTCTTTCCGTAATGTCTATCTGTTACCACACTTCCATCAACATATTGATCTACTGAGGATTAACAAAAACAACTTTCATAGATCACTGTGTCTTCTCCATCTGCTCACTGAACAACGTTTAATCCTTGATACCAAAGACCTTGTTATTGTCATTTCGTGACGATATCTTTTATTGTAGAATGCAGGGTTGATCCTTGCATTCACTGATGTATCATTGACATTTTAAGTACTTTTTTAGGCAGGAGTACCGACTAATTTCGTCTCCATGCACCATTTTTGTAGTTTAAAGCGATATATCCAGGCAACTTACAAGCCCCAGAGATCTTTAATGAGGGATGTCTAATTTTGAAAACTTTTGAAAGAATAATTTTGTAAGGAAATCAAAATTATGGAAAAAAAGAGGGTCAGTGAAAACCGAAAAAGGTATTTCGCATGATACGTGAATGGACCATCAATATATGAATAATCACATGTCCTCCAGAATAAAGAAAGACCTTTGTTCGTTGCCTCAAAAATACAGGGAATATTATTTTTTGAGACAAATAATTCTACAGTTGGTGGTTTTGATTTTCCAGGTCTTTATTATTTAAAACATGGAGATTCATCCAAATTGCATCATCAATAAATTCTTGTGGTCCAGAATGTGTAAGTTTCTATTGTGAAATTGATTCGACATCAAAATTAACTTTGCTTTCAATTTTCAATAAGAGCAGTTTTTTTGGAACTAATCTCGAATTTATCAAGACCTTGTACCCAACTAGTTTAGTTACTCCAATGAGTGTTTCACCAAATGAATTGCAAAACTTCAATACGGGAGAGTGTATCGATACATTACTGATGAAAAGAGAATATCAGAGAACACAGCTGTAAATTATTATAATTCGTCTTCAATGATTTCCCACATTCAATAACAAAGAACCCATCTTGAGAAGAAACACCTCAGTCAATTTCCGAATACATCAGTCCATTAATCCAATTTTAAGACAGTGAGAGGAAACAATATTGCAGGTACCTAATATTATGCACAAAATGACATTTCTCTATTCCGCAGACCAAACATAATTGAATAATATTAAACTTACATAAAATTTAAAGGTCGAATTTATTACTCTAGTCAATAATTGAGTGATTTAATTCAGCTATACCAGAGATATTGGCGATATCACTTTCTTCAAAAATCAAGTTAGATATTCGTGAAATATCATATTTTCCGTCAAAAAAACATAAATTACAAGCGGTTTTAGCTCAGATGGGAGAGCGCCAGACTGAAGAAAACTTCAGTTCAAGTAATCTGGAGGTCCTGTGTTCGATCCACAGAAATCGCATTCATTTTTGCCGCGCGGCTCCACCGTATCGTACAACGTGATATGCGAAGTTTCGGAAAAACCTCGACGGAAACGCGTGGTGCTCCACTATGCGGTGTGTGGGTGCAGCGACGTCACCTGAACGACGGCGCGCGTACGACGCGGAGAGAAAGTGCGCACAACCCCTTTTCGCCTCTCTGTTGTGCGGCATTATCTCGGGAGAAGTCCCGCCCTCTCCCCCAGCTGCGCGGCCAGTGAAAACGTGCACTGATTAGGGGAGAAAGAGGGTCCGCAACCCTCCTTTTGTTACCGCTCTCTGCCAGAGCACAGAACGCGCCGCAGAACGGGGCATGCCCGAGCGCCCGCCCGAGGCGCCGTCCGGCTCCCCGGCACCTTCCGTTTCGGCTGTTACCCGCCGTAGGGGAGATCCAGATCACTGTGCACGGTGCGGTGTTTTTTTTTCGTATTTTTTTCAGCGCCTCCCGCGCCGCCTCCCACCCCTGGGCGCCCGCTGGTTTGCCGTCCAACGGCCGCGTCCGCCGCGGCGCCGGGCCGCCCGTTCCCGTTTCCGCGTCGTGGACAGGGCAGGAGAGGGAAAAAAACTGCGGTCGGCCCGTTAACTAAAGCAGTAATACTTCCCAAAAGTAGATATCTCATATAAAGTCATTTGTCCCAGCATCCCCATATTAAGATACAGTTTTACTTTTTTTTCTATTTTTCCAGAGGGGATCTACCAAAGAAGTAAAGTAACAAGGTCTCACCAGCTGTCAAGACACATCGCCAGCGCTCTGTCCCAGAAGAAGAGTGGATCTCATACTACGTTCACAGTAAACAAAGCTCCCAACCCCCCATTGACACGCCCGTTGTTTACATCCGTCGTTGACATCTCGAACCCACGACATCTCGGAAAACAAAAAAAAAATAAAGGACGAAGAGGTGAACCCGTCAACCTGTTCAAGAAGGACTAGAAACAGAGACACGCCGCCAAAGGATACACACGGACTCCCGCTCAGCCTCCTTTTCATAGAGATTTAGAGGCAAGAAAAAAAGTCATTAGTGGCCACAATTCATCACCATCTCCTATTTTCACTTAGACTGCTCTCCCAACATTTTTTGCATAAGGACGCCTAACGGAAATTCGCGCATACGCTACAGCCACCTCATCACGACTACCCAGTAAGGACAGTAAACAAAAAATATAAAAAAGGAGTAATCAATTCAAACATGTCCGACCAAGAGGGTAACGACAACGACAACTCCCTCTCTCCAAACATCAAGAACGAGACTAAGGAGAGAAGGAAGATCGAGATTAAATTCATAGAAAACAAAACAAGACGACATGTCACCTTTTCCAAGAGGAAGCACGGAATCATGAAGAAGGCGTTCGAACTGTCAGTGCTGACCGGAACACAGGTGCTGCTGCTCGTCGTGTCCGAGACCGGTCTCGTGTACACCTTCAGCACCCCGAAGTTCGAGCCAATTGTCACACAGCAGGAAGGCAGAAACCTGATCCAGGCCTGCCTAAACGCCCCGGACGAGGAGGAGGAAGAGGAAGAGGACGAGGACAACGTTGACAACGAATTGGCAAGACAGCAGCAGGCACACGCCCAAGCCCAGGCTCAGGCTCAGGCTCAGGCACAGGCCCAGGCTCAGGTTCAGGCCCAGGTCCAGGCGCAGGCCCAGGCACAACAGCAGATGCAGCAGATGCAGCAGCTGCAACAGTCACAGCAGATGCAGGGCGTCGACCACCCATTCAACATGGATGGCGCCCACGGGAACGGTCTGGCACAGCAGCAGGACCAGAAGATGGCCAACCCAAACGTCAACCAGAATCCAAACGGCAACCCCAACCCCAACAGTGCTGTCTACCAGCAGTACTTCCAGGATTCTCAACAAAACCAGTTCTAGGATCGATCATCGAAGTAACTGAAGAGAATAGGCAACCAACAAGCGCAACCACAAGCAACAAATAGACAAACATAGCCAATTAACCATTCAAATTTATCTTTATTAGTAAAGTTTATCTGTCTGGTTCTTGTGCAACGTACATATTATCATCTCATAATCTATTGCTTCATTGGGTTGCGTGGTTGCATTTTCTTTATTTCTATTTCCCTTCCCATGCTGGATGTTACGACATTGGACCTTGATTCGAAGGCTCTGCTACGTTATTTGTAGTGGCACACCCGAAGCTGAACTAGGGGTTATCCCCATTGACTAAATCTGCCATAACATGTTTTGTTAGAGCTCTGCAAAACATCATTTTATATACTTACCTATGACACCCTAAATAAACGAAAAAAAAAACATTACAAATATCTAAAACGTATCGTCTAAGGAAAGCTTAGAGAGTCGGTTTATTCAGCATTGTTTAAATGTAAGATGCATTAGCTAGATACCTTTGGGCAGAACAATTGATTTTTATGGGCTCCGACGGCTCAATATTGGACGACGGGAATGATGTCCACAAGACATGGGTTCGAATAGACTCAAAATATTATTATTTAATACCTTCATGAATTAAGGCTTAAAATCAACAGCTATATAGCAACGTGCTATTTCCATAACCGAAGTGTATTACTCGTCTGAAAGACTTATTTGTAAAGCTTAATAATAAGTTCTCATTTAATTGACTTCAGGTAAGACCACACATAATCATATGGAAGGTCCCTCTCCCCAATAGTTACTTGAACATTATATCCAGTTGTAAAAATGAACAACACAATATTAATTGTTGCTTAGTAATTTCCCTGATAAATACTAGCAGGAGTGTCATACGGAGATGCAATTCTGTAATATGTTCATTATTGTTAAACATGTACGCCCAAGCCATATACTGAATCACGAAATTAGGTGCAATACATATAGCACTTCAACAAAGTAAAGGGCCACTTTAGTTATGTATTATTATGCATAGTCTAAATAGAAAAAGAAGAACATCCTAGTATCTGCGACCACACTGACTGATACTGATTCACAAAGAGAGTGTAAGAGTATTGTGCAAGGTGGACAAGTTCGGAATACTGAAAAACTTCAACAATCGCAAAATGAACATGCACCACAACAAGACAGAGAGCGAACTCAGACATATTAGCACGAAATACCATGATAAAACATAATCCCAGCAACATATGTTAGTTACTAACCTACTGAAGCGGTCAAATAACTTGAGACGATGTTAATATTAATAATGGATGATCAAATCCATATCATGAAATAAACCTACCTGGATAGAGCATAAATACATAATCGACTAAAGACTTTACATGGTCAAATAAAAATTCAAATATATTTGATTGAAAATGCAAGAAGTATGCTCAACGAGATTCAATCGGAAAACATCTCAGGTGTGCCAAACAGTGAAATGCTAGAAACATTGCCAACAGAAACAGATTTAACCACTTCCTTGACACGTCAAAGGCATCTGGAAAATTCAAGATAATTCAAGAAACTTTAGAATGCCAGTATATCAGACACATGAAGGATATGATGTGACAAGAAATCACAACATATAATTCGTGTTCCTCCTACATTGACTTAACAATTAAATTGTCTAAAATCTTCAATCTGGAACTTTATACACAAGGCAAACTTATGGAAATAAGTAACCTATTCTTGAATACTTACATAGAGAGAACTATGAATAAAGACTTGGCAGTAAGATTAGAAATAGATATTCACGGTGACTGTGAATATAAAACATAGAGTTCAGAGATGTCATCAGATACAACTAGAAACTAATGGTAGAGCCATAATACATAAAGTGCTCTTAGGCGACACTTCAGTAATCAATAAATATAACAATAAAAACATGGTGAAAAGGGTAATATATCTTGAATATATATGATTACCATAGAACACCAAGTGAAGGTCTAATATTATGATCACGGTGCAAAAAAATATCAATGCTTCGAAGAATAATAATTAATATACAGGCACCAAATAAATCATATATAGGAGAAGATAGTAAATTGAAGAGTATTGGATTTAGTACCTCCTGTTTATACATTTCTACATTTCTATATAACTAACAAAATTGTGACAATTATACATAAAGAGCATACCACTAAAAATTCAACACAAGCCCAGCAACTCATGTATGGACAGAATTAATAACATCAACTTCCAATAGTCTGAGTCAGAACTTCCCATACTAATGAGCGCTCGTTATGAAGACCACACCAGATTATCGATATAAGAACTGCTCGAGGAATATTGAAAACATATAAAAAAAGTACAATTAACTGGTTTAAAATATTGTTGGATTTTGGACATTTTGTTCAAAATGATGGAATGAATTACAACGTATAGTCGTCTGGTTTCTTTCCAGCTAAAACATATAAGTATAAACAAATATAGAAAAGAAAATATATTACAGTAATTGTAATAATCTTCCCTTTAAGTATGATTGGATTGTCGTGTCGTGATTACGAACTCGTTGGACGATGGATGTCGTCAGCTGTTAACAACGTGGTTGTTCACGTACTACGCGGGACGCGGTACTGTTGTGCGGCAATGTCTGAGCAACTGTGTATGAACCTTAGTAATTATCCGTAGCAACATTTCCGGAGTTAAAAATTGTTTCACCCCTAATTTATTCTACGGCTTGTTTACCAGCGATAAATTGTTTCCTCGTTGGCGACTAGACGGATTACTTCGATTCCTGCATTACCTCTTTTACCGACCGTTACTAATTTGCCTCCGACAAATATTTCCTCAAGTTACCTTGGTTCTTTGATAATCACTTTATAAACTATTCTTGTAATTGCTGCTTCTTTCATGTACATAAATAAAACAATAAAAGAAATACTAATGATTTTCTAATAATGCCCGCGAAAAGTCAAAATATTTTAAGAATATAGTTTTCAGAAAAGATAAAATTTTCAACCAATTATATGCCATCTTAGTATAATGGTTAGTACACGCCGTTGTGGCCGACGAAATCCTAGTTCGATTCCAGGAGATGGCATTTTTTGCAAAATCGGAACCATGTCACGTGATTAGATGTTGTAACGCAGCATCAGCTGTATGGGGCATTCTTGGCAATGATACTTTAACAATGCCAATATCTAATACCAGTGTTGTTAGGGCACTTTCCTCTAGGCTTATTTTGTAATTTGTTTTATTATTATTTGCAAGATAAAAACGAACAATTTCATAAAATTTTAATCCATAGCTTTGAATCAAAACTTCGTTGTTGATAAATCCCTTTGCTACCCTATTTCACACGCATATATTTTTTCGAATGCAATATGATTTCTTCTATTTAGATATGTATATAGTACAATTATGTCTACAACTTAAGCTATGAAAGCTTTGGGGTTTGCGATGCACAATTTTCAGTAATGAAGGTGAATGTACCTGTTAGTGGATCAAAACTTTCAAAGTGTCTATTAGAATCGTTGTCCTTTTTTAATTTCTCGATCATTCTAACAAATGCTGGATGCTCCGGATCAGTTATTGGTTTTCTTGTAGACTTGTCGACAGGAAAGCAATGGTATAGAGTTATTCTACAACGGACATTGATGCCTTCTGATGGTGGTGGGATATTCGTAGAGTTTCGGTAGACCTCGCACATTTTTGAACCAATGGTGACAATCGAACCACACAACATATTCAATGAGACATTGGACAGGTCGACTGAATTCAAAAACTCAATCTTACCAAAATTAGGCTCCCCAATTATCAAATTATCAACATGCCTTAATTGCATCAGGTCTAGTGATTTTAATGTTTCCATAGATGGGGAAATGTAGTAGCCGTTATCCAAAAAGTCAATATCGTCATTGAGTGCCTTTGGTACTTTAACAAATGACGTTTCGTTCTTTTCAGTTACTGGAGTAGCGGCGGTAACCTGTGATATAGGTATTTCAGGGACTGGAACACCAGATAACTTGCTCGCTAGATCATCGCTGACTGGTGTGCTTAACTTCTTATTTTTCGAGGCATCTTCGGTTGATTTAAATGTAATCTGCTTCACCGAACCAAGCTCTGGTTTTTCATTATTAACATCCTTTTGAATTCTTTTAACAACAAGCGATTTCATGGTAGTCTTGTCAGGGTTGAAGAGGATCTTCAGAGGGACATCTCTGTCTGAAGTAACAGTGTTTTCAATAACACTCTCCGTTGTGATATCACCTTTTCCGACCCTGGAAGATTCAATGGACACTGGCTGTTTGTTTAGAGATGCTAATTGTTTTGTGGAGAATAAAACCTTTGGAGCCAAGCGGTATGCCTTTGTCAAGGTAGTATTCATCTTATTATCAGCATTAAATCTAACAATGGAAGTTTTATTCTGGTGCGTGATAGAATCTGGCAAATTACCCTGCAGGAAGCTACTACCAGTCTGAACAGGGACACCTTGAACAGTCTGTGTAGCAGTCGCATTGTTATTAAACATCCCACCCGCTTGAGATGGCTTATTTCCAAAGAGACCACCACCAATGGTAGAACCTGGGGCCGTCGTGGCGCCCAAGGTATTTGTTGCTGACGAATTAGTACCAAATAAACCAGTGGATGTACCACCTAACGTGCCGGTTCCAGCGGTACCACCAATTGCCGGTTTAGCCCCAAATAGCCCACCAGTGGGTGCAGATGCAGCTGGAGTCTGACCAAGGGGCTTACTTCCAAAAAGACCACCAGTCGTTCCGGCGCTAGATGCCGGGGCACCAAAACCAGTTGAAACCGCTGGCTTGGCACCAAAGAGCCCTCCTGTGGCGGCAGGTTGTGTAGTTGTGCTTAAGCCGTTATTGCCGCCAAATAGAGAACCAGATTGAGTGGCACCCATATTCGTCCCGCCTAAGGTATTGTTATTAGCAGGGGCACCAAATCCCGTTGATTTGTTGCCAAATAGACCTCCGGCCTGACCACCTTGAGTGTTAGTATTCATGGTGTTATTTCCAAAAAGTCCACCAGACGTAGGTTGCTGGCTGGTGTTATTCATGTTGTTATTCCCAAAAAGGCCAGTTGATTGCGTTGTTGCAGGTTTATTTCCGAACAGTCCACCAGATGTCTGTGCAGGAGGGTTACCGAAACCCCCAACCGCTGGCTTGTTTCCGAATAGTCCACCCTGTTGCTGATTGTTATTAGATTGTCCAAAAAGACCACCCTGTTGCTGATTGTTATTAGCTTGTCCGAACAATCCTCCTTGCTGCTGTTGCTGCTGCTGACCAAATAAACCACCACCCTGCTGTTGAGTGTTATTTTGGCCGAAAGCGTTTGTCTGCTGCTGACTATTCTGTCCAAACAAACCACCGGTGGTAGGCTTGTTTCCAAAGAGACCACCAGTTTGGTTCATAGCACCATTGTTTTGGTTATTCTGACCAAATAGTCCAGTACTGTTATTATTGTTGTTTTGACCAAACAATCCACCAGAAGTATTGGAAGTGTTAGCATTGTTACCAAATCCGCCGGAACTTTGGTTTCCAAACCCCATAGTGGTAGGCTTGTTCTGGCCAAATAGACCACCCTGCTGTTGGTTATTTTGACCGAACCCACCTTGCTGCTGATTATTTTGTCCAAATAGACCGTTATTCTGAGTGTTGTTATTCTGTCCGAAAAGACCCCCAGAGTTATTGTTATTGTTGTTGTTCATGTTACTTCCGAACCCACCGCTATTCATATTGTTATTATTGTTGTTACCAAACAAACCACCGCTTTGGTTCTGGTTATTCATTCCACCAAATGCATTGTTATTGTTTTGGTTTGACTGACCAAACATGCTGTTAGCGGTTGCATTGTTGTTCTGCCCGAATGGAGAGTTCTGAGCAGTCGAATTCATAGCGTTGTTCTGACCGAACAAACCAGTGGAAGGCTTGATTGCGCCAAAGGCGTTGTTGTTGTTAGCGTTACTTCCAAATGCATTGTTTGTATTAGCTCCGAAACCACTTGCATTTCCAGTTCCGAATGAATTTGCTGTGTTATTCTGATTCCCAAACATGCTGTTGTTGGACATACCTTGACCAGCATTATTATTAGCGTTGTTCATACCAAACATGGACGTCTGGTTATTATTTTGGTTCTGACCAAACATACCACCAGTATTGGTAGTATTAGAATTGCCAAACATGGGTTTGTTCTGAGTAGAGGCGAAGCCACCAAAACCCGATTGGGCATTGTTCATCCCGTTAGTGTTGTTGTTTCCAAATGCATTGTTCGGTTGCTGCTGAGCCCCAAAGGAATTATTAGAAGCTCCAAACGACTGTGTCTGATTGGCGTTACCACCAAACATTGATCTGTTGTTGTTGTTACCGAACATGAGCTGTGGTGATGAAACTAGTGATTTTATACAGGCAGAAGCACGACAGATCACCTATATGCAAATAAGTAGAACGGTATTAAAGAAAAAAAGGTTTATTGATACCCGAAGAGTAAATATGCACAACCTATAATATTCAATTGGCGATGTATCGCTTCGATTTCAACAGAATTGCTTGCTGTGAGTATCTCCAGACTACTTGAAAAGATGCGACACCTGCTCTATTGGGGTCATCTTCAAATACAACTCTTCGATTTGGGACCGCTCGATAACTTTTTTTTCGTTCATTTTTTTCCTCGAGGAACCAAAACAAGCGTTCGACACACACGAAATCGCTATCTACGAGGTGGCGCTGGATTTATGATAGAAATATAAGTCTTATCTTTTCTATATATAAAGATGAATGTATTTATTGATCTTGATAGTTTCTATTGTGAATGCTGTTGGACTAGAGCTTTGTGAATGTGGTGTTTGCTCGATAGTCATGACGAAACTGTGTCGCGTTTGTAATTTTGTGACACTGGGTATGCTGAATAATATAATGTTAACCATGTACACTTGAGCGATCTTGCGCGATCCTCGTGTAACTTGCTGGTCCCTTAGTAAGGATTAGTGTGATGTTTTGGTGTAGGGATTCTTTTGCACACGCATAAAACTTATGGTGCGCAGTGCGTCCCTTTTACAGACGGGTAAACTTCTCTGTAAGGTCTGCCATAAGGTTCCAGCCCTTCATGGATACAGGTTCGAGGGAGCCCGAGTTCAAATCGACGATAATATCGTCATCTTCGTCGCAGTCAGCCGCGCCGCCGTTCTGAGCCATCATGTTTGGCGCAAACATGCTGTGCATTATACTGCCGTTGCAGTCGGAACACTGGGCGTTGTTCGCGGTATTTTCCCAGGTCGCAGGTGTGTATTGGATGCAGCTGTTACCAGCCATCGTGTTGTGTTGAAACTGCATTGGGTTAATGGTAGACATAGTCTTGTGGTGCTGTGTGTATTTAGTTTGTATCTGTTGGTACCTCACATCAAAAGGACATACCCTCCCCCATCACATTATAGTCACCCAGTATATATACACAGATATCTCCCAACGCGCTCCCGCAAAGAACAATCGCTCCTTCTGTGCAGGCGGGGACTGTGGGCCCATTGCTCCAGTAGCTACACAAGCGCCATTCTCTCCGGCACCTGCGCAGCGCAGTCAGCCAGACACCACAGTTTGCAGCGGTGAGGAGGGCCCAGCCTCACAGAAGGGCGCGCAGGCCCCCATTGTGTCAACGGCGAGGCGATGCCACAGTTTCGGGGCTCCTGCGGCACCGGCAATATCCCGCTTCTTTTTTGGCCGTTGTGCGGGGTGTTCTGGGGAAAAGCGGAGCGGCGCGCACCGCAAAACCGGGAGGTGGCGTCCGAAATTGTGAGGCATCACGTGCGGGGGAAGAGAAGTGTGGCACCGGGGAACTTGCAAGGGCATCTGAGTAGGGGGTTTCTGCTGGGTCTCGGCGGCTAATGTCCCGTTACCCCCTAGATATTGTTACATTGTTACACTAGGCACGTGGTCGATATGAAATAGTATTATATTAATATACAGTTGTGGGTTTTGCTTGGAGGAGTTCCAGAAATATACAGAAGGTGTAGGTGTATAAATGCGCTTTGGACGGCGGCGAGCGTCCGTCTTAGGTGGTCCACAGACGGGCGGTGTGGTCCGCACCTGCGGAGAAGAGCCACGCCTCCCTTGGATGCCACACCGCGTCCAAGACACCGAGACTCGCGGTGATCTTGTGACCGGTCAACTTTTTCAGGGGAACGATAAGCGGGTTCTTCATCATATCGTCGTAGACGGTGTCGTGGAAGATGTGGATGGTGCCGTCGTCAGCGGCGGAGCTGAACAGAGGCAGTCTCTTGTGGAACGACACGTTCCTCACGGCCTTGTCGTGGTATCTCATCGTCTTGTATGGGGTGTTGGCCAGGTCCAGGTCGTGCCACAGGACACGCTTGTCGTACGAGGAGGCAATCAGGTTGTCACCACGTGGGTGGATGTCGATGCCAGACAACCAACGCGCACCGGGAAGCAGCTTCTTGACTAGCACCTGCTGCGACAGGTCGTATATTCTGACATATCTCTGCGAGCAGACAAAGAGCTGAGGCTTGAATGGGTGGAACTTCGCATCCATAATGATACCCTTAGACTTCTTGAATGGAGACTGTGTCAGGTGCTTGGATAGCTGGTGGATCAACACAGAGGTGTGGCCAGACTCTGGCTGAACGGTGACAAAGTAGTCACCCTTTCTGTGCCAAGACAGCTTCTTCACAGTCTTGCGACACACAACAGTAATGCAAATGTCCTTCTCAATCTGCTTCTCGGAAGGCTTAACCCACTGCGCAACGACCTTCTTCGCAGCAGAGGCGGAGTTGTCCTCATCGTCCTCGTCCTCATCCTCACCATTCACATGCAGGTTGCTCTTCTTGACATTGCCGAAGGTGTCGAAACCGAAACCGTTCTCAATCTTGGTTTTACCATTGTTCTCAATCTCAAAACCAAAGATTGGTGGGACAATCAGATGGATGTGCTCACCGACAGCAACCGCTAGAATACCAGTGGTGGCATCTGGATTCCACTGGACACATTCGATATGGTCCTCAGTCTCCTCCTTAGTGTCAACAAGCTCAACCTTGTACACCTCTCTACCGGTGAGGATCTCCCAGACTCTGACAGTACCGTCGTCAGAACCAGTCGCCAGCCAGATACCGGATGGATCAATGGAGAGAGAACGTATACGGCCGGTGTGACCGTTGTAAACAGTGGAGCAGCGAATTGGGAATGGTCTCAGGTCCTTTGGAGATGGAAGCTCTGGAAGTAGAGACTCCGGGTCGATGTTCAGCTTGTTTTTGCGGACACGAGGAGCAAGGTACAAGTCCAGGGATCTCTCGAATCTCTCTCTGACAGACTCAGCATAACCTGGAACCTGTCTCAGGGACGAGTATTTCTGAGGAATAAAGTTCTTCTCTCTCTCACTTGGCTCGGTCTCGTCCCACGCCTTCTTCTCATCATCGTTCAATAGGTACTCCTCTGGAGGGTTGTAACTCTCCTCGTTAGTTGGAGGAGCCATCTTTGGAGCTCTCAGGTTCATCACATGCTCCTCAGCCTCAGCAGAATCACCCCACAGGTCGAAGTGGAAGTCCTCAGCCTTCTCCTTCTCTCTCATCTCCTTGAGAGCCTTGGGAGGAATAATGCGACCCTCCCTGATAGCCTTGACAATCTTCATAACTCTCTTGGCCTCATGCTTGGAAGGAACAAATCTTCTCTTTGGTTCAGGAATGGCGGTAAGTGGCATAACCTCCTCATGTCTAGTGAACCAGTCAATCAGTGGCTCATAAGGATCGACGCTATCATCTGTCTGCTCATTCTTCTGGATCTTGGAAATGAGCTCAAGCTCCTCCTCAGTGATGTTCAAACTGGAACCGGTGTTCTTGTCCAACAGACCAGTCCATCCTTCTGGTAGGTCAATGCTCTCTAACAGCTGGTCGAGAGCGGAGCCCTTGGCAGGTCTCATGATTCTCTTACCGTTGATGTCGTAACCAATGTGAGGCATCTCATCGTAGGCAGAAAGTGGGATGTTACCAATGGTGTTGTGAGTTTCCACATCACTGTCATCGCTGTCATATATTGGATTGATTTCTGGCTTAATAACTCTTGGCTGACCGTCGGAGAACTTGGTGTAGATGTTTGGATCAGCAATAGTCTTGAGCTTAACACCAGATAGCTTATCAGTAAGGGAAGTTGTGTCGTCAGAGAAATCAGAAGTGTTATATTCCTCATCATCAGCACCTTCCTCCTCGGCCAATAATTTGTTTAGCTCTGCATCGGAATCCTCTTCTTCTCCCTCATCACGCTTCTTTTCATCCTCAGACTCAGCAAAGTCCTCAGCCGCTGACTCGAAGTCATCGTCGTCATCACTGTCGTCATCACCTGCATCAATTAGACCATCGACTAGCAAGTTCTCATCGGCCTCAACAGGCTCGGCTTCCTCGGTCTCGGATACCGATCTCTTCTTTGAAACCTTTGGGGTCTCCACTTTTTTACCCTTGGCAGCCATTGTACTTGCAGATGTAAGCGTTCAAGTTGATGAGTATGGAAATTTTTACAAAGATATTTGTTCTACATTCATTTTCTGTTCATTACACCTATTCTTTTTCATCTCATCTCATCGCATCGCTTCTCCAGCAACATCGCTCGTGAAAAATTTTCTTAGTACACCCATACACCCAAAAATTCCATCCCTGATATAAGTGACAGTGAGCCACAAGGGAATAGGTAAAATATGGAAACTACGTAAAAAGGTAATAAGTAATATAGACAGTTTTACTCAAATATTTTATTATTCAATGTTAATCCAAAGAAAATAGAATATTGTTCTTGGACTGTTAAAAGTTTTCTTATATACAAAACGAAAAATACGATGGAGAGACAACACAAACTAACAAATATCTGGCTTTATTAAAAATATGCAAACACAGTATAATTGATGCAAGTCGGAGTTGATAAGGAAATTAAAAATTAAAAGGGACCCAATCCTTGACTTTTCATGTAATACAGCTAGAAAATTTACTAATGGTGGACCTCTCTTGCAAGTTAGTGTTTCGCTGAGAAAGCGCCTCGCATTACTGGTAAAACTTTCCCATTCTGCTATGTATAGACTTCCGTCAGCCTTCTGATATCATTTACAGTTAATGTGTACACACTTCTAACAACAATTAGTTTAGTTCTTACCCATATGTAGAATATAATAATTAATATATAAAGGCACTTTTTTAAAATTTGTAAACCTGGGACTTTGAATACCCGAGATCCTTTAAGTGTCCTGTAAGATTACCTTGGAAAAATGGACCACGTTTTCCTCCACATACGCTATCAACAAAAGGTGGAGGACCACTGACAAAGACACAAGTATCATCCTGTGGGCCTGGAATTTCTTTCTGAAGGTAGGCGGCATCAATTTGGCCGGGGCGAGCATTTGGAACTTTTTCAGCGTCCTTACTAACAAAGTATTCAACATCAAACCGATCTGGGAACTTCTTCTTGAGCTGGTCTAGTTCCGACTTGAGTGGAATATCCATTGGGGTTTTATTTCCGTACACTAACTTGATTTTAGTGGTGTCATTGTCGTCACGCAAAATCCCAGTGGCCAATTGATACAAAGGTGTGATTCCACTTCCAGCTCCTAGAAGTGTAATACTTCTGAAGTTGTTTTGTTTCCAGGAGAAACTAGAAATTCCACCGCGGAACGGAACTTTGTCTCCAGGTTTAAGATTGGTCATATACTTGGAGACGTAGCCGTTTGGCATTTCTTTAATGAGAAACTCAATTTTTGTGGGGTCGCTCAGGTCGGAAATTGGAGTGTACGGTCTGATAGATCTCTTTCCACCAGGTATGGTAGGAGTTGCGATCACGAAGGAGGCTAAAGAAAGACCTGTAGACTTTGTTCCTGGTGGAAGAGAGAAAACCAGACGACGTGTATCGTGCGTCTCTTCGGTAATGCTCACCAGAGGCAGCTCAATGGGCCTGAAAGGCCCGTTGAAAGCACGGGATCCCATAGGTCCCATACAATTAGAGCGTGATTTGTAGAGGGCAATACCCCCGACTGAGAGGGCACCAGCTGCAATGAGTAAACTTGTTGGAGGAAGAGTGAGTAAGACCATGGCAATGTAGACTGAAATGGATGCTTGATATTATTTTCTTGAAAAAACAGAAAATACAACGTTAAATTGTTAAATGAGTACTTATTTCTATACTCATCAATTAAACCTTGTCACCTTTATATGATTTTTATGTTGTATCTTAGCACTATTTTCGGAGTCTTGGCGACGGACGGATATATTAGGGATTGAACCCGCGGATATAAATCTGAAACCCGCGGAGGAAAACGGATATTATGTTTGTACGGGCATTTCTTTGTAGGAAAAATAAAGTTGCGAAAACGCCGAGATACTACTTGTAGATCCAAAGGGGTTTCAAATTGAGAGGCAAGACGGATGATTACGCAAATAACGGGTTCTACATTTAGGGTCAAACCAATACTGCAAGCCTTTAGTCTATCTTGAAGTAACAATTGCCGGATATAGAGTGGTGTTGGTTTGTCATTGGTTAGAAGACTTTATGGTGCCATTGATCAATCTACGCACTTGGAGTTCAACCTTGGATGGGGAAATAAGTAACTACAACTCGATTCTAAAAATATACAATATAAGGAATAAATTAGAATTGATTCAATGTGAATATCATATGTTACATTAATATATCGATGGGGGTCCTCAATTGATGGAGAAAGACAAATGTAACACGTTTTCAAAATATGCTGAGTAAGTAAAAAGATCATTGCATTACCCACCCCAAAACAAATTAAGCCTCTACACATTATTCCTCTCTATCCAATATATGTTCTTTTTAATTTTTTGACAAATGTTAGGTAGGTTTAAATACAGATTTTATACATTAATTTTATTCGGGCATAACGTTTTTATTCAGTACAACAATCTCAATCATTCTGATCTGTGATACTTGAATATTCTTGTACTATGGAGACTATAAACAATTACATATATTTAGAGTTACTTCCTATTTATTTCGAGTTTCTTTTGTAGGCGCCAATTTGCTGGCTGTCTTTCCATCAGGGGTGGTGCGTGGCGACCATCCTCTCAGCGCTTATTGTTCAATTTCAGCATACAAATAAGAAAAGGAGTAGTGTTTTATATGGCAATAATGACTAGTGCGCAATTTCCAACAAACTTACAATACTTCGTATGACAATATACGCTATTAAGTCTGTATGTGCTATGAAGTAGAATAGTTGAAATAAAACTTCAGTACATACAATTCTTGTGTTGAAGGATATAATTCTTTTTAATATTTGTCCGTTAAGGTCGCTCACATAAAATACCACTACGATGGTGCTTGAGTGGTGTCTAAATACCACCAAACGTATGTTATACGTTATGAAACAGAATATTGGTTACATTTGAAAATAAATAATTCAATATGTTCTCTTAAAGCAATTTAAGTTTTGCTGTTAAATTTCTAACCTTGATGAAATATCATAAAAAAATCCCAACTTCGTTAAAATAAAAACAATTTTACCTATAAGGATAGTAAAACCAGTTATTGAAGCTTTATATCAACCACCTATATGATTTTCTAAATTACGTATTCATTTATTGAGCTCAGCAGAAGTTTCTCTCTGACAAGCCCTGCAATAAAGGAACAATACAATATTTCGTAACCACAATGGTCACCTGTTACATTGTTAACAGTCAATACATGAATTGGTGATTCAAATGCCTTGAAGATAGGTAGTGTGTGTGTGCCTAATCTTGTCGTCTTTCCTCTCATTCTTTTATCTCAGTCTTCAATCCTCGCACCTGCCTCCCGTCCCTCACATATGTTGATGATGTTCTTAAAAACCGAGAAGTCAACTTATTTGTTACCCTTCCGGGTTCAGAGTTTATCTGCAGTACATGGGAATGCTTTTGTCTTTATAAGGTCTTTGCCAAAGAAACTGGAAAGAAAATAATCACCAAATAAGTTGCTAATGTGATCAGTAGCTACCATATATTTTGTAGAATCTCAAGTAATATCTTTGAACTACAATAACTGCAATTAATTACTTAAACCTTGGTTTCAAATCAATGTAATTATAGAAACAACGAATCGATAACTCATATCTATTAGAGTCTACTCTTCGAATATCAAAAATCAAAGAGTAGACTTCATACTAATTGGTATATTATGTTTAAGCTCCAAAAATCACAAATTAGTAGGTTTCGTGGTCTAGTTGGTTATGGCATCTGCTTAACACGCAGAACGTCCCCAGTTCGATCCTGGGCGAAATCATTTTTTGGCGAAAAAAATTTACAATCACGTGACATATTGAATTGAGACGTAGAAATGCGTATATCACCCACACATCTCTTTAGGTTGCGGCAATAGTATCCTTCAATTGGAATATTAAGGCAATAAAGAGACGACAACATGATTTGCTGGATATTTTGTTCCCAACTATCGCTACATAAATTGGAAATTTGGTGTTACTTTCAACTAGACAGAAATTCTTAGGCTTTACATTGAACAGTTACTACTATGGAGTAAAAAGTAAACCAGACCCTAATGTAGCGATTGTCTGTTTAAATATCATGAATTTCCATATAGGAATATTTATTTTTCCTTTTTCATTCTTATATTATAACTCTACCACCAATTAAAATATGGACACCGAGGCAGGGTCATGTGCCCCTGAATCATCACTTCATATTCAAAAAGGACAAGCAATTATGGCACCGTCAATTTGGAATCCTTAGAATCATTCAATTGAACGCTCCAATAGAGAGTGTAATATATTTATACATATAATTACCATTATGGGATTAAGTTGATATTATCTGCCGCTTATCTATTTATCATTTAATGAAACATATATACAGACATATATCATACAATGACCTTATTTGAAGTCACACGTTTTCACGATCAATTTTGCCAGTCTTTCCAGATATCTTTTGTCGGCTTCCCCAAACCCATTGAAGTCACCGCAATCCAGGTCAATAACACCTAAAGTTTTACCATCCGCGGATACAATAGGTACCACAATTTCACTCTTGGTCTCACCATCACAAGCGATATGACCTGAGAATTTGCTTACGTCGGAAACAAGCTGCGTGACCTGGCGGTCAGCTGCAGTTCCACAAACCCCTTGGCCAAATGCAATGGATTGGCACGCTACTTTACCTTGAAATGGTCCTAATAGCAATTCCAACGGCTGTGATTGTCTGACAATGTAAAATCCAGCCCAATTAACTTCAACATTGAGCGTTTTGTATGCGTGCCATAGAAGCGAGGCGGCATTGGAAAGATTACAGACCCAATCGCGCTGACCCTCACAGAGACTCTCATATGACATCAGTAGCATTTCGAGGGTATCATCTCTATTGTCGAACTCGTTGAAGTCGGAATAGTCAGCGTGGTTTTTCTTTTCTTGCAGGGACATTTTGCGCAACAATGAATAAAGTGAGCTGTTTAGAAAGTACTATTCCCTTCTTTACAAATATCGAGGAAAAACAATTGTTACGTGTAACAAAACACCACACAAAACTTGTTTGACTACTAATCTGTTCGCGTTCCCTTTCCTAACGATAACATTTCTGTTCTCACCACATCCCTGGAAGTTAAAATTTCAGCCATTTCCCGGGTGTGCCGGTTCCTTCACTACGCAGAACGAGCGTTTAGGGCCGAAAAAGGTGGCACAACACTGCCCACTCAATACATTAACAAGGGATCATCTTTTAGCATTCCAGAGCAGTGCAAAGGCAGACGAAGGGACATTCTAATAAACAACTTCCACTACGTCAAATTGCCCTCCCACCACATTCAAAAATGAATAACAATGCGAGTGACAACTTTGAGTACATCTCACAACTCTTAACCGCATTAACTACAGAATCTAGAGCTAATAGACAAGAGACAGACAAAATAGAACTCCTACTGAAGCGAGTATCTAAGCAGTGTGCCATTTCATACGAAAGTCTAGGATCCGAAGTTACCGATGAAACACTCAAGAACTACAACAAACAGAATAAACCGTCCAAAATCAGCAGACTGGTGAACGAAAACTACGATCTGATATACCAGATAGAGCAACAGAGGTACATAAATAGCAAAGTCACACTACTGATTCAAAACATCACCGAGCATTTTTTATCGATCAAGAATTTTATAAAGGAACAAAAGTATGTCAGAGAACAAGATCTTGATAACTTCGTATATGAAAACTTCGAATCTCAAATCGTTATACTGGAATCAAGTATACAGAAACTAGATGAAAAGAGTAACACGAGTTCCTCGAATTTAAGTTGCATTATCAGGCAACTCCAAACAACTTGTAGAGAAATAGACTGGAGTATCATCCCTAGAGGCACAATTGAACACAAACAGTTAATCAAACACCTCCAGGAGCTTGACGAGAATTACGGAATAAAATTGGTAGATGATAGTACACTAGAGAGTATAAGTACTACATAAGGAATTATGAATATATTAAAAATGAAAGCATTAGACTGACTCTGAGTTACGGACAGAGTGCCTATGAAAATATCCAATTATACCATTGCTGCACAAGCTGTTGACTAGTTTGAAATATTCTTGTACTTAGAACATTCCAACTGACTCCCTTATAATCACGTTTTCTTGCAGCACTCAGCATTTGGATATATTCGTCAAAGCCTTCTTTATCGTTTTCTGGGTCAACCTCACATGCTATTGGGTATTCCTTCTGCCTCACAAATTCATCGATCTCCGATAATTTAGCATCGAACCGATTGATACTGTTCTCAACCTCCTTAATACGTGCAGTTAGGATACGAATATTGTACTTGAAACGAGATGCTAGAATGTTGGCTTCGTCAACTTCTTTTTCCAAATATGCCTCTTTCCTAGCTATTTCGGTTTGACGCGACTCCAAGAATTTCTTTTCGGTGTCGTACTGCTCACTGAACTTTTCCAAGGTTGCCATATTATTCTTGAAGTTTTCAGTATCCATTCCATGTGTTTCTTCGTGTTCATCGAGAGGAACGGTATCATACCCATAACATGATGTTGTTGGTGTTTTGTTCATAATAGTATTAATCCGTAATAAATCTCTAGCGATCCTTATCACGGAAGAATTAAAAGGCAAACTCCATTTCTCGAGGTTGTCCGCCAGCTGAGAAACTGAGTTGCGGCGTTGTGATCTAGCAACCTTCTTATGTATTTTCGTACCGTCATTAATGAAAGGAATAGAATTCCTGCGATAAAATTCAGTGTGATATGAAAAATTCACTTGACTATTTTCTTTGGTGTCGATAGTTTCATAATTATTAATCATAGAAGAGATGGAAGACGTTTCGGAACTTAGTCCATCGTCAGCTTTCAACGAATCAAACACTGCATTATCTCTCCTCAACGCATGTGGATACAATTCTTCCATATCTTTGGGATCTATGGATGTAATTTTCTTTAGATTTTGTTGCTCTCTCAATCTGGCAACTGGATCACCATGGTGATAACTCTTATTCACAAAAGACACCGATCTCCTACGGGCATACACCTTAAAATCGCGATCTTTTCCCTTCCACAGGGCACTTAAGGCCCCTCCATGCAAATTTCTAACCAATACAGATAGATCAGATGTCAATATTTCATTCGATAAATGCATGAAATTACCCTTTCCCGCAAAATCCTGAACAGTCGATTTCACTACTTTTTTCAGATTGAAGATGTCGTTGGATGTGGATTTTGTTGATACCTCAAATAACTTTTGTATGGTAGTCTGATCCAAGTATGTGTGATGGTGAATTTTACTGATACTGTATTTCTTTTGGAACAGGTACAGGCCAGCGTAAAATTCCAATTCGTCAAATGGATCCTTTGCAGACATCGTGTCCTCAACCATGAGCTTGAAGTAGCATGTAAGGAGTAAGCTGAAAAGGGATGCAACTGTTGTAGGTCCCATTACGATCTCATTTCTTGGTTTTTCAATGCCCAGATAGAATTTACCATAATGCGACCACCAATAATCAATGGCCTTCCTCGTCTTGCTGCACAGCAATCCATCGACCATCTTAACACATGGCTCTGGCATGAAATAGTTTAGCGCAATCTGTACCAGAGAAACCAGCTCCGTTACAGGACAGAATTTATAATGGCGAGACGAGCTAGATCCATCGTTTTGCTTTGATGATTCAGGTTCTTTCTCAGTTATGTTGTCAGCATTCAAATTATCAGAAGAATCCCCAGGAAGTTGAATTTTGTAGAGCTGTGAAAACTTGTTCAATGCGGCTCTCGTCGGTCCCTTTAGCAGCAACGCAGACCTGCCTCCACAGTTCAGCTTTTTCAAGTTGAAATTGGTTCTGAAGTTATCCCACACCTGACGTAGGTCTCCACATTCAATACTCAACAGATTCAGGGTCGAGGGGAATGACGAAAGGTTGGTAATGAACAACGTGTCGTTGTTAACGACCTTCGCCTGAGCATATGTCTCCAGCTCTGCCAGATATTCCTTGAAGTTCTGAGGCCAGTAGTGTTGGTTGGCCGGGAGACATATCCTTACGGCACTTACAACATCCTGGGAATTTCCTGTGTATGAAGTAATAAGAGACGATATCTTTCTCTCATCCGTCCATTGCTCCACTATGTATATTTCAAATCCGTGCACTTGCACCTCTTCGTATATCAGATCTCTTGAGTTTCTGAGGCAGAGGTCACTTATCGCCTTAAAATCTGGAAAGACATAGTTCTTCCAGTCATCAGCAGTACCAATGGGCTCACTCATTGCCTGCTTTTGTGATAGAGGCTTGTTCAAAGTGCAGTGATATAATACTTAATAGTCTTGATAACCGAGTGCCTGTTCAAAGCAGATTGAAAAAAGAAACGAGCTGTCGAAGGGGAAGCGTAAATCTTCCTTGCACTATTAGAACAAATTCTTAACACAGTCTGAAATGACACTATTGATACCAGGGCAGGATAGATAAGCCCCTCACATACCAACAACCGCTCGAGGAAAGCCTTACCTAAGACGCTATCTTAGCTGTCAAATTTTCAGTGGTGCCTTTCGCCGATCCACGAAACGTCGGAACGACACCTAAAGAACAAAGGAGAACAACCCCGGGGAAGTGATCTCCGGGCTGCGCTGCATGGTGAGCGGAGTCTGGGATATGGACCAGACTCGTATCTTCCAGGAGCATATGGTGAATATTATACAGAAGAACCGGCTCGGTCTTCTTGGGGGCCTTGGACACATTATCCAGGCAATATACAGGTGTTACACAATATGCAATTCATTATTTATCTTACAACTCATCATGAATGGCCGACTCCTCGGCCGACTTGCTGGCGGAAAGTGGCTTGGAGGACGCAGTGGCATCAGCGCTTTCAGCAGCGGATGAGCTCTTCTTCTTTTGCTCCTTTCTCTTTAGTGCCCTGATCTTCCGCTGGTATGTGGACTTTAGATCGCTCATGTGCTGGGATTGGATGGCCTCCATGGCGGCAAACTTTTCCTTGGTTGTCTCCTCAAGTTTCTCAAACATGGCCTTAACCTGGTACAGCTGTTCGCGATCCATGGTGTCGTAGATCTTTTGCTCGACGAAACGTGTCATATTGACGAAACTTTCGTTGAAGAATTGGATGGTTGGCTCGTAGTTCTCAATGGTCTTTGCGAGGTAAGATGGAGTCTTGATCTTGAGGAATTCGTCTCTCACATCCATGATCTCTTCGTTAACCTTACCCTCGAACTCGACCAATTTCTGCTCTAGTTGTTCTGGGTTGCCCTCGATCTTCTTCAAGAGGTCTTCGGCCTTGGTCAACATGCCCTGGAATTGCTCGAGACCCAAGGGTTCATTGGCAGTTTCCATGTACTCCTCGATATTAGCCTTCATCTGAGTGACCTGCTTCTTTCTCTTGTTGATCTCACTCTTGGTGGCGGCGTCCGCCTCCTCGTCAAGCCACTCCAGGTACTCAGAAACGACCTTTGAAAGTCTGTCGATCTGGGATTTTGGTCCGCTGGCAATGACATCCTCCTCGGCCAAGAAGTTTCTGGCGTCGTAGAGACTGCTCTCGAGGTGGTTCTTGGCCTCCTGTAGCTGGAATCTCTTTTTGTCGTTGGCGTCAAGCTGCTGAATTCTGTTGGTGCATTCCATGCGCTCATTGCTGTCCATGTGCTGGACGTAGTCGTCGAAACCGCGAGCCTTTGGATTGATCATGGTGCCGTCGGCCTTTCTGGCTTCCTCATCGAAGGCAAACACCGCAGTTTCATCGCTGTCGAACTCCTCGAACTCCTCGTCCTCGTCGAGCTCGTCAATGAAGGATTCGCCAAGGATCTCCCTGTTCACGGCGGCGGCCTCCGAAGCGTCCTTAATACAGTAGGTCTGAATGGTGTCGAAGTTCAAGGTTCTCAGCTGGGTCAGGGCGAACGTCATGTTGTGGACAGCGCCGAATGGGCACAGCTCCTTTGTGAAGTTGCTGATGCCCTTGATCTTGATGGTCTTGATGAGTCTGTCGTTCTCGTAGATGGCCAGCTTGCTCTTCTTGGAGGCGTCCTTGACTGGGTAGAGCATCGACTTCTTCTGTGGGAAGGAGTCGCCGGCCTTGAAGATGCGGACGTCGTCCTGGTCCTTGTCCTGG
This sequence comes from Maudiozyma humilis, assembly GCA_037102785.1. Classification (NCBI taxonomy): domain Eukaryota; kingdom Fungi; phylum Ascomycota; class Saccharomycetes; order Saccharomycetales; family Saccharomycetaceae; genus Maudiozyma; species Maudiozyma humilis. Next base: position 334,942 of record BTGD01000001.1, on the reverse strand, counting down.
GAGCGGATGGTGAAGTTGAAGACGGAGCGGTCGGTTACGTTGAAAGGTCTGGTCTTGAACAGCTCGAACAGCTGGACACCTCTCAGCGTGGCACCGTTGACAACGGCCTCGTCGGCGTTGACGGTCTTGAGAAGTCTGTCGGGGCCGATGATGTCGGCGATGGCCTGCTGAACAAACGGCACACGGGAGGAGCCGCCGGCCAGTATGACACCGGTGAGACTGTCGATGGTGATGCGTGGCTGGTCTTCGCTGGTGAACTGCTTGTTGACAGCGTCCCAGATGGGGCCAGTCATGGCGGTGACGTCCTCCGCGATAGCAGCTTCGAACTCCTCTCTGGTGACGGTGGCTCTGAAGTCGATGTCCGCGGTGAGGGCCTCGATGCTCACGGAAGCGTCAGCGTTTGCACTGAGCACGAGCTTGGCCTTCTCGGCGGCCTGGATGATCTTGGCGATGGCTCTGGGGTCCGCGGCGAGGGCGTCCTCGCTGACAGCGGTGTTCTTTGCGAGGAACTTGTGCTTGACGATGTCTGCGATCTTGAGGGTGAATCCGGAGCCGCCGAGGGTGGAATTGAACCCGTAGCCCTGCATCTCGATCCTGACCGGGACGTCGCTGTCGCTGTGCTGGGTGATAGTGACGAGCGTGGCCTTGGTGGACCCGCTGCCCATGTCGTAGATGATGTAGTTGTGTGGGAGGTCTGGGGCAAAGTCAGCGCGCTTCAGAGCGTAGTTCACGGCGATCGCAAGACCGTCGTTGATCAGGGTGAGGCCGTTGATGTCGTTGACGAACATGCCGGCGTCCATGAGGGCGAGGCGCTGGTACTGGTCAAAGAACGCGGGAGTCGCAAGGGCGACCTTCTCGACAGCGTCGCGGGAGCGCCTGTCGTTCTCCCTGATGTGGCGGTTGGCCCTGGCGGCGATCTCCTGGAGGTTCATGCCGACGAGCTCCTCGACCGGGTAGGCAGTCCCGTCGATCTCGAGGGCGATGGACTTCCTCGCAGTAGCGCTCAGCTTGAGGCCCGGGTGGGCCAGCTGGTAGAGGGCGACCTCAGGGTCGTCCAGGGTCCTGCCTAGCAGCGACTTGAGGTGCAGAGCGGTGTCCTGGGGGGCGCGGGTGGTTAGGGCGCCGACGGCGGCGCCGTAGAGGCGCTCGACGTCGAGCTCGCGGTCAGAGAGCCGCTTGAAGCCCATGCCGGAGACCTCCTTGCGCTTGGCCTCGGGCGTCAGAACCATCTCGAGCGGCGCCTGTGGCGACACGACCATGGCCTTGAGGAACTGCTGGCCGTAGTCGACGGCCAGCAGCGCGGCGTACGCCTGCGCCAGCAGCAGGCACAGGGGGAGCAGACTCGCATTCTTCCATACACGAACCATTGTAGATGTGATTACGGATCTCAATGTGACAGAAAGAACCAACCAGAATGAATCACGAACAGTGTTGAATAACCCCCACCTTATATACCTGCGAGCGGTCAACGTGGCATCATCGCGCAGTGAAAATTCGACGCGAACTCATCGACACGTAAAGAAGAGGTGAACGGTGGATTTAGTGGTGGTTTGGTGGGGGTACAGCAGCTCAACGACGACATGGGCGACCAGAAGACACTGGAGGAGCTGCGGGCCAAGATCATGGCCTCGATGGGCAAGGACGGGGGCGCACAGCGCCCTCAACAGGGCAAGGAGCAGAGCAGGAGCGATGAACAGAGCAATGGCGACCAGGACAGCGGGTACAAGCGGCAGCGGAGCACCCGGGGGCTGGACGGGCGGGCGCCGAAGCGGCCACGGGCCCACGCTCAGGCGCCGGGAGCCCAGGGACCGGGGTACCGCGACCCTGCGTCCAGATCACAGTACGACAGCAGGTCGCAGGACCGCCTTGCACGCTCCCAGAACTACAACAGGGACAGGTCTCAGGACTACAACCGGGACAGGTCTCAGGACTACAACCGGGACAGGTCTCCAGATAACGGGCCTAGCTCCCAGGAGTACAGGCCCCGGTCCCAGTACAGCAGCGGGCAGCGCAGGCAGTACCGCGGCGAGAGCAGGTACAACGCGGACCAGCGCCGCGGGGAGAGCAGGTACGGCGCCGACCAGCCCAGCCGCTACTCCAGCGAGGGCGGCCGCTACACCAACCAGAACCGTGACAACCGCGGGAACCGCGGGAACCGCAGCCGCGATGCGTTCCAGCAGACGCACCTGTACAAGAACATGATCTTCAGCCGGCTGAACAACACGCTGCTCGTGCGGGACGTGGAGTTGAGCAGTGAGAGCGAGCAGGCATTCCGCGAGCTCGTCGACAAGTTCTGCAAGGGCCTTGGGATCAACGCCCGGCTGGCCCGCTTCGTCTTCACGGCGGCCTCAGCGACCGTGGTGCTGGAGTTCAGCTCCGCCGAGTGCGCGACAGTCGTGCTGGCAGCACGGTCCTTCCTCGCCGGGCGGGCTGGCCTCAAGGACGCCCGCTGGACGCGGCCCAACGGCTACGTGCTGCAGGAGGACTGCCTGACGACGGCCTGCAACGCCCACGCGGTGGCCCTTGAGAACGTGGTGCTACAGGAACCGCTGCAGGAGGCCGCGGACACGTATGTGCGCAAGCTGGGCGTCGCCTCACCCACACTCACGACGCTGCCCATCACATTCAAGGATGGAGAGGCGCCTGCGGAGTTCACCGGGTGCCTGTTGCTCTCCTCAGCGACACCGCTGGGCGATATCGCATCTGCCTCAGCAGACGCTAAATGGTTCCGGCCGAACGAGACGCCGCTGCTGGTGCAAGAGACCCGCAGGCTAACGTACAACGGCTTCCCGCAGGCGGCCAGCGGCCAGGCCATCCCGCCCTCCCGCGTGCTGCTGCTGGCGAACCTCGTGAGCCCGCTGGAGCTCGCCGCGGACGCCTCGCTCGCCGGCGACATCGAGGAGTGCCTCACCAAGACGCTGCCGGGCGTCGAGGCCCTCGCGATGCGCAGGCCAGGGCCAGACTACAAGCTGTCGTTCCAGCACCTGGGCGAGCAGGCCGGCTGCGTGTACGCCACGTTCCGCGACGCCGCCAGCGCCGCCAGCGCCGTCGCGGCCCTCGCCGCCCGCCGCTTCAACGGCCGCCAGGCCCTCTGCGCCTACGTCGACGAGCACGACTACACCGACATCATCCAGCAGTGGTAACGAGTCGTACCTGTGCGTTGCACTTCTGCGTTGCACTTCTGCAGTTGCACGTCTGCTCAGCCGCATCGTACGTCGTGATCTCGCGCCTCGATGCTTCACTCTTCACTGTTCAAGTGTTCAAGTGTTCCAGTGTTGAAGTGTTGAAGTGTTGAAGTGTTCACGTCTTCTGTATGTACTACTTTCTGTGTTTATGTGTTTATATAACGTATCGTCAACGCTGGGCATTTGCGTTTTACAGTTCCGCACCAATTTCAGCGACGCTGTACAAGACAGCTATAGAATACACTAGATATACAGAAGTCTAGGTATAAAAGAGACAAGGCAAAGGAACAACACGCCAGATGTCCACGAAAGCGACGATGGAGAGCGTGGAGGCGGCAGCGCCTCCCCGCCACGCACAGGTCGCCCACCGGCACAAGCGGCGTCCTGGCCGCCCTGGCCACGCTGGCCGCAGCGGCCACGCCCGCAGGCGCCGCCCCAGGTTCGACTTCCTGCGCGACATGCAGCTCCAGGGCACCAAGTACGACGTCATCACATCTGTCGGCTACCTCAGCGAGAAGTACGGCCTCCGCAAGACGCACTACATCGAGAACTTCCTCTCCTGCATCCACCGCAAGATCAACCACGACGTCTCGCGCATCCCAGATGCGTACGTCGACGCACTGAATCCCTGGGCCAAGGCTAAGCTGTACCTGCTGCTTGTTACGCTCTCCGAGAGGGGTGGGCCCGACTACTGGCTCGACAAGAACAACGCTGAGGGCTGGGACGGTGCCCCTGCAAGCGCTGCGAGCGCTGCGAGCGCTGTCCCTGACCAAGAGGACACGGGCAAGGTCCCAGAGTACTCGGAGAAGCCGGATGAAGTCCCGGCTCCACCGCCAGTAAATGATGAGGATGTGGTGGCACCTCCGCCAGTGCAGGGCGACGATTCCCCGGCACCACCGCCAGCGCACAGCGACGACGCCCCCCCACTCGAGTACATCGGCAACACAAACACGCTCATGGAGCTCGTCATCCAGAAGAACATCAACGAGGACTTCAAGGAAACCACCTACGACGAGGACTACGTCTTCTCGTCCATCTGGGCCAACTTCATGGAGGGCCTCATCAACCACTACCTCGAGCGCATCATCGTCCCGCACTCCGAGATGAAGGTCTGCCAGCAACTGTACAAGCCCATGATGAAGATCATCTCCTTGTACAACGAGTACAACGAGCTCATGGAGAAGAGCGAGAAGAACGGGTTCCTGCCACCGGCGCCCGAGAGCGCGGCTGCTTCTGACGACGACAAGTCCAGCATCGCAAACAGCGAAAGGGACGACGTCATCACCAAGGAGAGACTCGCACGGGCCCAGAAGCTGCTGTGGCAGGCGCGCCAGGACATCCCAAAGACCATCAGCAAGGAACTCACCCTTCTGTCCGAGATGTACTCGACGCTGATCGCCGACGAGCAGGACTACGAGCTCGACGAGTTCGTGTGCTGCGCCGAGGAGTACGTCGAGATCGAGTTCCTGCCGGTGCTGATCGACGTCCTGTTCAAGAACTGCGGCTCCAAGGCATTCTGGAAGGTCCTTCTGGTGCTCGAGCCCTTCTTCTACTACATCGAGGACGTGGGAGATCTCGACGACAGCAGCATCAACCTCGCCGACGAGCCAGAGGCAGCGGCGCCGTACCAGGGCGATACGCCTTACAGCGCCACTTTCAAGCCGGACCCAAGGGTCATCACTCTGGAGAAGATCTGCGAAGTTGCGGCCAGACAGAAGTGGATTTGACCCGGGCAAGTAATGCATTGCCCTTTCCACTCCCCACTGTATTACATATGCTAATATAATCTGTATACAAACGTGCATGCACTGATAACATGACAAGCCTACTGCGAGAACAACTACTCATCCTCTTTCAATAATTAATACATTATGTTTTATTTATTTTGGTTGTTTACAGAGAGAAAACTATTACCAACAATTACTGAAGGCTGGGGTATCAAAAATAGCAAAAGAAAAGTGCACATTGCATTTAACTCTGCTTGCCCTTGTTCTTGTTGTAGCTTGGGAGCTCGGTGTACTTGTGGTTCTTCATGCCCTTGAACTTTCTCATGTTGGCGAACTTGCCGATGACCCTGTGCTTCTTGCCGAGGGTGGCCTTGGTGACGTCGGAGAAGTCTCTCATGCCCTTGTTGGCGCGGAGGAAGAAGTACAGGATGACGAAGACGATGATGGCGATGGTGGGCATCGTGAGGGCGATGTACCACCACTTCTCCTTCTGGAGGCCGGCCTCGATGAGGACCCAGTCCTCCTTGGTGGTCTTGGCGACCTTGGAGCCCTGGATGATATGCATGACGACACCGTTCTCGAGCGGGTTGAACTGAGCGTCGGAGACGTAGTCTGGCTGGACGGAGATGACGATCTTGCGGTCGTACTCGCCCTGGAGCCAGTCCTGGCTCGGGGTGATGGCGTAGATGCCGTCGACGTTCTTGACCCACTCGGAGCTGAAGAACGTCGCGTGGAGGTCCCTCTTGCTGATGCCCTTCTCGCTCAGGGACTCCTTGACGTAGGACATGTGCACACGGACCATGTCGGCGACCTTGCCGGAGTTCTCCTCCTCGAAGAAGCGGGTGTACCAGGTGGCGAAGAAGGTGTGGCCGACCTTCCACTGCACATTCTCACGGGGGGTGCAGAAGGGCTCACTGGAGATGTCCTTGGCGAGGCCCTTGTGGAAGTACGCGTCGGGGGTGCATCTCATGACAGGGTTGAGCGAGGTGTAGGTGTCGTCCTCGGGAATAAAGTACTCCTCCTCGTACTTGTCGTTGGGGTCCATGTTGTGGGCTTTGAGGTCCTCGTAGCTGTAGGTGCGGACCGCAGCGGTCTTGAAGTAGGTGGAGTAGTCCGGTCTGGCCCTGACAGTGCGCCCGTTCTTGATCTCTGGGCGGATAGTCTTGGGCTGGCCAAGCTTGTCAAGCGAGACCCACTTCTCGAGCGGGTCGGGGGTCTCCTGGGGCTTCGCAGAGAACGTGACACCCGCAATAACAGTAGGGGTAACGATCTCCACCTTAGTGGAGTAGATGGTGCGGAGCCATGGCTTTGGCTCCTCACTGGTGGTCTCCTTGACCTCAGGAGGGTGGTGGACCTCCTTGTAGGCGCTGGCAGACGCGGCCAGAAGCGAAGAGGCTAGCAGCAGGGAGAGCTTCATCGTGTAACAGAAAGTATCAGATGCAAATACGAGCGTAGACGTCAATAAAGCGGCACAGTTTCACAGACCTGAGTGCGAGTATGTACCAGAACAAAGCAGAAGCGCGCTGTTTCTATCAAACAAAGCAGTAAACGTGTCCAGAGCGGCGAGGCAGAATAACCCTAGCTAGTCACACGGATGTACAGACGAAGAGACGTGCCAAACCCTCCACAAACACCCACCACGCCGCCACAGCCCCTTTGTTGACAATCCATCGCCCATTATATAGTGCAGAGTGCTGGCCGCGATGTCAAGTGATCCGTCGTCGGCAGACGCCGCGGCGCTGCACTAAAATCCCGCAGGGCCCTGCGCAGGCGGGAACGGCAGCTGCTGAACAAAGCAACGATGCCCAGCCAGGGACGACGAGAACGTCGTTTGCGGTTGTGATGGTTGTGATGGTTGTGATTGTTCTGATGGTGATGTTGGCGTGTATTTATGGATGGGAGTGTGTTCTTGAAGTTTCACAGGGAGATCTGCGAAATGACGGCTGCAGGGAACCAGGATGTGAGCGCCGTGGAGGGAGCTGTCCGGACGAACCTCGTGCACTTGCAAGGGTGGCGGGACGTAGAGGTGCAGCGGGAGGGGTTCATGTGGCACGGGAGGCTGCTGCGTCTGCTATGTGGGCGCAGACCCGCCTCTGTGGCGCCTCCCGAGGGCGAGGCGAGCAGCGACATCGAGTATATACTGCCCGTAAGCCTCGCCCAGCACTCGGCAGAGCCCGTGACTATAGAGTGTCTGGACCGTATATTTGCAGAGCTGTGTGGGCCAGACACTTCCCGCATACTTCTGGCTATTGTGAGCGACGACGGGACTATTGTGTTCTACTTCTTGCACAAGGGCATCCACAAGCCGAAGAAGAACTAGCATCACCGCTACAATACACCACTCTATAATTACAAACTACGTATAATAAATATCCAATGCTCTATGCAGTACTGCGCTCCTTCGCAACAGCGTTTCCGTTCACTACGACCTCCTGCAGCCACTCCAGCTCGATGCGGCTGACGTTCCGCGCGTAGCCCTTGGTGGTGAAGACGTACTCAATGTACATGATGCTCGGACACGACTTGTTCAGGAACAGCAGCGACGAAGGGTGCACACTGATGGTCTCACCAGTGGCAACGGTGCGGTACGACCGGTCCGGCATACCGATAGCGGTGTTCTTGGAGAACCCCACGAGGAAACACTTGAGAACACGCGCGATCCGCTCGCTGTTCGCGCTGATGCCCTCGCCCAGCTCCTCGCCTTCTTCCGACGCGGCTAGCTGGCTGCCCTCGAACAGACGACCACAGTACATCCGCAACTGGTTTCTGATCTTGATAACGTTCTTGAACCCACGGTACGAGAGGCACAGCTCTTTGCACCACGACTGCCTCTCAGACGTGGAGGACGCTCCCTTTCCAAGCTCGTAAAAGTACACGTCGAACAGCTCCTTCATCATGATCAGGTCACCGTACTTCTTTCCTCCATTGCAAAGCATCAACCGGCGCTCGTTCACTTCGTCACGCTGCTCGGGCAGTGGGTTTAGCAACAGGTTTTCAACACTCAGACAAGAAACAACGTCAATGACATCAGAGAGACAATCCGACGCATTCGCCTGGATGAGAACACTGCTCAGGTGCGGTTGGACAGGCAGCAGAGCCATCTGCTCACCCTTTTTCGTAATGTCTCCGAAGTCGTCCAACGCACCCAACTGGTACAGCTCCTGCAACGCCATGACAAGCGCCTCCTTCCCGGGGTACTCGAACCACGTCCAGTTGACAATATCCTTGACACCGTACCGTTTTAGCATCAACACAGGTGAAGTGACATCACTTCTGGCAATTTCAGGTTCCGTCTGTGCGGGAAGTTTCTTGAAATCCTTCTCGCAATAAAGTCTGTAGCACTTACCTTCCGATTCTCTACCAGCACGACCGCTTCTCTGCTCAGCACTCGCCTGGGAAATTGGGACAGTAAGCAGCGTGGCAAGTCCAAGCTGATGTCTCCACACCTTGACTTTGCGCAGACCAGAGTCCACAACATATTTTACACCAGAAACTGTGACAGAAGTCTCTGCAATATTGGTACTGAAAATGACCTTCCTCTTGAAACCCTTGATTGGTGCAAACACAATTGCCTGCTTGGCTGGAGGTAGCGCAGCATACAGTGGTAGTGGAATCATCAGTGGAACGGATGTCTCGCGATGAATAATACCACTGATCTTCTCCATAATAATAACTGCCTTGTCGATTTCCTCTTGACCTGGAAGGAAACATAGGATATCACCAAGCGGCTCACCCTGGTTAAGCTGCACAACTGTCCTTATAACACTATCCACGATATCATCAGATGGTGCAGTGAGATAGTACTGTGAAACATCGAATTTCCTACCTTCAACAAATATCACAGGTGCATCGTTGAAGAACGCACTAAATCTCTCCGCCTGAAGCGTAGCAGACATTACAATAATCTTGAGATCTGGTCTGGGGCCATTGATCAGTGCCTTCAGAAAGCCCAGGATCAAATCAGTTAAGACAGTCCTTTCGTGAGCCTCATCGATGATGATAACACTGTACTCATTCAGTTTCTTGTTCATCATTAGCTCACGCAGGAGCATACCATCGGTTAGATATTTCAGTCTGGTCTTTCCGGAAGTAGTGTTGTCGAATCTCACAGAGTAACCAATTTGTTTTCCGACGTTGCAGCCGTGTTCAGCAGCGACACGCGTTGCGAGATTAATAGCAGCGACTCTTCTGGGTTGGGTCACCGCAATAGAACCGTGCTGCTTGGTGGAATACAGATGATCTAGCAGAAACTGAGGAATTTGGGTCGACTTACCAGAACCAGTCTCACCAATAAGAATAGTAACGGGGTTTTCTATCAGGTGGTTCAAGATAACATCCTTATTCTGGTAAACTGGAAGGGTTGTTCTCACTTGAAGAAGCTTCCTGGCATTGAGCTTCAGATCGTCTTTGCTCTTCAATTCACGGTTACGCACCTCAGCATCCTCATCGGCATCGTCTGCATCGTTAAAGCTCACCACATTGCCCTTACCTTTGGCTGGCCTCCTCTGGAATGGGTTGACCTTGGGTCTGTTGCTCTTGGCCTTCATCGTTGACATATTTCTCTACTGGCCTTGGCTGTGGCTCTTATCTTTCAAAGTCGTGATACCGTGTAAAGCAAAACGTCCGAGTATTAATTATTACATATGCTATTATAGTTACAGGGCTGTGTATCTCCGGGCTACTACGCTGATCTCCATGCTCATCGCATCGCTTCCAGCCTGCGGTGGGCCGCTGCTCATCGCGGGTCTGCGAAACCGTTCTCGATTAATTTTTCGCTCTGCGCAGAACGCTAAGCGCGGGTACCGTCGGAAGTGATTTCAATTGTGTCAGAGACCTATGTGTGTCAAGAGAAGGTTGGACAGCGGGTATTTGTATCTCTGCAGGACTTCTGGCAACTAAGATGTGTCCATAGTCGCACATACCAATCAGCTATTTGTGTGCGGTCTATTTGGACTCGTAGCTGGACCAGAGACCACTCTCACCGAGTTTAATTTCAGGCCCTTCTTTAATGGGCGTGGAACAAAGCCGTCCTCGGTGGATGACTGGCCAATACTGCCGACAGATACTTGTCTGTTTCTTGGAACGGTTGTCTTAGGAGAGGGGTTACTCCAGGAGGAACCACCAAAGCCGACTTTTCCTTCGTCAATGGGGACCATGGTGTGTCCAGAGGAGGCGCTCAGTGAGTTGTTGCGAATACTGGATGCACTGTCCTGGCCTGAACTTCCAAGGTTCAGTTTGGACATGCGCTCTTCCATCAGTTGCAACTTCTCCGTTCTGATCTTGTTAATTTCCTTGAAATGGTCAAGCTCGCTCTCAATCGCAGCGTTAGCTGTCAACAGATCCTGGATCATCTTCTCATGTGCCTTTATTTGCGACATTAGTTTCGTGTTCATATCCTCTAGTGCCTTATCTCTACCATCGATGCCCTTTAGTTTCCCCTTGAGGATGAAATTCATATGCTTTGTTTCTTCGATCGATGATTGCAGTTCCACAACCTTGCTAGACTTTTCGATTAACGAATTGGTAATGTCCATTATACTACCAGTCTGCTGGGCATCTACAGATTTCCCATCACCGCCATTTTGTAATGCAGACCGCAGCAGTGCCAGTTGTTCGATGAGCGCTTTGTTTTCTGCCTCAGACTTCTTCAGTTCGGTTGATATTGGACTCTGTGCACTGCCTTGCGAATTACCACTGTACTTATCGCGCATGCTGTCACGTTCCTGCTCAAGCTGCTGAATTCTGCTCAGATAGTTCTGTTCTTTCGTTTTCATGGCCTCGTAGAATAACGTCATTTTCTTCTTCTGATGCAAACCAAATACGTTTGGGCGGACGTTCGTTCTAATTCTTCTAATTACTCCCGCTGAAAGCAGTGTTTTCATCGAGTCCTTCTCATCGATCCTATCTGTGGAACAGCAGACCAAGAAAGTGGTCAATGAATTGCCAATAAGCGGGGATAGCAACAATTTCGTCAGAGTCGACTCTCTATAAGGTATGGAGCTTTCTGGAATGTTGCGATGCTGTTTGGTTTCGTACTCGGACACGACGTCAACGACGTGCTTGAATGCCTTTGTTTCTGTGTTTAGCTTTTTGATCTCATCCGAGGGAATGTGTTTGGCCTTCTCCTTAGTTACGAGGTCGCAACCAGCCAGGTCTACAATTGTCAATGCGCTCAGCTTTAATGTCTCGTCTGCGACATTGCGTTGTTCAATGGACAACTTAAAGAACACATGGGATCTGGACCGCCTCTTGGCTCTGGATTCAATCTGTGTCCTCCGTGATATGTCGGACAGGTGTTTCGCGACGTCATCTATGGATGTTACCACAGCCGAGGAAAGATCCTTTATATTATACTCCAATTTATTGTCCTCATGATGCAACTTCAAACTCTTCTTCTTGGAGCTTTCTGGCGCTAGGAGATCATATATCTTCTCCAGACTCACCTCGAATGCGTTCAACTTGATGCTAAATTTCGTTCCTTTCTCTTTCAATTCTTCCTCAATCTTGGCAAACAGTTCCTTGAATAGCAGGTATGTTGTGTTTTGTTCAAGGGATCCGTCAGCATTGCCCCCTAGAAGGGAGTAGCTTTTGCCTGAGAAGGCAGCTCCGTAGGTAATCACTGTAGAATTGAATGCATCGAGGACATTCTGCACAACTTCCATGTCATCGTTAAGGCAGTCGTACAAATCCTTGTTGGTTGTGTTGGCTCCTAGCACCTTATCGAAAGACGAGTACTCAGGCTTGCCAGTATTGACTGTGATCTCCTGGTCTACCAAGTGGCAGAATGCTGGCAGCTTCCCCTTTGGCTCTAGCCTCTGGGGTGCTGCTCTGACCACGATGCGGATTGGTTTTCGCTCTGCTGTGATGTCCATGTACTCATCGTGGGCGGACTCACTTGGAGCGAATAAACTGCCCTTGCTCGAATATCCCCAGTACATTCTCAGAGTGCGCTTGTGTGGTCTTATTCGGATGTGCTGATGACAGTATATCGCTTACGTAGGGGTAGCCACCAATTTGAATGCAAGCCAGGAGTACCATAGCCACAAACAACAACGCATCGGGACGGCAGTGGCGGAATCTCTGTTGTCGCCCTCACCTTTGTTATTGTTTGCGTGAGAGGAAGAGTGGCCTCAGCGCGTGCATCCTCGGCCGGCACAGAATAGGCCGTAGACACTGGCGCGACCGCCCGGTGGCAACAAACCTCGCGCCCTGAGAATGGTTGCCTTGCCCTATATGGACGGACAGTGACACCAGAAGGGCTGTATACCACGATGTGCCATGCAACTGTCTTTATTGATTAAGTTGTTGTGAATATAATTACAAATATAGGTGTGTATATCTCTTTTATTACGTATATTTGTATTGCAGATCTTTTCTGAGGATAAGCGCGATCACCCATCTCGGAAGAATAATTAACTATTAAAAGCATATGTTCATGCTGGCTTGGTGGGGATGATCAGAATATAATACAGCTAAATGATATTAGAAGCCCATACCACCGTTAGAGTATGCCATTGGTTTTATGTCAGGGTGCTCGACGGCGGTAAACACCTCGATGAGCAGGTCATCGTCGTCGTTGTTGTATTGGCCAGACTTACCCTTGCCTGGGACGACGTGGATGATCGCACCCTTGTTGTTCTGCGAGTCACAGTAGTTTGGTGCACTGAACACAGTGGCAAGCTTCTGGTCGTGTTCGAAGAAGATGCCGCCCATTCTCACCTCGTGCGATCTGAAGACCTTGCGCAGGTTATTCCTCTCCAGATACTTTGCGGTGATGTCAGGGCCGAAGGAGAAACCGAGACCTCTCTGGGATGGGCCAAGACCAGGGGCAGTCTGAGGGTCGGACCACAGCAGCTCCATGAACAGACCTTCTCTAGGTGGCTGTGAGAATCTGTCGATCTTTCTGATGTCCTCGATGGTAGAGGTGCTGTCGCTTGGCAGACCACCATGCATGATGATGTAGTGACCGTTCACGATAGTGGCCAAAGGCAGCGTCTCGAAACTCTGCGAGAACAAGTCAAATATCCTCGCGGAGTACTTGTATTTACACTCGTCCTCAAATCCATACATCTTGTTCATGTTATCCGTCTCGTGGTTACCTCTGTTCAGGTAGAAGTTCTCTGGGTACAGGATCTTTAGGCAGTAGAAGAGCAGCGCAACCTCGCAGGACCACGAGCCACGGTCGACGAAGTCACCGTTGAACAGGTAGGTGTGCTTGGGTCCGACCTTGCCGAACTTCTTGAAGATGTTGAGCACATCGTAGAACTGGCCGTGGGTGTCACCACAGATCGAAATCTTGACGTCCTGGTTGGCCTTCTCGTTCTCCAGCTCGATCAAGGTAGGCTCGTTTCTCAATAGTCTCTCGGCGTGAGAAACGATGCACGCAGCGTACTTCTTTGGCAGCGTCTTGCCCTTGAGGAAGACGTCGTTCACCATCTGCGACACGAACTCCTGCGACATGTTCTTGATGCGGATACCATCGGCCTCGTCCTTCTCGTTGGTGATCTGCTCGAACTCCAGGGTTGGACCGTCGTACTTCTGCAGGTCCGCATTCGAGTCGAACGAGCTCAGCACAACAGACCGGCACAGCTTGTGTCTGGCCGCGTCGTCATCGGAACCACCGATGGCCTTTCTGAACCTCTCCTCTCTGATGAACTTCTCACAGATGTTGTAGGCGTTCTTGGCTGTGGCATCGCCAGGCTTGCCCTTCAGCACCAGTTCGAGGTCCTTCTTGGCCTTTCTGAACTCCAGTAGACCGACATACGCCAGACCACGTCTGTGGTACGCCTTGATGTTCTTTGGGTCGAGCGCGATGGCCGATGTGCAGTCGGTCATGGCGGTCTGGAAATTGTCCAGCTTCAGCTCGGCGAAGGCCCTGTTGGAGAAGTAGATGGAGACAGTAGCATCCAGCTCGATGGCCTTGGTGTAGAACTCCACCGCCTTGGCAAAGTCCTGCTTCTTCACATACACATTACCCTCATCTTTAAACTTCAGCGCTTGGCTGCTCTCGTCAGCGGTAGGATTAGACATCTGTGTGGTGGATTCGGGTATTCGAACTTCAGTGGTATTACAAGACAGATCAACTATACAACCTCAACTGACACTAATATACCATGCAACAACACGCACCTGCAGTAACCGCTGTCCCATGCAGAGGTCCAGCAACACACCTCAGCGGTGTTTTGGTTTCTGGTGATGTGTTCCGCTCAGAAACGCCCGCACGGCTCCGCCAGAAAATTTTTCTCGCAGTACGCACGTCTGACAGGCTGCGATTTGGTAATGCGATGAGGTGCAGCCTGCGACCTGTAGGCAGGTGGTGCTGTCTCTTGGCGGTGTGGCATGCATGGTTTGGGTTTATGTATGGTACAGGCTGGTGCCAGTATATCTGTATGTAGGGTTGGGCGGGGTGCGCTTACCAGGTGATGTTTGGGAGGTAGACGGCTCTGCCCGCGGCGTCTTCGCTGTCGTCGCTCGTCTTGTTCTCCGGGGTGTCTGCGACGACCTGGTCGAATGTCTCGTACTCGAGCACCGGCAGCACCTTGAGTCTCCTGGAGGCCTCGGCGGCGAGCAGGGAGTCGTACCCCCAGTCGAGGAAGTCCTCCATGTTGTAGCTCATCTTCTTGAATGGCTGGCTGAAGACCTTCGCGAGGGAGGCGACGTTGGGGTGGTAGTGCTGCATCAGAGAGTCCATCTCCCATAGGGAGGAGCCGAAGGCACCCGTGTTCTCCGGGTCCGCCTCGTCCATGTTGAATGGGTCGGCGTAGGAAGCCCTGGCGGCCTTAAGCTGCGCCTGCTGCTCGGGCGTCTGGAAGGGGTCGCTGATGTACTTGGGGTTGTGGATCATGATCATACAGTTGGGGTGCTTCTTGAGCATGTTGTATATGAACGGTATGACGATGACGATGGCTGAGGGTGGCGCGGAGAGGGAGAGTCTGGCGAGTCTCTTGATGAAGGAGGCGACGAGGTGCACGGACAGGTGGGTGGAGGCGAGGAAGATGTCCATGAGTCTGAAGAAGCGGGGTCTGTACTTCACGTGCATGAGCTCTGGGGTGATGAGCTGGTAGAGCTTGGGGTAGAAGTTCGGGTACTCGAGGTTGTTCTTTACCATGAGCTCGAAGAGGCCGTTGAGGGCGAGGATGGCGACGATGCCGCCCTGGTTGTAGGAGTCCGTGAGGAAGTCCATGAGCTTGGTGGGTGTGTGGAAGTGTGGGATGATGCGCTTGTGTAGGACGGTGAGGATAGTCTTGTACAGCTGTGGGGAGATGGTGCCGTTGAGGAACGTGCACCAGTTGCGCTCGAGCAGGCCCTTGAACTTGGACTCGTTCTCGATGGCCTGGGGAGGATTGGACACGAAAACTTCCAGCTCCGCGTCGGGGGAGTCGATGTGGTTGTCGTGGTTGGTCAGGGCGACCCATTTGGCCGCGGCGATGCCGTCAGCATCGTCCGTGCGGACGGTCCCCGCGACCACTAGCTCCGCGAGCTCAGCCTGCGTGTAGTACTGCACGTCGACAAACGGCTTGTAGTACTTGTCACGGAACTCTAGGAGCAAGAAATTGGCGGACTCACCCGATGCCTGGTCGACCTCCTGCGATGCATCCCCGTCCATGCGTGACTGCCACAGCGCGGCGATGAGCGCAGCGAGCGTCTTGTTGGGGAAGAAGGGCGCGTCCTTGCGGGATGCGAAGTGCACGGACTCCTGTTCCAGCAGCTGCATGTACAGGTCGAGGCAGTCGAGTGCGAGCGAGGTCTCCTGGGTGTAGAGTGCGAGCACCGCTAGCAGCTTAGTCTTAAACGATGCGTACAGCTTCCTGCACCACTGGTTAAACTTCACGACTGCTGGCCCCGCAGCCTGCTGCTTCTTTGCAGACAATGGGGCAAGCTCGCCGCGTGCGAACAGCTTCTTGAACACCTGGAAGAGCGCCACGGCAAGGAAACGCAGATGCTGCTCTCTGTCGCTGTCGCCGTGCTCGTCGACGTCTGGGAGCGGCTGGGCGGGAAACTCCGCGAGCAGCTTTACAATACCGTTGTAGTGCGCGCGCTCGCTGGATGTGGTGACCTTCTTGGCCAGCGCCTTCACCTCGTCGATACTCAGGGACATGGTGATACGATGTTGTTGCTGTAGTGTTTGTTATTAGTACGATCCACTTCCCTGTGCGATGAGATGAGCTGTTATATCAGCTGAAAATTTTTCTTGCGCGGCGCGGACAAACATACAAGAGGGGAGGGAGAGGGGAGAGAAGCGAATAACACAGGGAACACATTCAAGGAGGTATACACAAAGCCCCGAGAAACAGGTGGGCCCCGATACCGAGACGTCAGAGGGGGCCTGTATCACGAACACGGGGCGACAGCAAGCGTGCGGGGAGTGCCAGGACACACAACCTGAACGACGCCCCGCAGTGCGGCAGCAGGGTGTACAGCCCTGCACAAATGCCCAGCCTGAGTGCAGTACATGTAGACACGGCCCTGGCACATCTGAAGGGTGCAAGCACCCGCCATACCAGAACCACCCACGCCAGGGCCACGTGACCGCACATACATAGCGACAGAACACCCATACACCATAGAACCCAGACACCACGACACCCACACACCACGACACCCAGACACCACAGCCCGCAGTGACTCACCGCGCGGCACCGCGGCGCTGCAGAGCCCTCCGCGCCCCGGCGCAGACAAACCCGCACGCGCGCACTCTCCCAGTCCCCGGTGTTAGATCTCCGCCCGGCCGTGCCGCGCCTATCGTCTGCGGTCATTTGCCAGAGCCCTCCGTGCACGATCGTGCACGCTGTTAATTATCAATTGCCCCGCAGCGCTGCCGCGTGTGCCCTGTGCTCTCTGTGCCCTGTACTCTTGCATGTGTGTGTGTGCTCTTCTCTCCCATGCACTCTCTCTCTCTCTCTCTCTCTGTACTCTTCTCTCCCCCGGTGTCCCTTCCCTTAGCCCTCTGTGTGTTCCCTTCTCTCTGTGTGTGTGTGTGTGTGTACTCTTCTCTTCTCTCTCTGTGCCCTTCCCTTCCCTGTGTTCTCCCCAGTGCCCTTCTCTTCCCTTCCCGCTGGTGGAAAATTTTTCACTGCTGACATAATAACAGCGCTGACGCATCCGGTTGGTGCTGGTGCTGGTGCTGGCATCGCCGTCTTGTTCTCTTGTGGTGGTTCTCTTCTCGTTGATCGTGCACAGCCTGCGTGGGCGTGGGTGTGTTTGTCGTTGTTATATATATGCTTGTGTGCTTGTACTTGTGTGTGCTTGGCAATTGTATATTCTATAGTCCCTCCCTTGAATCCACCACCCCACTACTCAACTTTCAATCATGTGTGGTATCTTCGCTGCCTTCAAGCACGAGAACGTCCAGGAGTTCAAGCCACGCGCGCTGCAGCTGTCCAAGCGCGTCAGACACAGAGGCCCAGACTGGTCCGGCAACATCGTGCGCAACACCACGATTCTCGCGCACGAGCGTCTCGCCATCGTCGGCTTGGACTCCGGTGCCCAGCCCATCACCTCCCCATGCGGCGACTACATCCTCACCGTCAACGGTGAGATCTACAACCACATCAAGATCAGAGAGCAGTTCCCCGACTACCAGTTCAAGACCCTGTCCGACTGTGAGCCCATCATCCCGCTGTACCAGAAGTACGACACCGACGCCCCCAGCCACCTAGACGGTATGTTTGCCTGGTGTCTCTACGACGCCAAGCGCGACCGTATCGTCGCCGCCAGGGACCCAATCGGTATCACTACCATGTACATGGGCCGCTCCTCCATCTCTCCAAAGACCGTGTTCTTCGCCTCCGAGCTCAAGTGTCTCACCGACGACTGTGACGACATCATTGCCTTCCCACCGGGCCACGTCTACGACTCCGAGACCGACAAGATCACCCGCTACTACAACCCAGACTGGCTCGACGAGGACCGCATCGCCTCCACCCCACTCGACCTGACTGCCATCCGCACCACCTTGGAGACCGCCGTCCGCAAGAGACTGATGGCCGAGGTGCCATACGGTGTCCTGCTCTCCGGTGGCCTCGACTCCTCCCTGATCGCCTCCATTGCCTCCCGCGAGACCGAGAAGGCCAACGCCAAGCTCAACGTCGACGAGTACGACGCCGAGGGCGCCAAGAACCTCGCCGGCATCGACGACGCGGGTAACCTCCACGCCGGCGGTTGGTCCCGCCTGCACTCCTTCGCCATCGGCCTGCCAAACGCCCCGGACCTACAGGCCGCCCGCAAGGTCGCCAAGTTCATCGGCTCCATCCACCACGAGCACACTTTCACCCTCGAGGAGGGCCTCGACGCCCTCGACGACGTCATCTACCACCTCGAGACCTACGACGTCACCACCATCAGAGCCTCCACCCCTATGTTCCTGCTCTCCAGAAAGATCAAGGCCCAGGGTGTCAAGATGGTCCTCTCCGGTGAGGGTTCCGACGAGATCTTCGGCGGCTACCTCTACTTCGCCCAGGCGCCATCCGCCGCCGAGTTCCACACCGAGTCCGTCAAGCGTGTCAAGAACCTGCACCTCGCCGACTGCCTCAGAGCCAACAAGTCCACCATGGCCTGGGGCCTCGAGGCCCGTGTCCCATTCCTCGACAGGGACTTCCTCGACCTCTGCATGAACATCGACCCAGCCGAGAAGATGATCGACCAGAAGGCCGGCAAGATCGAGAAGTACATCCTCAGAAAGGCCTTCGACACCTCCGACGACCCAGCCGCCAAGCCTTACCTCCCAGACGAGATCCTATGGAGACAGAAGGAGCAGTTCTCCGACGGTGTCGGCTACTCGTGGATCGACGGCCTCAAGGACACCGCCGAGCGCGTCATCTCCGACGAGATGTTCGCCAACCCAAAGCCACACTGGGGCAACGACATCCCAACCACCAAGGAGGCCTACTGGTACAGACTCAAGTTCGACGCCCTCTACCCTCAGGCCACCGTCGCGTCCACCGTCATGAGATGGATTCCAAAGGCCGACTGGGGCTGCGCCGAGGACCCATCCGGCAGATTCGCCAAGATCCACGAGCAGCACGTCGACGCCTAAGCGGTGAGTGTTTGCCTGTAGTTGGAAGAAACGAATGCCATGTCGCAGCGATAGAATTTTGTATACGCACATATGTATCTGTATGTAAATCAAATTATTTCCGTAACATAGAGCAAGGGCAAGATGAGAGGGGGGTATGGAATATTTGCAACCATGCTTCCAGCTATCGAGTGGGTGCAAGTTGTGTGTATTGAGAGACAGTGGAGGGTGGCAGCGGTCAGTAGTATATTAGGTTTAGCGCTCCGACTTCTGGATGCAGATTGAAATTGTGGTAGGTATGTGCAGGAGGGGCGAGAAAGTATCATTGCTTGTCAGTTATATAATATGAAAAGAAAATATTACCTGTTTGCAATGGATAGTTAAGCAACATCTCTAGGAACTGAAGAAAGCACAGAATCGTGCCTGTATCATTGTACAATATATATAATTATTGGAATGTATTATTGTCCCGTAAAAACCACTGGCAACTAAGTTGTAGGTGTCGTACAGGCCCATAACACCACTGCTTTACAGAGGCGCAAGTGCCAGGTTATGCTCTATTGACTTTCAAAACGCAGATTATCTAGAAAAGCTATTACACGTACGATGAAATAGCGCTTAGCGGCTGTACCCGATGGTTATGGAATATGAAATTTATTGTATTGATGATATTGTCTATATGGTACATAGTGATGCAGAATGGTGCAAAGGCTCTACCCCCTGCTGTGCTTGGAGTTGCAGGACTCATTGCGACGCAGCGTCCTGTATATCTCGTCGTCCTTCAGCAGGTCGTACCGCGTGATCCTGCTAGGTTTCCTAGCAGTCTGCTTGTCGCTTCTCTTGTGGAAGATGCTCTTGATCTTGGACAGGTTCTGGATCATTGTGGATATGTGGTGGTGGTGTTGTGGAATGGTGGTTGTGTGATTGTGGTACTTACATACTATCTACATACCAATTACAACAGATCAAGACAATTACTAGATGAGGTAAGGCAATCTGCCCTCATATATATACTTCTACCCTTGCCCATCGCAACAACAGCAACACAGACACATTTCAGCACAAAGTGCAGCTCCGCACCCTTGATGAGCCATCAAGGCTGAGCCCCGACAACACTGCATAGCGGCGCAAACCCCGGCTGTCAAAATAGGCAGCAAATCATGGCACATCCTTGCCTGCCCCAGCTGACTACCGAGAAAAGTCGGCAACGCACAGCGCAGAGCAAGCGCCCCGCGGACTCTCGTTCCCGAGCCGGCTGCCCTGTCGTTCCGAGCCGGCGAGCACAACCGCCGTTCACGAGCGTCGTATCCGCGTCCGCCTCGGAACGACCGCCCGCCCGCCCCTCCGAGCGGCCTCGGGTGCCGGCCGCGCCGCGGACGGGGGATTTTCACGGAGGGCGCTGCGTTGCCGAGGCGCCTCGGACACTGTCCCGACGACCAGCCGGCTGCGCCCCCTCCCCGAAACTGAGCGGGCGCAAAGCCGCGGGGATCGCTGTTGGGCTGTAGCTATTAATAGCGGTCGGCGGTTATCCTCTTTGGGCGATTTGTTTATGTCTCGCCTTCGTGTGTTCGTATGGCAGACAGCTGCCACGTGATTCAGCGAGGCATGTGCAATTGGGAGATGGTCTGCCCAGTGCGGTGTGCGGGCGTGGCTGTATCCGTGGCAACCCGTATAGCCGCTCGTACAGGTGTTCCTGCATACGAGCGTGGGGTGTTTATCTTGGGCGGTACGAACATGCGGTATACGATTGGTAGGTATATATTATAGCCCTGCGTATATGCGGGGTGCGATTATGGGGAGTCGTGTGTGTACGAGCGGTTGTGTGTTTGCACAGGTGTACGAGAAACTGTAGTGTTTACATTGCGGTTTACGAGCGGCTGTAACATGGCATATGTGTACGAGCATTACTCGTTGTCCTCAACGTCAAAAGTGTTGAGGAACGCCATGTTCTTCTCCAGCTCAGCGGTGCACTTCTTGTAGTAGTCCAGCTGGGCCTGCTGGAACAGCTTGACGAGCTGGATGACCTCGCTGTTGCTCGCGAACTCCATCATGCGCTCCGCGGCGGCAGTGGTGTTGCTGACGAACTCGTCTTCGAGCTTCTCCAGCAGCTTGTAGTCTTCGCTCTCGGTCTCTGCGTCTACGTCCTTCTTCTCGTCCTTTGCCTCCGTCGTCTTCTCGTCCTTTGCCTCGGCCGTCTTCTCGTCCTTCTCCTCGGTCTTCGTCTCGGTCTTCTCCTCTGACTTTGGCTTCTCGTCCTTCTTCTCCGCCTGCGCTCTGGCCTCCTTGACCTTGACGTCGTGGCGCACAGTGTCAAACTCGAGCCTCGAGTCCTCGACCTTCGCGCGCAGCTTCGTCACCTCCTTGTAGTCGCCATCGACCATCTTCTCGGCGCGAGCATTGAACTCTTTGATCATCACGCTGTCCAGCTGCACCTTGCTCGCATCGATGTCCTGGAACACCTTGGACCACGCACCAAACACCTCGATGAGGTGCGCCAGGTCCTCGTCCTCCTCCTCTTCCTCAGCCTCGTCCGCGGGCTCCTCCGTTTCGTCCTCAGCGGTTGCCTCTGCCGCAGCAGCAGCGGCCTTGCCGTTGACTGGCGCACGCAGCGCCTTCAGGTGCTCCTCGGACTCGTACGCCGACTTGGCGATCGCGGCAGCGAAAGACTTGCTGAACTGCACCTTCTTCTTCTTTTCCTCACTCTGCGCATCAGCAGGCTGCTGCGTCCACCAGTCGTTCAGACTCTCGGACAGGTTTGGAGGGTAGTCGTAGCCCTCGATCTCGTAGGTCTTGGTGACGAGGAGCAAGCGGCGGAGAACGCGCACAAGGGCGTCAGAGCGGCGCTCAAGCGCGGTGTAGGACTCTGGCAGCTTCGAGATGTCCTCGGGCGCGACGACACCGACACGCTCCTGCAGCATGCGGCTGGCCTTCTGGAAGGAGAGCGCGCTGGGGCCCTCCGTGGGCAGCAGGGCGTTCGCCTTCAGAGACTCCTCGACCTGCGCGGCGGCGGAGGTGAGGGTCGTGGTGAGCTTGTCGAGGCTGAAATTGGAAAACATGGTGGTGCTGTTGCTGATTGGGTTGGTGTTGTCTGGGGATTGCGCATTCGGCGCTGCCTCTGCACTTGTCACTGTCTTGTGTCTTGTTTGTGCTGGGGGCGTTGCCGGGTGGACGATTTCCAGCGTGGCCGCCAAGAAAGAACTGCAGGGCGCGACGCCGCGCGAGGGGAGCGACACAGGGACGCATTGCCTGGTGTGTAGAGGAGTGCGGCTGCTCGTTGAGGTGCGTGTGTGCGTAATGTGCTTATGTGGTGGTTGTCTTGGCACCTGGGACAGTTGGCCTTTCACGGGAGGGTAGGTGGTGGGTGTCTCGCCGGGTTGTCTGGGGCTCGCTGCTGCTATAGTGGTTGCAATTCCCTTTTGAGTATCATCTGTTTCGTAGTTGTGTGGTGAGGTGTTGTATCTGCTATATTGGAGGTGTGAGTGGTCCATCTGGTTTCTGGCAGGGAGAAGAGAGCCATTTGCTAGTATGCACAATTGTCCTAGGACAGGGTCTGTGCAAAACCAACTTACACTGAACACAGAGAACGACGTATTATGTATAGAGAACACCCTCTGTGTATCGACAACACACCTTATGCAATGATGGCCGCCCATTGTATGTAGAAATAGCACTGTGTGTTCAGTCCCTGACTAGTCTGTAGGCGTCGCGTTGTGAAGGGCGACGACAAAGGCGAGTCCTTTCCTCGCAACTGAGTATATAGCGAACAGACAAGATAACATCATTTGTCTTGGCCATCAGGCATAAATGCCTGTCATATCTATTGCACCGTGTTTTTTTTCCTATTACCGCCCTCCTCGGCGGCTGTTTTGCAATGGGCGGGTCTCGCGCGTGGACCCCAGCCGGGTACCTCGGCGGCTATTACATTGAAAGATTCACATTCATATGTTAAAATGCATAATACAGAGATGAATGTATGAAATGAATATACAGCTCCACCCTATCATTTACAAACATTTGATGCAAACTTTCCCGTTTTACATTTTGTAAGGATGCACCACCCAAATCTGAAAATGATATTTGTACTTCAAAATTTAAAAAAGCCCCTCACAAATAAAGAAAGAATATGTATCAAAATACCAGGAAGCAATGCGCTTCAAACCATGCAAAGAATATAAAATATATCAAAATAAAAAGAACTCGTACCCTGGGACTGCTCTCCTAAGAGCGGGTCCGCCCTCTCCGCCCGGCCCTGCTCACACCGCCCCCGTCAAAGGGCTTGATGGCCTTCACCACGTCGCGGGGCACCGCGCCCCACTCGTTGTACACCTCCATCACCATACATGAGCTGTTCCATATGCTGAGCGGCAGTGTCTTGTCCGGGATCGGTGGCCCGTGCTTCCATATGCCGTTGACGCCGCACGTAGCGATGCCGCCGGTCCCCGCCTCCCCAAACAGCCGGGGGTCCAACATATGTGGTGCACTCTCCTGTGCTTTTTTAGTGGTACCACTACCACCGCGCCACTCGCGCATCAGATCGTGCTTATTGCGGAACAGCGGATTCTGCTTCACGGGGTACATGATGGGCCGGTACCCGCTGTACAGCATGTCCTTGGACAGCTCGCCCTTCTCCAGGTACTGTGTCATGGGCACCTTTGGCAGGTTCTTGAAGAAATGGCGGGGCCCTATACCCGCTGCACGCGCACCTGTACCCGTGCCGCTGCTTGCCTGTTTTCTGGAGGCGGCAAACCCCCTTGTAAACGCTGTTCTCTGTATCTTCATTGCTGGGTTGCAGCGACAAGGATCGGGAGAGTGGAGTAAACATGACACCCAACCCCTTTATAGCCCAGGACGCGATAACACAACACGATAGAGTCCGAAACCCCAACGCGGACAGGGCATTCCCCGCACGCCGGAGTTTGCGGGCGGAGCAGCCGGCCCCCACAATGGGCGCGCGGCTCGTGACGGGACACGGACCGTGGACCCTCGCGCATGGGACACGATATCGTGAACTATACTTGGGACAACATCCGTGGACCATCACAATTGGGACACGTTCTCGTGACCATAACGCCGGTGTCTGGGTGCGCATATCCACAGTTTTCACGCCGCGCTGTGCCGCCGCGTCTGGGCGCCCCGAGAAAATTTTCAGTCAGCGGCCATCGCCAGGCGATGAGCTTGACACACCTGTATATATACGCTCGCTTGCCATTGGCACCGGTATGCCCACAGTCTCACAATTGTCCCCACAAACACACCACACCAACACATTTCCCCATGTCTATCGAGTCCAACGCCGCCGAGCTCAAGAAGGCCCTTAACCAGTACCCTAACTTCCCACAGGAGGGTATCCTCTTCGAGGACTTCCTGCCCATCTTCACCCAGCCAGCTCTCTTCCAGAAGCTGATTGACTGTTTCAAGATGCACCTAGAGGAGGCCTTTGCCGGCAAGAAGATCGACTTCATTGTCGGCCTGGAGTCCCGTGGTTTCCTCTTCGGCCCAACTCTCGCCCTTGCCCTCGACGCCGGTTTCGTTCCAGTGAGAAAGGCCGGCAAGCTGCCCGGCGAGTGTGTCAAGGCCGTCTACCAGAAGGAGTACGGCCAGGACGAGTTCGAGATGCAGCGTAACGCCATCCCAAAGAACGCCAACGTCGTCGTCGTCGACGACATCATCGCCACCGGTGGTTCCGCCAAGGCCGCCGGCGAGCTCATCCAGCAGGTCGGCGCCAACATCCTCGAGTTCGCCTTCGTCATGGAGCTCGACTTCCTGCACGGCAGGGACAAGCTCCAGGCCCCAGCCTTCACTCTCCTGCGTGACCAGGCCGAGGCCCTCAAGAACTAAGGGAGCACGCGCACATATAGATATATAGTTACTCCCATTGTACAATAGTGTAGCTCGTATGTACTCATACTTTGTTGTAAAGAAGCGGGGCGTGCGAGGGGCTATATGCGGAGACCCGATTTTATTGGGCTTGCAATTGTTACAGGTACTATAGTATACCACCTAGAAAGTTTTGCATTTGTATGTGTCGAAGTGATGGTGATGGATGGAACGCTCGGCCCTGTGTTTTGGGCTGCGGTTTGCATGAAATAATAGGGTCTCAGCGGCTATACACAAGGCAATTGATGCATAGCTGGGGTATACGAATTGCGCATTGTTTATGGTGTAGGATGTTTAGTTCCTGAGGGGTTTCCCATTGCACCGTATGTTTAGGTGGATTGTGTTATCATTTCGCAGGCTCGGCGCTTAGCTCCACGAACTGACAGGTGGTGTAATTTGCAATGACAAAGTCCATGGTTCACACAGACTAGAATCACAAACGTTCCTCCCTACATCGAATACTATTTTCTTTAATATACAAATTACATGCTTTTGCTTTTAGGCAAAGGAGCTTGGCGCTTAGCCTCAGCGCTTGGTGTAATTGCAAATCGACCGCAAAACTCGAGAATAAATTTACGCTCCTGCAGCTACAAAAGCGTGAAATACCACACATATTCTCTACTCCTCCTTCGCAGGTGTGTCGCTCTCCTCCTCCTTTGCTGGCATCTCGCTCTCCTCCTCCTTCGGCGACATCTCGCTCTCCTCCACATTTGCAGACGTCTCGCTCTGTTCCACATTTGCAGACGTCTCGCTCTCCTCCTCCTTTGCAGATGTCTCGATCCCCTTCATCTCCGCGTTCTTCTTCTGCACCTCCTCCAGCGTCGCACCCGGCACCACGCTCCAGTCAATCATCCGATGGTGGCGCTCGTACAACCACTCGTTAATCTTGCGGAAATGACCATTGTTGAAGAACCCGCGTGATGCACTGAGCGGCGAAGGGTGAACCGACTTCAGCACCAGTACATTCTTCCCTTGCGCTGCAGTCTTGTGCTGTCCGAGCAGCCCCTCCACCAGCTTGATAGCATTGTTACCCCACAGCAGAAATACAATATCGTCCCCGCTCTTCCCCCGGTCTTCGATCAGCAGCTCCACCACACGGCGGGTGAACTGGCTCCAGCCGCACTTGGCATGGGAGTTGGCCTGGTGCGCCCGCACGGTCAGAGCCGTGTTCAGCAGCAGTACGCCCTGCCGGGACCACGACGTGAGGTCGCCAACGCGGTTGTCCGCCTGGAAGTCAGGATAGTTGTTCTTCAGCTCCTTGTATATGTTCTTGAGCGATGGTGGTGCGGGTGTGGGCTTCTTCACACTGAAGGCGAGCCCGTGCGCCTGGTTGAAGTTGTGGTAGGGGTCCTGGCCAATTACGACGACGCGGACGTCCGCGAAGGGAGTTAAACGACTCCAGGAGTAGACATCTTCCTTAGGTGGGAACACAGTGGCTTTCTTTGCATTGTGCTCATTAGCCAGGAACGATTTGATGCCGAGGAAGTACGGCTTGGTGAACTCGGCGGAGAGTTTTTCAAACCAGGAGTCTTCAAGAGTGTCTAGCTCTAGTGCTAGCAACTCTCGTTGCTCCGGAGACAATTTTTCCTTTGCATATGTCTGTTTGAAGGAAGATAGCGATACTTTAGTGTCCACAGGCTGAGGGACACGCTCAGCCGCGGGCTCAACCGCCGTCGCCTTCGTCACGCGACGCACCCGCTTCACGCCAGTGTCCTTCTTAAAGAAATCCTCAATGCTAACACGTTTCCTCTTAACACCACTCATACTCAGTAACCTGATCATCTAGAGACATGTCAAACGAAGCAGATAGCAGGTCATCGCCTCTTGTACGCGAACGCCATACGCCAAATACAGCACGCGGTGTCTTTTCAGCTGCGGGAAACCGCGAGGCACCGGGAGTCCAGGTAACAGACGTGGGGCTGTTTTGGGATGCACAGGGACAGTCATGAAGGACCATGTACCGCAGCAAGTCGTTGTATCTATGGGGCATACGTTTTTGAGGAGTTGTGCTGTTTCTGTTTCTGCTTGTTTTGTTTGTTGCATTTTCCACCTGCCCATTTTTATCTGAACGAGGCTTTGCTGCAGACCCTTAAAACTCAACAATTACAACCGACTATACGAGCAGTATGACGGACAAGGCCGTAGCTGAGACCAGACAGGGCGTCGTAGAGACGGACAATAGGCCCACCGTGATGGTTGCTGTTACAGAGCCGGTTGGGAATACTCAACCAAAAGTAAATGATGACAGCACCCAGGATAAGGCTGACGCTGCTCCACATCAGCGCCGCGAGACTGACGCTTCTGAGCAGAGCCGCATGTCCCCTCCGAATAACTCCTCTGGTGGCACGCACCTGGAAGTAGCTGCATCCACTTCAACCACTTCACACAAGAGAACGTGGTCCTTCTGGAGCCGTTACAAGTCTGACGATAATGAAACGAATGACAACAACAACAACAATACGGCGGAGCGGGGTAGATCGCAGAGTTCTGCCAGGCATAGCACCAAATCTGACACGCCTCCTAGAGTGACAACAGTCGAGAACAACTTGGGACCAGCCGCTCCCAAGTACGGTAACCCTTTGGCGAACACATATATTCCATACAATGTGGATTCAGCAGAAACAAGTGAGGAGACATTGCCAGGACAACCAGACAATGATAACACGGAAACAGACTCTGACCAAGAGCCAAATATCGTTGTACCAAGTTTTGATATCCTGCCGAAAAAGAGCCTTTGGAACAGCTTCTACGACATGATCGGCAGTCGCAACAGCAATCCGCAAAAGTACGTCTACAGGACAGATCCCAAGTACAAATTGAATGCAATTACACACCACAATAGAAGACCACTCAAAATTTTGATAGTGGGAGTGCACGGTTTCTTCCCTCTCAAGATGCTGCGAACCTTCATCGGCCAGCCAACGGGAACATCTATGAAGTTTATCACAGAGGCGGAAGTCGTGGTGAAGAAGTACTTCAAGGAGAAGAACATACCCATTGAGATCAGCAAGATATCTCTGGAACGCGAGGGAGAGATATTTGACCGCGTGGATTTCTTCTTTGACGTGATGCGTAGGTACGCCCGCGAGATCAATGACTCAGACTTCATCTATTTCGTCTCACACTCCCAGGGGTGCCCAGTCACGATAATTCTCCTCGCAAGACTCATCGAAGCCGGAATCATCAATATCGACGATTCGAAACTGTTCAACAATCAGAGCAACAGTCTCGATGACATAAACCTGTTTGGCAACAAGAAAATAATATCCATTCTTGGCATGGCCGGAATTAATAATGGCCCATTCTACGGCCGTGATCAGACATTCTTAGTCAAGGCATACCAGACTATTGCCAAGGATGCCATGATGGAGCTGTTTGAGTTGCAGAAATTTGACTCCATCCAGACAAAGAAACTCGTTCAGAGCATACGCACTATTATCGCCAACAACGTAAAACTAACACTCATAGCTTCAATCAACGATCAGCTGGTACCCCTGTACTCCGCATTCTGCCAGTTTGTCGACCACCCAAACATCTTCAGGGCCACCTTCGTTGACAGGAACTCCCGGACTCCGGCATTCATCACCAGAATAGTCAAGATCGCTGGTACACTCCTGAACCTCGGTTACCGCGACCACGATATAATCAAGGAGATCAGTGCCTCCCTCGTCGGACAACTGACCGGTGGCGGGCATTCCAGCATTTACAACGAGAAACAAGTGTACGAAATGGGTTTGAAGTTCGCACTCGAAACTACGGATACACACAAAAGCGTGCCTGTGATATACATGCCCTACAAGCTCTCGGAGCTCGGAAGCAACCCATATCACCTACCGTGGTGCATGCGTGGTCTTCTTTTTGAGACCAAGCGCAACCTGAACGCAGATGAGATCAACACGTTGTATCGGGAGTACGAAGACTGGAAGCCCGAGTCGCAGCAGTTGAAGGACATCCGGTACAGGCTCAACGGCCTCCGTTACAAACTCTAGCATATACTTATCAAAGCACACTATATAATCCTTAATGTCTGCATCTGTCAGCTCGCGAATTGTTGTTAAAGCCGTTCCCATCTTGGCCAGAGCGAGGCTTGTCGTTTCGCACAGAGACGCGCGCGGTAGTTCATGGTACCTATGGCTGTTTATGGCGAAATACATTTCAACAGGAAAGAGGGTAAATAATCTGAAAGGTGGTTATATAGAGTACAATACAGTACTTCATTACATCTGGAATACGACGGTAAGATACCATTACAATTATGGTTGCTCAATTACGTGTGATAGTGTGGCTGGCGCTCTTTTTCAGATGTTGCTTTGCCAATGGCCTTCTACAAGCTAACGACATCATACACCTTCAGGGTGACGATGGGTTCATCAGGGTCACCGAGGAGAACTACCAGTTGTTGAAGAACGGTGTCGAAGGTGACTATTCAGTTCTCTACATCACTATCTACACCAAGGACGAGGAGGACAATTACAGATGTCCCATGTGTCAGGAGTTCGAAGAGACCATCCATTCCGTAAAGGAAATTATTGATAAACAGAGGTCTGATGTACCAGTGAGGTACTACATAGTTGATGCGTACCAGGTGCCGTCGCTAATTAAGGAGATGGGTATCAGTAACGCGCCACATCTCGTGGTGTACCCACCTCCTAATCTCATGACCGAGCAAACCGACGAGTTCTCGTGGTCGACTGGTCAATTCTATCAGTACCAAATCACCCCTGAGAATGCTGGCGATGTGCTGCAATTTGGAAATTTCCTTGCTCAGATCGCCAATATTTTCATCGAGGTAGAGGAGCCCTTTGACACGCAGAAGTTCCTGCAATATTTCATCGGCTCCACTGTGCTGTTCTTGCTAATCAAGAAGGCTGTGTGGCCGCTGATGAAAAGCACTGGACATGCCTCTACGATTTTGATGATGCTATTGTCATTTGGAATTATGCTGCCCAGTTTGACAGGTTATAAATTCACGCAGATGAACCGTATTCCTTTCATCGCTCGTAACGAGGAGGGCCAGATCATGTACTTTAGTGGCGGAATGGGGTGGCAATTTGGCATTGAGATATTCACGGTATCGCTGATGTACGTGGGTATGGGCACTCTGTTTCTGCTGCTGATTGCACTGAAGTCTGGACCTGTACAGGCCCGCATCAACGACAAGGTGGACAACGTGCTGACACTCCTGCTTGCATTTGGCTTGTTCCATGCCTTCTCATACTATATCAGCTGCTACGAGGTGAAGTCGCCTGGGTACCCATTCTGGTACTAGGTTGTGATAAGGATAGAACGCTGTGTTATATAATGTTATGTGTCTATATATTAAAGTCACTATTAAGAAATGCGCGACCAACTTGGTACTTGATTGCGCAAGTAGCACGGATGTACATCTGTCGACGTGCAATCAGTTGCATTCTGCCACACATTACTTTATCAATATAACGTGTAGCAGTAAGACTGATTGAAAATGTACTTTAAAACGATGCGAGACGTACTAATTCATCTTCTGAACGAGAATCTTTGAAGTTGATATTCAGCACATGCAATAGATTGATGTCAAACACCATTGAATTGACACCAAAATATATCGCTGAAATTAACAGGGAAGCATGCTTAAAGTGACAGTTCAATAGTGATGCAATATCATCCAGTATATCGCAATTGACATCACAACTCTGCATTGCATTCGTGTGTTATAACTTTGCATTACGAGCGTGCACTGCAATCGTGCACTGCAATTGTGTAATCGCACCTGTATAACGAAGTTCTCGTACAACTCTACCTCTGTACGATCACAATCGTTCAATTACACCCATGCATGTGTGTATGCTCCTTGGGTGACTGCACAACTCACTCATCGATCTCCTGGACGCCCAAGCTCTCGTAAAGCGAGGCAACCTCCTCCGCCTCCTCCTGCTCTGTATTCTTGCTGATGATAAAGAAGGACACAAGGATGAGCAAACCGCCGAGCAGGTACTCGATGGGCATCTCCTTCTTCTTGAACAAGATGTCACCGAACATGGCGACCGGAATGGTAATGCTGAGGCCCACAGTGACGGTGAGCGGGCTGGTGAGGAGCATGGCCTTCGCCCAGCAGAAGTCGGAGACGAACGTGATCATCATGTTTGAGGCGATGATGGCGATGACGCGCGGGTCGCGGGGCAGCTCGAAGCGCTCCCAGCCCATGTAGTGGAGGACGATGAGGGTGGGCCACATGAAGAGCAAAGTGCAGAGACCGACGAAGCCGAAGAAGATCTTCATGTTGATCATGCTCTCGTCGCGGACCTTGATCTTGAGCAAGGTGCTGTAGATACCGTAGAAGAGCGCGCCCGTGATGGCGAGGACGTTTCCGACCATGGATGTCCAGGATGTGAAGTCACCTGGCTGGGATGAGAGCGCCGTGGCGCCCGTCATGCCCGGTTTGATGGGCAGGTGGCCCTGTAGAGAGTCGGACTGTGTCACGAGAGCGATACCGAGAAACGAGAGGATGGACCCTATCACTTTGGGTTTCGTGACTGTCTCCACTTTCCCCAGGGCGCCGATGAACAGTGTGAAGAAAGATGACGTGGATGAGAGCATCGTCTGCGACGCCACGGAGGTGTAAGCTAAGGAAGCGTTGGTGGCGAAGTTAGCAATGAACCACAGGGCACAGAACTGTGCACTGAGACGCACAGTATCGTGCAGCGAGAGCCGTATGCTGACTATACTTGAGAAACTGTTGCGTCCGCGGAGACTTCCTTGTTGCTGCCCGTCCGCAAGCAAGTCCGCGACGCTTCCCGTACTGCCGTAGCGCATCCTCGCGGCGGATATATTAGAGGCAGCGGATATACGACGCACGAGCACTTGCGCATCCGTACCATCGGGACCTGTCCCTTGGGCAAAGTCCTGGGGATCCCCTTCTTCCGCGAGACGCAGCTCGTTGTGCATCTGCCACTGCCTGCTGTGCCACCACTTCGTGACAGCGGAGCGCAGCGTCGGCAGCAGGTAGAAGATGAACGAGGCAGTGTTGATGTATGTGATGAAGAACGGCTTGCGGTATAGATCGTCCTCGAATATCATGTTGATGAGGAATGACGAGAGCACCCATAGGACGATGACGGTGCCGAGCAGCACGAGGCCGAGCGTCCACTTGCGGCTGACGTGGGCGAGGGGAGGCATTGTGTGGTGTACTGTGGGGGACTGTATCATAGGAATATACACATCAAGAGTCAATGACAGCGGCTAAACATGGCTGTAAATGTATCCATGGGCCATTCTGGGGACAGCGCTCACTGCAGAGAAGACGTGCAAACCCGCGCCCCGCGCCGTGGTCCGGAACGACGCTGCAGGGCCGTCTGGCTAGCCGCGGAACGAGCTGGCAGTGTAGAAGCAAGAAGTGAATCAACCGGTGGTATATCACCTCTCAACCATCAGCATATCTATATATTGAGAGTATAGTGCTGTGTAGCACAGTACAATATAGCACAACACAGCATAACTCATTGCACTACAACGCACAGGTCACATGGCATTGCACTGTGGTGCACATTTGTTTTTCAGCTCGTGTATTGTATTGTATTGTAGTATATTATAGTATAGTGTAGTACAGTATATTGTAGTATAGTGTATTGTATTGTAGCATAACATTGTACGGTGTAGTGTTGTATATATTTGTATAGCGTGGTAAAATTTTGTATGTCATATTATAGTATAGTACATCATTGTATATTATATGATGGCACCACATGGTGTAATATTATCTGGTATAATAACGTTCAATAAACTCTAGCACAGTACATTATACTGTGGTATAATTTAATCCAACGTAGTGCAATAAAGCATGGAATATTGTATTTCATAATATTATTAAATACTGTTCTTACAATATAGTTGATGTGCGGCATAGTTTACTCTTGCCCAGTGCAACACTTCCTGCTGTAAATTAGTGTGAGGTACTCTACGTGATAAATATTAGTCCTTGTTACCCCTCCTAGACCAGTTCTTGCTACGTCTAAACTATATCACTACCATATATCGTGTCATGAAGGGACAAGACAGCTATTATACAGTGAAATTTTCTGCATTTCTGCCTTACGTTATCTTTGTACTGCATTATGCACAGAGTGATCCGGTTATATTAAAACGTACACAGCAGAACATACCACGTAATCTAGTTTACAGAACCCCGTTTATCCCTCCACCTACGATATACCACTCGTATACATTTTTCCATATCACGGCAAGCATGTCACCCAAACCACGTGACACAGCTGTCATACACTGCAGCCAGAGCAGTATTCAAAGTGATGGAGGTACAGTTACACCGCAATAATCCCCAGCACAACAACAAATTACAACCACAACTTGCCAACACACCACTACCTCTTCTACGCCTTTTAAACGGTATTACCATCGGCACAGTGCATTGCTTGCAGCCCACATCACGCGACACGAGGCGACACCGCGTGTCGCCAACTCCCGCCATACCGTACACGCACATCTGGCATACAAGAGGTCGCTGGACGGCTCTGCTGTCACCGCTCGCTCCCCTACCACTCTCCTCAACAACACACTGCATTAGCATCCTGGGACCTAGAACATGGGTATGTCTGGCAGCGTTATCTCTGCGTTTTGCCTTCATTGTGATTTCGATCACGATTTCCGTGGAGATTCCGATCTATTCCTTGTTTCCCTTCATTAATACTAACATCCTACCTGCTGATCCTGCCACTCCACAGGATTCAACATCCCTCACCCAGCTGCAAACTCCAACCATGGAAACATCAAGAAAATGTCCTTAGAGGAGTTCCTGGGCGACAAGTCGCTCGGGAGCGCCGACTGGGGCAACGCTGACATCGTCATAGACGAGCTGTCCAGCACCACCAACATCGACTTGCTCGCACAGGCAAGGGCCAACAAGGAGCGCAACGCCGGTGGCAACTACTCGCACTCCCCAAACTTCGACGATCCGGCGCAACAGGGACCTCCTTACATCATCAAGTTCTCCCATCTGCCTCCGCGCTTCGCTGACGGCGACATCAGGGAGCTCTTCCAGGCCAAGTTCACCAAGTTCACTAAGTTTAAGCTCTTCTACGAGCTCAACCGCAACCCTTCCATCGACACTCTAAAGAACGGTTCCGTGTTTGAGCAGAACTTCAGGGACGATGCAAAGGTCGCATTCGTAGAGCTGTACACCGCCAGGGACCTCTACAAGATCGCCAACTCCTGGGAACAGCCACTGCGCGAGATATACGACATCGACACTGAGATCGCAGAGTTCGCAGACTTCAAGGAGTACATTTCCAAGGCCCAGCTGGTCAAGGACCCAAAGTGCGACGCGTCCAAGCCAGGCCGAGAGCCTAAGCACAAGAAGGAGCCAGGCGAGAGGGAGAGCGCGAGTCGGAACGACACAGCTCAGATCGAGCAGGGTATGCGTGATGTTAAGATCGACAGTCCTGCTGCTGCCTCCCTTCCACCAAAGACGCAGGATAACGCTCCACCAGCAAAGGAGTCTCTGATGGCGGATGCAAGCATTCC
This sequence comes from Maudiozyma humilis, assembly GCA_037102785.1. NCBI lineage: Eukaryota > Fungi > Ascomycota > Saccharomycetes > Saccharomycetales > Saccharomycetaceae > Maudiozyma > Maudiozyma humilis. The sequence goes on along the minus strand of BTGD01000001.1, from coordinate 300,626 downwards.
AGCAGCTGCCACCCCAGTGCCACACCTGAGCTACTCCCAGGTGGTTCAGAAGTCCGTGGAAGAAACCAAGAAGCAGAATTCGACATCCCCATCTCACATCTACGCGGCTCTTGCCGAGTCTGGCGCCATAGGGTCCACTGGGGCCGGGGCCATGCACTACCGTCACCGCAACATCGATGCTGCAGTTACTGACGGCGACAGTGCTGCCCATGGCGACGGTTCTGGCGACGCAACGAGCAACAGCGAGTACTCTAAGGAGAACAGGGAGATAGGCGATGATGAAGACTCACAGTTCAAGTTTAGAAATGATCGCGACAGACGCGGCGGTCGTGGTGGTCGCGGTGGAAGAGGCGGACGTGGCGGTCGCAGTGACCGTGGCGACCGTGGTGGACGCGGCGGACGTGGAGGTCGCGGTGGAAGTTCCGACAGAAGGTCATACGGCGACAGAAGGTCGCGTGATGGCAACGACGGCGATCACAACAATAGCGGTGACTCCCGCAGGGAGAACAGACGCGAAACACAGGAGGCTCCATCATTGTTCAAGCCAGCGAGCAGCTTCCTGTACGGCGAGAAGTCCGCTCACCCTGACCGTGACGGTTACCAGGACGACCGTGGCAGAGGCCGTGGACGTGGCAATGGCCGTGGAAGGGGGCGCGGCAGAGGCAGAGGCCGGGGTCGCGGCCGTGGTGGATTCGACCATAGCGACTATTAGAGGTCGTAAATAGCTCTCCACCCTTTACCCTGCCCCAGCTGGTGTATTTTAGTTACTCATATGTATAGCCCCTATACAGCTGTTTATTTTAAGGCATTAATATAAGACACACGGTCTGCATACATTTACAAAAACATGGCGTCAGGCTTATCATGTTTTAAATATTGCCTCGATGATTATCATATGTGATACTTGAAGGATATAAAAAATATTATGTAAATATATATATGTATATGTATATACATATTTGCTGTTGTTTTGGATGTGTCGTGACGCACCAAAGACTAAATTACACATCAAACAATGCAATGCGAACATGACTGTCAAGGTTACTTGATTTCTTGTACTACCTTTGATCTTGGAGCAGCTGTTGCTGATTCGCTGCTTTTCTCTCTTGTCTGCCTTTCTTCATGACCTGCTTCAAAGCGGCACTATCTAGAGGATCCAGAAGTTCAAATGAACACAACAAACCATCGCTCACAGTCATGACCGCACCCCAGTTGTCGAACTCACCACAGTAGTTTGGGGCCGAAAACACAGTGACAAGACTTCTATCATTGAAAAACTCGTAACCATCCTCAACAACCATATGCGCTCGGCACACCAGATCGAATCCAAACTTGTTCAGAAACTTATTAATGGCGACCTTGTTGTAACAGTAACTGACACCTCTTTCATTGTCTTCCCACTCATTCGGCGAGTCTGTAGGATCGGACCAAAGCAAATCATTGATTAGTCCAAAGTCAGGAACATCCGTAGGTCTGCTGACATGTCTAATCTCGTCCATGGAGTTCAACACAGGTGAGAGACCGCCATGAACACAGAAAATCTTACCAGCCACAATAGCTGCCAGCGGCAATGTGTTAAACGTATCAATGAAAATCTTCCATGTCTTGATGTTACAACGTCTCTTACACTCGTCATAAAATCCATAGACTCTGGTGACGTTTGCACATTCGTGGTTGCCTCTTAGAATGAAGAAGTTTTCACGGTACTTGATTTTGTAACACATCAGCAGCAGAATAGTTTCAAGGGACTGTTTTCCACGGTCCACATAGTCTCCCAAGAACAAGTAGTTAGACTGTGGTGGAAATCCACACTTTGTGAATAAACGTAGTAAATCACCATACTGTCCATGAATATCACCAACGATCTTCACTGGTGGCGACAATTCTAGCAGTGATGGTTGTGAGAGGAAAATCTCACGAGCCTGTTGGCAAATCTGTGCAATCTCTGAATTCTTTAGACATACGTTCTTTGTTCTCTTGGCAGCGTAACCAGCATCCAACAACTTCTGGATAGTCTCATCAATATCAATGGGCTTATAGGCCTTCTTCTTCTTTCCGACAACACCGTTTAATGTCATACCAGCGGAACCGTCGATATCTCCCAATGGAGTACCAAACGACTCCACATTACTGGGATATTGGTCCATACGAGACACATTAGCGTATTCACTTTCATCACCTCCCTCAGCCATTTGCGAGTCGATATTCCCGTTGCCATTATTTACAGATGATGGGGAACGCTGATGGTGAGGATAGGGTGATGCACCGTGTCTCATTTCACTTCCCTCTACATGACCACTTCCTGCGAAGTAATCACCATCCTCACTACTCATTCTGTTTTGTAGGTCGGCCTTGGTGATTCCAGGGGAGTTAAGTGGTGTACTGTATGCTGTGTTGGTGTTTGATCCGGATGATGACTTCCTTGAGTGAGAGGATGATGCAAAGGAATTGGAACGTGATTGTCCCTGGCCCTCGGAGCCCGGAACGTCGAGAGACCTTGAGTTGTCCGATCTTCGGCGTTGTCTTGACGAAGAGCTCATACCGCTCTTGATACTCGACGGTCTTGAAGAGTGACTATGTCTGACGGACTCCTGACGATTAGACCTTCCTTGGTTTGGTGTCTGAACGGAGTATGATGTGTTGTTTACGTTTGTGTCGTTTTCATCATCAGTCAGAGCATGTTCGTCATACTGGAAAGAGTGTGAAGACTGGTTGTATGTGCTATTTTTCAGAATTGGCGGTTTTGGCTGACCCTGGACCATTGATGGTGGTAGATCTGCAGTTGTGTTGAAACTTGATCTTCTTGATGTGGAACTGGAGTGCTTCCCCTTGGCGCTGAGGTGTTTACCGTCGCTACCTTCAGAAACATTATGAGAGCTGCCGCCATTGGAGAACGGGAATAGATGCTGTGAGTGAGACCTGTGATGAGATCCCGGTCTGTGCTGAGTCTCGGAACCAGCGTTGGTCTCGATGTTGGAAACCTGTTTCTTTATATGCGGGAGGTTATCTGAGTTTCCGTCGTTGTTACCCGAGGACGAGGCAACGTTGTTCAGCGAGCGTCTAGACCTCACGGAGCGGGAAGACTTGGCTGACTGCCCTGTACCAGTCCGTGACAACGAGGGCAGTTTCATCTTGCTCGAATGGCTGTGGGTTCTAGATCTCCTGTCAACATCATCATCGTCATCGGCATGTATGGTTGGTATCACGGGAGCAGAAGCGGCTGGTTGCACTACTTCAGGAGCTGACTGTCTAGTCGTCTCGGCGGCCTCCTGTGTCCTCTCAGAGGCTGTACTTCTTAGTGTAGGGGCATTGGAGGCGCGGTTGCCCTTCTTCGACTTATCGTGGGAGGAGGAAGACTTGCTTTTCTTTCCAGAAGCCTTGGAACTTGAATTACCCATGGTTTGGAGTGTGCAGTGGCAGGTTGAGCGAGTGGTGGAGAAGTATGTCTCAAGGGGGAGTTATGAGAGACAAAAAATGTAACGAATGGCGAGAATTCAACAGGTTGTTGGATGAGGGGGAGATGGTACTCACAATTTCAGTTTAGTGGACTGATGCGAAAATCTCGTTCTGTGACAAACTGCTATGCAAGGGTGGCTTTCCCTGGGGCGAGGAATAGCGATTACTGCCACACGAAAAGGGAAACAGCAAAAAGAGGTGCAAAGGAGAGAATAGTATTCTTGTTCAACAAGAAACAATGCTATTCAATGCTATTTACGTCGTGACTATCTTTCACACGAGGAGTGTATTCTTCCGAGGTAACAGTATATCGGCTTCGCTTGCGACGGCGTATCTGCTAGAGCGCAAGGGAACAATGTAAGCCTCGGGCGGAGTAGGCGTTGGTATGTAGCGCCGGGAATGTGCGAGTATGCTATGTGACTGCGGTACCCTATCTTCAGATCCTGGGACGGTGCGCCTGAGAACTGTGTGGTAGCTGACTGGCTCTGTCTTAAATCAGCCGGGGATCCAAATTCCTGTTCCCTAGGGTGGGTTATTTTTAAAACGGTGTACTCTTTTTCGTTTTCTGCCTTGTCTGTCGCTTTGTCTGGTTTCCGTTTTTGCCTCTCGAAACGGTCGGTATTGTGCGCGACGGCGGGGGCGTGTGGGCGTGTCGCGGCGGGGGTGAGGGGCGGAGCGCTGCGGCGGTTTCCCGATTCGGCAACAGCGGTAGTGTGTGTGGGTATGTTTGCTGGAAGGACGGCAGTGTGACTCCCAACTTGCGCTTTTGCGATGTGCGAGCGTAGTATGAGTAGACAACTGTTGTATTCACTTGAGGTTTACATCGCTACGTACGAATCGAGAGCTGAAAAATAATCCGCCGAGCTCATCCCATCGCTGCGATGGCCGTGCATGCTTGCACAATGTGCGTCTGCATGTTTGTAGATTGACCGTATGCATTGGGCATGGACTCTGATAAGGGTGTTAGAAGTCCCGAGTAGTTATATAATAGGATCCGGTTCGGGTTGGAATTTCAACGTTTTCAGCGATATTTTTATATCCGTTTATACAAACGCAAATACACTAGCGATGACCGGCGACGCGAAGACAGCCCAGGCAAAGGAGGATGAGTACGTACACAAAGTGTACAACGAGATCGCGGAACACTTCTCGGAGACGCGGTACAAGCCGTGGCCGATCGTGACCAAGTTTCTGGATTCCCGCGCCCTCGGCAGTGTGGGCATTGACGTTGGGTGCGGCAACGGCAAGTACCTCGGGATCAACAAGGACATATTCCTCATCGGGTCCGACAGATCAGATGGACTGATCAAGTGTGCACACGAGATAAATGGGCAGTACAATGTGCTAGTTGCGGATGGTATGAATCTGCCTCATCGAGACGAGACGTTTGATTTTGCCATATCCATCGCGGTGGTGCATCACTGGACTACACGGGAGCGTAGGGTCCAGGCTATCCGCCATATTCTAAGCAAGGTAAGGACGGGTGGACAGGTGCTAATATACTGCTGGGCTCTCGAGCAAGGGAGCTCCAGGAGGGGATACCACGAGGGTATGGAACAGGACGTTATGGTTCCGTGGGTACTGCACAAGACAAAGGCGGAGACTAAGGACAAGAGTAAAAGCACTACACACAACAGCACCAAGAACAGAGAGAAGCCAGATCTGAGCGGAGTAGAGCCCAAGGACCGTGCCGCTTTCGTCGCTCAATGGAAGAAAGAGCGCCAAGAGGCCAGAAGTATTCAGCAACAGCAACAGCAGAAGGAACAGGAGAAGGCAAATGCAGAGAAGGAAAATGACGCCTCAGATGCCACCAAGTATAGATTTTACCATCTGTACAAGGAGGGTGAGCTAGAGGAGGACTGTGTGTCCGCCGGTGGGTCTATCGTGGACCATGGCTACGAGAAGGATAATTGGTACGTAATTACGGAGAAAATATAGATAGATCCCTTGCATCATCCGGTAGGTAGCCTATCATCATATGTAGCATGAAATATATGAGCTTTCCAATTGGCGTTCCACACCTGCCATAGTCCAGTTCCACGGTTATGCCCCTCCCCACCATTGTACGAGCCCGGCCGATCAAGCCGCGCTGTTCCGTGGCACTCAGCGGATGCGCGCCCTGACAGACAACATGGCGCAGCGCTTTCCCAACACAGGAACCCAGGGGGATGCCACGCCACACCCAACAAATATGCAAGTTACATATGTAGTTCGTTGTTGTAGAGCGCACTAATGCTTGAATGACAGAAGCATTTCTGCGTTTGTTAATCTAATAACAGTCAAGATTAGTCCTTCAAACACTTCTTCAGCTCTGTCTCATACATAATCGCAGCTATTACTAAGGGCCATCCCTTTTCGTTTACTAGATAAATTATTCTTCATAGACAAAGAAGAAACAAGGGAATTCAACAATATGCCAATAATACACGCTGGCGATCAGGAATTCCACCTCTCGCATGATGAGGAGGACAAACTAAACCAATTTCAAGGCATTACCAACTTTGCGGAAGAGGATCTGCCGCTTGTCATTAAGCTACTGCAAAACCACAGCTGGCACATAGAACCTGCCATAAGCCGCTACTTTGACGACAACTGGAAGGAATCCCTAGAGAGACTCGGGGATGCTGGCAGTGGGTTACCCTCTAATTCCGACAATGGAGTTATGGAATTCCCAACGGGACGAACCCCATCGCCTGTTCCCAGACCATCGCCACCTGCATTAGGCCCAAGGCCTGAAATGGCAGCACCGGGCCTTCACTCAAGATTTTCTGTTCTGGATGAGTTTCAAGCCACGAGAAATCTAGTACCAATACTCCCCATCGTGAGGAAATTGCCGATTGATTATAGAGATAAATTCAAGGTAGTGGGTTTGAATCATCCGAATGGTGATCACAATGAGAACCCAGTTGTTGCAGTGTTGTTACTGATTCCAGGGTTGCTTTGGAAATTAGTTACAGTCCTACTCTCTATACTAACTTTTGGACTTTTGAACGACAATGAGAAGCAAAATGATCAGGCTAGAAGAGTGCCCAAGTTACCAATATCCGAAACTAACACCATAGATAGTTCAGAGTTACTCAAAAACATCGCTGATGATAGTATGAAAACCAAGTTGAAGGCGTTGCTGGATGCACCAAGATTGGAATTCAATGATGCCTTGAAGGAGTGTGAGGAAGGTTTCAAGTTCCTGCTGGTAGTCCTACTGGGCGACGTGAGAACGAACATCCCATCCAAAGATGAAAATGGAAAAGAGGGTCCAAACGTCATCAATGATAATGTTGACCCAAACTCAGTTAAATTTATTAATCGTGTCTTTGGAAATGAAGACGTCTTGAATTTGATCGAGGAACAAGGGGAAAACATTCTACTCTACGTTGGATCGGTAACTGAGCTGGAGCCATGGTTAGTAGCACGTAACCTAAATGTCAAGTACACTCCAGAGTGCTTAGTGATTGGAAATGTCCTGAACGGAAATGGGTCCATGAATGGTGTAACCAGACTGTCTATGTTATCAAAGATCCGCATCAACTCATCTTGTAAACTTTACCGCTCACTGCGCAACGCCATTGATAGATATAATGGAGAATTGGTTGTCAGCAGAACTGAGAAGGAAGAGTTGAGAATGGCTCGGGAAATAAAACAACTACAGGAGCAAGCGTACCAAGATTCCTTAAGAAAGGACCAGATGAAGGAGGAGACACGCAAGATTGAGGCCGAGGAAAGAGCCATTCAGGAGAAGCTCAAACTAGAGAAAGAACAAGATATTAAGTTGTCTTCCACCATTGAAAATCTCAAATGGCTTAAGCAGTGCATCACATCCTTCGAGAAATCAAAAATTCCAACAGGATCTGATTCAAAACTTGAGAAATGCGCGACTCTTCAAATCAGAACATCCTCTGGTTCCAGGATTATCAAAAAATTCCAAGGTGATGCGACGCTGCACTCAGTTTACTGTGATATAGGATGCCGTTTGTATCTCAACAATATTGCCATTGATGAGAAAAATTGGACAGAAGGAATCATGGAAAAGATCAGATCTCTAATGGAGGATGAGTCGGTTCTATGCTTCAAAGATTTGGACATAGTTGAAGAGGATTTTGACAAGTCTGGATTTAAGGATATTATAGAATCTGAGTTGAAGAAGTGGGATGCTCAGAAGAGCCACTCGGAACCATTAACGTTTAATTTCGAGCTGGTATCACCCTTTCCAAGATTCAGACTCCCAACAAACGACCACACCAAGGTAAGGGAAGTTTCTCAAATCTGGCCTAACGGAAGTTTGTTGGTTGAGGATATTTTGGAGTCAGACTCTGAAGTGTCAGACTCTGAATAACAGAACAGTTAAACGCTACAAATTATTGTATAGCGTGAAATAATGCCTTGAATTGGAATGTCTATATGTAAATGTAACTCGTATATACGTCTTTCGAGAGGTGATACATGCATGTAGTGAGGATAATTAATAATTAATATTGCCGTAGAATGCCAGGAAGCGGTAGACCCGAAGAAGAAATTTGTATTGCTCTCTAATTCTGCTCTTATCTTTTTAGCAATCCCAATTTACCCAATATTTCTGCAAAATCCAGGTATGTCATAAACACCCGTTTACCATGCGTAGCGCAACTCATCATATTGATAAGTGCTGCTTGGTCAGCAAAACCTACGGAGTTTGCCACCTTTTGCAGATCCTTCACACTTATAATGTGGTTCATATATGTAACATTCGGGAATTGAGACGAACGACCAGACTCCTCCAGTAGCCGTTTCCACAGACCTGTTATTACAACTTCGTTCTTAGCATAGAGGAATATATTGTAGGTACAGCGTAATAGTTCTTGGAAATCGACTATATTTGTCCCCTCAATCACCAGTTCATCATTACGAACTAGTTTTGATAGATCTGGAGGTACGCCAACCTCATTAAAGAAGCTGGGAAGGTCGTCCGTTGTCATATCGTGATCTATACTGTAATTGGCATACACATCTAATATGCTATCCTCGATGTCCTGGGGGATTTTCGCCTCCGTGAACCGCTTTACAGTTTCGTATGGTAATTTATCGCTCATCTGGATGTTAGTGTAGGTATTCACCGTATTAGAGTTCCAACCGGCATGTCCATAAACATAACCAGCTCATATCTTATATCTCACTCATTTACCTCCCTCCCCTGGTCATCGCACACCCCCACCGTTACCCTCCTGCTCTCGCTGTGGCCTCAAGGCGGTTTTTCGCACAGCCCGTTGGAAAAAAAATAACACATAGGTGAACACCTCCACCAAGCACGGAAATTATTGGGGAAGGCAAAGAGAAAGGACGTCGAATACATAGATAAATAGTTGGTACACTACATTTTCACCAACACTCGAAAGTGAATACAACACTATATTATACTGAATAGCGATTGGCAAACACCACCGCCTCTGTTACAACCATGAGTGAGAGTACAGAGCCTGTTCAGAACACTGCTGATCAGCAGGGCTCCGCTGGCGCCCCTCCAAATGCTGGTCAGAGCACAGAGACACAGCCAACAACCGATACGGTTAATGCACCAAAGGTTGAGTCAGATCCTTCTGCAGAGCTGAAGCGTACGCATGAGGCTATGTCTACAGCAACCGAGGAGAGAACCGAAAGTGCAGCACCAGCAGCTAGTGCCACCACAGGGACCACTGACTCTCCAGCTGCCTCCGTCGACATCAAGAGAGACGACGAGAATACTATTTCTGCATCAGAAGACACTCCAAACCCTACAAGCCCTGCTGCTACCACTGCCGCTGCCGCTGAAGAAACAGAGAACAACGACAATGAGGATGGAGATGACAACGACGATGATGATGACGACGAGGAGGACGAGGATGAAGATGTTGGACCAAGAAAGAGACAACGTCAGGAGAGAAACAGATTCCTGGATATCGAGGCCGAGGTCAGTGACGACGAAGACGAGGACGAAGACGAGGAGGAGTCTGAACTGGTCAGAGAGGGTTTCATCACCCGTGACGACGAGCATGAGGAGGAAGGTGGTCACGGAAGGGACCGTCTACACAGAGAACTCGACCAGGACATGAACAAGTCATCTGAAGAGGAGGCCCAGAGACTGGCTAAGGAACTGCGTGAGAGATACGGTAGAAGCAGTTCAAAGCAGTACCGTGCTGCTGCACAGGATGGCTACGTCCCACAGAGATTCCTTCTGCCTAGTGTTGACACAGCCACCGTTTGGGGTGTTCGTTGTAGACCTGGTAAGGAGAAGGAGCTGGTCAAGAAACTGTTCAAGAAGAAGCTGAACCTGGACAGAGCTATGGGTAAGAAGAAGCTAAAGATTCTAGCCATTTTCCAGAGAGACAACTACCACGGTAGAATCTACATTGAAGCACCAAAGCAATCTGTTATTGAGAAATTCTGTAACGGTGTTCCAGATATTTATGTGAATCAGAAGCTGCTGATTCCAGTCCAGGAATTGCCACTGCTGCTAAAGCCTAACAAATCTGACGATGTCACTCTTGAAGAGGGCAACTACGTTCGTATCAAGAGAGGTATCTACAAGGGTGATCTTGCCATTATTGACCAAATCAGTGAGAACAACCTGGAAGTTATGCTGAAGATCGTCCCTCGTCTGGATTACGGTAAGTTCGATGAGATCGACCCAACCACAAATCAGAGGAAACCAAGAAGAGCTACATTTGCCAATAGAGCTCCACCACAGCTGTTCAACCCAACTATGGCCCTGAGACTTGACCAGGCTAACCTGTACAAGAGAGACGACCATCACTTCACCTACAAGAACGAGGATTACGTCGATGGTTACCTGTACAAGTCGTTCAGAATCCAATACATCGAAACCAAGAACATCACTCCAACTGTTGAAGAACTTGCGAGATTCAGTTCCAAGGATGGTGCTGTTGATCTTTCCAAGATTTCTCAGAGTTTGAAGAAGGCTCAGGCTTCCAAGGTCACTTTCCAAACTGGTGACCGTGTTGAAATTCTAAACGGTGAGCAGCGTGGTTCCAAGGGTACCATTACCAAGACAACCACTGAGATCGCTACTGTAAGACTACCACAGTTCCCAACTAAGCCTCTGGAGTTCCCAATCCTGTCGCTCAGAAAGATCTTTGAGCCTGGTGACCATGTTACTGTCATCAATGGTGATCACCAGGGTGATGCTGGTCTTGTCTTGATCGTCAAGCAAGGCCAAGTTACATTCATGTCAAACCAAACCAGACAGGAAGTTACAATCACCGCTAATAACTTGTCGAAATCTATTGACTCCACCCCCACCTCAAGTGAGTACGCTCTACATGACATTGTTGAGTTGAGTGCAAAGAATGTCGCTTGTATTATCCAAGCTGGTCATGACATTTTCAAGGTCCTGGATGAGAGTGGAAAGGTATTTACCATTAACAAGGGTTCTATCCTGAATAAGGTTGAGACCGGTCGTCTGCGCATTGCCACTATTGACAGTAAGGGTAACGAGATCAAGATTGGTGACAGTGTGATAGAGAAGCTTGGTGCCAGGAGAGAGGGTCAGATTCTGTTCATCCAGAACCAGCAGGTATTTGTTGTTTCCAAGAAGATCATTGAGAATGCCGGTGTATTTGTGTTGAACACAAGCAACATTGAGGCCGTTGCCTCCAAGGGCAATATGCTGAACAACAGTCTGGATCTGAGCAAGATGAACCCAGACATAATATCGAAGATGGGTCCACCATCTGCAGCCATGGCACGCCCACAGCAAAATGGTCCCGCGCGCGAAGTCGCTATTGGAAAGACCGTGAGAATCCGTTCTGCTGGATACAAGGGCCAGCTAGGTATTGTGAAGGATGTCAACGGTGACAAGGCCACAATCGAGCTGCACTCCAAGAACAAGCACATCACAGTCGACAAGAGAAAACTGACCTATTACAACCGCGAAGGTGGTGAGGGTATCTCGTATGACGAGCTTGTGAACAGACGCGGTAGAGTGCCCCGCGGCAGAATGGGGCCCAGTTACGTCAGTGCTGGCGCACCAATGGCAGCGGGCGGTCCCGGTATGGATGGGTCCAGTTCTCTGCCTGGCGGTATGACTCCCGGCTGGAACAATGCGTTTGACGGTGGTAAGACTCCTGCAGTCAACGCTGGTGGTCCAGGCGGTGCCTCCGCGTGGGGTGGAGCCTCCTCTTGGGGTGGCCAAGCCAATGGTGGTGCCTCAACCTGGGGTCCCTCTGGAGGCTCTTCCGCGTGGGGTGGCCAGGGCACTGGTGCTACATCTACTTGGGGTGGTGCCTCATCGTGGGGTAACAAGTCCAGTTACGGTGGTGCCTCTACGTGGGCCTCTGGTGGTGACAGCAACGGTGCTGCGTCTACCTGGGGTGGCGGTGCCGCTTCGGCCTACGGTGGAGCATCTACCTGGGGTAACAAAGAAGGTGGCGCCTCTGCCTGGGGCGGCAACCAGAACAAGACGAACGATCAGGCCAGCCAACATAACGGTGGCAACACGTCGACGTGGGGCAACAACCAGAACCAGGGTGCACAGGGCAACCGCTCCGCGTGGGGCAACCAGAGCCAGCACCAGAGCGGCGGCAACAGCACCTGGGGATCTAACTGACCTTAGCGATGCGAGTACGCTGTTAGCATTTCGTCATGGGCCAATGGTGCAAGCCATTTGCGCGCCCTAGTGTATCTGATATACCGTTACATATTCAGTTAGATGTTTAGTAAATAATGTATTTTAAAGGGAGATTGTTCCGATATTTATTTGGAAGTGTGTATGTACATGGATATGTGTATGTAAGAATAGATAGGGAATGCGTGAGATAGGGGCATTGTCGTGGCGTAACACTACTTATCGTGTGAGTAGATGCAACGCTCGCTACTTGGTGACCCTTGAAAACGTTAGAGGCTTTATCTCGGGGATCTTTCTCTTCTTGGCCTCCTTAAACAGCACGTGGCGTTTGGCGATGGGGTCGTAACGCACCTGGTGCACCAGTGGGGCACCTCTCTTGACGGTGATATGTCTGGAGAACCCAGTAGCGGCCGTGGATATCAGCTTGATCACGGATACTTTTAGTTTAGCCTTGGCCATGTTCTAGTGGAAAAATAGGGTGAAACGGCGTAAATGCAACGGGAAAAACGGCACGAACAATAACAGCAATATGCACAAGCAGATGTACACTCTTCCACGCAGCTCTGACTTCCTTTACTGCCCTTCCACGACAGCTGAACGCTCTTTCTAACACCACTCCCTGTATATACAATGCACCGAGTTATAGGGCGAGCGGCGCGGGCGTGCGGGTAACGCACCGCACTGAAAAATTTTCGCTGGACGCGCAACTTCGAATCTTGAGGTGGCGTTGGACGTCTACAAGAGCGTACTTGGATGAGATGAACGGTTAAATAGAGGGGTGTTTGGTTGTTCTTAGCTATCCCATACAATCCAGCATATCCCCACAACAATTATGAGTCAGGTTGAGCCGGAAATCATCGACAACGCCGATGGAACCAAGTCCATTATCACCTACAAGGTGGAGAACGGCCAGAAGTTCAAGGTCACTCAGAAGATAAAGGAGGTGAAGGTGATGGAGAAGGTGCATAAGTCCGTTGCCGAGCGCAGAAAGTGGGCCAAGTACGGTGCCGAGAAGAACTCGCCCAGCGGTCCATCTGACTCCACCACACTCAGTGAGGAAGTCCAGCTCGAGCTCAGCAGAAACTGGAAGCAGGCCCAGGAGGACAAGGCCCGTGAGGTCAAGAAGGCTACCACTTCCACCATGTCTTGTAGACTGTGTGGTAACGCCCATTACACTATGAACTGTCCATTCAAGGCTATTCTCGGTGAGATTGCCGCTCTGGAGGACCCAGCTTCCGCTGCCGCTAATGGCGATGCCGCTGCCGCCGAGGGCGAGATGGCTGGTGCCCGCGGCGCCGAGTCCGGTCCGGGTGGCTCCTACGTTCCACCTTCCCGTCGTGCTGGTGCCAGGGACCCATCCTCCGATGCGTTCAGAGACTCTCGTGAGCGCGACGATATGTGCACACTGAAGATCATGCAGCTGAACGAGAATGCCGACGAGATGTCCATGAGAAGAGAGCTGCTCTTCCCATTCGAGCCTATCCAGAAGTGTGTTGTTGTTAGAAACAGAGAGACCGGCAGATCCAGAGGTCTCGCCTTCGTCACCTTCTCCAGCCCACAGATGGCCGAGAGAGCCCTACAGATTCTGCATGGTAGAGGTTACATGAACCTGATCCTACAGGTCGAGTGGTCCAAGCCAAAGCCAAGGGAATAAGTAGTATATGAGGGAGACGGAGTAGGTATAACAACGTAACATGTTGAAATATACAATGGTAATAGATTGAGCATGATTTCAAATGAGGAACTGGAGTGTCTGCTGTTCGGAGCATAGGTGCAATTAAAGTGTCGCATGGTGTATTTGTCTCATGTATATTTACCTATGCTGTGTGCGCATACAAATATGCACCGCCCGGTTGGCATATCTCCAGTCCATTCCTTCCTGTTTCTCGTTTGCTTTGTTTTACCCGCTCTTGGTCATCATGATGTATATATACATAGCTCCTAAGACAGCACATTATGTAAACTAAATTAATAATATAAATATCAAGAAAAGACTAGGCGATGGATATCCACAGTCAATTATTAAATTGTGCAACATGTTGCTGTAGCGTAATCTAGCTGATTTCATATTTGCTTTTAAAACCATCATAATTAAATAACTACACAATATTATATATTTTGTAGAACCTCCTTTGCCTCCTTCCATGCCTTCAAACATTCATGGATATGATTAATCGTCAGCTTGACGATTCCGTGAGTCATGAAATCTAATCTTTTGTGGATGAAAGCAATGAGGTTTGTCAAACTCACCATAGTGGAAAGGTTCACATCGTGTATATCACGACTGATAACCTTGAAACATTCGTTCAACTTTTCAATTTCCTTAGCAGTGCGATTGCACTCCACTTCCCTCTCTGCCTTAGTTAAGAATTCTGGTTCCAAGCTATCCAGTTTAGCGGCATATTTATTGATATTTTTCCGCTTCTTTTGGAGTTGGTATTGGAGTTGGAGGTGTTTTTGCTCCATCTTGATGCGCTCTTGTTCGGTTGCCGCTTGTGTAGCCGATGTCTGTGGTTCTGTTTCAGCAACGTTATTGTTTTCCGGGTTCTGTGGTTTCTTATTTACGGATTCTTCAGAATGCATGCGATTCACAATGCTAGCCACTGTGGCTGAACCTGCAGCATCTCTGTTTAATGCGACGTCCAGACGGTTCAGTTTATCTTCAAATTCACGAAGTTCTTTTAGTCTGGCATTCCTCTTATCCAATGTAGCTTTTACTATTTGATACTGACCAAGCTTCATATTCTTGAACACAATAACTCTCCTTGCATCGATTAACAATTTCACCAGTTCATCCACATTCTCCTCAATCAAGTTTTGGAAGTTCTCGATGAATATCTCCATACTCACATACTTAACATCAAATGCATGTCCAACCTTTTCAATTCCGGAACTCAGCTTGCTGAATGGTATGTTACCAATACTCAAAGCATTATAGAATGCACCTAGCTCAGCTAACTGTGCAGACATCGCGCTCATGTGGAATTTGTTGTGCTTGATCTTATTCAGCATCGGTTGCATGATAGCTAAGTAATGTGACAGATTTCCCTCGATAGCAGTGAACTTCTTTGCGACACTTTGTAGCTCCTCGTTGTCCTTCAGTGCTGCGCTTATCTGACTGCTGGAAGGGCTGTTGGTGGGGTTTGGCGTCGGTAACAGTGGATGCAATGGGCTTGGCTTAGTTTGGTTTAAGGGTGGAGCCAGTAGGTTATTCTCGGGCAGTATGGTCACTGGTGGATGGTTTATGACATCCTTCCAAGCACACTCGGGGTCGAGAAACTTTTGGAAGATGATATGCGATTTGATTTCTGGGATGCTGTTGCAGTTGTTGAGAAACGACGCAAATTTACGTTTCCGTTTCTCGATGACTTTGGTGTCATGTTGTGCATTTATTGGGTTCAGGAAGTATTTCATGAGAGAATGCTTTGAAGGGATAGGTGGGACCACGATCGTTGGGAAGAATTTTATCAGCAGCGAATGCAGCGAACTGAATTCAGAGTACCGTCTTATCACTTCCTTGTTGTTGTAGTCTATGACGTACCCGACCGCCTTCTTTCCCCACTGGTCGCTGAAATCCCCGGAGTCTGTGATTTTGATCTCCCAGTCCCGCTGGTCCTGTATTATGCTATCTTGTGTTTGTTGTTGAGCGAGCGCCACAGAGAGAGACAGGTTTTCATATGGTTCGTAGTTAGATGTCGCGGTAGGTGCTGCCGCAGCAGTCGTATCAGTATCGCTGGAACTCTGAGACGATGGCACGGGAGATGGCGTGAGTGACGATGTGTTGTCTCCATCCTCCAACAGCGGCACGGCTAGGCTATTCGTTGTTGTGTTGTCATCATCATTTCCACCTAAACTCTCCTTATTTTGTGTAGTCTGGGTAGTACTGTGCTCTTCAGGGTACTCGTACCCCGGTCCACCCCCCAGAGCATCGAACCCCGCGCCTCCACTACTTGCTGGTGCTGCCGCCACCCCTGAGGCAAACATGTGGTCTGTGCCTGCGAAGGGGTTGTTGTTCTCCTCCTCCTCGGGGTCGCTCCCCGTATCACTATCAAATATGTTAATCTGGCTCATGCTAGTGTGTGCAGATGCTGCGTTGCGTATCC
The DNA here is from genome assembly GCA_037102785.1 of Maudiozyma humilis. Lineage (NCBI taxonomy): Eukaryota > Fungi > Ascomycota > Saccharomycetes > Saccharomycetales > Saccharomycetaceae > Maudiozyma > Maudiozyma humilis. Next base: position 284,474 of record BTGD01000001.1, on the reverse strand, counting down.
GCCTTACCCCTCCTTAGACGTAACAGTCCCTGCCTGTGTCCCTTATCTGTTTCCTTCACTCTTATTTGTATGTGCGTTTTTCCCTTCGAGGCGCGGGGCGCTACCAGGTGTGACAAAAGGTGCAGGAGACATCGTGTACGTACAATAATGAATATATTGCTGTTTCGTGGACAAGCGTGGGTAGGTAACTATATATATAAATATGCAGAGTAAACAATGGTGCGCAGGAACAGCGGGACAAGTACCGCTTACTTCTTGTCCAGAGGCTTTCTTGCGACGAAGAGCATCATTGGGGTGAACAGCTTGGATCTGCCACCAGCGACGAGGCCGACAGCGGCCTCCTCGAGGGCGGCAGTGACCTTGACAGAGCCCTCTGGGGCGATGCCGACCTTCTCCATGGCGGAGACCATGAGGTTGGTGAACTTTCTGCCGAAGTAGGAGGTTCTGAAGAAGGTACCGATGTCGCTGAGGGTCTGGACGTACTGCCACTCACCGGTGAGAGGGTAGTACCATGGGACTGGGTCATTGTTGTCAGCGAGGTCGTGGTCGACGAGGACCTCGAAGCCACAGTTGGCAAGGGCCTCACGGGCGACGTCGACGGAGAACATCTTGGGGATACCGTCGCCGAGCTCGATCTCGTAGCAGATCTGTCTGTGCTCTGGGTTGGTCTCGTCGTACTTGTCGGTCATGACCCACTCGTAGACGGCGAAGACACCACCTGGCTTGAGGACCTTGTAGATCTCCTTGTAGCACTTCGCGAGGTTTGGCGCGTGGCAGGTGGCCTCGATGGCGTAGACCTTGTCGAAGGTGCCCTCGTCGAACTCGAGGTTCATGAAGTCGCCCTTGACGAAGTCGAGGTGGTCCTGGAGACCGGCCTGCTTGGCCTGGTACTTGGCCTTCTCGATCTGGTAGTCGTTGTTGTTGAGACCGATGATGTTACAGTTGGTGAACCTGGCAATCTCTCTGGCGGGGCCACCAACACCACAGCCGACGTCGAGGACGAGGTCGCCCTCCTGGATGCCAGCCATGTGCGCGAGGTAGTGCTCGTGTCTGGCGACGGCGGCCTGGAAGTTCTCGCCCTTGTAGAAGCGACAGAAGTGGAAGGAGGAGCCCCAGCCGTACTCGTAGAAGTCGGTGACGACGTTGTAGTAGGAGTGGGTGGACTCGTTGTAGTCCTCGAGACGTCTGTCCTCGGCGTCCTTGTCGACGTTACCATCCCAAAGTCTCAGGTACTTCTTGACAGCCTCTTGTTGGGCGCTCTTGTTCTTGGAGATGAGGGCAGACATGCCGGAGCGCTCGGCGGCGTGGTCGCCGTGCAGCTCCTTGGAGAAGTTAGCCTGTCTCTGTCTCAGTTCGGTAGTCTCGGAGTCCATTGGGGGTGTAGTAAAGGGTGGATGAGTTGGGTATCTGCAATTGCCAAGAGAAGACGGGAAGTAACGCAACCTGCAACCTGCAAACACGAGGAATATAGCATATCTATATCTATATCCATATATATAGGCTCGAGGAGCGCGCGCTGTACGAGCACAAGGCGACGGGCAGGGGGCGCGGAGAAGCGCCCGCAGCTGCTGTACGAGCGCGCCGCTATACGAGCGACAAAGCGAATCGGCCGAGCCGGCGTTAATCGGCCGACGCGGAACGAGCGGGAATACCGCTGCGAGTGAGGGCATCGTGGTGGGTGGTGGGTGGTGGTGGTGGTGGCTGCACAATGGCGGTGGCGTCGCTGTGACTACCGCATGCAGGGCCCGGTGTCTGCAGAGCGTTGGATGTAGCGAAAACGTTGTCATGGTGGGGGAGGGCACGATGAAAGCGATGCGGCGGGGGTAGGATGCGCGATTGCCTGGTATAGGCATTTAGCTGGAGGCAACTCGCAGTTACCCCAATTGTGCGTGACTTGCATCAATGCATAAATCCCCGCGATCTTACTCGGCCTGCAGACTTCTGTGCATCAATTGTAAGTCGGACGGTAGTACTTGGCAGACGGCAGCGTTGCAGGCACAGCGGTACCTGATACCATGCCGTAAGCTTTCGTGGGGTATATAACACTGAATGTATAAGCACCTATTATTGAGGAGAATTGACGGAGATACCAGAGTCCATGGCCTACTGACACCTCATCGATATACCATGTGTCCATCCAGACACCCCAGTGTTAAGGGCAGGGCGGGTAGCAACCAACAGAACACAAAAGCAAGCAGCACAAGAACGCTCTTAGATATTAAGGCTTGTGATGAGATCGCACTGTTGCAAGAAGCGGCTCGGATTCTATATCACTATATGCTATAGAGATGTATAATCTTCAGTCTTGTATGTAAGGCACAAAATGCATTTATGTAATCCCCAAGGCAACTCAGGTAAGCTGTATATAATAATTACGCATGTCCTATGGCAACACTACTATTGCATTGTGTCGACAGTGAAGATCGCACAGCACTGTCCCCTGGGAACTCCCATGCCCAGTACAGAACTAGAGTGCCATACTGCTACGTACACACGTCCGAGAGTCTCCCAGAGTTGAGAAAAGTGCATGCCGCCATTCCTTGCCCACACAATCCCGTACGAACCCAAGAGACGGCACGTATCCTGTACCGCACAGCCACCCGCCAGAGCCGGGGCCACTGCAAATGACAGGCCTAGCCGCCATCGCAATACACTGGAGCACATCCGTGCACCAGAACAACCCTATGTCATGTGACCAGTCACGTGCATCATCACGTGTACATCACGTGCACATCACGTGCCCTGCCCCCGCTGTCACGTGCCACACCCACACACCCAGATCCTTAGTCAGCCGCCGCCCGCGCGCGCGCCATGACAAATGCCCGGCCCGCGGGAGCGCCGTGGGCGCCGGCGTCTCACTACGCTGCGCTGCCCTGCGCTGTTTTCTGGGCTGTTCTCTGGGCTTCCCTCTCCGCTCTCCGCCCCGTGGCCACTGCACCCGGTCTGCGCGCCCCGCCGCCCCGTTCGCCACCGGTATATATACGCTCATTTGCCACCCGCCCCGCACAGCCCGTACTCCACCAAGCATCCCCACACATACACACACGTATACACATACACATCTGTGTTTATCTGTACTTTTGCGTTTGCGTTTGCTGATACAACTACCGATACTATACCCCCGATGAGTGCTACCGCTGCCAAGAGACCGCTCGAGCTGCAGGGAAGTGCGTCCTTTAAGCAGGAGGCGGGCTCCGCTGCGGACGCTGGCGCGTCCGCATCGAAGTCCGACCCCAGCGCAAAGAAGGCCCACAGCTCAAAGAGCAAGGCGAAACAGGTGCTCGACGAGGAGACCAAGAACAAGCGCACAGCGCAGAACAGGGCCGCCCAGCGCGCGTTCCGCGAGCGCAAGGAGCGCAAGATGAAGGAGCTGCAGGAGAAGGTCACGCACCTCCAGGAGATACAGAAGCAGAGCGAGACGGAGTCAGAGTTCCTCCGCGGACAGCTGTTCACCCTCGTGAAGGAGCTGAAGCGGTTCAGACCAGAGACGTCCAACGACTCAGAGGTGCTCAACTACCTCGCGAAGCACGAGGTGAACGGCTCTCCACAGCAGCAACAAACACAATATGTCACTCCTCCGGACAGTGCTGCCGCTGCCACTGCCGCTGCCACAGCAAAGGTGCAGCAGAACATCCAGCAGAAGATGAACTTCTCCTTCTCATACCCATTCAACCCAAAGGACCCACAGCAGCAGAACAATATCCCTTCGCCAGACGGGTCTTCTACTTACTCCACGCCCAACCAGCAGGGGAAGGACCACGCCTCCGCGAACAAGTCCAGCTTCTCCAGCAGCAGCTCCTCAGGAGCCGCTGCCACTACGCAGTCCTCTGACTTTGCCAACAACAACTTCTTCACAAACAACTTCGGTACCGGATCATCCCCCAACGGGGACAGCACGGACGCCTCCACACCTTCCATGAACTGGCTAGACAACATCCTCTACAACGACACCCTCTTCAACCAGCAGTTAAAGGACGGTGCCACTCCAGGGGACAACGCCCTGCCCGCCTTCGGTAACTCTGGTGCCACCCCCGGTGCCTCCGCCCTCGGTAAGCCAACGAACTACGACAGCAACCTGCTCTCCAACGAGTTCAACTTCGACGACCAGTTCGACGAGCAAGTCACTGACTTCTGCGTCAAGATGAACCAGGTATGCGGCACCAGACAGGACCCAGTGCCAAAGGCTTCCCCTTCGGACGTCTCCGCCATGACTACGCCCAGCTCCCTCGGAAACGCAGTCTCTAACTCAAACATAACGATTCCTTCCTCCGTCGGATCCTCAAAGAAGGCAAGCTTCGGAGAGCTGAGCTTCGGCGGCGCTAACGACGCCACTCCCTCCACCACCATGCCATTCATCAACGACGCTCTGGCATTCCCTTCGGACTCGGACAGCGTGATGCAGCCGACCACAAACCCCCCAATTTCTAGTGGAAACACCCCGGCATCCGTGGATAGCAACGCCAATGCGAATGCCAACGGTACCGCCTCTACCTCCCTCGGCTTCGACGCCAACGACTTCTTCAGAGCGCCAAACGGCTCAATGAGCCTCGGCACCCACAACGACATGTACAACCAGTTCATCAGGGACCAGGACGAGGACAGGGATGACGCTGATGAGGACGAGGACAACCTCGCCGGGCTGATCAGCGAGGAGCCCGCCCAGCCACCTATGCCTGCTGCCGCGCTCGCAAAGCAGCAGGAGATGATGGCAAGGGCCGCTGCGACGGCCAAGAAGGCACAGACGGACGACAACGACGACGATGACGACGCTGGTATCGTAGTTCCTTCCAAGGACGATGACCTGCTCAAGTGTTCAGAGATATGGGACAGAATCACCTCGCATCCAAAGTACTCAGACATCGATATCGACGGCCTGTGTGGAGAGCTGATGGCCAAGGCCAAGTGCTCAGAGAGGGGCGTGGTTGTGAATGCCAGTGATGTTCAGCTCGCGCTGAGCAAACACATGGCATAGGCGCATTCAAGTGTGGTACTGTAATTGCCACCGCGCTAAGCCAAGCCTCTGCATCATACAAAGGCGAGAAATGGCATACCCCAAATTCATATCGATTACTGAATTATGTCGTTACCTTCGCCGCCATACACATTATATTCCGTCATATAAAGAGGAGTCCCAGGTTGGTCGGGATTTGTCTCTTTCTTTTTTCCCAATTAAAAACATCATGAAAATACTAAAACAAAATATCAAAAAATACCAAAAAAAAAAGTGGACTGCTACAACTGTCCATCCGATATAATAGAAATATAGTTTTATTAGATGATCTATTTATTTTTTTATAAAGATTAAAACTTGAAAAAAATATAGAATTTAGGGCAGGGCCATGAATTGCTCCACTTTGGTTTGTCATTGAATGTAATATTATTATAAGATTATGAATGAGATTATAAAATGGGGTATGACAGTTACATGATAGTGCAGAACGTGTCCTTGTCGTCCTGGGACTTGCCCTTGCGGAACTGTTTCATCTTCTTCTTCCACTTCTTGGACTCGCCACTCTTGGGCTGCACGTTTTTGTTGGGCATACTCTTCCACCTCTCCACGGGTTTCAAATCACCCATGTCCTTGGCCTTCTTGCCCTTTGAGGTTGGAGACATACCCACAACAACATTATCGTTCGTATTCTGCTTGGTATTCTGCTTGGTCATCTGATCCTTTGGCCCGTCGAATGCTTGTGGATAGTAATCAGAATCAGTGGAGTCGCTTCCGTAGTATTCACTTCCCCTGTCCATCGTGTTGCTACTCTTCTTCTTGAAGGCCCACTCACCGATACTATTGATCGTCCTGATGGATCTGTGCGCTATTGTGTTGTTGGTTTGGATACGTTCCGCCATATGCATTTTGGGGTCTTGTTCGGCGTCGTCCGCAAACAACAACTGTGGCACTTCGACGTCACTATTTTCTGGACCGCTCTGTAAGCCTGTGGTCAGGTCCTCCTGCTTCGTCATTGCAGTTGGCTCCAGTGCGACGTTGTCATCGATGAAGACCATGCTGTAGAACAATATTTTTTTTAGGTTCTGGCCCCACTCGAACAGGTCCTTCAACGCCAGCATGATTAGGTTGTTCATGGAGAAGTTCTGGTCGTAGAGGATCCAGTCGTCGCTGACATCGGCGTCATCTATGAGGTTGTTGGACTGTCTGATGGCAGTGTATATCTGTCTGTCGTCATTGAGGGTGAGCATAGACTGCAGAACCAATCTGAAATGGCCCTGATGTGACTTTATCGATATGCTGGGTAGAATGGAGTACACAGAGTCTGTGGATGTGGTCTCGGTCGACATAGTCATAGAGGAGCTAAAGGAGGCACTGTCCATGTTTGAGTGGGAGTCCCCGTATTCTTCTTCCTCCTCTTCCTGCTCGAAATTGTCGTTAAATGGCTCAAGCGCAGGACCATATGGTTGATTAGGGAAGTCGTTAGACTCCTGGTCCTCAACGATGGATACTGAGAGTTCGGACCTCGACCGTGTTTGATGCAATGGTTCGGTGTCGATCTCTAGTATCTTAGACCTTGTCTCGGCGAAGCTGTTGATTGACACGATCTCTGACTGTGGCGGAGTGTAGAATCCGGATCCGCTCTGTCTGACGCCGCTTCCATTCACGCCAGACATCAGCTGTTTGGCTGCGATGCCTGCATCGGTGTTGCTGTTTGGGTGTGAGTGGAGTTTTGTACGGGGGAAGTTGAACTCGATCATGCTGCTTGTGGTGTCCGCCATAGCACTTGCGCTTGTGCCTGTGCCAGCGCTCTGCGCGCTCTGGGCACTGGATCCTTGTGTGTTGTTTGTCACCTGGCTGTCGCGATTCCCCGTCACAATGTTCGAGTCGGATTGGGCTACGTTGCTTTGATTTATTTGCGTTTGACTTTGGGATTGTGAGCGAGAGTCTGAGCGCGACCCCGACCCAGATGCAGAGAAGGAGGATCCTCCAGCGTATGAGCTGGAGTACGATGCGGAAGAGATGGATGCAGAGGAGATGGAGCGTGAGTCCGAGGAAGAGAGCGATGATCCTGAGCTGTACGACGAGGCGATGGACCGCTGCTGCGACACGGATGCGGAGTTTGTGTATGTGAGTGTGTGGTCCATTGTGCCGCCCGTGACGGTGCGCACGGTGTCGATGAGCTTGGACCCGCCGTCGGTGATTGTAGTGGCGTGTGTGATGGTGTCTGTGTTGGTGTTGGTTTTGTCGGCGTTAATGGATTCGGCCGGGGTGTGCTTGCCGGCAGCCGCCAGGCCGAAGCCGACGGAGCCGTCGGGCGAAGCGACGGGCCCTGGTGTGTACTTTGTGTAGTGCTGTGGCTTTACGTATTCGAGGAACGTGGGGTCGTCAAAGTTGTTGACCCTGTCGATGAGGACGTAGTGGTTCTCGTGATTGTAGCACTTGTCGTGTGTGAGTTTTATGATGTTGATGTTTGCGAGGTCCTCGAGGTGGAAGTACTCCTTGAGGAAGGCCTCGAGCAAGGATATGTCGCTGTGGATGTTGTCGGGGATGGAGATGAAGAGGATCTTGGCGTTGGCGGTGGCGCCGTCGCCGCTGTCCTCGGGCTCCTTGATGAACTTGTTGTAGAGGAACCGGCGGAGAAGGGAGAACTTGAGCTCGTTCTGGGTGAGTTCCTCGAAGTCGCCGGCGCGGATGTTCTTGAGATACCAGGACCACAGCCCGTTGTCGTCGTTGTCGTAGTAGTCGCCGACTCTGACGGGTTTCGGCATGGGCATGGGTATGGAATGTGCTAGTGTAGGGGTGTATCGATGCTGTTTCGATGATGTATCAACAGTCTGGTTTTAGCGCGCGGTATCCACTTGCAATGTCCAGGCAACGCTGTGTATCGAAAGGGGGAATGTTGCCAGGCGTTCCAATGTCCAGCGGGAGTGCGCGTTGTATATAAGTACTACGCTGTGAGAGAGTAAACGTCAGGATTCGTATTATTATTAGCGCAGACACCAAGAGCAGCTTATCGTAAACACACGGATTAGAGAAGCTGAGATAAAATTACATAAATACAAATAGACAAACGCAAAACGGAGAAACGACAGGCCCGTGCGGGAGATGCGCAATCTCCCACACTCTTGCCGTGTTGTTGTTGCAGTCCCAACTACACTTTATCTAAATGGGGCCTCCTCCAGCAGTGCCAGGTGTGCCATGCCAGCTCAACTAATAGGCGTGCACATTCAGCACGCTGCGCCTGTATCTGTGTCTGCGCGGGCACCCGCGCAGCACTACCAGAACCAAAAAAAAAAAAGAGCTCACAGCAACACCACCCTTGCTCAAACGCCCCTGCACAAGCACGCAGCCGAAATGCGCAACCCAGCCGGAGACTAGCCACCGCGCACCGCTACCGCGTCTACATCTCCCTCTCTTGCCACCCCATCGTAGAACAAAGAAACAATCACACCTGCCGCAAGCAAAACGCTGCGCGCGCAGTGACGCCATGCCCTCCTCGGGCCGCCGAACAATAAACACCATGCGCGCACACAACAGCCCGCACGGCAGTCCTCCCGAGGCACAATACACTGCCGCATCGGATAATAACCTACTTGGCCCCATCGTGCGGAACAAACGCTATTGTAGTGCCGCCAGCCACGGGCAGCAGCAGCAACAGCAGCAGTAGCAGCAGCGGCTGACAATACACCGCACGACGCGCTCTTTCTCCCGCCCTCGCGTAGTAGATCCCACCTGTGGCGCTGTGTTCTCCCCTGGCCCAACCCACGTCCCCCACGCGCCCGAATATAGCGCACTTCACGGGGGCCGTCGCCTGGCCGCCCAGTACCGCCAGACAGAGCGACAGCTGGCCAACCGCGCAAAAGTGCCGCGCGTGTGTCGCCGGGCGCTCGACACAGCGCTTGGAGGGACATGCTGCGGCTGCGTCTGTGTGGAGCAACTCAGAGCAACTCAGAGCAACGCCCAGCAGGGCACCGCAGCACGGTTCTCCCGGGGGCGGTGGGGACGCCGCGGCAACGTCGCGCGTCGCATCTGTGCTGTTCTGCACAGACAGAGCCGCAGCGCAGGGGGGCCGAGGAAGTGCGGGGGAGAAGGGGGGCGCGTGCTGGGAACTGTCGCCGGGTTCTGCGGCGATGCAGTAGCCGGCGGGCATTAGGGTTGCTGCTTCCATGGGTCCCCGTCCCGTCTGCGTGCTGTCCTCTCTGTTCCCACAGACGGATGCGCAGGGCCTGCCGTAAGTCGCGTTTTTGTGACGGTCTCCCTGTGCTGGGAGCGGGGCAGGGGGCGAGGCAGCGAGGGAAGATACAATACACGCGCTGGGAGCTGGTGGAGTGGAAAAATCCCGCAAATGTGAGGCGAGGGGCGGGGCCCTGCAGCGTGGTCTGTGAGCCGTGTGTGGGTGTGCGCGACTCGCGCCGGGAGAGGTGCTCGTGCGGGTTGGCGGGTTGGCGGGCCAGGCCTGACTGCGTGTCTCGGCCGGGGATTTTCGGCCGAGGCGGTGGTGCCGAAGTACTGATGTGGCGTTCGGTGCGTCGCAATAATCCGTGGTCACGTGGGGGTGCACTTCACGTGAGAGACATATGTTGTCATGTGACTAGTGCCATTCACGTGACCACGAACCTCCACCATATGATCAGGCATCCTCCCACACATTCACCCAGCGCTCCCCGCTAATGACTTGAAATTTTAAAATACAAAAACTAAACAGAAATAGATATGTAAATGACTTATATATTTAAATTAAAAGCTCGTGGAGGGCGCACATTGCCTGTAAATGTAGTGGCAGCTGCACACGTCCCCGCGAAACATTCCATACTTGGTCTCTCTAGATTTAGTTCTCTGGAATCTCGATTTCACCAGCGTTGATGCCCTCGATGATGTCGTGTGGGTTCTTGAAGTCGACACGGCAGCCGATGGACTGGGCAGTACCTAGGATCTCCTTGGTGACGGAGGCTAGAGTCTTACCGAAGGACTTCTCCTGCATCTGTCTGGCGATCTCAATGATGTCGTCTAGAGCAATGTTACCGCTGTGCTTGACGTTCTTGTCCTTCTTTCTGTCTCTGGGTGGCTCCTTTAGGGCAGTGATGACCAGAGAGGAGGCAGATGGAACGACGGAGGCAGTGGCCTGTCTGTTCTGGATCTTCAGCTGGACAGTGACCTTGATACCCTTGAAGCTCTTGGTGGCCTTGGCAATGTCCTCACCGACCTTCTTTGGGGATAGACCTAGAGGACCGATCTTTGGGGCTAGAGCGGCGGAGGCACCGACCTCACCACCGACAGCTCTCAGGTATAGGTACTTGACCTCAGTTGGATCGAATTTTGGAGGCATATTTCACGTAGGTTTGTGTTATTGTCTTGACGGGGAGGTATCTAAAAGAACAACTGTTACACCCACTCTGCACTACTCTTGTTTTAACCACCCCGTTCTCTTCTACCGCAACACTCTACCCATCACAAACAATTAGCTGGAACTGGTGGCCGCAAGCAGCAGCAGTAGTGTGTGGGTATGGGTGTCGCTGCTACCTCACCCTCCAATGCCCTCAGCGGTGCGTGCACCAGTATCTGTTCCTCCTCCAAGCATGTGTGCGTCTGTGCAGTCCGTGCACTCGAAAGTGATGAATTTCCAGCTGTGCGTGCGCCGGCCGAGGGTCCTGCGCGCGGGCCGTGAGCGCCCGCTCGAACTTCAGGTGGGACAATTTTCGCATTTTTCACTCCGCGTGGGAAAAAAGAGATATTTTACACTCAAATGGAGGGCAAGGGGAGCTGTGAACGTTATGACAGGTGGGCTTGGAACACAGTAGAGAAGACCATGGTAGTGATATAGTGTAGCCTCTTTGTAATATGTAATGGGATGTACTAGATATGTCCCTCAGAAGATCAGTAGTACTTTACTATGGCCAGATATGGCGTATATATACAGTCCCTCGAGCGGTGTATGTTACACCCATACACTATGGTGTACGGATGTTTGTCACAAAAGTTGACATGGTGAAACTCCGGATACGTCGGCGGCTCGCCATGCTATACGTGTAATCTGCACAAGAGTATCTGTTAACTGCCCGCACAAATTCATGATCGTATGACTATTAATTATTTACTGTTCTATTATATGTGTGCAACGACTCGTCGCCTACTTCTTCGCTCTTGGCTTTGTAGGAACCAGCTTCATTAGTGGGTAGTAGCCTGACAGACCTGGCGTCAGGGCGAGTTCTACGTGAAACTTCTTGGCAAGCTCCGCATTAGCAGATGCGCCTAGAGTGTTTATAATACTCTTGTTGTTCTCGGCAAGTGAATCGATCGTCTTTGCTAATCTCTCGTAGTAGATTGTGGCATCCTCTGCGATGAGTCCTGTACCCGTGAACATCTGTCCTCCCTTGTCCTTCGCCTTGATACACTTCAGAATTGCGTCAATGGAATTGCTAGCACTCTTCAGCTGCTCGTTCATGAATGCCTCCGTCTTGGTGACCTTGCTCTTGAACATAGGCTCCGATATCACGAAACCTCCGAGTACCTCCTGGAACACTTCATAGGAAGGCAGTTCTGGAACACCGATGGACGAGAACGGCTTGAAGCGCAGATCGTGGATAAGCTTGTCATTGACAAATTTGCTGGCGCTGGGCGACTTAGTATCGATGACGCCGTACGATTTCAACAAACCAAACTGGAACGCTTCGTACAACGACAGACATTTCGTCATATCGTTGTGACACATCAAATATTTCAGGTATAGTTTGTTGCGCTGCAGATCTGGCATCTGTTTCTCCATCGCCTCGTGGTATTGCGCTCTCAGCTTCTCCTTCTTCTCGCCTGCCTTCTGCTTCTTCATGCGCTTGTTGATGGCGTGGATGGAGTCGATCTTGGACTGGACAAACACATCCACCTTCACCAAGCACGCATCGAGCTGCTGTGTCAGGTAGAAAGTGAACCAGAACATATTGAAGGACTCAAACGGCTTGTAGACGTCGAGGTCGAACCCCTTGAGCACAAACTCGATCATGGAAATGGTCTTCATGACAAACGCCCACGAGGCAAACGGCATCAGTGGGACGCCTGGGTCCCCTGGGTTCTGCGACACCATGTCTTCCTCACTGCCGGCGAAGTTGGTCTCTAGGCTCTCGAACTGTGCCTGGACGGAGTCCCACAGCAGCAGCTGGCGGTTGTACCCCTGTCTGTAACGGGCCGTATTCTGTGCGTTGTTCTGGTACCACTCAAAGAGCGCACTCAGCGCCTCCTGGGAGATAGGGTCGATGAGTGATCTGAATGGCTCTGAGTCGAGCGCATCGGAAGCTCTGGAACCGGCGAGGGAGAACCCTTGCAGGTGCATCTTGAAGGCGTCGGGAAACGTGTACTTCCCTAGGAACGTGGAGTCGTCCCTTATCATTACGAGCGGGAAGAGCCCCCTCGCAAGGACGTGCACCTGCTCGTTCTTGTTGAAGAAGAATGCGAACTGTGTCATCTCGAAGCTGGACTCCGCGCTATGTACGTCGAGCACCTTCATGAAGTCACGGGCGATGCGGGTGTACTCGCAAAAGCTGCTGGCGGGTTGCACGAGGGTCTTTGGAGGGAACTGGTTAGACATGGTCTTCTGGATGCGCATGGAAAAGGACCCGCTGGGCACTTTGTAGTTGTGTGGCGGTAGAGCGTCTAGCGCGGTGGCCACCGTGGCCAGCTCGCGCAGTGGCTGCTTGTCGGTGGCGTATTCTGTGAGGTACTGATCCATCTGCACCAGGCAGTCTATGAGCTGCAGCAGACCTGCAAGGCGGCTGCGGTTGTCGTCCTGGGGGATATCCGCGGACTGCACCATGTGCAGCGCTGAAGCGAGCAACTGCCGCACTACACTCCTCTGTGGCATGTTATCGAACCCATCAAGCCCCATTGAGTTGAAGTTCAGATCCTCCTCCTCGAAGATGCCGCCGCCCCTCAGCAGCTTCTTGACGAATGCGCCGAAGTAGCAGACGCCGAGCACTCCCGCGTTGAGCACATTGTCGTGGAACTCGTTGCCGGTGGAAATGTAGGCATGGTCGCCAGACTTCCCCCGTGCAATTTGCACAAGTACGTGTTCGACGTACCTGCAGCTGAGCACTGTAGTGGGCAGGGACTGGTACTCAGACACCCACGTGACTATGAGTCTCGCGAGACGGTCGAGCACCGCCGTGACATACTGCCAGTTGCACTGTCCATCATCCGCAGCACTGTCAACAGGGTAGGCAACGGCACAATCGAAATCCACCTCATCTGGCGACAGTTCTATCAAATGGGAATCCAACTTCTCGTTGTTGATCTCGAGGGAGTGCGTTCCCTCAAAGAGGTCAAACCCGCGCTCCTTCACAATATCCTCTGCATTCAGCTGTGCACACTGCTGCTGCAACAACTCCTTAACGCTGCACAGCATATCACTTGGCGGCCACTGCCCCTTTGGCTGCACCTGCAGCCCCGACAAAACACTTGCCAGCCCGTCCATCTGTGTCTGTGTGTGTGTCTCTGCAAACGGCTGGTCCATTGTGCAATGGGGATATGAGAGGTAACATAGTGGAGCAGAGACAATGCATTATCGCAACACTACCCTCTGCACAGCTATATAGGCCCATCCATCGGTGCCAGCCGCAGCGCCTGTGCTGCCAGTGACACAATGGTTGCCGTCTCGGCCTGGGCGAAAAGCGCGGCCGAGTCTTCGGAGGCCCGAGGCGCCCAGGGAACAGGGAAGGCAGGGAAGGGAACAGGGAAGGGGGTAGGGAAGGGAGTAGGGCGCAGCGGGGAAAGCGCATAGGGAAGAGACAGAGGTCACGCCCATCTGCAGGAGGCTAGCCGTAGACACAGTGGCGTAGACGCACCGGGCCCACCGACCCTTGGCAGACACGCAAACGACACCACGCATAGCGCCGCACACTGCGTTGGAGCCGCTGAGGGGTAAGTAACCGCCCAGGCACCGGACACAGGGTGTCATCACATCTGTCCGATGTGTATACCCCTCCCACACCCCACACGCCCCACTCGGCCGAACCGCCGAGCCGCCGACCGACACCCACACACCCGCGCACCCTCCACCGGCCGAACGATCCCGCGAACCGCCGATCGCTCCCGCCGCTCCCGCCCGCGCCGTCGCCGGTGATCTCCCGATCGTCCCCGCCCGTCCCGCTCCGATTCGCTCGGCTCCCGCGATATCGCCGGCTGCTCCCTTCCCTGGTCCTCCTCGAGGACTGGAGAACCGCCTCCTCAGAGGTGCGGGATGCAAGGCAAGGCAAGGTGCCAGCGGCTGGGTATTGTGCTGCGCGGTTTGTGCAGGGTGCAGGGACAGGGACAGAGTACAGTAGCGGCATTGGACAATGCCCTGGTGCGCGATATAACAGGGCGTGTTGTTATATATAACAGTGTGGTGTACTGTAACAGATGTATCGCTTCTCTGTTTAGTCTTGTACTCTTGTACTCTTGTATAACCGCCTCAACCATTCCAATGTATATAGCTACTCTGCGCACAGTAGCGTCCCCACAGTGGTCGCGGCTCGGCGCCGCGGCTCTCGCATCAAGATGCCTCTCCTCTACCACCGCCCCCGGGCAACAACAACCACAAACTGCCGGACGCACTCCCGTGCAGGAGTACGACAGGCAGGTGAAGCTCGGCAAACTGCGCGACGACCCCTTCCAGCGCAACATCCTCAAGTCCATGAACGACCTCTACGCGGAGCTCGTCGCGTACCAGCCGCCCGACACCGCCGCCATCCGGCTGCCGCTCCCCAACGAGAACCTCACGTGGCGCGCCAAGCTGCGCGCCGCGTTCTCCCGCTCGCGCGGCCGCGACATCGCGGACATCGACATCGCCGCTATTGGCGCCGGCCTCCCCAAGGGCATCTACCTCTACGGCGACGTCGGCTGCGGCAAGACAATGCTCATGGACCTGTTCTACACCACTGTTCCGCCGCATCTGTCCAAGCGCCGTATCCACTTCCACCAGTTCATGCAGTACGTCCACAAGCGCAACCACGACATCCTCAACGAGCAGCGCGAGCTGCGCGACGACCCCGACGAGGAGATCGATACCATTCCGTTCCTCGCCAAGGAGATCGCTATGAAGTACCGCGTGCTCTGCTTCGACGAGTTCCAGGTCACCGACGTCGCTGACGCGATGATCCTCCGCCGCCTCATCACCACCATCCTCTCCGACGACTACGGCGTGATCCTGTTCGCCACCTCCAACAGGAAGCCCGACGACCTGTACATCAACGGCATCCAGCGCGAGTCATTCGTCCCTTGCATCCAGCTCATCAAGAACAGAACGCACGTCATATACCTCAACTCCGAGACAGACTACCGCAAGATCCCACGGCCCGTCTCGCCCGTGTACTACTACCCCAAGGGCGGGCTCAAGTACAGCTCCCACGAGTGCGCGGTGTTCAGGCAGAGCCACGTCAAGGAGTGGTTCGACTACTTTGCCCAGGCCAAGCACGACGACGACTCGCCAGTGCCCGGCGAGACTGTCCACAAGGAGTTCACGAATTTTCCACTGTCCATCTGGGGCAGGGAGTTCATGGTGCCCCGCTGCATCCCGCCCCGTGTGGCCCAGTTCACCTTCAAGGAGCTGTGTGGCGAGCCCCTCGCCGCGGGAGACTACCTCACCTTGGCCAAGAACTTCGACGCCTTCGTCGTCACCGACATCCCTTACCTCACAGTGTACGTGAGGGACGAGGTGCGCCGCTTCATCACGTTCCTCGACGCGGTGTACGACAACGGCGGGAAACTCGCCACCACGGGCGCCGCCGACTTCACCGACCTGTTCGTAGAGCCAGAGGACATCCTGAACGACTACGAGCTGAAACCAAGGGATGCCGCCGAGGAGAAGGCCGTAGAGGACGCCGTCGACGCCGAGGAGAAGAACGACGCACTTGTGACCAAGCACGGCTTCTCGAAGGAGATCGCCAAGAAGTCCCACATGTTCGCTCTCGATGAGGAGCGGTTCGCTTTTGCGAGAGCGCTCAGCAGACTCACACAGATGAGCAACACCGACTGGGTGACGAAGTAGGGGTGTGGTGCGACTCGTGATTACATAGACATGTACCTTTAGACTATATATTCCTATAAATACGATACCTATGAGTAAGTGTGGTTGGCAGGGAGTGGACCATTACCGGATTTTGCCTGTTGAATGGTTAGATATTATATATGGAAAGTTGAAATACAGGGGACATTGTTTACGTAAACAGGCTATGCCGTACTATCTCATGAGGAATAGCGTCTGTTTACATTTCAAGTTTACTGTAATTTACATTTTCTTATCATATAATGCAAAATACGGAATGCATGACAGCTGCTTAATTTATTAAAAATATAATAATACGAGGGGGCTTAAAGTATTTTTAAGTTGTGGTCGTTCACGCTGTTAAAGTATACCCCAGCTTTTATAATATTGCCAAGAATTTTCGCACCTTCAGTGTAGAGCTGCACATCGAATAATAAATTTGGTATACGCACTTACAGCATTCCGCACTGAAATCTTGGTTAACAGCGAAAACAAATAATACAAGGTGTTATATTTACTACACCAACGAACCTACATTGCAACATCGCTGTATTCACTGCGTACTGCAGTCATAATTTATCTCTTCATGTTGCCAATATTTCAAAATTCTATTCCATACATACGTTATGTTATAACAAGAAAAAACTAAAATCACCAAGATTTAGAAACAATTTACCCGATTACACCACATCAGACTATCCCACGTCACTGTCAGCACTACCACTGCCCACATCACTCCACCGCCCACTATATACTGCACAGCCGGTTGCCTGCCGCCGGATTTTCTGCGCGGCGACGCGGTGGCTGCAAGTCGGCGTGGGCTGCCTCTAAGGCAGCATCATCGGCAATGGACACCGCACTGGACAGCTGTCATCCATGGATATAACAACGCACTTGTGGGTTTGTAAGCAGTAACTCCTTCTCTCCCCAATTACACCACATCCCCACACAACACACAACCATGTCCGCCACCAGAGAGCAGGTTTTCCCTACCCGTATGACCCTCGGTCTGATGAAGACCAAGCTGAAGGGCGCCGAGCAAGGTCACACGCTGCTGAAGCGTAAGTCTGAGGCGCTGACCAAGCGTTTCCGTGACATCACCAAGCGCATTGACGATGCCAAGCAGAAGATGGGCCGTGTCATGCAGACCGCTGCCTTCTCCCTCGCGGAGGTCACCTACGCTACCGGTGACAACATCGGGTACCAGGTGCAGGAGTCTGTGTCTACCGCCCGTTTCAAGATCAGAGCTCGCCAGGAGAACGTCAGTGGTGTCATTCTCCCCCAGTTTGAATCCTACATCGACCCTGAGATCAACGACTTCAAGCTGACGGGTCTGGGCCGTGGTGGTCAGCAGGTGCAGCGCGCCAAGGAGATCTACTCCAAGGCCGTGGAGACCCTCGTGGAGCTGGCCTCCCTGCAGACCGCGTTCATCATCCTGGATGAGGTTATCAAGGTCACCAACCGGAGAGTCAACGCCATTGAACACGTTATCATCCCCCGCACAAAGAACACCATTGCGTACATCAACAGTGAGCTGGACGAGCTGGACAGAGAGGAGTTCTACAGACTGAAGAAGGTGCAGGAGAAGAAGCAGCAGGAAGTCGCCAAGCTCGACGCGGAGATGCAGGCGCAGAAGCTGAAGGAGGCCGAGGAGGAGGCCAAGTACGGCGAGAGCACCAAGAGCATAGCGGAGAAGCTGGAGGCAGCGTCGCTCGAGGAGGGCGCCGAGGAGAAGAAGGACGGCGAGGAGAAGTCGGAGCTGGTTGCCGAGACCGAGGACGACGTCATCTTCTGAGCGTGTGTCCCGCTACTATAACAATAAATATATACATACGCACTCTCAATCTAAACATTATACACAAGCAAATGGGGTGGGGAATTCGTCATGGTGCATGTGGGTGTCGCATTGCAAGTTGCTTCTTTGAGTGTGACAGAATACATGATGCGGAGTTTCACGCTACGTCTGGAGCGCCGAAGCAACTCGCGATATTCAGTTGACTATATACGGAATTTTCGATGTGATTGACAATGTCAAACATAACAGACTGCAAATATGCACTATATGGTCGATGCGACTCCTTCAAGCGATGGAAAAGTCTATTAATGAGTACTGCTTACCTCAAGTATGAATTGCCATGTACTCATGTACCTTACAATGGGACCAAGCGCCGGCATTCCAGCCTGCTTAACATGCCTCTGGCTCTCCCCTCCCCTTTGTGTGAATATTGTGTACCGTGCGCTGGCGCGGTGGAATATGTATATATTTACATGTAGATATGGACACGTAGGCGCATGTTTCTCTCACGCCCTCTTCTGCTTGCCTCTTGGTCTGTCCTTGACCTTCATGGTGTTCTGATTCTTGCCCCTGCGGGTCTTGTATCCCTTGGAGAGCTGTCCCCAAGGCGACATCGACAGCTTGTTGGACTTGGACTTACCACGGCCACCACCCAGTGGGTGGTCGGACTTGTTCATGGCGACACCTCTGACCGTCGGTCTGATGCCGAGCCAGCGGGAGCGGCCTGCCTTACCGAGCGAGGCGTTCTGGTGGTCGATGTTGGAGACGACGCCGATGGTGGCGCAGGCGTCGAGGGCGACGTAGCGGTGCTCGCCGCTCTGGAGGCGGACCACGGCGCGCTTCTTCTCGGGGACCTTCGAGATGATGCGGGCGTAGGTCCCCGCGGCGCGGCAGAACTTCGCGGGGCCGACGGGGGTGATGCCGACGTTGTGGACGACGGTGCCGATGGGGATCATGGAGATGGGGAGGCAGTTTCCGCGCTGTGCGGTCTTGACACTGAGAATCGCGGGGTCCACTTTACCACCCATCTCATCTAGGAGCCGCTGGGGGATACCGGCGCGGAAGGACTCGACGTGGTCACCGGCACGGAGGCCGTCGCAGGCGATGATGTAGGAGAGCGCGTGGGAGTCCGGGTTTTCGAGCAAGGCGATGTGAGCGGTCCTGTTGGGGTCGTACTCGATGCGGAGGACCTTGTGCAGTCCGGGTGCAGTGCGGGTGAAGTCTAGGAGGCGGAGCCTGCGCTTGTGGCCGCCGCCCCTGTGGCGGACGGTGATCTGTCCCGTGGAGTTGCGGCCGCCGTGGTTCTTCTTGGTGGCGGTGAGGGCGCGCACGGGGCGGCCCTTGTAGAGGTGTGGGTACACCGGCTGGCGAAACCAGCGGACACCGGGGGACACGGGTTTGCACTTCTTCATGACGGTGATTTCCTTGGCGAGCTTGCGCTGGCGGCGAATAAGCATGTCCTGGTGCTCTAGCGCGACGACATCGGTGGTGTTTGGCACAATCTTGAGAATGCGTGGGGTGGCCACAGCAGCAACATCTGCAGCAGCATCTGCAGACTCAGCGGGGGCAGCTCCCTTATCGTGGAGGCGGGGCGCGGCAGCGCTAAACACACGGGCAGACACTCCCGCACCCGCAACCGCTCGCAGCGGCCATAACAACGTCCGCGAAAGCATAATTATTCGGATGTGCTTGCTTGGTTGTGTTTACCCTCTTTGCTATTAAATAATACGCAGCTGCCTCCTCTTCAACCTGTTATTAGCCCAACGAGTTCCCTGGAAGCCCTCACTCCGCGCGACACCGCGGGGCGCCGTTACCCGCCCGCACGGGTGCAAAAAACGCGGGCCCGAACCTCGGGTATAAAAGGCGGCGTTGGAGAGAAGTATTGGGGAAATGCAGTCCTGTTGGAGAGAGGTGTGCGCATGCAAGTATGAAAGCTTGCTTTCATGCAAACAGGCATACATACAATCATGTATGCTTGCAGTCATGCGCACTGCAGACAGCACCGCTACCGCGGTGCTGTCGCGCTATTGCCGCGGGACAGGCGTCCCACGGCCACAGACAGCTTTCCTCTGCACATCCCAAGGATGTGCGGGCGGCGCTCTGCACCGCCCGCTGTATATGATGACAAAGTTGTCGCCCCAGGCGGATCTCAGTGAAATGACCGACACAGCAACATAGCCAAACACTGAAAATTCTGAATACAAGCAAGGAAAGTATGTAATGTGGCAGCACAATGCGCATGTAGCTACGTAGTATATACACCGCGGGGGTGATGAGACACCGATATTTCATGCTAATCATGAGCCTCTGGCTGGGATTACACATCGACGCTGACCCGTGGATACCATGTATCCTCTTGTATCACGCATTGTATCACGCTCTATCACGCATCTACCCCAACGCGTACCCCAACGCATCCGCGACGCCTGTGGAATCCCGCGGCACACAGGGTTTAGTGACACCGCCCGGTACCGCCCTCCGCCCTTCGCTTTGCAGTGTTGGAGCGCTGCGGCCCGCGCTGCGTGACTCGCGCGTCACGCAACCGCCCGCCCGGCCGCGCTGCCCGCGCGCACAACCGCGCCGGCACAGTGGAAGCGCCCGCGCGCGTATAAATAAAGGGCGCGCCCGGCCGGTGCTCGGCGGCAAACCCACGCGGTCCAGTTACCCTGATTTGCCACCGAACCCTCACCCCGTTACCCTCCCGGCGCTTGTGCAATTGCAGTACCCCTAATTGTGCACTACCCCAACTGCAACCCCCGATGCAACGCGCCGCCTCCGCCAGACAGCTCCACAGACTGCTGGCCCGCAGCATGTCCTCCGCCACAAAGTCTCCCGCGCCGCTGCAGCGCTTCGCCATGGCCTCCGGCAACGGCGAGCACTACTGGGCCGCCGCCGACAACGCCGCGCACCAGGCCGCCCGCCCGGGCTTCCAGGGCAAGACCTTCTCCCTCCAGGCAGAGCTGCCCTCGCTTCCAGTGCCAAAACTCAAGGATACTGTCGCGCGCTACCTCGAGTCCGTGAAGCCGTACACGCACGGCGACCCCGCCGCCTACGCCCGCCAGGAGCAGCTGTGCCGCGACCTGCTGGAGGGCAAGGGCCCCGAGCTGCAGCAGCGGCTCGAGCAGTACGCCCGGGGGAAGCGCAACTGGATGTCCCGCTTCTGGGACAGCCAGGCGTACCTCGAGTACAACGACCCCGTCGTCCCCTACGTCTCCTACTTCTTTGCCCACAAGGCCCTGCCCGCGACGCACGCGCGCGTGCAGCAGGACCCGCTGCTTAAGGCTACGGCGATCGTGTCCGCGGCGACCCGCTTCATCGAGGCGCTCAAGGACGAGTCCCTGCCCGCGGAGCAGGTCCGCGGCACCACGCCCTTCTGCATGAACTCCTTCCAGCTCATGTTCAACACTGCGAGACTGCCGGGCAACCCCGCCGACAACGCCGACACCAACGTCTTCTACTCGCTGTACGAGAACGACTACATTGCCGTGGCGTACAGGGGCAACTTCTACACCCTGCGCACTCACTGCGCCAAGTCCGGGAAGCCATTTGCCCCCGGGCAGATCCACGCCCAGTTCGCCCGTATTGTCCATGTGCTCGATGGTAATGGGAACGCGGAGTCTCACGGTGTCGGCGCGCTGACGTCTTTGCCCCGCGACCAGTGGCGCGAGGCGTACGTGCAGCTGGTCCGCGACCCGCTGTCCGCTGCCTCACTCGAGAAGATCCACCGCGCTGCGTACCTCGTCTGCTTGGACCTCGATGCCCGCCCCGTGACACTCGAGGAGAAGTCACACGCCGCGTGGCACGGCGACGGCGTCAACCGCTTCTTCGACAAGTCCGTGCAGTTCTTCGTCGCGGGTAACGGTAATTCGGGTTTCCTCGGAGAGCACTCAAAGATGGACGGTACCCCAACCCTCTTCCTCAACAACTACATTTGCGGCGAGATGCTCAAGATGGACCCACAGCAGTTTGTGGAGGACGCGGGGAAGCCATGTACTAAAGCGGAAAAGCACGTCTCTGCTCTTCAATTCAACGTGAGCCCAGCGCTCCAGAACACCATCGAGTCTGCCCAACTGCAGATGCAGGAGACGATTGGCCAGCACGCGCTCAAGGTCTGGCACTACAACCGCTACGGCAAGGAGTTCATCAAGTCCCACAAGATGTCACCCGACGCATACCTCCAGCAGATCGTCCAGCTCGCAGTGTACAAGTACCTCGGCAGACAGCTGCCCACCTACGAGGCCGCATCCACACGCAAGTTCTTCAAGGGCCGCACCGAGACAGGCCGCTCCGTCTCCGAGGCCTCCCGCCGCTTCGTCGAGGCCTGGGGCAGCCCCGATGTGTCCCGCGCAGACAAGGTGCAGCTCCTGCGTGACTCCGCCGCCGCGCACGCGGCGTACCTCAAGGCCGCCTCCGACGGACTCGGCGTCGACAGACACTTCTTCGGCCTCAAGAACATGGTCAACCCGGAGCAGGACAAGGAGACTATTCCCGCGCTCTTCTCCGACCCGCTCTTCAACTACTCCTCCACCTGGCTCGTCTCGACTTCCCAGCTCACCTCCGAGCACTTCGACGGCTACGGCTGGTCCCAGGTCAACGACCTCGGCTTCGGCCTCGCCTACATGCTCAACAAGCAGTGGCTGCACATCAACATCGTCAACAAGCCAGAGCTCTCCGGCCTCAGCGGCGAGAGACTCCACCACTACCTCAACGAGGCCGCCGACGAGATGGCAGAGGCACTCATCGCAGAGTCTACAAAGGCCAAGCTGTAAGCGAGCACCACCTTCAATAGCTTATCAATATACAATTTTATGTACATGACTGTACGAACAG
Organism: Maudiozyma humilis; assembly: GCA_037102785.1. Lineage (NCBI taxonomy): Eukaryota > Fungi > Ascomycota > Saccharomycetes > Saccharomycetales > Saccharomycetaceae > Maudiozyma > Maudiozyma humilis. The sequence continues at coordinate 261,890 of BTGD01000001.1, read as the reverse complement.
ATGCAAATATTAAGGGTCATGGCACATGTGCCAGGTATCGAGATACGCCGCATAATGTCCGGTGTGGAGTCCGGTATATGCTGACACGCACCTCAGAACACCCCGCACGACCACGGCGTCGAGGGATACACACTTTGTCAGCCGGGCAGAAATGCGCATCAACCCGTGAATGAGGTCCTGCGGCGTTTCTGTGTATGTGACTATTTTTCGTGGTCACGGCGCCGTGGCGCGTCGTGGGACAATGCCTCCGTGCCGGACCAAATGTCCCATGTGCAAATCACGGCGGCCCACACAATGACGATTACATAAGGTCTATACTGAAGAAGGGGTTAGGCTGGTGATTCATACGATTGTAGAGTGGCAATTGGCAATTGGAAATCGTCCCCGAATTTTGTATATAAGGGAGTGTCCTTGTCACAGAAAATATATTCTTGTCCTTTCTCTCTCCCTCTTGTCTCCCCTAATACACCACCAAATAACCAGTACTCAACAGTTGTACCGCTTATTTACTCACACTCAATAACTTCTCCCCTTAATTTTCCCCTTCCCTATGAAGCTACTAGTCGTTTTCGCCCACCCAGAGGAGAGATCCTTCAACAAGTCCCTGCTGGACACCTACGTCAAGCACCTGGAGGCCCAGGGCCACGAGGTCAAGGTCTCCGACCTCTACAAGCAAAAGTTCAAGGCCATCGTCGACAGAGACGACTTCGAGAACCTTGAGAAGGACGCCCGTCTGCAGGTCGCCTACGCCTCCTATGGCGCCTACGCTGCCAAGAAGCTCACCAAGGACGTCCTCGACGAGATGGACAAGCTTGCCTGGGCCGACAGCGTCATCTTCCACTACCCAACCTGGTGGTTTAGCATGCCTGCTATGCTCAAGGGTTGGTTCGACCGTGTCTTTGCCTGCGGCTACGCCTACGGTGTCGGTGAGTACAACGACAAGCGTTTCGGTGACAGATACGGTGAGGGTGTATTTGCCGGCAAGAAGGCCATGGTCATTACCACTGTCGGTGGCTCCCCAGACCAGTACTCCGACAGGGGCATCAACGGTCAGATCGACAATGTTCTGTTCACTGTCAACCACGGCCTGCTATTCTACACCGGTTTCGATGTCCTCCCACCAGTTGTCATCTACCAGACTGACGGCAGAAAGGAGGAGGGCTTCAACGAGGCCGTCAGCGAGGTCACCAAGAGACTCGACTCCTTCGACTCCACCAAGCCAATCAACTACAGAAAGCAGAACTTTGGCGACTACGAGATTCCTTCCCTGAGACTAAAGGAGGGTCTGGAGAAGCCAGGTGAGACCGGCTACAGTATCCACGTTGCCAAGAACTAAGTTCCGTGGTTTCGGGTTTATTATAAGTTTATGCAAAGATATCCATAGATCTTTTTTAAAAATTCAATACATATATATATATATTTTTTTTTCCTTCTGTGGAAGTGTGTCACATGTCAGTTACCTATCCGGAGGCCTTTTTTTGTTTACGCCACTAGAATACAAGGCGAACTACAAATTATTAATTGGGACCTGCACAAATAGGTGGCAACTTGGAAGAAATAAAGGACAAAGCAACCAGCCAACACATCACACTATGCCAAGGCAACTCGTAGAAGAGATCGATAGGAGAACTTACGATCCGAACGTGTACTACACCAGTGCGGACGCTAATACGCGATCGTTCAGAGCAAAGAAGCAGAAGACAAACTCAAAGTCGAACTTCCGGTCTGTCAAACGTGTAAACTACTCTCTGGCAGATCTCGAGGCCAAATTGTACACACAACCCGATGCACAGACTTCCAAACAGGATATGAGTATTGCCAGGGGCTCCACAAAATATGTGTTGGACAGATTCTCACAACAGCAGATCATGCAATCTAAAAGACGGTTCATGGAGCTCAACACAGAAAACCTTGGCGACATGTCCGAGATACCGACGTTGCTGAGCAGTTCCACGGGAATAAACAGGGACAAGATTACATCTGGTACAACAACTGTTTCGCAAGGAAACTCTGATGGCTCGTCGAGATCAGTACGAAACAAATTTGAAATTCCAAAGGGGTTGAACATGACGTATAGGTCTACGAAACCGGTGAAGGCCAAAAAGAAGAGCTCAAATAGAATTGTAGCGCTGAGAAAGGTTCTATCGTCACGGCGTCTTCTCCACACCTATTTTGACACTCTATCACAAGTTGATCGCAGTGTCATTCTGCATAACGTCTACAATAAAAAGTATTTCAAGGTGCTTCCACTAATCACGACGTGTTCGATATGCGGTGGGTACGATAGTATTTCAAGTTGTGTGCGGTGTGGAGACAAGGTATGCTCACTTAAATGTTACAAATTACACAACGATGCCAGATGTGTGCATAACTGAGAAGGCATCATATCATAATAAAAAGAACATCCAATGCATATTAATGAATGTCACTGTGAACATCAAAAATCTACATAACTATACACTTTATTCATGACCCTCATAGCATTCACATACCCAGAGCTCTGAGTCCAACTCAAATAATAAACAATGATCTGTCTTATGATATTAGAATGATGTTGTTTTAAACTAGGAATAAAAAGTTATAATACATATTTAAATATATAACTTGTTTACTTTCTGTAACGTCTCTCTCTGTTGGCAGAGATGTTGATGACAGATAGAGGTAGCTTCATGCCTAGGGACTTAACTAGCTCAGCGGTCTGCTTGTCAACGTTTAGAACACCCTTAGAGTGGGATAGGTCAAGAGCAGAGACCTCTGGGACGTACTGGTCCTTTCTCTCTCTCTCCTCCTCCTGAAGCTTGAAGGAAATACCTCTAACTGGACCCTTCTGAATTCTCTTCATTAGGTGAGTGGTGTAACCAGCAATCTTGTTTCTTAGTCTCTTGGACTGGATGGTGGCGATCTCATCACACAGTCTCTTGTTGGTCTGGAAGTCCAGAGTGAGCTTTGGATAGTAACGCTCGATTAGGGCCTTGGAGGCACGCTTGACGGTCTTGGTTCTAACTCTACCCTGTATTAAAATGTAATTTCAATTCACAACAAAAGTGTTGAAAATTTGAAAATTAATATACTTGTTAGTAAATGGAATTCTAAAAGAACGTATCGTTTAAGATACTGGTTGCAAATGTTAAATGGAAGTGTAGTTTATCTTATGAGTTGTCAATAACAGACATATCATCTTCACGTATGTTTGGTCTTCCGGGGTAATATGTTTAATTCAGTTTCACGACAATCTATTTTCTCCTAAACAATTTAAAGTTTCACGGCGTCTTAGACTTGTGGGTGATATCAGATGAGCATTCCGTGTCTCTGTTTTCTAAATTCTAGTGTAGCTCACGTCATCCTTATTTGCCCTTATTCATTCATTTCTCCACCTCCTAATATAACATTGCTTCAATAGGTTATGTTTAACGTACCATTTTTGTATGATTTGTTCTCGGTTTATTGACTTAATGCAAAACTCACCAACTGAATCTTTAAAACCTTCAACATAGGTTACTTTTACCATATTCACTAACTAAGAGATATTGCGGATTCGTGAGCTTCCCGTAGGCTGGGTGAACAAGCCCGCTGTAGCCTAGGCCCAGCTCACCTCCCACTATGGCGATGTTCACTGGATCCTGCATTAGGCCTGCCGTCGTTCTACGCGCTTTGTCGAAAATTGTATATTTTTTACCCGATGCGAACGTTCAGAGTGTTTTGTTAAAATATATATTGCAAAATATTCATTGGTGTACAGATGGTGGTGTACGGATGTGCTGTCCAGAAAATATTCAGTTTTTCAAACGAAAATCACGATGTACGGAAATCCGAACGGGCCGTGGGAACTTCAATCCGCTGGTTAGCTCGGACGTGTGGGTACCAATCCAAGCTCCGATATACATGAGAAGCAATAAAGGGTAGAAACTAGAATACGTCACTGTAGTGGTAATAATAACTACTTGTGAATAGAACTACAAGACTTTTGTCAACAATGTTGAAGAATAACTCTAGCGTATGTTACATTAATGAACTTAGGCGTCTCGGGGATGTCATGATTCTAAACCAAAAACATCGTTTTTTTGTTGGGCTATTAGCAAAATAATAATGGAACAAATTACTAACATCATCTCCAATACTCCATTTATTGGAATAATTACCACAGGCGTTAAATATTTCGCGTTCACTAGCCACTACTGCAAAGGTTCTTCCAAATGTGCAGGCCCCGCCCCCTTACACGCTAGCGACCGTAAGGACCTTCCCATCACTTGAACCTGTAGCATGCATGCCTGTTTCCACCAACATTCTGGGTGTCCCTCTGCGTCGTGATATTCTGTGGCGTGCGGTCGTCCAGGAGAATGACAACAGACGTGTTGGTGCCTCCAACCCACCAGGAAGAAGCGAGAATGGATACTCCAGACACAAGATCCTTCCACAGAAGGGTTCCGGTAATGCCAGAGTTGGTGATGCTAACTCGCCAACCAGACACAAGGGTGCTAGGGCACTGGCCAGACATGCGCCTAACGATTACACCACTCTTCTTCCAAATAAGGTGCTGAACCTAGCATTCAGAACTGCTCTGAGTCACCAGTACAAACAGGGAAATCTTTTCATCATCGGGGACAGTAATGGTACAGCCAAGATTAACGAAACTGACTCCAGTAAGTTGGACATAACGTTGAACGACGAAGTCAAACCAAACTTTAGCAGTGTACTGTTTAACAAGTTCATGAATGAGCACGGCCTAGAGAAGAAGAGGCTGCTATTTGTTACTTCAGCTACGAGACCAGGTCTTCTGAAGTACACCGACATGTACAAACAAAAGGTAGATGTGATCGAGCAGGACAGTGTTGAAGTTAACGATCTACTAAAGGCAAGCAAAATATTCATCGAAGAGGCTGCATTCAAGCACCTCGCTGAGAAGTTCACTTCTTTAACTGTTTAATATATAGGAACACACCTATTCTGTATAAACAACATGTATATATCAACAAGAAATGAGTTTTCTATTTAGCACATAGTATGAGCGAGTTTTACTCATTAAGTTATCATAGAGTTGCCCTTTCAGTATTTTGCACCTGGGTAAGAATGTATTCATTTTCTGGACGATGTAACATCCGTACATCAAACATCCGTACACCCGAAAATAATTAGTACATTTTTCTCACATATGAGGAAATTCGGAACACTTTGTCCGCTTCGTGAAAAATATTCAGCCGCTAGCCGTAATGAATTCACGGTTTCTGCCAGAGGCCACAGAGCTCGCCCAGGTTGAGCTATGGAATAGGTGGCAGGGCCACTCTGCGGTTCTGCCTAGTGCTCTGGCAGAGGAAGGCGAACTGCCAATGGTTAGCAATCACGGTTGATATTGTCTTCGAATATTATAAGAAATAGTGCTGTTAATTGTAGGTATACCTAATTCATTCATTTTAGACTAACCATAGCAAAACCAAGATAAAAGATGTCTCTAGTTGTCCAGGAGCAAGGTTCTTTCCAGCACATTCTACGGTATGTTTTTAGTTTGAGACGATGAAATAGCAGATGGATGGAGGATAATAGTGAATAGGATTGATTGCACAATCAGTGGAGTGTTGAATTATGCATGCATACGGCACTCAGTGCTTAATTACCGAATGGAAGACTTAGAATGAGATGATGAATTATTACAGCCCATGTGTGAAGTGTTTCCATACATCTGACAATGGAAATAACCAGCCTACAGAGCGTATACGGTGCTTTACTGTGGTAGCCGCACGTTCATATTCCTAAGAAATTACCACCAACTTATCCTGTTACTTTATTTCCAAAGACAATATACTAACAAGTTTTCGTGATTATGAGCACAACATTTGTTTGTACTCCATTTTGCACGCATTTTACAACAGTCTGCTTAACACCAACGTTGACGGTAACATCAAGATCGTCTACGCCCTAACCACCATCAAGGGTGTTGGCCGTCGTTACTCCAACCTTGTTTGCAAGAAGGCCGATGTCGACCTAAACAAGAGAGCCGGTGAGCTAACCCAGGAAGAGCTTGAGAGAGTTGTCCAGATCATGCAGAACCCAACTCAGTACAAGATCCCAACTTGGTTCCTAAACCGTCAGAGAGACATTGCTGACGGTAAGGACTACCACACTCTAGCTAACCAGGTCGAGTCCAAGCTAAGAGACGATCTTGAGAGATTAAAGAAGATCAGAGCCCACCGTGGTATCAGACACTTCTGGGGTCTACGTGTCAGAGGTCAGCACACCAAGACCACTGGTAGAAGAAGATAAGCGATATAGCCAAAGAATATTTTATCACATCCATAACATATTTTTTTAATATATCTGTACCTTCAATTGTATATGTTTAATATTTCCATTAGATATCATAAACAAATAAATAAAACATTAGTAATTTGACTGATCGGGCGTTCTACGAGCAGGTTAGGATGCCTTTCGTGTTGCGCAATGAATTGTGTGTATGGATATCGCCCAAACAATATAGCTATTGCTTGGTATGAACGGTGCATTCGCAAACTTTTATACGCCACGAAATAAAAGAAGCACTGAATGAATGTTTTTAGTATTTTTTTCTTGAATGAATATATATAGATATGTGTTTATAAATATATAAGGGTCTAATACTAATAGTGGAAGGGTTTCTCCTCGCACCGCTAATAGTACATATATGCATGGAAAATGAAATCATGAAGGGGAATTTATAATGTGACCGAAGTAAAACCGAAGTAGAATTTGATATACCGTCCAGGCAAGCGCAATTGCTAATAAAAGCCCATTGCGTCCGCCAAATGAAAAGAGAGAGAAAAAACATGGAGTGCGTGAGAAATTAAAAAGTCCGATGGCATCTGCCAAGACATCTAATTGACAACGTTTGGGTTGAGCTCTTTTAGTGGGGTCTGCTCGGAGGCTCTGAACTCCAGTTTGGACTTGGAACCCTTCTTGGAAGGGGACACGTGGTGGAACTTGTTCTCGCTGGGGCTGTTTCTGTGCTGGTTCAGGATGCTGTCGTTGTACCCGTTGATCAGCTTGTTGACCTTGTTGTTTGGCGATGTCTTGACCGGCGTGAGGATCTTCTTGTCGGTCTTGAGGTGGAACGTGAGCGCCTGGCCCCTGCCCCTGGTTGGGGTTGGGGAGCGTTTCGTAGGGGTGAAGCCCTTGGTCTTTCTGGTTGGGGTGGTCTGGTCCTTGTTGTAAGGGGTGGAGGAAGTGGCCGGGGTGTCTGTCTCGATCGCGCCGGACTTCGCAAGCGGAGTGGAGTGGGAGTCGTTGAGCTTGCTCGCCTCCTCCTGCTCCTGCTGCTTGGCGAGCGCGAGTCTCTGTCTCTTGACTGCCTGTCTCTTGTTCTGGAACCAGATCTGCACGGCCTTCTCGGTCATGGAGCAGCGCTCGGCGAGGGCCATGCGCTGCTTCTTGTCTGGGGTGGGGCAGCTGTCGAAGCCTGCCTGCAAGATGTTCAGCTCCTGGACTGACGTTCTGCGTCTCTTGCGGCGGGCAAGGGGCGCGTTGTCGATCTTGGGCTCCTTGACACCGAAGGTGTCCTGGGAGTGCGTGATGAAGGCGAACGCGCGCTTCTTCTCGTTGCTAGAGGGGGTGATGGAGGCCTTGACGGCAGTGAAGGGAGTGAGCATATCCACCCTCTTGCTGCCGGCGTGTTTCGCCTTCACGACCGGGGTGGAGGGAGTCTGCACGGCGAACTTCTGGTTCATGTGTCTAGGAGATGGGGGCTGGACCTTCCGGGACTCGTGGTCTGGGGTTGGCAGCTGTGGCAGGGTGGTAGTGTTACTGATGGTAGAGGTTGTCAGAGCGCTGGGTCCAGAGACGCTAGAGGAAGGTGTGATGGCGGGGGAAGGTAGGCCTGCTGCGGAAACACTAGCCGCGGAGCCCTGTCTCAGCGCGCTCTCGACGGAGCGGGGACGCGCGGCGAAAGTGGCGGAGAGCGGAGGCAGGCGGATGACGCCGTGGGCGTCGGAGCGGAAGCTGTTCTTGCCGTAGGACTCGAGGAAGGGCGAGGCGGAGGCGGAAGTCGCGGAGCCGGAAACGGAAGCGGCGGAGTTCGAGCGGGACGCGGAAGCGGAAGCTGGCGCGGAGGCGGAGGCGGAGGCGGAACTCACGCTGGAGACGTCGCGGGTGAGGAGGGAGGCCAGCGAGGGCAGTAGGGGTTTCTGGTTAGCAGACATCATGGTGATGGGGTAGGTGTTGTTGTTGCTGTACTTTGTTTTTGTCTTGCCTAGATCTAACTTTGCAAGAACAAGACGGACCTAGGGAGCGTGAGTTGAGATCCGCAAGACACGGGAGTCTCTCCTTCCCCACATAGCCATCCATATATATAACTTCTGCGTGCACATGCAATAGAAGGCGACATATAATTAACGAGGACTGCATGCACTAAAGTCTTTGCCCAATACGTACACAAGTACGGGCATGAAGCGCCAAAACACAGGCCTGTAAGCAGCTGGGCCGCCTGCCTGCATCTGTACACTGGGAGATACACATTGCCGTGTACGTGAGTACGTACACAAACACGCGTCTTTGCCGGCCGTGTTGTTGACACGCGGAATCGCCAATTATAGAATACATATTGCGCGGGCCACAACAAATTGGACACCGGGCGTGCGCCACCTTCTGAGGGAATGAGAGGGGAGGCATGGCCCACCAGAAAGCGCGTTCCCCCGGCTGCCCTCCTGTGCATGTTTGTTTGCCTCGGCGCCATTAGCTGCCCGTGTTGGTGCAACTAATGGACGCGGGCTGGGGCGCTGGGGCGCCTGCGCGGGCCCATATAGTGGCATGTGCGGGCTGCTTCTGCGTGCTTGTCTTCGCGAACCGGCGCGCCATGTCCCGATCGGGGCATATGGGCGCTGCGATCCTTCGCCCGATCGGGAGAGGCGAGGGCGCGGGCGCGGGCTCGTGCAGCCGCCCAGAGCGCCCCGCAGGACGCAGACCCCATTTGGGGGGAGCGCTCTGCTGTGTTCGGGCGAATTGTTCGCGTCGCGCCTCTTTGTTATTTTTTCTCTTCCTCCTGCTCGAACGAGCCAGGTTTTTTTGGCGTCGTGCGGGCCCGTCTCGGCGAGGAACAGCGGCGCGGCGCGACGCTCTCCTCGAAGGGGAGGGGGGCAGGCCCAGGGCCGGCCCGATTGGGAAAAGAGCGGCGCGGCGCATTTTCGCCCAAAGTGGCAAATGGGGCGGAATCTGTGATGCACGTGACTGGAGGTTTCTTCCAGCCGGCAGGGTCCTGCGCGGTTCGGTTTGGGTGCGCAGGGCAAGGGTAGTTGGGGCTGGCGCGGAAAGTGCATGCGTCACCCGCTTTGGGTAATGTGCCGAGTCCAGGGGCGTCCCGTTCCAAGGGCATTCCCTGCCATTGTCAGGGCTGTTTGTCCATAAGGGGAGCGCGTACGTAAATTTGGAATGGCAGGGGTACAGTGAGGGTTGCAGTCAACGTGCAGTAGAAGCGGTTGTATGTTTGCGCTGTCAATGCAATACGACACTCTAATGTTTTGCCCTTTTCAGATATGTAGTGGTTCAAGCAAGGTTCTACTGGTGGAAGCAAAATTCGGGGTCGCTGTAGTGTAACAGGAGCTATTGTGCACTCAAATGTGTATTAGATGAGTGTCTCTCTATTTTTGGTGTCGCTGCAGTGTAAGAGGCAGTATTGTTTAGGGAATACGTATGTGAAATGTGCCAATTGGGTAATTCTGGCGTCGTTGTGTGTAGCAGGTGATATCATGTAATAATGTGTAGTTGTACTGGGCAGTTCCCGGCCCTTGCAAAGGTGCAACGTCACAGGCCCATGCAGGATGCGTAACTACTTAATGAGCCAATTGTCTTATTCCGTGTAGTTGTAATGCGTCTCTACTTTGATTGGGTAATGCGCGCATTGTGGTACGCCGGAATCTCCATAAAACTTCAGAGACGTAATTGACGCAAGTGTGCATCTCACAATAGGCGACTCCGTTTCGGGACGCCGTATCTCAAACGGAACAATAATTCCGGTTTCGTAATTACAATTTTCTCAAGTCCAGCGGCGGCAATTTTCAACGGCACGGTGGAATAGGAGCATGTGTGTATCTTGACGGTTTGCTGATCTCATTTAGCGGAGTTAGCATGTCGAGATGCAGTTGCGGCATTGGGCAGAGTAATATTTGGTAGATCGGGCTATCTCAATCGGTGCGTTTGTACCATCGTAAGTTTAGCTGTCACGTTTGTCAGGGCTTTTCCCTCGTAGGTGCAACTGTCATATTCAGAGGGCAATTCCCTCGTAGGTGCAACTGTGATGTTCAAAGGCATTTCCCTCGCTGATGCGATCGACTTAACCTAGCGCAATTGCAATTGCGCAATGCTATCTTGACTTTCACTTGAGAATATTTATGTTGTTGTGCGGTGCACGATATATATAGGGCTGTGTAGGTGTATTTAGGTTGCACTTACTTGTTGGCCTCCTCGAAGTACTCCTTGGAGGCGTCGACCTCAGGCTTGATGGTGGCGGCACCTGGGGTCCAGTTGCATGGCAGCACAGTTCCGTGCTCGTCGGTCCACTTGAAGCCCTCGACGATTCTGAGGGCCTCCTCGACGTTTCTGCCGACTGGGAGGTCGTTGATGGTGATGTGTCTCAGGATGCCCTTGGGGTCGATGACGAATAGGCCTCTGAGGGCGATACCCTCCTCCTCGATGAGGACACCGTAGTCGCGGGACAGGGTCTGGTTTCTGTCGGCAAGCAGAGGGATGTCGATTGGGCCGAGGCCACCGTCCTTTCTGGCAACGTTGGTCCAGGCGAGCAGGGAGTACTCGGAGTCGGTGGAGGCGAAGAGGACCTCGGCACCCTGCTCCTTGAAGCGCTTGACGGCGTCGGAGAAGGCGATGATCTCGGTGGGGCAGACGAAGGTGAAGGCCATTGGGACAAAGGCCAGGACGACGTACTTGCCCTTGTACTGCTCGAGGGAGACCTCCTCGAAGACACCGTCGACGACGGCGGTCTTGGTGAATGCTGGGGCTGGCTTCTGGACTTGGGCGACCATTGTAATGTGTGTGTGTGTGTGTGATGTGGTAGAGTGTACACTGCTTGGGGGAGTGGAGGAAGGAAAGGAGGAAAAGGAAGGAGCCAGACGGGAATTAGGGGCGGGAACATATTTGCCACCGGGCACCCCTTATATACCCCAACAAACGAACGCCACCGCCAATGAACGAACGCCACCCAACAGTTCGAGGGGCCCCGGCCTCCCTGCCTCCCTGCCTCGCTCCCTGATCCCCTGCGCTGCTCCCTGCGCTGGCTCGCTCCGCGCGGCCGCGGGCATCGGCATCTCGCACGCGCCACGGGGCGCCCGCAGGCGCGCGCCGCGTTTTATCGCCCGACCCATTCCCGCCCGACTCTGTCCCTCGCTCGAACGCTCCTGACAAATGCGCGGCGGCGGCCAGAACCCGCGCGCCGCGTGGTGTGCGGGCGGCCGTGGCGGCAGCGGGAACGAGCCGGATAGGGGTGCGCGTGCGTGCCCGCGCCGAAGGGTCCGGCACAGTGTCCTGGACTCAATGGCGCCTGACTAAGCGGGGAATGTCTTTGTGGCATTGCTGACTACACACTACTACACACGTTCTGGGTGGCGGGCCGCGCCCGTTGCTGTGGCGTCCCCGTCCAGCAGCGCGTCAATGGCATCTTCGCCCGCGGTGTCGCCTTCGCTCTCGCTTGCACCGTGCAGGCTGTCCATGTCGGCGCGCTCCGGCATCACTTGCTCCATCACCTCGTCGCTCACCCATGTCTCGGGTTCGGGCAATTGCTCCCCCTCTTCCTCCTGCAATTGCTCCTCGTCTTGCAACTGCTGCTGCTGCACCTGCACTCGCGCTGCGCGCTCGCGCTCGCTCACCCTTTGCTGAATCACACCGTCGACCAACCTCTCAGCAAACGGCACGAGCAGCACACCGAACAGCACACAGTTCTTGGCAGCCTGCAGCACCCAGTCGTCCGCCCTTGGGTCCGGCACCAGCACCGCCGCCACCGCGCCGGGCAGCGCGCGCAAACGCTCCCGCGCAATCAGCACGCTCCGCCGCACGGGCTCCACGGCCGCGAGGTCGCTCAGCTCCACTTCCCGCCGCACCGCCGCCACCAGCCGCCAGAACTCGTTTTCGCGCGCTTCCTCGGCGGCAAACGCGCCCGCCCCGCCCGCGCGCAGCAGCGCGCACAGCAGCCGCGCGGCGTCCCGCGCCTCCACCGCGCCGGTGCCCACTTGGCGGAACTGCTCCCGCAGCGCCGCGGCCTCGCTCATGTGGCCCTGCTCGTTCACGTGGTACGCGCGGCACAGCGCGCCCCGCAGCGGCGCGAGCGCCGCTGCTTCGAACAGCCCCAGGAGCGCGTCGTTACCGGCACAGCGCTCCGCGAGCACCGGGCGCGCCACGCGGTCGGGCCGTGCCGCCACAAAGTCGCACAGCCGCCCAAGCTCCTCGGCGCTCACACGGTTCACGCACAGGAAGTCTGCCCACATGTGCCCGATGCGCTCGGAGCGGCACAGCGCCACCACTGCGAACAGCGCCATCGCGCCGTAGACCAGCACGGGTGGCAGGAACATCGTCACCTCGAACCAGATGATGAACGGCGGCAGGCAGTTCCACGCGAGGTACACCACTGTGAGCACGCACACTTTGCACAGGCGCGCGGCGCCCCGTACCACGGCCCACGCCTTGCGCGGTAGGGATAGTTCCCGGAATGGGGCGGGGCCGGGGTGCGCTAGCTGATACTCCCGCAATTGCACCAGCTCCCGTTCCAGCGCGGCGTCTACGTCCTCCTCGTCGAGGGGTATCCCCTCGGGGGATTGCCCCGAGGAGTGCGACTCCCCATTCAGTTGGTGGAAGGCGATGAGCTGGCCCGTGCGCCGCTCCATCTCAGCGACTATCCCTGGACTCAGCCGCACCACGCCCGATGCCCGGTCCACGACGTAGTTGTCGCCCAGCGGGGACAGCGCAATGCATTCCTGCGAGCCGCCCAGGACGATCTCCGCGGTGTAGCCGCCGAGGTGCTCGCGCGCGACGTACCGCGCGGGCGCGCCGTCCGCAAACAAAATACGCGCGTAGTGCGCGTCGCCGTACGTGCTGTCCACAGACACCGCCACGCCGTCGTCCGTCACGTAGCGTAGTTCGTTGTCAGTACTCTCTTGCGTTGTAGTCTGGACTTTGTCTGTCTCTTGGCGTTGCCCGCACAGTGGCACATCATACAGGAATTCCGTGTGCTCCCAGAAGGTCTCGTGAGGTTCGGTTCCCTGCGTCTGCGCGATCTGCACGTGCAGCTGCGCGCCGTGGTTCACGTCGATGCAGCTCAGCAGAGTCGCGTCGTGGCCAGCGAAGTTCTTGTCGTGCACCAGCTGGCCCCTGTACACCAGTTTCACCTCCGCCGCGGTGATCGGGTCCGCGGGGTTGCTGTACACGTCGCACACGAACTGCCGCACCGCGGCCACGGGCGTGTTCTCGTCCACGACCACGCGGTTCTGGAACAGCTTGAGGTTCGAGATCAGCTCTACCGTGACAGGGTGCGCTGTGAACCGCGACACGTCCTGCACGTGCTTCGCGAATATCATCAGCGTGAACACGCTGCCCTTGCACGGCGCAAAGTCTATGCCCAGCACCTCCTGCAGCGACGAGTCCATGTAGTAGTCCCGCGTCGCCTCGTTCAGCTCGATAATCCCCTCTTGGCCCCGCAGCTTCATCCCGAGGAAGCTCTGCAGCGTGTGCTCGCCCCTCAGCGCGCACAGGTTCTCTTCCTGCATGAACCCTTCTTCGTACACCAGGTGCTCCAGCGCGTACTTCTCCAGTTTCGACAGGTTGCAGCTCAGCGGCACGCCTTGCTCCACGTGCTGCAACAACCTAAATTTGGACAGCGTGTTCACCTCGTACTTGACCGCGGTGCGCTCAAAGTCCGTCACAGGGTCGTAGTCCATGTTCAGCGCGCTGCCCGTGGGGTCAGTAACACGCTCAAAACTGACGGAGGTGTACGTCTGCGGGTCAAAGGAGTGGATCCCGCTGATCTTGCCCTCCAGGGGCAGCACGCGGCCCTGGAACATGAGGCAGTACGACGAGACGCCCAGCAGCGGGAAGTCCTCGGTGGTCCGCCTCAGCGTCAGCTGGTAGTGCACGTACTGCAGCAGTCGCAGGATGCTTGATTGCGGGTGCGCTGAGACAATCAGGTTGGTGTTGATGAGTGCGGCGTCCGAACTGTGGATCGTAAGCCGCAGCGGCTTCTCGGCTAGCAGCTCCATTGAACACGTTGATGTAAATGTGGTCTGTGTTGGGGGAATCTAAGCAAAATTCGCACAGTAGTTTTATGCGATTGCAATGTGGATTCAGTGGAGAAATGTAAGCGAACACTTGCATCTTCCCTTTATTCATTCGCATGTCTTGATAATCACCAACGCCCCTTGACGTGCATACGTGTGCACCCAACAGGCCGGTTCGGAACATCGCCACCTCGTACCAAGTGACGTAAATTAGGGTACGTCCAGCGCCAAGCCCTAACATAACGCTCAATTGCTGTTGATAAGCAGTTATATCGTCTCTAGATCAAACGTGTTATGCCATTCTCTTGTTTATATAGGTGTATGTACATGTGGTTCGTGAGGGCCGGCTCTGAGCCAGCTAGTGGTGGAATGGCTGTCATAAAGAAAACGTGGTAATTGCTGCGTTAGTGCAGGGCAGGGGCAAGCAGGGAAGGAGCGGTGTCCCCGCTTGTCTATACAGAGAGTGCGATAAAAATAGAGTGAGTGGGTGGTGGCGTGCCTGGCCCATTATTTGTCAGACTTTGGGACGATCTTGGACTCGAGGTCCTTGAGCTCGCCCTCGAGCTTCTTGATCATCTCCTGGTTCTCCTTTGTCTTCTGTCTTGCAAGCTCGGCCCTGTGCTTCCTGGCCTTTGCCTCCTCGTCCCTGCGCTCGAGCTCCTTGATCCACAGCTTCTCTCTCATCTTAGCCTTCTCGCGCATGAGGTCCTCCTTGGACTTGACGTCCTTCCTGTGGGTGTCGTAGATGAACGACCCGGCGACCAGCGCGACCAGCGTCGCGGCCTGGAAACCGATACGCCAGCGGAAGAAGTTCTGCGCCTTTCGGCTGTTGCCCAGTCTGATATTCTGCGCGGCCATCACTACCGCACCGGTCGTCAGCAGACACCCGATGGGCACCAGGGGCTGCTGCTTGCAGTGGTAGATGACTCTCTGGCCGAAGGACATCTCGTCCACGTCGTCCGAGGACGCCTGGCCCATGTCGAAACTCGATGGTATGCTGGTCATTGCGAAAAGAAAGAGGGGTGAGATGTGTATATGTCCCTATTTTTGTGTCAAAATTCCACTAGCTATACTTAACTTGGTGGTCTCTGGCAGATATACGAAAAATGATACTAGGCTCCTGTACAACACCAAAAACAATACAAAAACATATACACAATCACAATCATGAGTAGTCCGAGTGTATTATATATCCTCACAGCACAGAAACCTGCAAGGGAGCGGCAGAGGGCCACGCCTATCTGGTAGTCCTGGGAAGCGGGCGCAAGGGGCGAGCACCGCCAGCCGAGGCGGCCGCCTGCGTCCCTCGGGCCTGTGTTTATGCGCGCGCTTGTGCGGCGTTTGTCTGCGCGCGGGGGAGCGCACAAGGACGCCCTGGCTATGCCCTGGCAAGAGGCACTGGGACCCGGCGGAACAGCTGACCGGTCTCTCAGCTGGGTATATCTTCTCATACGCAGGCACGGCCGGATAACAGCTGAGCACATAGGCTTCGGAGGAGCGGCTGAGTGGTCTTGTTAGGGGTCCGTTGCTGAAGCGTTGGTTTGCGATTGCGCTTGCACTGCGCGTGTTTATCTTGCTGTTTTCATATCTGTATTTACATATCTCTCTAGGAATGTACGTAATGCTCTGGGGGTGATTATGCAATATACTTTCGGGAGCGCGCGTGCGGGCGTAGCTTGTGTAGTCCCGCGCTACTACTCCTGGGCGACTGTGTCCAGCACCCACTTGCTTAGCTTCACAACGTCGTCGTCGAGGTACACCGTGTTGAGCAGGTCGTTGTACTTCAGCACGATTTCCAGGAAGGCGCTGATCGAGATCTCGTACAGCAGCGACACGACATCTGTGGGCTTGGACGCCTGCTCCCCTGCGCCGGATTTCTTCGACCCTTCCGGCTGCCAGTCGCTGTACCTGCCGAGGATCGCCACAGATCTTTCAAGGTGCTTCAGAACCTCGCCCACAGAGGCGACGACGCTGCCCCTGGGCGACTCGTCGATCGCTCTCGTCAGGAAGCCCATCAGCGAAATCACACTCTCCATGTGGCAGACTGCCAGCGGAACCAGCTTCTCAGCCTGTCTGTCCTTCGACAGTGACCACAGCTCCAGCAGCGACAGCTGCTGTGTCTCGGGTTTCCGGGCGTTCGGCACAAAGAACAGCGACCACGTGTACTTCTTCGCCTTCTCCAGAAGGGCCTTCGCCATGACGACGACCTTGGGCTCGCGCGTCACAATCATGTCGTTGTAAATCCGGGAGGAGTCGATCTCGCCGGGAGTTACGTACTCGGAGGCCTGTGCATGGCTGTTTCTGGCATTGCGGCGCGCCGTGTTCAGCATAATGTCGTCCTCGTGCAGCTGTAGTCTCTGTGTGCCCAGGAACGAAGAGGTCTCGTTGTTGTTCATCATGCCCGTGTTGTAGAATGCAGACTCGCCGTCGTTCCCAACTGCAGATGGCGTGTTGCCGAATAGATACCCAGTGTCGTTGTTGGCATCGCGGTGGCGGTGGCCAGCGTGGGACTTGGCGTTCTTGGACAACGTGTTCTCTAGCGTTTTTAGGTACTGGCTCACGGAGTTGTTTGAGGTCTCAATGACACTTGTGCACTCTCTCAGGATCCCAGGCCACAGGTTGGTGCTCTTGTACTCGGCAGAATAGATTGGCACTCTCAGCGAAATGTCGCCAGACGTAGCCCTGTAGGACAACTCTTGGAAAGCAGTAAACTTCGTGAATGGTCTCTTGGAGGCCAGACCGCTGAGCAGAGTCTCGATCGGCGTTGGGGAGAGCGACGAAATTGGCTTGCCCTTGTGCAAACAGCCAATGGACATGTGCGCATTGAATGCAACGTTGATGATCTCAATCTGGAAAAAGACAAAGAAGGACAGAAGGAAGAATTGGATACTTCCGCCAAACGACAAAAACATTGGCCACCCGATCGCGAAGAATAACACTGGCGAAACAATGTGAACCATTGCTGACAGGATGGCGCTCTTGGCTAGTGTCTTTGGAATACGTGTGACGATAAACTCCTGAGGAGCCTGCACCTCTGAGTCAATACCAAATACGAGCTTGTCTGCATCGAATACCAAGTGCTGAACCGTGTATGTCGCAGGGATCAAGATCCATGTGAATACCCTGTAGTACTGCACGTTGGAGACAGTGGCTGCGCGGAGAAGAAAGTTGTCACTGATAGCACTCGAGATGAGAATTGAGCTAATGGTGAATGTTACAGTGTATGCAACTGCCTTGAACGAACATAATTGGCCAAGGACTTGTGTAATTGTGCTCGAATAGCCAAGGGATTGGATGTGTAGGAAATTCTTGCGCGTGATAATGAGGCCAATCGCAACAGAGTACAGTGATAAGTACTTGGGAAACAGTAGGAAAATACCCTGTGTAAATGAAGAATTCCTCTTGGAGATAAACGTCAGGAAAATCGCCTGGAGAAGGATCGTATTTAGGAAAAATTTCACGACCATGTTGTTGAAACGTGTTTTGCATATATCACTGAATATGGTATTGTAACTGTATTTAGAGCGTGAAGCCCTACTTTTGTCAACCATGATGGTGTGTGTATTCAAGTGGTGGCTGGATCTGTGAGGTAATGGGATAGTTAACTTGTCGAGATATTTGACTAGTTATGTAGGATGCTACCGTACCACGGGATATAATCGACGGAGAATCAACTAAAAATGCAATGCACCCAATAAAGACTAGAACTGATGTCTCCGGAACCCTAAATGCAGCCTTTTCTGCTTTTCTTAGTCCATACAACCACTTCTAAATGTGTAACCTTCAAGCATCGGGACTTGTCAATAAATCTTCGAGTGCACGTAACGATGGCTCTCATTATTTTTTTTTCTCGTTTTGCGGGTAACCGAAAATAAATAAAAATGATCCCATCATACTTGAGTTCTTTAACACCGGTAAGAAACCAGAACACAGGACTACTTATAGACGGGTATACTCATAATAGGTTGCTACCACTACGAAATTAGAACCTCTAGTTATCGGAAAACAGCAGATTCACTGTTGCATCACTTTTGAAGAACGTATCATTAAAAGACTCACAGAGACAACTATCCACCTGCTGTAGAGATGACCGATAAAAAGCCCACATTTCTCCTTGATGAGGATATCCAGGCTAAGCTCGACAAGAAGTTGGGACCAGAGTACATCTCCAAGCGTACTGGCTTTGGCAAAAATATGGTGGCCTATCTTGAGGGATGGAGAGCGATCAACCTCGCAAATCAGATTTTCGGATACAATGGCTGGTCTACTGAAGTTAAAGGTGTTACTATTGATTTCCTAGACGAACGTCAGGGTAAATTCAACATTGGATGCAGTGCCATTATCAGAGTTACCCTAAATAATGGGGCTTACAGAGAGGACGTTGGGTACGGAGTGGTTGAAAATGAACGTAGAAAGGCTGCTGCCTTCGAAAGGGCAAAGAAAGCAGCTGTTACGGATGGGCTCAAAAGAGCGCTAAAAAGTTATGGTAATGCACTGGGAAACTGTTTATATGATAAGGATTTCCTGTCTAAAATCGATAAAGTGAAATTTGACCCACCTGATTTTGACGAAGGTAGTTTATTCAGACCATCTGATGAGATTAATGAGATGTCCAGGGCTAATACTGTAGACGCTGATTACGGTAATGCAAACATGCCAAACAAACGCCGGCAATTAAATGCTGTCCCATTACCTCGTTCCTCTGGCAGAACTGCACCAACTGTTCGCCAACAGAATATCCCTCCTAACCCCAAGCCACAACCGAAACCGGTTGCTCAACCTGTAGTGACGAATCCTACGCCAGCTCCTAGTGCTCCTACCCCAAATAACTCTGCACGTGTGGAACCTAATTTGGACTTAGAGAATGAGGATTTATTAGATGATTCATTCACTATGAGTGATGACTTCCAGGATGATGATTTGCTTAGTATGAGTGGGAAAAGTTCCAAACAGAAACAACCTCTTGATTCATCTAACAGTGATGCAGAAAATAACCCTGTTGCATTTGTGACTGCAAAGGGTGCAACCTCTCTTCAAAATAGAAGCACTATACCTAAAGAGAATATGTTTGATCCGAAATATAATGCACAGTCGATCAAACATACGATTGACCAAACAACATCTAAGCACGTTCCGATGAATAATGCAAAAGATTCACCTGCTCCCGGATCAAGAGATTCAATGTATGCAAAGTTTGCAGCAAAGGGTAAACAATTGGATATTCAGACTGGTGCTCCAACCACTACAACTTCAGCAACCGCTTCAACAACCGCCGTTACTGCAGTTTCGAGTACTGCGGCAACCGCTGCTCAATCAACAGCTCCCAATTCAAATAGATTTGCACCTCCTTCAAAGGTAACCCACCCCAACGCACAGGTGACTCCTTTACCTCCGCCAAACACTACTAGGAGAGAAGTTGGTAGACCAAAGATTAATCCTCTTAATATGAAAAGAAGCAGTCCTTGAGTGCCGCTCTTAGAAAACTATATATTTTATTTAGCATCGTTATACCCTTTCTTTATTCCTTCATTTAATTTTCTAGTTGTGAGATATTGCGTTTTTGTCAAGTAATGTATTTTGAAACTTAGAATGTGAATGTTATTTATTTTTTTTATTTAATAATTTGTATCACTTTCTTCTTTTTGTTTACGTTACTTTCCGTTCAAAGCTTATCTAGTTTTTTTTTAGATTTATCTTTTGTACTGATAAATATATTTTCAAATTCCCAGTAAACAAAAAACTTTGACTGAAAAAGACGGATAACAAAGATTTTGCTAAATAAACCTTTTTCTCGGTATATCATGACCATTAATGTAAATACAACCCTTTTATTAGAAGGGACATCTCAAACTACTTAAAAATTACATGGTTAAAATTATAAACATAAAAACTATTATGGTGTGTTACTTGATACAGGTTGATTTTCCGTTTCTTCTGAGTCCGTTTCTATATCAACTGGACCTATCCACTGCCAACATTTCATGATTTCGCCGTGAACTTCAATCAAACTTGATTTTATATTAGTGTTGTTTGCTTGAAGCTTTTTTTCTACTTGTTCCCATATCTTATTCCTCGTTTTCAGGTTTACTACATCCGACAGTAGAATATCACGGAGCTGGACGGTACTTAAATATGGAATATCCTTATTCTTTGTTTTCTTCAATTTATCTAAAATATTCTCAGTGATTTCCTGAACCTTCACTTTCTCATCGAAGTACTGTTTGAGTTTATACCTCAGATAGTTTATAGCTATAATTAATGATATTATAAGCCAGATTGGATATCTGTACTGGTAGTACTTCTGACGTATTTCTTGCTCAAATCTACATCTGATTCCGATGTATTTCTTGGATACAGAGCGAATATATCTGTGTTCTTTAGCCCTGTTTGCTTGTTGAATATATCCCTCCGACCCTTGAATTTCATTGGTGGATAAGTCGATGTCGGGGTGGAATGGAATGTTAGTTCCATCTTCGAGTAACTGTTTAAATTTGTTAGTATTCCTATTTTAAGAATGTGAAAATAAAATCATTAATACTCACTTGCCTCATAATAATCTCAGGTTCCGTTTGGAGGTCCTGAAGAACTTGAATCCATATTTTCTCGTACTCCTCATCATCGATCCATGGCGCCCTCGCCTCGGAAAATATGTTGTGTAAATCCTCTTCTGAGATACCACTGGAAATGTTGTCCTCACTATCACCACACGCCACCTGGGCGTTCTTAGTCCTCAAAAATTCCAATGATTTCTTAACCACCTCCTTAACTAACTGACTTCTTTTATCATCTTTAACACAGCTATCGCTCATTGGTAACAATCCAAATAAACCAAATTTAGCTTTCTGAACGGTGTAACCAGGTTTACATCTAAGCTTCATGTAAGGATAGCAAATAGAGTGGTCAGGACAGGGAATACATGAGGGGGTATACTGTTCTAAAATATCGTCTACCTTTCTCAGAATCTTGAAGTTTGGATGTATGTCATAGATAGATGTTCCTTTCTTTTCATATCCACAATAACCAACGGACACAATTTGTTCCCTATACCACAGAGCGAATAATAATGCAGATAAACCTAAGATAAATGCAGTTGCGACCAAGGTAAATTTAAACAGCGCCTTAGTAACAGAAAATATGATGGTCCTCTCTTTCTTTGAATTTGGAACCTTCGAATCATCAGTAACCACCTCCTCTTTGGAAGCCTCACCTTGTGCTATAATACTTTCCTTTACAGGCTCTGGCGACGATTTCTTGCTTTCATCCAAATCTATGACATCATGCACAATATCTTTTTCTGTTTCTTCCCTGTGAGTTTCCGATGGTGCAGGCGAATCATTATGATCTACATCGTCCAAGATAACATTATCGTCAACATCACTCACGATGACATTATCGTCTCCATCTATGCTTTCATGGTTTACAGAAATACCTGCTGTCTCATCTAAGTCGTACTCTCCATCATCGTTTTGATTCTGGTTAGTCTCGCTCGATGATTCATCTTCCGATTCTACCTCCTCTCTTTCATCGTCAACGGCAGAATGATTATCAATTGGCTTCTCCTCGTGAGGATGCTCGTGAGGAGTCTCATTCTCATGATGCGATGCAATTGCCGTTTCGAAAGAGGTTGGCCTAGTCATGCTACTATTGTGCGAGGCATTAATATCAACCGGTGGTACACTCTCTAATTTATCTGGTTCATCATAGTCCACCACACGACTGTTTTCTTGCATATCCTCCTGTAAAGCTCTTTCTCTCTCCTCAGCTTGTCTAACATCCTCTTCTGATACAACTGGTGGGGTTGGGACTTTTGTCCTTGTATTTCCGGTTGCTGGATTTTGACTACTGATCTTTTCTACCAATTTGTCGTAATCATTGTCGTCAGAGGAATCCGATATTTCTATCAATTTATCAAATTGGAGGGGTGGTCCACTGAGTTTAATGCCGAGAGTGTCGTGGGTCGAAAGATTAGCGGCAGACACATCACCACTCTTGGCCTTTGAAGTTTCTGGAGAAGAAACCACTCCAGAATTCGACTCAACAGCCTTGCGCAATTGGTCCGCAAAACCTGAGGAGACCCTCATCTTCTTTAGATCTGGTGTGATCGTCTTGCTTTGTACGGAGAAATCAAAACTCTTTGGCGCAACGTTTTCCTTCCTTGTCTTCTGAATATTGCTTACTGATCCGCTGTCAGAAAGAGACATACTGTCATCGCTGTCGTCTTCAGACTGCGAGGACAGACCGAGGGAGGCAAAATCTGCCTTTGACTTGTTTTCATATCGCTGGGGTTTGTTTTGCACTCTACTGATGATTGGCGTACCCGATACACTGCCTGTTGTTTTCCTTTTCTTTGGAGAGGGTGTGGATGGTCCCTTAGTAACGACGTTACTTAACGAGTTATCGGAGGACATGTTTTCGTCGTCATCAGAGGAAGATGAGAGGGATATCTTTCTTGCATTGGAAACAGACGCCGAGTTGGAATGCACATCGGAATCACTTCCCTCTGAGGACCCGCTGCCCTCCATCTCATCTCTACCTCTCTTGTGTGGCGGAGATGCTGAGTCTTCAGGTATCGTGCTTGCGGATCCAGCGCTGTCACTTCCCTCTGTCCCGCTTTCTCCGGCATTATCGCTGCCTCGTAGCCTAGGAAGCATTGGGATGATTTTAGTATCGTAAATGTGGCGCAGCTCTGCCTTCTTCGCTGTTGAGGGGAATCTGATATTATTCTCCGTGAGTATCAGTCTCAGCTCAGCCACTTTTAGACTTTTGTGGTCGAACCCTGGTTCTAAGTACTCGTCGGACATAGCGTTGCACAATTATGTCCCAATTGCGCACAAGGACAATCTTGCTGTCCACAAAAACAAAACAAAAAAGGGACATTTATCAGTATGTCCAACAGATACAAAGACGCCAACACACCCACACACAACATATACAAGCCACACAATACACAACACACGTCTGCAACTAACAGCAAGCGCCATGCGCCGCTGTGGGTCAGACCCTCCTGTGTTTACGAGAGGATCATCGCCCAACAATGCCGTCTGCTCTGCGGAATGTCCCGTTTTGGCACAACGACAACAAGGACACCGAGGACATGTCCGTATAGTGCCCAGAGACACCGAGGACACATCCGCACACTGCAGAGACACCGCCGCAGGACAGCAGAAAAATAAGGGCCGCAGCCCTCGCAACAAAGATAGACACCGTCCCGTACACAGTGACAGATCCACGTGACACCCGAGAAAATTTGTCGTTGCGCCCCCCCGAGCGGAGCTGGCGATGCCCCAGGAGGGGCAGACCCAGGAGTATATAAAGGAGGGGGCAGAGAGATTTTCTAACGGTCGTGTATCGTCCCACGAGGGGTGGGGATGTTTCGTATAGTAGCCCTGTTTCTTGGGGGAGTGTTGCTAGTGGTTTTGAAGATATCTGTATCCAGAAGTGTATAGCTTTGTCGCGCATTTTTCTAACAGAGGAAGAAAAGACGCACACCTTTCTCAGTCCCTCCTTTTCTTTTTTTTGGGATCCAAATTTAGTCCTATCTGGGAGTCGATTAAAAGAGGCGAGTCTCATATTTTAATCAGTACCATCCCTCGGGTTATCTCTTTTGCAAATTTCAATTTATCTCCAGCTGATAGATTGACACTTATCTCGCTGATATATTAACGCATCTCATTCAGACAGAATGAATGTCAACCAGGCTACCAAGGATTTCTCTGACCTCTCCCTTGAGGCTGCGCCATCTCACGATGGACTGGAGGGGACCTCAGGATTGGTTCTAACTGACACATCAAACCCGCTCGGTCCTCAGGTGTCCTCGGACAGTCAGACCCCAGAAGATGACATCTCCGCCGCCAACGCCAACTTCTCATACCACGAAAACCAGCAGCTATTTGAGAGTGACTGCAAGCAGATGGCGATGGATGAACATCCCGCAGCCGTTGAGCAGCCTCCTCATTACTCCAACATCGACACCGCCGGTAGCGCCGAAACCGCTAGACCAGAGATGTTGAAGTCCAGAACTCTGTCCTTTAGCGCGCAGAACACTGTTCCAGAGGCCCCTAGACCAATCTGGGAGAACAACCCTGGAGAGAAGAGTGCTCCTGCCAACCCGGCTAGAAATGCCACTCTCTACAAGATGGGTATGTTAGCTGAGGATGACAGTCAGCAGTTCCTTGAGGACCCTTCGCCAGAGCTTGTCGATCTGTACTCAAAGGTGCAGGAGTGCAGAGACTTGAGAAAGAAGTACCAGGTCCTGTCCCTACAGATGAACGACCAGAACCCAAAGAACAGCGAGGATTACGAGGTGTACCCACCTCCACCAAAGCCTTCTTACAACGCCGAGACAAAGACTGTCATCCCTGTCATCAATAAGCCTGACACCGAGACATTTGTATTCGAGGATTGCGAGATCCCTGGCGAGGATACAGAGTGGGAGTTCGGTACGAACGATGACGATAGTTACATTGTTCACAGATCCGGCAAGCCAGATGAGCGCATTGCCCCTATCCCATCCCTGAGAGATTACTATCTCGATCTAGACCGCATGATCTCCATATCCTCTGACGGCCCTGCTAAATCCTTTGCCTTCAGAAGACTGCAGTATCTGGAAGCGCGCTGGAACCTTTACATCCTGCTGAACGAGTACCAGGAGACCAGTGTTTCCAAGCGTAACCCTCACAGAGATTTCTACAATGTCAGAAAGGTGGACACTCACGTTCACCACTCTGCTTGCATGAACCAGAAGCATCTGCTGCGTTTCATCAAATACAAACTAAGACACTCCAAGGATGAGAAGGTTATTTTCAGAGATGGTTCTGTGTTGACCTTGGACGAGGTGTTCCGTTCGCTGAAGCTGACCGGCTACGACTTGTCTATCGACACACTAGACATGCACGCCCATAAGGATACTTTCCACAGATTCGACAAGTTCAACCTAAAGTACAACCCAATTGGCGAGTCTCGTCTGAGAGAAATCTTCCTAAAGACCAATAACTACATCAAGGGTAGTTACCTAGCCGAGATTACTAAGCAGGTTATGTTCGATCTTGAGAACTCAAAATACCAGAACTGTGAGTACAGAATTTCCATTTATGGTAGATCGCTCGACGAGTGGGATAAGCTCGCCAGTTGGATCATTGACAACAAGGTTATTTCTCATAACGTGCGTTGGTTGATTCAGGTGCCTCGTCTGTATGATATCTACAAGAAGACCGACATCGTCGAGAGTTTCAACGATATTTGCAGAAACCTCTTCCAGCCATTGTTCGAAGTCACCAAGAACCCACAATCTCACCCAAAGCTGCATGTTTTCCTGCAGAGAGTTATTGGTTTCGATTCCGTCGATGACGAGTCTAAGGTAGACCGTCGTTTCCACAGAAAGTACCCTAAGCCATCTCTATGGGAGTCTCCTCAGAACCCTCCATACTCCTACTACCTGTACTACATCTACTCGAACCTTGCATCACTAAACCAGTGGAGAGCCAAGAGAGGTTTCAATACTCTGGTCCTAAGACCACACTGTGGTGAGGCCGGTGACCCAGAGCACCTGGTGTCTGCCTACATGCTGGCCCAGGGTATCTCCCACGGTATTCTCCTAAGAAAGGTTCCATTTGTGCAGTATTTGTATTACCTAGACCAGGTGGGTATTGCCATGTCTCCATTGTCTAACAATGCTCTGTTCTTGACATACGACAAGAACCCATTCCCACGGTACTTCCGTAGAGGTTTGAATGTGTCTCTCTCCACAGATGATCCACTTCAATTCTCTTATACAAGAGAACCTTTGATTGAGGAGTACTCGGTCGCTGCCCAGATTTACAAGCTTTCGAATGTGGACATGTGTGAGCTTGCTAGGAACTCTGTTATTCAGAGTGGATGGGAAGCCCAGATCAAGAAACACTGGATTGGTGATGACTTTGAAGAGGCTGGCGTTCAAGGCAACGACGTTTCAAAGACTAATGTTCCAGACATCAGAGTCAACTACAGATACGACACTTTGAACACCGAATTGGAGTTAGTTCATCACTTTGCCAACTTCAAATAATTCTGTACAGTTGCATTGCGTGGATATCTAAAATGCGAACCCCCAATTAGAGGGTGATCTCCTCATTCAACATAAGAAATAGTTAACACAAAGAAATAATTATTCTAATAGCCTCATACATAATGGAAGAAATATCTAAATAATTACATGCGAATGCTTTCAAAGTCCACGGAGCTGAATAGCGTCTACTAGGGCCCGTGAGAGATCAGAGGTGTTGTTTGATTGGAATGATTTGTCAAGTTTGTATACTTTTCTGATAGCATCGACATCACAATAACTCTGGAGATTTTCGTCCTTGAACTCCACACTATCTCCTTGGACTAGAGAATCATCAATTTTTTGAGAGCCGTTCTCATTAATCTGTACCACGATGAGTCTCTCCGATGTGCTCTTTACACCAAATTTCTTAAAAGCTTCTCCGATATTAGAGGTCGGCGAAAGAGCAAGTAATACTTCTGAATGGAGAGTCTTTGTCCTCAGCCTGTTATATGTCGACTCCATCAGGGTTCTATAAATAGCTGCTGTAAGTTGCTCCACAGAACATATCATGTTAGCGTCGATGAATGCATATGGGAGTTCTGCTACACGCGACTGTATATCCGCAGCATTCTGCACATTTTCATATAATGAAACATTAATCTCGTAGTCAGGAAATTGTGGAAGGATCATTGTACAACAGTCTGGAGGGGATTAGTGTGGCTGTTTCTCCAGATATATTGTGTGCTTCCTTCTCAGGACCAACCGTCAACTTTTTAGCTCCAAATTCGCCTTGTTAGAAAATATTTTACCAGTTACACCCTGAGGTTGAACAGGCGGACAACAGAGAGAAATGCTACTATAAACAGGTACACTGCCTATCCCAGAAACATAAGGATAATCCGCACGTACGTTCAACGTGTGAAATCAATACCTGCTGTACAACATTACCAATTATATCCATGATATAACAACAGTACATTTAGAATTCAAAATTATAGAGAACACACCATGGAAGAACCAATCCAGGCGACTGATGATAAAACTGATATTGATAGCAATACGCTATTAGATAGACTCTTTCCAGATGTGGAATTAGAAGATACAAAAGAGTTGGATGATGGCAACTCGTCCAGGAACGACAGCTTGTACCAACTTCTTGACGAGCTCTCAGGAACTCGAAAGTTAATGAGTGGCATATTCGGACCTCCTAGGGACGTTAATCTATCCAGCCGAGACAACCTACTAAGATCCAAGATTGTTAGTATCGGAGAAGAGTGGTACCAGGAAGAGCATAATATAACTGATAGGACAACGAGCGTAAGAGCCATTCAGGGGGACACACCTGTGTATTTCACGTGGTCACATGAAAGTAAGAGCTCGTCTAGACCTTCCTCACCAGTGAAGAAGCCACCTAAAACAGTCCAACATAACACAAATGTGCCTGGTACTATTACCAAGAAATATAAAAGTAATTCAGAATTACTTAAAGTTGCATGCGACAGAATCGCAAACATTAAAAATTGTCCTGACTCTTGGGACGGTATAGTTAATGATAGAAGTACCACTGTCTCAGAAATAAACCACAACGAACAGAAGGACGAACACCTGAAGATATCAGAAAGTAATACAAGCATATCCCACTCAACCTTTAAAGTAAATCCACTGGCAACATTTGTTGCACAAGAATTGCCCAAGGAGAAGAAGCGTGACAAGAAAAGCAGTAAGAAATCCAGCCATTCGAAGAGCAAGTTATGGTTCTGGGGAAGTGGAAAATCAAAGAAGAAACATTCAAAGAAGGACAAAGAGGAAAATCAGTTACCACAAGGCAATAATTCCTCTCTGTCGTTAAGTGGAAGTCAGACTTCGATTGATCACGCTGATGAACTTTCGAAGCCAACACAATCATCTGGTGATATTGTTAAAGATATCCTAGAGGATGACCCAATTGTATCCGATCTTGATGCTGATTTCTTGGAACCCCCAACAAGCAATATGATGGAACTAAAACTAACGAATACCTTTGATGATCAATCTGACAGTATTTCCAACGTGAATAGCAGAGACATCAGAAACATATCGTCGAATCTAAAGAAATCAATTTCTTCACCAGTTTCTTCAGATAGCGAGGTCGCCAATGAGCAACCGGCTGAGGAAGATAGCTCAGACGACGACGAATTTGGTGATTTCGAACAGGCGACAGATCTTATGTCCGCCCCTATTTCAATATCAAAGCCACCCGTAACACTAAATGCACCAGTTGCATCATCTACCCTATTTGATGATTTGCTTTCACCTCCAGCAGCCAAGGCAGAGCCTCACTCAATAAACAATCCCGCAGTAACGATGAACTCATTTGTTCCTTTACAGCCATCCAAGAAATAAGCTGACAGCGAGATTGCTCCGATATATAACAAGTAAATACGTATATTTATGAAATTAAACATATTCGCATCGATTCCTTGTTCGATTCGTGAATCTCTTTAGCAAGTGATGTCCGTTTCCCGATGCACTATCCGCATGACCCTATTTATTTAATTATTTACGTGCCAGCAATTCGCGTCGCAGCTGCGAATTCTTCGATGTTTTTTTTTTAGCGCAGGCCCTTGGTCCTCCGCCTGAAATAGCGTGGTTATTTGTACCTTGGGTTCTGGTTGTGCTCTAGGGTGGGATATGATCACACGAACAACTTCAACATTACCTATAGATTCTAATCACATTACTATTTAACGGTGCGGATAGTTTTTTTTGTTCAAGATAATTTGATATTCAAGTTATTAATAAAAAATTCCCCAGCGACAACGGCGGTTTCCCACCATCTCGTTATTGAACGTACAAGGCCAACACTGTTTGAAACAGAAAAGCCATTATTTCAATAGAGACTCTGCCATTTTCATATTCATAAAGAAGAAGGAATACGTGATAGTATTAGCATAGCAAATAAAGAACGATCACTCCCAACCGTTGATTATCACCGACAATGTGGAGAGCTGTTCTAACATACATAGCCGGATGGTACATATGCGCTATATCACTGTCAGTATACAATAAGTGGATGTTTGATCCCATCAATGGTATAGGTGTTGCATATCCTGTGCTACTTACTGCAGGTCACCAGGCGACGTTATGGGTGCTCTCTTTTATATACATCATTGTTCATGAGAGATTGAATCCCGAATCAAGGCAGCATAGAAAATCCAGTCTGATGCAGGATCATAATAACGACTGGAAGTTTTATCTGAAGTACATTATCCCAACTGCAGTGGCAACGGCGGGTGACATTGGATTCAGTAATGCATCATTCAAATTTG
Source organism: Maudiozyma humilis (assembly GCA_037102785.1). Classification (NCBI taxonomy): domain Eukaryota; kingdom Fungi; phylum Ascomycota; class Saccharomycetes; order Saccharomycetales; family Saccharomycetaceae; genus Maudiozyma; species Maudiozyma humilis. Next base: position 232,329 of record BTGD01000001.1, on the reverse strand, counting down.
TGCCGTTGACGGTGTACACGATTATCAAGTCGTCGAGCATCGCGTTCGTTCTGTTGTTCAGTTGCCTCTTCAAACTAGAGAAGTTTCACTGGAAGCTTGGGATGATTGTATGTGTGATGTTTTTTGGTGTTGTGATGATGGTTTATAAGCCCAGCGATGGAACCGAGGAAGACCACAACCAGGCTGCCATTATGTTCGGGAGTCTGCTCGTGCTAGCCAGTGCGAGTTTATCTGGATTAAGATGGGTATACACACAGTTAATTCTGAAGAAGACGCCGTCAACCACTATCACTATTGTGGACGAAGAGTCGTCGCCAAGAGATGGCCGCAGTGCCAGCAGCGACGACTCTACTGCCGAGGTAATTCAGAAGGCCGATGAGAAGCCTCATCCAATTTACACAATTTACCAACTAGCGCCGATCATGGCAGTAACACTCATCCTGACTTCTCTAGTTATCGAGAGACCATTGCCCGGAATATTCCATTCCAATCTCTTTAGAGTCAAATTCGAGCACGACAACACAACAACCCTAGCATCCATCAGCCGTGGTATATTTCTCATGATTCTACCAGGTATCGATGTGTTTGTCCTCACTTTCTGTGAATTTGGAATCCTACAGCTGACAAAGGTTCTCACGCTGTCCATCGCAGGTATAGTCAAGGAAGTACTCACCATTCTCACTGGTATGATATTCCTCCACGAGAGAATCAGCGGCATCTACAACTGGATCGGCATGTCTATCGTACTACTCGACGTGGTATACTATAACCACTTCAGGTACAAGCAGAAACAAGAGAAGGAGTACATCGAACTTTCGACGTCAGAGTCCTCAGAGAGCATGAGCAAATTCCCAGCCTCAGGTGCTGTCGAACCCTTCTCCGCCGCTACGGACTTTACGATGCAGGAATTTGAGATGGATGCGCTATCCTTATCGCTCTCACAGACTTCAGCGGAAATGCAAGCAGAGCAGATGGTGCCAATGTCAGACGTGGGTCCAACCGCTAAGTAGAGCTGAAACAACAACCGTAGACCACACGCCATTGCCACTACCCATACGGCAACTTCCGGTTTCCTACCTGACCTGCCTGCCAGATCCAGGTCCGCCGCACATTCTGCTGTTGCACGTCGTAACAAGTGACTGAAATTTTTTTCAGCTCGAGACGGCGATCGCCGCAGCGCTCGAGGAAAAAAATGTGAAGCACGCAAGAAAAAAAATGGTGTCAATAGATCAGATGCGTGTGGTTGATGATGACAAACACGGTGCCTGCTTAGGTCAGAGGTCTTGTTTTTGGGAATTTGTAAAGGAAGGCATAGTAGAGACAAGAGGAGGAATACCACTCAGCGAGACGTGTGTTTTGTTAAAGTCCGTGAAACCCCTGCATTGTTAGTTACATTTTTGTACACCCGTACTCCTTTCCGTTTCTGTCCCAGAATATTCCGTTTTAACTCGCATACATACATTTATACACTAGAAAAACAGGCAGAAAAGAGAGGTCCATTCACAACCAGAACTAAGATAGCTCACATACCCTTTAAATTCTGCTTTAGATGGTAATCCCTGCATCTCACACATACGTCTAAAGTGTCATTTTTTTCTTACGAATATGTCAAACATGCCGCATAATAACGGTAATAATAATAAGTCATTCCTACCACAGAAGCAGGCAATTACACACAACCAGACCAATGTCCCTGAAAGACAGTCACTGTTCGACAACGGCTATAATGTACCAGCCCGCAATATAGTAGTACAGTCTGCACCAACTCCACCCCAGTCGCACACTGCCTCGATGCAGCCTAACCAACAGCGGAAGCATTTGCCTAAGGTGGCACTGCACAACAGTAATAACCTATACCCACGCGAGAGCGCGATTCTCAGCTCATTCCAAAGGGCTCTTTCTCCAGGAGAAACTCTAAACAGCATGATGCCATACAGAAATGGCATCCCCATCACACCAGAGAGCACCAACAACTCTCCCAACGACACACAGCATATGAAACAAGGAGTCCGAGTACGAGAACAATCCCATCTCAGCCATTCGGTCACGGAATCCCCAGTGACGGATAGCTCTGCCGGAGAAGGTGACGGCGAGGGCGAGTACGTGTGCCACTATTGTGACGCTCGGTTCAAAATGAGAGGTTATCTCACTCGCCATATCAAGAAGCACGCTTTGCGCAAGGCTTACAACTGTCCATTCTACAACGAGAATCTACCAAAGGAGGACAGGTGTCATACTAGTGGTGGATTCAGTCGAAGAGACACGTACAAGACCCATATGCGGTCGCACCATTTCACATACCCACCCGGCGTAAGACCTGCAGACAGGAGCAGGTACGGTGGTGAGTGTAGCTTTTGCAAGAAGCAGTTCCCCAATGCAAATGTATGGATTAAGGAGCATATTGAGAAGGGCCGTTGCGAGTTCTTGCCCGAGGAATATTTGAATGATGTCAAGGCCCAGGAGGCTGCCACCAAACCAAAACCTCTAAACAAACTGAAGATGATTAAAACGTCGACAGGAAAATCAAGATACATATCCACGATGGAGAGTGTCGTGGAGCCAAGTGTGCTGTTAAACAAAGAGGCCCTAGAGGCAATGGTCATAGTCGCGAAGAATGTGCAGAGGGATGATGTTCTCTGCAAAGTTGGTGATGACAAATTAATTCTTAATTCGGACAACTTCGCTGGTCATAGGAAGGCAAAGAAGAAGTACAAGCCTAGACAACCAAAGTCACCGGGAGACATGTACACGGGAGTGCAAGACGATACTCGTCAAGCGTCCCCAGACCAGTCGAGTAGTCCAGCGTTCAACCACAAGCTCAAGGTTGAATCACCATCGAATAACTATAACACTGCCAACGACTCGACAGTTATTACCCAGTACCCAAACATAAACTCACATTTCAACCCTGATTTGCAACATCACTCTCATCAAACTCTGCATCAAAGGGAAGTTGCCGTGAGCCAGGAAAAAACTACGAATTCCATGCGAGAGTATCCCTCTTTGGAACTAGGCTCCAGCTCAGTTTCTCGTCATGCATCACCACATCACATCAGCAGTCCACTAGCGCAACAGCAATACACCACACCTGTGACGTCGTTCAGGGCGAGACCTGAGGAGACGGAACACACCTGGAGCATGCTCCCATTAGACAGCGAGCAGCAATCACACTACACCGATGAGCCTCAGGACAATGGTGTCGATAATGATATGGCCGCAGAAGGAGCGTCGATCAACCAGTTTGTGCCTGAGACTATCAACGTAGCGCAACTGGAGGAGATTAAGCAGTACCTGAGGTTCTACAACGACTACTTTGGTGCTGACGTCTAACTACATAAACTATACGTATTATTTTCGCACAACCGTATAATTAATTAAATATTCATCATCAAATACCACAGAAAGTGTTTGGCAAATGTCCCCTTTTACAACTTATAATAAATAAATTCTTTTTTAAGTATAAATATATATCAGTATATCAACACCGGCATTGTGGGGGACGGGCAGTGGTACAGCCCACGGTCCCATACCGATGACCCCAACCATGTGTGAGGCTATATTGGTCTAAATTTTCTTTTGTTGTTTTGAGCACCGCTCTTGCGGGCAGCTCGGGGAGTGTATAATAATAATAATGGTCGTCGTGATCAATGAGCCATTCGCGATTCAGCCGAACAGCGGGTGGCGTCGCTAGGACGTCACGTCAGTAAAGAAATGCGGCAAAAAAGTAATGCATCCGTTTCTTACAGCTGCTCGCCTGGGATTCTCTTCTCCCAGATGATGTAGGCTGGGCCAGTTGGTAGGGTGACCATACTGGTGAAGTCGGAGATTGGGACGGTCTGGCCTGGCTTCTCGAATCTGAAGGTGAAGTGTCTGATGAAGACAGAGAAGATGGTGAGCAGCTGGGCGTAGGCGTAGTGCTCACCGATACATCTGTGTCTACCACCACCGAATGGCAGGTATGGAGAGGAGACACCCTTGGAGATGGCACCGAAACCGTAGTCGACCTCCTCACCGACGGAGTAGGAAGAGGCGGCGTCGTTGTCCCATCTGTGGATGTTCATGGTGTGTGGGTCTGGGAAGTACTTCTCCTGCAGGTGAGTGTAACCTGGGGAGACAAGGACGTGGTTGCCCTTTGGAACGACGTAAGGGGTGTTTGGGACCTGCATGTCCTTGATGACCTTTCTGAACAGGGAGTGTAGTGGGTGGTGCAGTCTGAGGACCTCCTTGATGGTCTGGTTGAGGAGTGGCATCTCCTCTAGGGCCTCGTAGGATAGCTCTCTGTTGAAGTTGTCGAGGACTCTGACCTGCTCGTCGTAGAGCTCCTTCTGAACGTCTGGTCTCTCGGATAGGTGCAGCAGGGTCCAGGCAGAGGTGGCGGCGGAAGTGTGCTGGCCACCCATGAGGACACCGATAAGTAGGTTGGCGATCTCCTGGTCGGTCATCTTGGTGCCGTCCTTGTAAGTGGAGTGCTTCATGAGCTCGTCGATGAGGTCTCTGTCCTGGATGTCGTTGTTGGCGCGTCTCTTCTTGATCAGAGAGAGGTAGGCACCGGAGATGGTCTTCTGGGCGTGGTCTCTTCTTCTGTTGGTGGCGGATGGGATGTTTGGGAAGACGAAGTTGATAGGGGTGAAGCCTCTGTCGAGGTCGTTGTAGAGGTATGCGAAGTCGGTGTCGAGCTTGTCTCTCATCTCCTTGCCGAGCAAGGTTCTGGCGGCGGTGAAGATGGTCATCTCTGGCTGGGTGACCATGACGTTGATCTTGCCGGAGTTGTGCTCGTTCACCTTGAAGTTGGGGGAGGTCTTGAGGTACTTGGTGATCTCCTCGACGAACAGAGGGACGTAGGTCTTGAAGGCCTCCTTTGTGAGGGCGCCCTTGACGAACTTCTTCTGGTCCATCAGTCTGGAGTTTGGAACATCGTAGATGACACCCTTACCGAAGACAGGGGTGGTCAGGTGGGTGTAAGCAGCCTCGGCGGAGACCTCAGCGAGCTTAGCGTTGAAGATGAACTCGTGACCCTTTGGTCCGAGGTAGACAGTCATGATCTTACCGAGCAGCAGGAATGAGAAGATGTCACCGTACTTCTTGTTGCATTCCTCGAAGAAAACGTAAGGCTGGGTACCGTAAGGGATGGCAGAACCGACCCATGGGATCCAGGAGAAGACGAGCGGAGTGTGGTCGCGACGCAGCGAGTAGAGCAATTGCCAGCCGATGTGGTAGACAAAGGGAGCGAGAACAACGATGGAAACACGCTGGGCGAGGGGCAGCGCGTTGAAGTAAGCCAGCGCCAGGCCGGCATACGAAAACACCTGTGCCACTAGCGACGTAGACTGGGTGGTGTCAGACATTGCTATGTAATTGACTGTGTGTGTGGATATATGATTTCACTTTACGACAAAACAAGAAAGGAGAATACACATATACGCAGGAACGGGACGGAACAGGACACAAACCCGGACTATATATACATCGCGGCGGGCCCGTTCTCAGGGAAACAACGCTGTAAAAGCACAGCAAAGCAAAGCGAAACGAGAGGAAGCAGAACCCAGATGCAGATGCCTACCGGGCTTCCACGCCTGCCGCTACTAGTTCCGTGCCCATCCGCCTCCCACTTCCTAGCGCTCGCGGGCGCTCACTCTGCCTCGCACACGCCGCCATCGTTCCGGCGGCGTATCCTATCGGCAGGCGTGTACGAGGCGCGCTGTGGTGTGGGGGCGCACCTGCGCAGTTGCCGGAACGACGCTCGTATAGCGGCCTGCGCCGCCGTCTCCGTCGTATAGGCGATGCCCTCGTTCCGCCCGGGCCTACCGGAAGCCGCCGCGCGCGCGACGCGAGCGCGCACGCGCTTTTGTCTCGCGTTGTCTGTCCCGCGTTGTCTGTCTCGTTTTGTCTGTCCCGCGTTGTCTGTCTCAATTTGTCTTGTCTAATTTTGTCGCTTTGTCTGTCTCAGTTTGTCGCTTGTCGCATGTCTGGATTTGTCGCTATTATCCGCCTCGCCAGTGTGTCCGCCTCGCTTGCTGCTCGCCTCTCGGTCGCTTGTCCCTGGCGCGTTCCGTGCGCATCTGTCGGGGTCCGCGGTACGAGGGTGCACGGGTGTCACGTGCACGGCCGATGCCTCCGCTCACGTGGCAGCTTACGTGGCTGCCTTCTCATTGGACAGATGGGCGGCTTGACGTCCTGGCGGCTTAGTAATAGCATTCGCTGTACGGTTGTATATAAGAATATATTGCAGCAATATATCGCTGTGCGTGTGGCTTAGAAATATGGCGGGGCCCTCGGAATATCAGCGTTTTCGCCTAGGCACTGTTGGTGTCGTATCTTCTGGCAGCCTCCTTCCAGTTGATCACGTTCCAGATGGCCTTGAAGTAGTCGACCTTCTTGTTCTGGTACTGCAGGTAGTACGCGTGCTCCCAGGCGTCGATCGCCAGCAGAGGGATCTTCTTGCCGGTCACGGTGTCCTGGTTCATCGTCTTGACCACCTCCAGCTTGCCGCCGTTGTCGAGGTCCTTCACCAGCCACGCCCAGCCAGAGCCCTGCACGCCCGCTAGCGCGGCGTTGGTGGACACCTGCAGCGCCTCCACTGTGCCGTACTGCTCAGTGATCGCCTTCGCAAGAGCGGAGTTGCCGTCAAGCTGACCACCGCCTTGAGATTCTGGCAGCAGCGACTTCCAGAACAGACAGTGGTTGGTGTAACCACCACCGTGGAACTTGAGGTTCTGCTGAACCTGCAGGATCTCGCGGGCAATAGATGGGGAGGGCTCCTTCGCGATCTGCGCAGACAGGTCCTGCAGCTGCTCAACAGCAGTGTTGAACCCGTTGACGTACGTCTGGTGGTGCTTCGAGTAGTGCAGCTCGTTGATCTGCCCAGAGATGTGTGGCTCCAGGGCACCGAAGTCCCAGTCGAGCTCGGGGAGCGTCACCTTGGTGCGCACAGCAGTGCGCGACGCAAGAAGGCGCACAGCGGGGGTCTTCAGAAGAGTTGTGGAAGATCTGGAAAGCATAGTGTATAGAGTTGTGTGCTATGCAATGGGTGTGTCGTTCTATTGTAATAGAACTCCCCTTAAACACCAAGAACAATGGCCCAAGGGTACCCTTCTCCGTATGCGCATCGGCCCTCCCTTATATACTGCCCCTCGGCCTTGCCGGACCCCCGTTTTCTCGGCCGTTTCCGGCCCTCCCATTCGTCAGAATCGCCCAGACACATGGGCGTATTAATAAGCAGTTTTGCCAAGAAGTCGTGTGTAGCTTCGTAAAGTACATATAGAGAGTAGCGGCATCTCGAATGCACTGGCGGTGTCGTGTGTAGTTTCTTAAAGTATATAGCGGTAGAGCGGGTGCATATCTAGAACGCGGCGGCGGCGTGCGTACATATCTAGAATGCGGCGGCAGAGTGGGTACATATCTGGAGCGCCGCAGTGGAGAGATATATATACAGGCGGCGGGCCGGGATATGAGGCGAGAGGGGGTGCGGCTGGGTATATTGTATTGCCGTGGCTCTTGCGTTGCCGCCCACTGGTTTTGTGGAATGTAGATGCTTGCGGTTGGGACCTCTGGGCGTGCTTTCCCTATGGTGGGTGCACTTTGCGCCCACTCCCCAGATCATGGGCGGGCGGTGACGCTGGCGTCGAAGAAGATCTTGGGCTCCAGCTTGTCGATCGGCGCGCTCTTGGCCTTGCCGTCGAAGATCACCTCCGCGAGGATCTTGCCCGTGAGCACCGAGTTGTTGATTCCCCAGCAGGAGTGGCCAGAAGCGAGGTACAGCGAGCCGACGTTTGTCTCGCCGATCAGCGGGCCGGAACTCGTGGGCACGTTCAGCACGGGCAGGTAGCATGCCTGCTTGAGCGTGGTGCGCCCGTGGGCGATGCTCTGCGACAGCTTCCCGGCGTACTTGAATAGCTCCTCGCACTTGTTCTCGTCGATCGGCGAGTCCTTTGTGGGGTCTGGCAGGTCGAGCAGCGTGTCGCCCTCGCCGCACACGTATATCTCGTCGCGGCGCGCGTAGATCTCCGGGGAGAAGTACTCGGAGTCCGCGACCTTGAGCTCGGTGAACATGGCGAACGCGGAGATCTTGCTCATGTCCTCTGGCTGCACGGTGATGGAGTGCGCGCGCAGGCCCGAGATGGGGCAGTCCGCGAGCAGCTTGGACGTCCAGGGCCCCATCGCGACGATGACGTTGTCGATGTCGTAGGTCTCGAGCTCGCCGTCGTCGCCGATCTGCTCGGTGCGGTAGGACAGGATCTCGTTGGGGCTCTTGTGGTTCTTTTCCTTGTTGGGCAGGAACGAGAGGCCGACGACCTTCTTTGTGTGCTCGTCGACCTTGAGGCCCGTGACCTTTGCGTAGAGCAAATCGACCGCGCCGGACTCGATGGCCTTGTCGAGCATGAAGCGGGTGAACTTGAGCGGGTGCATCTGCGCGGTGGACTTTATGTCGCCGATGGCGGACCAGTCGTCGACGAGCTCGCGCTGGATCCAGTCGAGCTTGTCTGGCAGCGGGTTCCTGCTCTCGCTCCCGCCGTTGGCGCCGCTGCCGCTACCGTGGCCCGTGCCGCTGTGCTCGTCGTCGCTGTCGTCGAAGGCGTCGGTGTCCGTCTCGCTGATCTTGAGCTTGTCGCGGATGGCGCTGAGCATGTCGGAGTTGTTTGTCTCGGCGCTGGTGAGCGAGCTGAGACTGGTGTTGGAGTTCCCGCCGAGCATCTCGTTGAGGCTCTTTTTCGTGCCGGCGCTGACACCACTTTGAGCTACATCGCTGGTGGCGAGGTGCAGTTTTCTTGCAATAGAGTCGTCGCGGATGTCCGCCTCGAGGGATATCGTGTCGAGGGCCCTGTAGTCCCAGTTTTTGGCGCCGTCGTACTTCTCGGCGAGCTCCCTGTGCATGTCGAAGCTCAGAGCGCCGAGCTGTGAGGGAAACGCCCAGTTGGCGAGGAGACCGCCGGCCTTTCCCGAGGCGGCGCAGGCGACCTCGTTGCTCTCGTAGACGGTGATGTGGTACTTGTCCTTGGAGAAGTCCGGGTGCTGGGTGAGGTAGTAGGCGGTGCAGCAGCCGATGATACCCGCGCCGACGATGGCGATCTCGATCTTGGCCTGCTGCTGCGCGGCCGCTTTCTGGGCTGAGTCAGTCATGTGGGGTGGGAGTGTTATACGAGGGGTGGCAACAGGGGAGAGAAGTTAATGTAAACTGTTGCTAACACGGTCCAGCAAAATAAGGGAGGAATGCGATGCAAAGAGTCCTGTAAAACGGTACTGGCAAAACACACTCAGACAAGCGAGACTTGGGTAACTGTAGTTTAATATTCACGAATATCTCTGTCTATCTGGTTCGAGAAACCGAATGGAACAGAAAAATAAGGAGACGTTCTGGAAACGAAGTAGCACACCGTCCGGAAAAAAAAGGCAGACAGATATGCGATAGCGTGGGCTGTGCGTAAGCTCTCGGACTAAGACAGTAGCAGGGTGTACTAGCGATGAGCAGTTGGGTACCTGTGTACTTAGCACACCCCTCTTATGACGGACAAGCCCAGCGAACGTTATATATTGGCGGAAACTGTGGGCCCACTGTGGCCGTCGCCCTCCCTCGCGCCCCAGCGCCAGAGCGAGCGCCAGAGGCCCCTCCCCTCGCCTGCGCGCCAGGCCAGGGAGCGCAACACTCGCAGAGGGTCGCAGACACAGACGGAGACGCGGGCGCAGGACGCGGGGCCGGCCGGACCACGCTGGCGGAGGTGCGTCCCCGCGGCATTGTCTGAGGGCTGGTGGAGCGGTTTTTTGATTTGTGGGCGGGTGCTGCGGCCCTGTCTGGGCCTGGGGCCAGTGTGTGGGAGCGAGGGCCTGTGGGCGCGTGTGTCAAGGCGTCGGTGTGGTTACCGCCAGGCGGTGGTGCGATTGTGGTGGGGAGCGAGTTGTGTGGTGGTGTTGAGTGTCGGTGGGAGTGTACACTTAGTGGGAGTGTTTGTGGTTGACGGGAGAGTGTTTGTGGTTGACGGGAGAGTGTTGTGTGGGCGGTGCGAAACGCGCAGTGGTGACGGGCGTGCAGCCGCATGAGGATTGGCGGTGGGTTATGCGCATGCGCGTGTGCACGTATGCAGTTCTGTGTTGTGGTGGGAGAAAGTATACACAGTCGTACAACTGTATATATGTGTATATGCTCATTTGTTAGGGCTTACGCGATGTTGGATGATTGCGTCGCTGCCACAGATCAAGAGGGCTACTTGTCTTGCCAGAACCGTTTACGACGAGTTCGGTTCAAAATCGGATTTACTCTTGTCTATCGTACGTACAGACTCGTATATTCCCTGTGCGATATATTTCCTCTTCTCTGTCTATTGTTCCAAGGGCTCGTACCGCCCAACACACCTGGGCGGCAACGCTCGCCTCCATCGTTCTGTGCATACGGTCACGGGACGTCTCCGGAATATTCCTGCGGTCTTGACGTGCCGTGCGGGTTCCGCGCAGGCGCTGCGAGGACTCTGTGTAGACTCTGTACAGACTCTGCACAGACAGACTACTCGCCCTCTGCACGCCGTTCCACGGGCCCGTCTCAGGCGCCGCGCCCCTGTACGACGCTTTTTTCCCATACCTGTAAATTGCCCGAGCGAGGCACTGCAGGGGTGGACCCGCCTCGGGGCGTGGGGGTGGGCGCGCGTGCCCGATCGTCCTTGTTTTTTTTCCGTCGCGCTGATTGGAGGGGAGGGGGAGGGATGTTTTGGACGTAACATCCGTACACTATGCATCCGTGCACCGGGAAATATTTTCCGACGGACAAATCCATCGTCCAGATAGTACTTTTTCTCGGGAAATGGACTGCGCGGAGAGGGTGGTCGGCCTCTCGTTCCTCACATCCGGGTGCAGGAGGCCGGAAGTTTCCCCGGCGATGCTCTGGGCTGGTGTCTGGCTTGCCGTGGGGCTCGGAGACATTGTGGTTCTCCTGCCTGGCGTGGGAAACTCCTGCCCCCCAGGAGCTACTATCTCCCACTGGGCCCGCCTCCATCCCCCTGCCCACACGCTTGAGCCTCCCCGTCCTAGGCGGACGGGCCACAGTCTACCCGGGCGTGTCCGCCTGGAGGAGCCACACTTGCCACACTAGCCTCGGCAGGGAGACACTCGCGGCCGCCTGGCATCCCGTCCTGCGTTGAAAAAATATTTTGCACAACGGCTTGGGTCCCACTCTCCGTTAACGACGTTCTGGTTATATCAGTCCTCACACATCTTTTCATTATACATTGGTTATATTTTGAACTTGTGTTTCTTCCTGTTCAATAGATACCAGATACCAATACAAACATCATCAATCACAAAAATGGCTAAGTTCCTAAAGGCTGGTAAAGTTGGTATGTATTACAATAAGCAGAAAGAAATGGTTTCAGTGAAGACAGTGGTCCATTGAAGAGAAAAACCAGGAGATGTGCAGCGCACAGGCCAGAGGGCAACCACCATCAAACGATGCAGTGGATGCTCTCTTGGCTATTGGTGAACGAGGTATACAATTCAAATGCTTGGCAGAAGGCAACGGGAGAAGTGCACCCGTGTTGCTACTACATGTTGTTATTTGCCAAGCAGTTGGAAGCCACGCTCACAAGTGCACAGACCCAAGGAGGTATATGATGCCAAGCTCGTCACTCTCAGAGGTGTTTTCCCAAAGCACATCTAACTTGACGGCAAAAGCATCACCTTGCATCTTCTTCAATTCCACGTTCCACACAAACCGCAACCCACCACATGTTCCCAATACTAACAATCATCTATGTTTACTACGGAGTGTTTTCACAACTCTCCATATTATTCATACGTTTTTCCTACAGCTGTCGTTGTCCGTGGCCGTTACGCCGGTAAGAAGGTCGTTATCGTCAAGCCTCACGATGAGGGTTCCAAGTCTCACCCATACGGCCATGCTCTAGTTGCCGGTGTTGAGAGATACCCACTAAAGGTCACCAAGAAGCTTGGTGCCAAGAAGGTTGCCAAGAGAACCAAGATCAAGCCATTCATCAAGGCCATCAACTACAACCACCTGCTCCCAACCAGATACACTCTGGATGTCGAGTCTTTCAAGTCCGTTGTCTCCACCGAGACTTTCGAGCAGCCAACTCAGCGTGAGGAGGCCAAGAAGGTCATCAAGAAGGCTTTTGAGGAGAGACACCAGGCCGGTAAGAACCAGTGGTTTTTCTCTAAGTTGAACTTCTAATTTTAACTTTTGCATAATCATGTTAATGGTTGTTATCTGTCCTAGTATTATATAGTATAACTATTATTTCTAATAAGTATAAATTAGTATCCTTTTACTCTAGTGGCTGTGCTGGTGCGGTGATTTCACCGTCGGTTGTCCAGCTTAGTTTTCTACAGTGGAAAACTTGATGTGCGATTATCGAGACTGTGATAGTATGAAAACCAAGGGGTTAGGTCAATAAATATACATAGCTAAGGAGCAATAGAAAAACAAATTATTATATAAAAGCCAACCAACACCCACAACTAGTTTACGACACCCTATCATCATGCTAAGGAGTAGGGTTATTCGTCGCTGTCTCGCATCAAACGTGCAGACAAGTCACTTTATTCGAAAGCCTCAGTTCGATTTAAAATATATCGTGGACAACTTACCAAAATATCAGCATTCAATTAAGTCTAGAGAATTAGTTTCTGAGAAGGAACTTCTTGGCAAACTACAGCTATTACCAACACAAGTTGAAGAACTCAAGACATTAAATAAAGACATAAATGACATCCAGAGAACAAGAAACGCCCTTGAAGCGAATATCAAACAGGACAAGAGTAAATTAAAGGAACTTTTACCAGAAATTAAAAGTCTGAAGGAAAGGTTTCAGTCGACGACTCTTGTTATCAATGACATCACAGGTAGAATAGAGGAAACAGCATCTGCGCTTCCAAACCTGCTTAACGACAAGGCTCCCTTGAATGGTATACCTGAGGTGGTCCATTGGATAAATAAGCCATCCACCGAACCCTCACCAGATGAAGAGCGGTCGCATGTTGAAATAATGAAGAGGAAGAACATGATAGATCTTCAAAGTGCCTCGAACACGACCGGTACATCATCATATTACCTGTTAAATGAAGGTGCCCAACTAGAAATTGCATTGACAAACTATGCTATTGATATTGCGCGCAAGCATGGATTTCAGTTTGTTATACCACCAAGTTTGGCAAGGCTAGGTGTTATTGATGCATGTGGATTTAGACCCCGTGATATGAATGGGGAAAAGCAAATATACGCTATCGAAGGGCAGGATGTTGGTCTTGTCGCTACAGCTGAGATTACATTAGCCGCTCTGGGTTTCAATAACACTATTAACCTCGGCGACGATGGTGTTAAGAGGGTTGTTGGCTTAAGTAGATGTTACAGAGCCGAAGCTGGAGCAAGAGGAAAGGATACCAAGGGACTATATCGTGTTCACGAATTCAGCAAGGTTGAAATGTTTTGTTGGTCAACACCAGAGAGAAGTAATGATGTTGTGGAATCTTTGAAGGATATACAAATTGAATTATTCACAAATCTCGGACTATACGCAAAGGTAATCAATATGCCATCAAACGACCTAGGCAATCCGGCTTTCAACAAGTATGATATTGAGGCATGGATGCCAGGAAGAGGGTCTTTTGGTGAAATCAGCAGCACGTCGAACTGCACTGACTACCAAAGCAGAAGATTAAACAGCAAATACAAGGCTGATGATGGCAAGCTGAAATTTGTACATACCATCAACGGTACTGCCATGGCTGTTCCAAGAGTTCTCTTGGCTATAGTTGAGAATTTCTACGAGAAGGAAACGGGCGATATCAAGGTGCCAGAACCTCTAATCCCATATATGGGTGGAAAGAAGTACATATAATTAATATCTGTAAATAAATAATATCATGAATTCGTAAAAGCACGTATTGTAATGGACAAAGGGAATATTCAACATATTGTGTACTTCAATTCACTAGATAATAAAAGAAGCAATAAGCATCTTGCCGAACTCACTGTTTTCTTGGACATGTGTGCTGCTGCGCTCAATAATTTTTGATGCCTAACCATCAAGCTTGGTAAGCGGACAAAAAATAAAGGTGGCTTACAAGAGGGAGAGGGGCTGGAGTAAGTATGCAGAGATAAGGTTATATCATTGCAAGGATAGTTCTACGAACAACAACCAGCCAAACAATCACCCATTGCACCACCCAACTAATGCTGGTTTTAGCTATTGGCGATGCCTATATCCCCAGCAGGGCAATTGTATGTTTATTTTTGGTGCCTATCTACGTCCTATCTCCTAGAGATAATCGATGACGTTTATTAGAAGCAACTTTACTAACATCATGTCAAACCATTGGGACTTTGACGACAACAATAGGATATCCCTGCCAAATTCAAGAAACTACTGAGCATCCCTGATAAAATATCCCATGTGGCTGTTCTAGGCAACAGTGCGGATTCCCCTGAATTCCTAAGATTTCTCAACAACGTGTCCAGCAATATAACAATGGTCCGGGGTGACTTTGACACACAATCATACAGAATAGAGGTACCAGGGCAAACTACTGGTTCCAACGAGTTCATTGACAAGAATATCCCACTCACCGCGATAATAAAAGAGGGAGAGTTCAAAATTGGCTGCTGCAGTGGATCTACGATCGTTCCCAAGAGCGACCCACTGAGTCTGCTATCACTAGCAAGACAACTTGATGTGGATATTATGCTGTGGGGTGGTACGCATAATGTCGAGGCGTACACCCTGGAGGAAAAGTTCTTTGTCAATCCTGGAAGTTGCACTGGTGCATTTAGTACAGACTGGCCAATCATGGGCAGACAGACGAAGAACGACACAGAGACAGAGGAACTAGGAAAGGATGTGAAGGATATGAAGTTGGAGGAGAAGAACAATTCAGAAGAGAAGACTAAGGATGCTGCGAAGGAAACAGGAGAAGCTGAAAAGTCCAAAGAGGAAGACACGAAAGACGATGAGAATGTCAAGGAAGACACGAAAAAGGAGGAGAATACCAAAGAGAGCAAAGAAGACTCCAAGAAGCCCGAGGAAGAGACTGAAACGAAAACAATCGAGGAAGCCGACATTGATATCTCGGAGCTGGAGATCAGCGGCTCCAACGTCCCCAGCTTTTGCTTACTCGACACACAGGGGTCTACGTGCACACTATATATTTACATGTTCATCGATGGGGAGGTGAAGGTTGACAAGGTCACGTACACGAAGCCCTCAGAAGACGAACAGTAGCATACCATACATAACCATGTCATTACATACACGCATGTGTAGCCCTAATTGTAGAAATTATGAACCTCGTCGATAGCGACAAAAATGGGAGAAAAACATATTCGGGCTTTTATGTATATATTTTTTTTTCGTGCTGTCAGGCTGTAAGTATAAAAGGAGCAGGCATATTCTGCAGATGGAGTTTTCAGCGTTATGTGTTAACTTTTGCTTCACGTTTAAAGAAACCAGGAAGTTCTTTCCTTTTTTTTATGATGATCGTGAGTGCATTTGGCTCGAGATGCCGGTTTTCCGGTGTTGATGTGGAAAAACTCAAGCTACCTAATTTTTACTTTTGGCTGACCAAATTAAAAGGAAAGAACTGTATATTGTCTTGTAAGCGTGTAAGCTTCTTGTATTGTGTATTGCCCATTGCCCATTGCCTATTTGCAAACTTGTCTGCGCATATGCTCATTGTGTATCAGATGTTTATGATTACATGTTACACAGCTCTACGATATATAAGTGGGTGGTCCACGATGCAAACGAGAATGGAGATGCGACGTTACAGCTATGCCTGTGGCACAGGTGTCTAGACGGTGATGTTGTCGATGCGACGTTACAGCTATGCCCTCGGCACAGGTGTCTAGACAGTGATGTTGTCGATGCCCTCCTTCAGAATGTCCTCTAGGAGGTCGCTCTTGAGGTCGTCCTCCTCGTGCTGGGTGTCGTTTGGCCCGTGTGTGTAGTTCGCGATGCGGAGCTGGTCGATATCCAGCATCTTCTTCATGGAGTAGGCGTCCTCGCCGTCCTGGTAGTAGCTCTTCTCGATGGAGAGGACCTCGAACTTCAGCGTGTCCCTGTACAGATGCAGCGCGGCCCTGTTGGACTGTCTGACGTGCAAGGAGACGTAGGTGGCGCCGTTGACCTCCCTGAGCGCGAGCAGCGCCTGGCGCATGAGCTTCTCGGCGAGCCCCATTCTGCGGTAGGTGCGCATGACACTGAGGGAGGTGATGTGTCCGTTGGCGGGCTCGCTGGCCTGCTCTGGGTCGTCGTTCATCTTGGCGAGGACGTACCCGATGAGCTTCTCGCCAGGGCGGACATAGGTGGGGTCCAGCTTGACGGTGTTGCCGCTGCTGTCTGTGCAGTCGAGGGTGTCGCTGCTGTCAGCACTCTCCACCTCTATGTCTGTGGTGGTGGCGACGAAGGAGAGCTCTGGCCAGGACAGGATGTGGTACATGTAGTACTTCATCATGTAGTTCTCTGGGAGGTTGTGGAGGTTGGCATTCTGCATGCAGATGATGTCGTCGATGGTCGCTCTTCTGATAGTGATGGGCATGGCAGCGATGGAGAAGTAGCTGGGGCAATTGGACAATGGGGCAATGGAGCAGATCACAACTGAATATAGTAGCAACGTACAACTGTATATAGCGCACTCACAACCGCATATGTATTATACAATCCCGCAGCACAACTTACCTGCCTCTTGATACACGCGGTGCGGCCCACGGCCGCTCAATTTTCAGTTGTGCGGCAGTCACTGAAATTTCAGTGCTGGCGGGAGCCCGGCAAGCGCACAGGGCGGGCAGGCGGACAGACAGACAGGCGCAGTGCAGAGGCTACACGCATGCCACGTAGAGTGGGTGTGGGGTATAGCGACTAATGCTATGTGGCTGCAATGACATGCCATCCTTGACTGGAGAACAGGTGTTGTTCACTGCACAGGGACACGGTCTCTCGGAACACAGCCCAGACCTCTAGCCGCCCAGCCGCTCCGTAGCGCGTGTCACAGGGGACACAGAGGACACAGGGGACACAGGATGTAAAGCATGGCACAGTATCGACCAAGCGAGTATTGCACTACTGTAAATATCTCTCCACACTTCATCCTCGCCTCCCGGAGCGGTGCCCATGTCCCGGACAAGTATCTCTTATGAAAAACCACGTACACTGCGTTTAACTCTACATACGCGGACATCTTTTCTTACAAACAAGAAACTGAAAACTATGTGACACAATCACTTGACCTATTCCAACCATACATACGGTAACCTATATAACTTGAAGCACATACAAGACCAGCTGGAGATATTAGCAATGTTCTCTCTCACCCTCTACAGTTAACCAAGCTCTATATACTAACATCACTAGCAATACATGTATTATACACGCCCGCACTAACCGCTCCATCACAGAACAAATCTATACGCTATATAGAGGGCGGAACCCTCCCCCACATCGGGCCGCCCAACACCGGCAACTGCTGCACTCGCCTCTGCGTGCGCCCTCTGTGCTCCAGCCCCCGCCTGCACGCTTGTCTGGGGGGCGCACCCGCCGCACCGGTTACCCGCCCCTCCACCGAAGGGAGGGGCGCCGCACACACACGCACACACGCCCCCAGACAACCGCGCACACACGGCGGACGCTCGGATGCGACACCGAGACAACAGACACAGACAGACACAGACAACAGAGCAGCGCGGGTTCCCTCGGGTTCCCGCGGTGCGCGCGGGTTCGCTTCCCTTGCGTCGTGTTTTGGTGGCGAAGGGTGGGACGTTTGGAGGCCTGCACTATACCTTGGACTTCTGGGCATGGGCTTGTATACTCTCTCTTACTCCTGTTACAACTCGGCAAGGCACTCATGAAGGCTGCCAACATACCCCCTGCTTTGTGAACGTACAACAAATATCAGTGATTGTACACTTTCTCTTACACACACGACTTCACACAGTGCTCGTCGCTTCGCTCCTCGCACCGCACATGCACACACACACACATACCCACGACTCCAAACACTCCTCGGCACCAGCGCCGTGCTACCAGGTGGCCACACCCAAGTCGCCGCATGATCCCATCATCCTCTCTGATGATGAACAGTGTCCTCCCGCGGACGCTGAGCATTCAGCGCTCCGCTTCGACGCTGCAAAGAGCGAGATACTAGACATCGTGAACCTGCAGACACTCATCGCAGCGAAGGATATCGCTTCGATAGAACAGGCAATACGCAACATCGACGCACAGATGGCAGTGCTAAAACACATGCACAGCGACAACAGTCTCCTTGACAAGGTGGACAGGCACCTCCAGGAGAAGCACGAGGTGCGCCGCAGGACACTCGAGGCACAGACGCTGCAGAACACGTGGCGCCGCAGTATATCGTTCGCGCCTTCCGCGGCATCTGGTGACTGCGACTTCAGCGCGCCCATGCGTATACCCAACCACCACTACCAGACGCGCAGCAAGAGCCATGGAAACCTGCTCGAAACGCCGTTATTCAAGCCTGACGATGATTCTATACTCAACGAGCGCACCTCCAAGAAGCAGAAGCTGGCTGCTGCCGCTGCCGCTGCTGCCGCCGCCAATAGTATTGCCCCGGGCAAAACACCGCCAAAAATGACCACATCCAAATCCACGGGCTTCGAGATACACAAGTTCCAGCCAAACCAGATGAACACACACCACCGCAGAGTGTACTCCTCCTCCTGCCTCTCCAACAACAGCGGCGTCGTGGGCCACACGGAGACAAACAAGCCCATCTTCAGAAGGTACGACGGCATCCTCGTCGTCATCACGTGCAGCTTCTGCGACAGGGCGGATTTCACCTCCGCACAGGGCATAGTCAACCACACGCGCCTCAAGCACCACAAGACATACTCGAGCCAGCCGCTCGCTATCCTGTTCAACCAGGCCCTGCTGCCGGACGACAGGCAGGACAAGGACGTGCTCGCGAAGTTCGCCGAGTTGGGCCTCGACGCAACCAAGGAGTACCTCCCTTACAACGTCGCCATCCCAACGATGAGCGCAGCGCCAAAGATGCGCTCTGCAAGCGCGGCAAAACTCACAGACCACCTCAGCATAGACAGCTCCAGTGGCGACGGCAAGACGCTTCCCGCCAAGAAGAACAGGAGCACGAATTACCTCAAGAAACTGTACAAGGACGACGACCTGGGCGACCTCGTGAACATGGTCGAGGAGTCCAGGAAGGACCTCCAGGTGATACTCGACCAGCCCAGCGAGCCCTCCGACGAGGAAGAGATAGAAATCGAGATTGACGACGAGAACAAGGACGAGGACTACGTGAGCGACGGACGCCCCAGCAACAACAGTGAGAGCTCTTCTGAGGTTGAGTCAGACGCAGACGAAGATGACAAAAGCAAGCAGAATGCGCTCTCCAATGTAGAGTGTTCGCCATTGTCTGCCGTCGACGGCTCGGATTCTGAAGAACACACTGCCGCAAGCACGCCAGCTCCCGGACAACACTCCTTACCAAAACGCAATACCACCAAGGCACTCGCTCCTGCTGTGCCGATGCTGACAAGACATCAGCTCAGAAAGCGGAGCCGCAGTCCTATCGACAACTCACCGGAGGAGTCACCTGTGGTGCCTATCAAGCGCAGATTGAGGAACGCAGACGTCTCCGCGGACCTCTCGACTCCCCGGGCATCCGAGGAACCAGAGGCAGACAGCGAAGACAGGAGGTCCAGACACCACAACCTCCGCCTGCGGTCTCGCCTGCGCAACAGTCCTAAACATCCCTAGTCAATTCATATTCGTCCCAGCATAGCGGACCCAACCCCTCTCCGTTCCCTCCTCCCCGCTCCAGCGGTCATAGTGCAATTCATTTTGCTGTATATACATCATATCAATGGACAATCCAAACATATCTAGACAACCATGGTGGCGGAGCTCGCCTTTTGCTGGGCATTCGGCTCAACAAATGTCGATGGCCTTGCCCGATGGGCGTTGTTGAGGTTCCCCGGGAAGACTCGGAGAGCGCCTCGAGCGAGTCCACGGGAAACAAGTGTGTAGAAAAATTAAGTATTTCAAGATCTGCATGAGACAGGCAAAACGTATTTAAGGGTCTGGGAGGGAGTTGGAAGACCTGGTCAGTAAACGTATTTCGCGAGCTGCGGTTGGATAATGGACTGATACCAAAGAATTACCCGTCGTTTATACTCTCACAAAGTTACGGAATATGCGTTTCCTCCTCAAGATACAAGTCAGAAGGCTGACTACGCAGTGGTACTATGCCTCGGATATTGCAAGGATGAGGCCGTACGAACCGGATTACAAACCTCCATCTAGTCCCCAGGTATTCCAGAAGTTGTCAGTCGAGGACTCCATGGAGTTAGAAAAACGGTATCGCGCGTTACTTGGTGCCAAGGACTCCTCCGAAAAGGTAGTCTCGCCAAGTGTTCAAGTTGGTGAGGATGACTTGTACACTGTCGATGTACGGGATTTTACGATTTCTCCTACTTACTGGAAGGGTCCAACATACGAGGTCCGCAGAGGTCTTTGGTTTAACTCCAATGGAACGCCGTTGGAGTCGCATTTGTGTGCCGAGTTGGAGGATATGTCCAACACCAAGAACGAGGTGCAGAAACTGAAGGGTGACTACCCCGAGGGAAAGTACGCATTGTTCACTGAAGACAGCACTAACACAGGATTCGTGCTCAAGAATCTCGATGGTGGAAAGTTGTTTCTCAATTATTTGAAGTCTGGTCTTGGGTCTATCATGCCTATAAATGGTGTGGCGGTATACAAAGGCGAGAAGAAACCTCTAGACTTTAATAAGATAGATGATATTCTTGTGAATTCTCTAATGAAAGATATTGAAAACATTGAAAAGTTTCAGGATGATGGAAAGTCAAAGGAGAAGAAGACGAAAAAGAAAGAGGTACCCGCGGGTGAGTCTATCGCTTCCAATTTGACCAACTGGGACCTGTTTGAAAACATGCCTTCGATATTTAGTACCACTGGGGCAGACAAGGCCCCTGAGGCCAGCGATGTCGACGAGGACTACATGGAACAAGTTCAGACACACGACGATCCATTAAACGGCAAGCGTAAGATCAAGGACCTGGTATTATGTGTTCACGGAATTGGACAGACCCTTGGAAAGAAGTACGAATACGTCAATTTCGCACACACGGTGAACTTGCTCCGCACCAACATCAAGAACCTGTACTCTGAGTCTGCGCAACTCAAGGACCTGAACAAATTGCAAGGCCACGCGGACTGGGATATGAACTCGGGTATCCAAGTGTTGCCAATTACGTGGCGCCACTCCATCAAATTCAAGACTGAGAGTCAGGGCGACGAGATTGACAACCCTGAGTTGCCATCCTTAGACGACATCACTGTGTCAGGTATCCTGCCACTACGAAAGCTCATGGGTGACGTTGCGCTGGACGTTCTACTGTACGGCGAAATATACTACCAAAAGATCATCTTGGACACTGTCATGAAGGAGCTGAACGATACGTACACGTTGTTTCTCGAGAAGAACCCCACGTTCGACGGGCGGGTGCACCTCATCGGCCACTCCCTGGGCAGTCTGATCCTATTCGACCTGCTCTCGCAGCACCGCCACTACAAGCTCAAGTTCCCCGTGTCGCATTTCTTCTCCATTGGATCGCCCGTGGGGCTCATCAAGCTCGTTGAGCGGACGCGAATCGGGTCACGGCAGGGCCCCAAACAGCGCACCTCCCTACGGATTAACAAGCCAAAGTGCCAGGAGCTATACAACGTGTACCACACGTGCGACCCCGTGGCGTACCGGATGGAGCCCCTGGTGGACGTGGAGATGGCGCAGTTCGAGCAGGAGTACTTACCACACTGGTCGGAGCTGGACGGGTTCACCTCCAAAATGATTGAGATGAGCGGCAGTCTGTGGGAGGGGTTGCCGGGGATGGGCGCTACGGAGCCAACTAACAACGACATGTACCGCGGTAACAATGGGAAAGTGGAGAAGATCCAGAGCGCGAACGCTGCGACGCAGCTGAAGATCACGGGCGAGCTCAAGAGAAAACTTACCGCGCTCAACTGCAACGGGCGGGTAGACTACTCGCTGCGGCCGAACATCCTGGACGTGGACGTGATCGCGGCGCTGAAGTCGCACGTGTCGTACTTTGAGGAGACGGATATCGCGGGGTTTGTGATGCTGGAGCTGTTGAAGCCTCATACGGAAGCTGACGAGATCAGCGTGAAGAAGACGTAGGGGGTAGCGCAATAACAGACCAACACGGATGTAATGCAAAGCAAACAATTAGGTTTTGAAACATGCGCGCATGAATCACCTCACCTCTAATGGGAGAAATATATACCGTAGACAGTGCGAACGTTATATGATTTGCTATTGGCATATAACGGTGTGTGGCCTGAATAAAACGAAGCACCACGCAGTCCACCCCTCACATAATGATCACAATACTTATTCAATAACATATATATTACGTAACTGTGTCTATACAGGCACCTCGCCTAATTAACGTTCTCGTCGTTCTCCTCAATGAGCTCAGCTATCAACTGCTCAACATTCATGTCGTCGCCCTTAGCCGGAGTCGCCGCGGCACTCTTTGCACTCACGTCCGCCTTCTCAGCGGGCTTGCTGTCGCCGCGGGTGAGCGCGAACCCCGCGACACCCACTGTCAGCAGTGTGGCGATCGCCAGCTGGTGCGACTGCACGGTCTTTCCCAGAATCCTGTAAGTTCCCGCCATCTCAGTAGTGAAGTGGTGGATGCAGCTCTCTCCAACATTGCAGAAACTATTTGCACGGGGTGGGAACCCCGCCCCTTGATATGTGTCGGGGCGGGTGTTTTTTAGGGGACACAGCGACAGCGACGCAGCGCCGAGCAACGATTGGACAGGGGCGCGCGGCGCGCATCGCACAGCGCATCGCGCAAATTTGATCTGCGGCGCCTGCGCCACACTTTTGTGAATGCAAATGTGTCTATGTAGTATGTATTCCCTTAGAACTTGCCGAAGGGGAGGAAGCGCGACAGTTTCTTCTTCACGCCGCTGCCTGAACCGCTGTCCCCTTGTTCTCCACTGCCCTGTGACCAGCGGCGGCTGGGGCCGGACCCGCGGGAAGTAGAGCCCGTGCTGCGGGTCTTGCGCAGCGGGGCGTTCGCGGAGCGGGCGGAGCGGTTGCGGTGGCTGTGCGGCCGCTGGGCCGTGGAGCTGTCTTGTTCCGCGGCACCCCGTGCGAGATCCGCGGTGTTCACACTATGTGTACGCCCGTGATCGCTGCGGTATGCGCTGCGGTGACTTCCCCTTGGATCCTCCGCAAACACTACAGTCGTTCCGCGGGAGGACTGCGACTGTGACTGCGACTGCGACTGCGACTGCTCCGCGGAAGTCGCACCGGTGACACTCCTCCGCAGATGCTGCATCTGCTCGGTCCCCTCTGCGAACGCCCTGTCCATCTCGACGCACAGCCGCGTGGAGCTGCTCACTACCGTGTCGAGCATGGCCAGCTTGTCTGGCGGCTGGCCCATTGCCTCCGCCCGCATCTGTGCCAGCCTGCTGCGGAGCGCCTGCTTCTCGCGGTTCACCAGGTTCAGCAGGTCGTTGAAGGAAGACTCCGCGTGCTCGTCCTCCTCGAGGTCGCTCTCGGCGGCTAGCGCGCTCTCCAACTCGCTGTCGGGGGTGAATGCGCCCCCTGAGTCCTCGAGCGCGAGCTTGGCGAATGCGCGCTGCATGCGCGTGAGCAATGTGTGTGCGGGCGTGTCTGTGTCCGAGGCTGTGCGCAGCGCACGCCGCTGGAACGCGCGCTCCAGCCGCCGTTCCATGTTCCCCACCGAGGGGAGCGCAGCGGGAACAACGCACACAGGCACGGGGTACCGTGTGCCCACACGGTCGAGTAATCGCGGTCCGCGCCACTCCACCAGCCCCTTGCGGCTGCGCCGCGTGCGCTTGGTGGCCATCACGAGGAGGTGCGGGTGGTGCGCGTTGATCTGGTGCGCGAGCACCGTCCCCGGCCGGCCGAGCGCCACCTCGACGGTCGTGCGCACGGGAACACCCGCGGGCACCAGCAACGACACGTACAGCTGCAGGTGTTTGACTGCGGCCAGGACGTCTTTGCGGTCGTAGCCGTGCGCCCAGCTCTCCGGTGCGTGCGCCCCGCCGCAGCGGCGCTTCAGTGATGTCACCACGACGATGTGGTCCCCCGGGCGCGCCAGCACGGTAGCCGCCCAGTCCAGGGCGGGCCAGGTGTGCGGCCGGCCGTCGATGTAGCACAGGATGGTGCGCGGCCCGTGTTCGGGGTGCTCTGAGTCCGCGCCGATGCGACTAGTTTCGCGCGCGCGCTGTTCCCTGCGCAGGGCGCGGTAGCCGCTGTGCGCGCGGCTGCACTGGGCGATGCACCCGCGGAACGAGGGGTCCGCGGAGCTCGGGTAGTCGCGGCGCACGAGCACCCCATCGGGTGTGACAGCAAGTGACTGGCACACATCCCGTTTCTTGCCGCGGAGGGTGGTCGCGGCCCCGGAGAAGGGCTCGGAGACCGCGTCGTTGTGCGCGCGTTGTACAGCCCGCACGAGGTCCGCGGGGTCCGTCCCGGCGCTCCGCGGCACCTGCAGCCCCTTGAATGGCAGGTCTTTGGCGGTGTCGTACGTGGAGGGGATGTGCAGCGTGGGCACGGTGTCGAAGCACACGCTGTCGGTGTATGTGGAGAGTGCGCTTTTGATGTCTGTGTCGGAGACGGGGAGGCGTATGTCCCGGTACGCGTGGTTGGATTTCATAGTGCGAGGAGCGAAGCGACGAGTACTGTGTGTGTGTGTGTGTGTGTGTGTGGGAATAATTCTCAAATGTCTATGTAGATCTCAAATGTGTGTCTGATTCCCAAATCGATTTGTAGTTCGTAAAGTCGTTAATATTCAAATGTGTTTGTTGTTCTCAAATATTCTTGGATCTTTGTATAATAATATATTGGCTTGTCTATATCACATCCACATCAACACGTAACTTATAGATATGCGTCTACTACCTCTCCCCTCTGACCACCGGATCTTTATGTAACCCGCCACAGATCCGGGGCGTAGCGTGACCGCGGCACCGCCCAGCCGCACGCGATGCCCCTCTCCCACAGACGCCCCCGCACAGCGCTCCCTGACGGCACCCCGAGGCGCCCGCCGCCGCCGCCCTTCGCCGCCGCTCCGAAAATTCGCCCGTCGCCCCTCGCTGCACCCCTGCACCACGCCACCCCGCACCCGCCGTACTTCGAGAGGGGCACCGGCAGGGCTGTGCCACCAGGCAGGCAGGGGACAGGGGTAGCCACAATACCATACCGCAATACCCCTACTGCAATACCACAATACCCCTACCACCTCCATGGAATACACTCCGAAGGACATTGCAGCGACGGAGGCTCAGCGCGCTAGTCCCACTGCCAGTGCAGAGGCATCCCCGCGCAGACACAAGCACAGGCACCACCACCACCACCACCACAGGCATCACCACCACCACTCTTCGAGAGAGAGAGAGAGGGAGAGGATGTCTCCTGGGCTGGACAGCGGCCTGGGGAACTCACAGAGGAAGCCCGCGCTGCACTCGCGGATGTCAGGGAAGGCGCAGGAGCGGGTGCCGCAGCACCCGCCCTCGCAGCGGCCGCCGCCTCTGCGGCCGCCGCGGCTCGCCGACGGCACCCGCTTCGGCAACTACCAGATTATAAGGACACTGGGCACCGGGTCCTTCGGGAAAGTGAAGCTCGCTGTCCACGTCACCTCGGGCCAGCGCGTCGCGCTCAAGGTCATCAACAAGCGCATCCTCTCGCGGCGCGACATGCAGGGCCGCGTCGAGCGCGAGATATCCTACCTTCGTCTTCTGCGGCACCCACATATCATTAAGCTCTACGACGTCGTCAAGTCCCGCGACGAGATCGTTATCGTGCTGGAGTACGCTGAGCACGAGCTGTTCGAGTACATCACGCAGCGCGGCCGCCTCTCCGAGGACGACGCCCGCCGCTTCTTCCAGGAGATTATATCCGCCGTGGAGTACTGCCACAGGCACAAGGTCGCCCACCGCGACCTCAAGCCCGAAAACTTGCTCCTCGACAAAAACTACAGGGTCAAGATCACAGACTTCGGCCTCTCCAACATCATGACCGACGGCAACTTCCTCAAGACATCCTGCGGGTCCCCAAACTACGCCGCGCCAGAGGTCATCGGCGGGAAGTTATACGCGGGGCCAGAGGTCGACGTCTGGTCCTGCGGCGTCATCCTCTACGTCCTCCTCTGCCACAGGCTGCCCTTTGACAGCGACAGCCTCCCCGAGCTCTTCCGCAACATCAGCAACGGGATATACGTGCTGCCTGCGTTTTTGTCCCCCGCTGCAGCCAACCTCATCCAGCGAATGCTCATTGTGAACCCTCTGGGGCGCATCTCCATCCAGGAGATCATGCAGGACGAGTGGTTCAAAGTAGACATTCCCTTGTACCTCGTGCCTCGGGACCTGCGCAAGCCCATGGGGCTCGAGAGCGACGACGACACCGACTCCGTCGCCTCCTTACACAGCGACGAGCCCATCGACGACGAGCTCGTCACCGCACTCGCCAACACAATGGGCTACGGCATCGACGAGATATACGAGTCCCTGCAGACGGCGCGCGACGACCCGGGCCTCAACGAGATCCGCGACGCATACCTGCTCATGCGCGAGAACAAGGAGATCCTGCGGGACCTCGAGGTGGTCCGTTCGGACTCCGATATCAGCCTCATCAACAGCAAGAGCGGCACCGTCATCGACACCATCGCTGCACAACAGCTCCCCTCATACCACGTTGAACAGGTGCAGCGGTACAACTTGCTAGAGGGTCCGCCCGCACAGCTGCGCCAGCACAAATCCTCGCAACCTAGCAAGGTGCAACGTACCTACAACGAGACAGACTCCGTCAAACTCGACACCGACGAGTCCACGATCGCCATCCTCCCCACGTCCCTCCCCCAGATACACAGGGTGAACATGTTCGCAGCGGGCGTTCCTGGCGCAGGCGTCATCAACCCAATGCTCACGCAGCGGTCCCACAGCCGCTGGCACTTTGGGATCAGGTCGCACTCCTACCCGCTGGTAGTGATGGGCGAACTGTACGCGGCACTGAAGCACCTCGGGGCCCACTGGACGCCCGCGAAGGAGCGCGAGCTGTGGACCATCAGGGCCAAGTGGAAGTGGGATCCGAGCCATGAGTTTGGGGACACGACCAAGGACAGTGCAAGACCGATCCCGGAGGAGCTCAAGGTTGTGATACAGTTGTTCCAGACCACGCCGGGGAACTACCTCGTAGATCTGCGTTTCGACGGGTGGGAAACAAGCGAGGAGACACCCTCGGAACCCAACTCCGGGAGAAACACACCGTCCTCTACGAGAGAGAGCACGCCGACCGCCGAATCGATCGCAAGAGACGAGGAGATCAGCACCTTCTCCGCCTACCCGTTTCTCAACCTAGCAAGAAGGCTCATCAGCGAGCTTGTAAGAGATAATGAAGTGCCTGTCCAGCAAGAGAGTCAGGAAAGAACCGAGATCCAGCTGGAACAGGACAACCCTGTCGCGAAAACAGGAGATGCAACGCGTTAGCAAGTCGTGTCTGTGCCTTGCTCTCCCTCTCTCTGTAGCATCCGCCGCCAGCTGTCTGTACTAGGCCATCGGCACAATACGTAATTAGCCAGAAAATAAGGAGCCAGACATTCCATTTTTTTTCGTGTAGTCCAGCCGTTTAATTTTTCCTCTTCGGGTAAAACATCAATACGCGTGGATTGTTGCTCTATACGGCAAAAGCAACATGGCAGCGTCTGTCGTCGGCGACGACGATGCGCGCCCGCAGAAATTACAGGGCGGCCCCCATATATAAGACAGGAGATGCACTTGTGACATCTGCAGAGGGCGAGGGGGACCTGCCACCACGTCGTCATTGAACCAGAGTCGCTATTGAAAACACACGTCACCCAGAATTGCATATTCAAGGAAGGAGAACTCAGAGCTCTATTTTTTGGACGAATTTTCAGTGCAAATCTCAATTTCAATATTTTTTTTAGCTCCAAACACAAGGAATACTGCAGCACAGTTGTTATTTTTTCAGGCTACCTAATTTTCTAGTATTGTAGTCAACTGGAATTCCAGCATATCTTTCCCCGCTAAACACAACAAGGAGATAAAAAAGGATCACCGGACATACCCAGCGCAATATACAAAACACACATAGCATAATAAAGCAGCCGCAACGCCACAATGAGCAAAAGGGTCAAGGTGGAAAACAAGAAGATCAAGTTGCTGAGCCAGGAGCAGCGCTCCGCTTCCTTTGACGAGGAGGCAATGTCGGCCAACCAGAAGCGCAAGGCCAGCAACACAAAGACGAAAACAGGATCTAAGCTGTCCAAAAGCATACCGGCGAAGGCAGCCCGTTCGAAATCCGCAAGCAGCATCAGTCTGGACCAACTTCAGACTGAGAAACTGCAGCATATTCTGCAGTTGGACGCCGAAGACGAGACGATATCCAGTATACATAAGCTCCTGAGTAAATCACGCAAGGTCATGGTTCTCACAGGAGCCGGAATCTCCTGTAACGCAGGTATCCCTGACTTCAGGTCTTCTGAGGGTCTCTACAACCTTGTGAAAAAGGAGCATCCAAATATCTCACTGGGAACCGGAAAGGAGATGTTTGACATTTCGCTGTTCAGAGACGAAATGAAGATCGCTGTGTGGGCGACGTTTATGGAGAAACTCTACTCGAGTTGCCGGGTCGCTACACCAACCAAGACACACAAATTTATCGCTCATCTAAAGGACCGCGGCAAGCTGCTGCGCTGCTACACGCAAAACATCGATGGACTCGAAGAGTCATTGGGTCTCGAGCTCTCCAGCGAACAGCCATCTGACACACAGGAAGAGAACGGCGCCACAACGATATCCCGCAGTAACTCCTTCGCATCATTCAGCAACGCCAAGTGGAAGAACTATGATGTGGTCCAGCTTCACGGGGACCTCAACACACTCTCATGCACAAGGTGTTTCCACGTGTTTAACTGGAGTCGAAGCAGAACCAGATCTCTTAGAAACGGTGAGCTGCCCACCTGCCCCAACTGTGAGGAGATCAAGATGAGAAGAGTCATGCAGGGCAAGCGACTCATTGATAACAACGGTATTCTAAGACCTAATATTGTCCTCTACGGTGAGAACCACCCATCGGGAGACTTCATTTCCCAAGGACTAAATGTCGACATCTCCAAGGGAAGACCTGATTTCTTTATCATTATGGGCACTAGTTTGAAGGTAGACGGTGTCAAGAAGGTGGTAAGACAGATAAGTAAGCAGGTTCATGAGCGTGGAGGTATCGTCATCCTTGTCAACAAGTCTGGCGTTGGTGAGTCCTCTTGGAACGGATACATTGACTACCAGATCTGGGAGGACTGTGATAAATGGGTCTCTTTTGTAGAGCAGCAGCAGCCAGACTTCTTCAAGAGCCAGAAGGAAGTTGATAGATTGAGACTTCTGAAGAGAGAGGCCAGCGAGTTGAGAAAGCAGAAGCTACTAGAGAAGAAGAAACAAAAGGAGCAAAGTACTCTACACACTCCTCCAACAACCCCAACCAGATCGCTGTCCCCCAATGGAAAGCAAGTTAAGAAGGAGGAGTCACCTCTTGATGATTCCATTAAGGAGGAGAAGCGCGCCACATTGCGCAGCTTGAAGAGGAGCTTGATATCACCTGTGGAACACTATACCACTCACAAGAAGCAGAAGATTGAACTAAAGGAGACTGTAGTGAGTGAGAGTGAGAGTGATAGCGGACTTTCCTCCGTAAAGAACGAGACTGTCTTTGAGGTGGAGACGAAAATCACCACATAAGGTAGATGTTTATCTGTATAAATACGTAACGATCCCATTTGCATTACTTTAATGAAATATCATTGAGGAACATATTATTCAATTACTAGCAACATGCCTTTAGAAGGTAAATTAGTGTCCTATACCCATCATTATTCTGTGTTTTATCTTTATCGATGCTTATTTGCGAGTATTGGTTCTGAAGCGATTGTTTGTTATGTATAGGAATCGCTCCGTTAAAGCGAAGCATCACCACGCACAACACAATCGTAAACACAGGGTGGACAAGACGAATTTGCACAATACACAGCTGTAAAGAGACACTACGATGACTGGGAATGAGCAGGTAGTGCCAATTAAGATGAGGAATATGCCTGACAAATACATAAGCGACATGGTATTCGCCGATTTACCGGAGGTGGGTCCAGCATTGCTGGTAACATCATGGGATTGTGCGCTTTATATATATAGGCGGGTCGTGAATCCAGAAAACAAGGAGCAGAGTATAGAGCTGATCAAGCTAATCCGTAATGATTCTCCATTGTTATGCACATGCGTTGTCAAAGATGAGATATATGTCGGCACAGTTACAGGAGAGCTACTGCGATACGATCAGACCCATGATTGCTTTGTGCCTGCAGTTGGCCTTAGCCGATCCATCGCTACTATGGGAGTGTGCAAATTGTTGCCCTACCAGCGGGTAGATGGTGATTATATCATATGTGTCTCCTGGGATGGAACTATAAATGTTATGGATGTCAAGCGGCGCAATTTGGATGTATGGGTACGAGCTGCGGTTGAGGAGAAAGTAATTACGGCAGATAGTGATAATAACCACCTAGTCATAGCTATAACAAGACAAAAGGTACTTCTGTATGACCTACCATTATCGGCTGGCTCGATAAGCAAGGTGATCGTCCCAACACTCAAGAACCAAATTAGAGATATAAAGCTACTGCCATCAAAGGATGGTTATGTTATCAGCACTATTGATGGGCGTGTCGCAGTAGAGTATTTTGAAGAAAGGGATCAACAAAAGCAGTTTGCATTCCGTTGTCATCGCACGACCCTTTCTGATGTACAACTAGTGTATCCAGTTAATACTCTCTCATTTATACCAGGCACAGTGAAATTGTTCACTGGGGGTTCTGATGGTAGTGTGACGTTGTGGAATCTGGAAACCAAGAGGAAAATAAAGCAATTTGATAAACTGACGACGCTTAGCGTTGTAAAGTTGATTGCCAATGATAATACACTGTATGTTGGAATCTCTGATGATTCATTTAAAACAGTTCCAGTTGGTTCCGAGGGGACAGAGATGGCTCTATTGCCAAGCTCGATAAATATAATCTCATTATAACAGGTTATATATCTTTTGCATATTTAATAGATGAAATAACTTAATTAGTGAACTATTTTTATGTTTTGGGAATGTCAGAAAGGGGCAGTTGGAATAAAAATGCATGTTAAATTCGAACTCTAATAATAAAAAGACCTAACTATAAGGTAAGCCCTTTGAACTTCCATCAAAGACATAATAAATAAACACTTAAAGGTCTAAATTAAGGCCTACCGTTATTACTTCCGATTTTTTGCCTGTTAGCTATAGGTATTCTTCGGAATAACTCTAAACTGATCATATTAATCACCGAAAAAAACTTACCAAAACCCATACCAATTAATCATAAAGTCAACCTAATACTCCCAACATCTTCTTGAATGCAATACTCTTCCTATGGACAACCTCCTTATACACATCTATTTTCCTCGGTTACCCGCCCACGCCTGTCCGGGTGACACCCTGGAACTTTCTAGAAGAAAATCTTCACGGGCGCCCACACAAACCCGCAGGCGCCAGGGCTGGGCGGTAGAGCCCCCCGAACGGCGAAGGCCGGTGGGTGGGGAAACTCTCAGAGGCCCTGTCTATAAAGAACAGGACCACATCGGATTGGGACAGGTGGGCGGTTGTTTTGACACAACATTTTGTAATCTGGGTTCTAAACACACCGTCACACCACTACAACAACCAAGTAATACCAGATGTCTCTTTCTGCCGACGAGTACAAGCAACAGGGTAATGCCGCCTTCTCTGCGAAGGACTACGACAAGGCTGTCGATCTATTCACCAAGGCCATCGAGGTCTCTGAGACCCCAAACCACGTTCTGTTCTCTAACAGATCTGGTACCTACGCTTCCATGAAGAAGTTCAACGATGCTCTGAAGGATGCCAACGAGTGTATCGAGATCAACCCAACCTGGTCCAAGGGTTACAACAGAAGGGGTGCCGCCCACTTCGGTCTCGGCGACCTAGACGAGGCTGAGGCCGCCTACAAGAAGGCGCTTGACCTAGATGCCAACAACAAGGCTGCACAGGATGGTCTTGCCCAGGTCCACAGAACACAGGAGGCCAGATCCGCCCAGCCAGACATGGGCCTCTCCAAGATTTTCTCCGACCCAAACATGATCGAGAACCTGAAGAAGAACCCAAAGACCGCCGAGATGATGAAGGACCCACAGCTGGTTGCTAAGCTGATTGGCTTCCAGGCCAACCCACAGTCCATGGGCGCCGAGCTATTCTCCGACCCAAGACTGATGACTGTTATGGCTACTCTGATGGGTGTCGATCTAAACATGCCAGACCTGAGCGCCTCCAACTCTATGCCAAAGGAGCCTACTGATGCTGCCAACGAGGCCGCTCCAACCACTGAGGAGGCTAAGCCAGCCGCTGCTGAGGAGGCCAAGCCAGCTGCCGCTGCCGAGACTCCAGCTGCCCAGGAGCCAGAGAAGATGGAGGTTGATGAGGAGGACAAGAACAAGGTTGCCGCTGATGCTGCCAAGGCCGAGGGTAACAAGGCTTACAAGGCCCACAACTTCGACGAGGCTATTGCCCACTACAACAAGGCCTGGGAGCTGTGCAAGGACATCACCTACCTGAACAACCGTTCCGCTGCTGAGTACGAGAAGGGTGACTATGCCACCGCTATCAAGACTCTTGAGGAAGCCGTTGAGCAGGGCAGAGACATGAGAGCCGACTACAAGCTCATTGCCAAGTCCTTCGCTCGTATGGGTAACTCCTACTACAAGCAGGACGACCTGCCAAAGGCCATTGAGTACTACCAGAAGTCTCTGACCGAGCACAGAACTGCCGACATTCTAACCAAGCTGAGAAACACCGAGAAGGAGCTCAAGACCAGAGAGGCCGAGGCCTACATCAACCCAGAGAAGGCCGAGGAGGCCCGTCTACAGGGTAAGGAGTTCTTCACGAAGGGCGACTGGCCAAAGGCTGTCGAGGCTTACACTGAGATGATCAAGAGAGCCCCAGAGGATGCCAGAGGTTACTCCAACAGAGCTGCCGCCCTGGCCAAGCTGATGTCCTTCCCATCCGCCATCGAGGACTGTGACAAGGCCATCGAGAAGGACCCATCTTTCATTAGAGCATACATCAGAAAGGCCAACGCCCAGATCGCCGTCAAGGAGTTCTCCTCTGCCCTAGCGACCCTAGACGAAGCCAGAACCAAGGACTCTGAGGCCAACAACGGTGCCAACACCAAGGAGATCGACCAGCTATACTACAAGGCCAGCTCGCAGAGATTCCAGCCTACCAACAGCAACGAGTCTCCAGAGGAGGTTTACAAGAGAGCCATGCAGGACCCAGAGGTGCAGAGAATCATGCAGGACCCTGTCATTCAGAGTATTCTGAGCCAGGCCCAGAGCGACCCAGCCGCCCTGCAGGAGCACATGAAGAACCCAGAGATCTTCAGCAAGATCCAGACTCTAATCGCTGCCGGTATCATCCAGACCGGTAGAAGATAAGCGCCGTGGTGATGTATATCGCATGCGACAACTATAGAAAGTAAGTTATCATTACACATGCCAAGCAATATATATATGTAAATTATGTTTTATTTGACAAAGGGGGAAGGGGGACCATGCTGGAAGATGGAGTGAGGGTACAATGGTATATAGCTACACACAGTTTGAAAAGCTGAAGAGAGAAATTGAAGCGAACGTTTTTTATTTGAAATTATTTTATTATGGTAATATGCTAGTGGGTGGTATAGGTATGAAATATGACGAGTGGAAGAACTATAAATTACGGGTGGCGGAAAGGAAATGGAGGAATAGATTTAATCGGTGGCATTAATAAGGTTGACAAAACTTTCGAACTCCACATTCATATGAGGGAACTGGTTTAGTTTATCGCATACTTCTTGCTGGATCTTGGATTTGAGAGTAGTGAAGTTACTCTGCAGGGCTAAATAGTTGTCAATTTCTCCACTCAGTCTTCTTTCGTATTGTTGGTGTGCATTCAGTAATTCTTCATCCTTCTGCCTTTGCACAACCTGCAATTCTTCTTCCTTCTGCCTCTGCACCTTCTGTAGCTCTTCATTCTGAGCCCTGTGAAGTTCCTCATTCTGCCTGCGTACTTCCCTTTCCCTACTCTCCAGATCGGCAACGAGTCTCTTTAGTGTGACATTCTCCGCGACAATCTCGTCGAAGTGCTTCGCCTTCAGCTCCAGGTTCTTGATGTACTTCTCCCTGCGGACCCTGAACGCCTTCTGCGCGCTCCGGTTCTGCGCAGCCCTCTTCGTGTCCCGCAGGACCTTCCCCGACCGGCCGATCAGCTCTCCCCGCGCATTGTACCGCTCCCCGACATTGTGCACCGCGGAGTTGTCCGTCTTCACGGAGCTCTCCCGCCGCTCCTCCGGAATCTCGGCGGGCAGCGGCATGTCCTCGGCCGAAACCTCGGTCTTGATCACGGGCATCGACGCGCGGTGTGGCTGCACGGCGACAAGGGGCACGTCCCCATTGGGCATAGCCGCCGAGGGTGCGGGGACAGGGGCGTGTGAATGGACATCCCCCGCCACGCCGGGGATCGAACCCAGGGCGTAGCCGTTGGGGTAGTGGTGGTCCAGGGACCCCATGTTGATGGAGTGTCTGTGCGCGTGGGCGTTCGCGTTTGCGTTGGGGTGGCCCCTGTCGAAGGAGACGCCCCTGAAGCCGTGTGCCACGGGGGAGGCGGAGTTGCCCAGCCCCGCGGGCATCTGCATGTGGTGCTCGTAGACCGGGGAGGCGCCGCTGCTGAGCGGCTGGAAGGACTCGCGGCGGATCATGAGCATTGGGGTGCCGGCACCGCTGGCGCGGGCGCTGAGCTGCGGGGTGTTGTAGGCGTTGGCGTGGACAGGGACGGGCTGTGGGAGTGTGTGGGGGTGGGGGTGACCAGCAAATGGTGGCGTCTTCTGGGTGGCGACGTTGGCGGTGTATGTGTAGTTTCTGCGCGTCATGGGGAAGCCGCCGTAGTGGGGCTGGGGACCGGACTGTGCGGGGTCTGGCTGGGGTAGGTACTGTGGGCTGCCTTGGGTTGGGGCGGGGTTCATAAGTGTGACGAGTTCCACCGCGTGCTTTGAGGGCGTCGTTTCCTGGGGTGATAGTGGCATGCCCTGGTAATTTTGTTGCTGTGGTTGCTGTTGGTTTGATGTGAGTGTGTTCATCGTGTATGATTATTTAATATGGTGTGTATGTTTCATTTAGTGTACAATTTTATTCAAGAGGAGGCGAGCCAGGTCAGAGACCAACTTTGCCCCGACTTAAGTACCGTTTCGAGATGAGACGGATCAGGTCAAACCTCTTTCCTAATCCGCGTAAGCAGAGACATACGCATTAGAGCAAAGCAGTTCCCACACTCTCTGCTCCACACAAAACACAGTAGCTACACAGAAGCAAAACACCCCAGCCCCCATTCCCCTCTCAACGTACAGTATGTATCATGATCTAACACACTTTACCAAAGAAGAAAGGCACAGCAGCAGCACTAACATCTAAGCAGAGATTGGACACGGTCGAAACACAACCCCGCGGGTATCCCAGAGCCCCATTACCAAGCACGTACACACAGTACCACGGCTCATCAGGGGCTCCAGAGGAGACGGATCATCGATGTGCGGAGGAACGAGAGGGACAGCTGCCCCATAAAGTAACAAGACCGAGAACCGACGTAATTCCGCGGCGAACAACTACTCCTACAATAGAGTGTACTGTCCTACTATTCCACCTGTACAGTCAGCAGACAAGAGACTGTGCGTACCAGCACCCTCAGAGCTACTCACAGACATGCTGTACGGACCGCGACTCTGCGGGAGAAGTCACCATCACTGAGCGCAGTACGAAGGAACTGAGGGGCCACGGGACACAAACGCGTCCAGTCTATTCTTGGATCGCGGTGCCAGTGCTCCCTTCTGGAACAGACGCAGGGCCCAGAACAGCATCAAGCGGTGCACGTCCCGATCTTCCCTGGGTGACGAGGGGCCGCTGCGGCGCTGCCAGGGGTCCCGCTGTAGGCTCGCGCGTGTGCCAACACGGATCCGTGGACCGCGGTGTCTCCGCGCCTGTGTCTGCGGCAGGGGGCGGAGTGGCAAAATTCGTGCGGGGGAGGCACGCACCGAGCGTTCTGTTGTGCGGTGTTTGCCGTGGCCATTTGGTTTTCAGTGACCTAAAAAATAACGGGAGGATGCGCCCACAGCCCTGTTCGGTGGGTGGGTGTTCTCGAAGAGGAGATGGGATTCACCTTTCTGCGGCGTTTTCAGTGCGGCAGGGAGCTGCTCCTCAATAAGGACTCCGGTATTTCGGAATGCCCTTTTGGCGCTCCGTACCCCTAGGGAGCAACGGTGCGGAGATCCCGGGTGAGGGTGGATGTGTAAAATGGTGGGGCACTCTGACTAGGATGTGCAGTGCGAGCCTTTGCCCAGACATTCGCCCTGGTGCAGTGTTACAAACCGGAATTTTGGTGCCGCACAGGGGTACACGACTGCGAGGGATACATGGCGTTGTTCTACCGCACCAAAGCTATGTCACCACTTGCTGTTTCTACGGCGGGCTCTCTGGCAGCTGCGCCCATTGTCTGGACAAGATATACGAGCCGTGGAGTTTTTTTGTTGAATGCGGTTCCACGGAAGGGAAAGTCGCCCTCAACAGACATACTATATCGCCTGTACAAGATTCGGGACGGGCCATGTGATTTCTTGAAATGCTTTTCTCCCCATCGCTACCATCCCGATTAGCCTTTCGTTATCAGCCCTGAAGCTGAAAGGGACATGCGCACTGCTTTGTCGATCGGGAAGCGAGAGCCGCACTTCTCCGTCCGGGCGTCTGTCGTCCCGGTCGCCCGAGAGGCCTGGACCTCTGGCTTTGTTCCCGTACCCTGCCCGCGCCTTCTCCACATTTCTACTGTAGATTTTACCATCTGTCGTCATACATTCCCTGCAAATTGTCCCATTTGTCATCATTTATCTACTGTAATGCTTACTATTTGTCATCATTTATTCACGGTGGGGCATCTCATTTGTCATCATTTGTCCCAAGAGTACATTTGTCCCAAGTGTTCATTTGTCCCAGGTGTACATTTGTCCCAAGTGTATATTTTGCTCTTGCTGGTACTTCATATTTTTGTTGGGGTAGGCACTGTTGCACAGTAACCTGCGTACAACCGGTCACCCGTCTCTACCACCAATTCTATAAGGTTGGTACACATGATACATACATTTCACTATGTTCTATAACGCTAATCTTTCATCTGTTTTGTCAAAATGGAGATCAACCATACAAGCGAAAAGAAATGGCCTAGGGACTATCCAGTTCACGCGATTAACTTTGCTCCCAGACCTCATCAATGACGATGCGCTTGTTTCTACAACAACTGTGCGGCAATCAATCCACCCAACAGCGCTACTGTAACAAACGAAAGAGTCTGGCTGTAGAAAGGTGCGTTGGCGTCTAGGCCCGCTGTGCTGCCTCTACGGACAATACCGGCGGCACCATTGTGCGACTTCGTGCTCTTGGTCTTGGTCTTGGTGTTGGTCCCACTACCAGAGGAAGAACCCTTGGTAGAAGTGTAAGGGTACGCCTCACTGGAGAGCGAGGCACTAACGTCTGCGAGCATTTTACCGTCGCTGCCGAAGTAAGTGTAGTTGTCCAGTGGGACCGGGAACAGACCAGCCTTCTTCAGCTGCGTGTAGTCCCACTCGTACGCGGTCTCGGTCTTCCAGTTCCAGAAGATCCAGCCCGTGGTCTGGGCCGTGTACGTGGCCAGCTGCGCCTCGATGAACTGGCGCACATCGCGCTTGTACGTATCATTCCACTGCGAGATTGGGTTCTGTGAGTAACAAGTCCCCACGGGTTTATCGTCAGTGGTATACTCAGTGGTCTTGTAGTATGAGCCATCGTAGCGGGCGCCTACACCGACACCGTTGAGCCAGTGCGCACAGTCAGTAATTGCACCAGACCACTCACCCACCACCGCTGGGTGGTACTGCAGTTCCTGTTCGGCAATCGAATCTCCGAAATTCACGATATCCATCAGTCTGCCGTATTGCGTATTGGCGAGCTGCCAGTCGGTGAACACCTCATAGTGGTGGTGGTCGACCAGCACCTGATGCGAGTCACGCAGTGGGTAGCTCGAAGAGTTGAACCCGACACCATGGGGCGCAGAGACATTGGTGTACTTGGGGTTGAACTCAAGATTCCAGTGTCCCGTGCCCTCGAAAGCATCGTGAATAACGAAGGTGGTGTTAGCGGT
Organism: Maudiozyma humilis; assembly: GCA_037102785.1. NCBI lineage: Eukaryota > Fungi > Ascomycota > Saccharomycetes > Saccharomycetales > Saccharomycetaceae > Maudiozyma > Maudiozyma humilis. The sequence continues at coordinate 193,974 of BTGD01000001.1, read as the reverse complement.
GCGGTTCTCGCGTGCGGAAAACAGGCGCCAGGCGTCATAGTACGCCTGGGTGATGTCCCAGATATCGATCTTGGTGCTCAGTGGCTCGTTCATCACCTCGACGCCGACAATGGCACTGCTGCTGTTGAGGTACTCGTCGAACATGCTACGCCATATGGCAAGCGTCAGGTTCCAGGTGCCGGTACCGTCGCGGAGCCAGTCCAGGTCGTCGTAGAAGTTACGCTGACCAGAGTTGTCGAAACCGTTCTGGGAACCAGGAGCACCATGCAGATCTAACCACACATTAAGGCCGTACTTCTCAGCCCAGGCAATGGCTTTGTTGAGGTAGCGCAGTTGCAACCCCTCACCGACATAAGGGTCCTTAAAGGTGATTCCCTCGGGGTAGGCATTTGTTGAGTGGTTCTGTTTCCAGGCCCAGTAGCCAACAGGGATACGCACCAGGTTGAAGCCATCCTCAGCGATCTGCTGGAAGTCCGTCTCGTTGATCCAGCCGTCGTAGTGCTGCGCCAGGATATTTTCAGCAGTCTCGTAGCCGAGGGCCTGGCACATAGTGTACTCGTCGATTATGGAACTGTTGAACACATTGTAGCGCTTGGTGTTGTGCGTGGAGTTGGCCATTAGCTGCGTGGCATAATTGTACAGTGTTGGAGTGATGTATGGTTCAGTGACGAGCCATCCTCCCAGAGTAATACCGCGGACTTTGTTGGCGTTGGCATTGTTGCTGGCGTAGTAGGAATCGAACCGCTTCTGCAGGATACTGTGCTGCGCGGGCGTCAATCCAGTGTCACCTTTGGGGGCTATAATGGTAGCGGAGCTCGGCGTCGACACGGCCAGAACTCCGCCAATCACACTAAGAAGAGTGTTTAGCTGCATGAGTGTTGCGGTGCTGGGGGTTACGCTAAGTTTTTACGAAGCAATCACACCTACAAGGTCTTAAATACACAGTAAAACACTGGGCCACGCAACCTCCCCATTCCTCTACATGACGTGGAAACGTCACCCCGTCGTATTGTTTGTTGTTTACATTGATGTGTCTGCGGACCGTTCCTGGCTTGGAAGGAGGCTCAGGTACGTAAGTCTCAGAAACAACCGCAGGGCACGAACCCCGGGAGCGCGAAATCTCGGTCAGTCGCGAACAGAATGCGCGCTCTGTCGAGACACAGAAAACTGCGCAGAGAAAGTAAAAATATGAACAAAATAGTTTTGGCACGTGACATCAGATCACGTGCCACAATTCAAAGTGACACCACGTGACCTCTACCGGAAACCGCCGAAATTGGATAATTTTTCTTGTTTGCCCAGTTCCGTGATTTTTGCCAAGACCCGAGGCTCTGTGGTGAGGAGCCTCGGCTGCGCCCAGTTGGACGTCCGTGTGTTTCCTGGACTCCCCCACACTATGGCATGGCGCAAGATGTATCTTGCGTAAGGGGTTGTGTTTGTTGACTGAGAGGGAAGGGTTGGTGTCTTGTAAGTGTTGTTTGCACGTCTGTTTTGAGCTTGTGTCTTCTTCGTGTTTTAGCGGAGTTTTCTTTCTTTCTTTTGATATGGTTAGATAATTCAACAATCCAACTTGCATTTACCCCATACACATACATACCAACTCCAGCCCATAGCAAAGTGGGATCTAATGGAACAAGAGTCATTTTCATACACATATACACACAGCAATGATACTAGTACGAACGCGACTCTTTATTCTTCTCGCGTCCTTGCTAGTGATAATCCAGGCGCTGATACTTCCCTCAGCAGGACCAAATGCTCCGCCTGACTCACCACCAGTGGCACAGATACTGCCTCCAAGGCCGCACAACAGAAACGGTTGGAGTCCACTCCCCCCAGATTTATATTCTAACGGGGTATTATATCCTCAACAGCCAGATGGCTCACCGCCAAATGGCAATGGAGGGTTCGGTCCGCCTGGCGGTAACGGCCCTCCAGCCGGAACCAATGGGATGCAAGGACCGGGACTTCCTGGCTCCCCAAGCGACGGATCAGGAGGGCACCAGAGGCCGGCTAATATAAACAGCATGGGAGACAGTCATTCCACGAATCCAAAACATAGAGCATACTTATCGCCTCACTTCCCCCTAAACGTGTTTGGGGACCTTGACGGATCAGCAATGAACATGACAGACGTATCACGTCTGCACCATCACAGACATCATAGAATTAAAAAAGCAAATGAATCCCAGCTGTTGTCAACGTACCTCGTAGAAAAAATCCTCGAGCCCTACGCGAACTTCTGCTATGCACATCTGCTTTCGAGCGGTAATCTGGACCTATCGTTCAATTACGCGGTAAAGGACCCGCTATATGTCACCAACATCACTTTGAACTCACCCACATTGCTCATTCGCTGTAACGATTCATTCATCAACCAAACGTCAAACACAACTTACAAGCAACTCTCCGAAAACTCATCAAGCCCTGCATCATCGTTTCTAAGATCAATAGCTCTGTCGCTGGACGCTCAGCTCGCGGTCGCGGAATCAAACATCAAGAAGGAGAAACAGCACGAGAAACACAAGAAGAGGAAGCATCACAGACCACTCCGTAACGAAAGTGCCATATACGACAACACAAAGCATTTCCTCTCGAAAGTTAGTTTCGATCACAGTCTCATCATGGTGATGTTCCTCTGCACAACTGTGTGCGTCGGGGCTTGGATGATCTTCGTTATCATTCTTCTACTGCCCTCGGACAACCACATTAAGACAATACCCGTGCTATTCTACGTCACATTTTACGCCATTGTCCAAACGATATACCTTAACAAAACGGTCACTGAAGTCTTTGTTCCGCAGTACAATTTAAACATACAGGATACGGTATATTATGAGATGAGGATATTAAACACGAACGCTTATAAGACATGCGAGCTGATTGTACAGATACTGGGCAATATAAACTGGATTTATATTGTGTACTACATGTACCACAAGGAGTACAAACGGGGAAAGCAAACACTTAGAAACAATCAGAATGCTAAGTATAGGACACGATTTGGAACTACTCACACAACAATGGAAGACAGCCATTGCTGGTTTTTACCATCATTCCTTAACAACAGGAACAGAATAATCGTCACTGTCGGTACCATTTTGTTACTTATGAACAGTGTACCATTTGGCATTTTGCTCTGGGTACGCAACCTCTCCGGAGTGCGTGGCCTGTTCAAGGCATTTGAATGCTTGATATACACGGTATTCTTACTGCTTATTTTGGGCTACATATGGTTGAATTTTGGGAATGTCCTGGTTCGTCAAAGAGTGAGAAGAAAGGTAAAGCTAACGCTGAGAAACAAGATCAAGGTTATATGGAAGGACTACTACCAGATAGTACCCCTATTGGTCTACAATTTCGTTGCCTTCGTTCTGTCGTACTTCTGCAACATCTATTTCACGACAAGAAATATCCATTTCTCAAGGTGGAGATTCAACTTCATCTACCTATTGAAAATTCTCATTACTGTTAATACATGGGGCCTAATTGGTGTATTCGAAAAGAGAGAGATCGCTTTGAATAAGAAAACTATCCTCGGAAGAAAGATAGATAGCACAGACCCATTTTTCTTTGATCCGTCAAGTATGAGCCAGTACACGGGGTCCATCTCACCACGTTCGTCTGGTGAATCTTATCAATCGGTGCAGTCCTCACAGCTTTCTAAGGGCAAAGGCTCTTTTAACGGGTTAAACCTAAACAAAATCATGAAACCGGCGAAATTGTCATATCCCCTTAGCAGCTGGTGTCCAAAAATTAATAGAGCGAGAGATGGTAGACAGTGGGCTAAGGAGCGGTTACATAGGATTGCTAACAAGATTTCAGGAAGTAATTCAGATCTACCCTCAGACACTCACATCCACACCAGAAACTCATCATGTGCCACAAAGAATGGTCTTCGGAGTTTTAGTACATCCTTTGAGGATGGTTCTGATAGCGAATCTGTGGAAACAGAACTTACAAGAAATGTCATTTATTATCATGACCAGGGTTCTAGCATTTCCTACCTGTCAACACAGGGTACGTCGGGAGCTCACACTCATAGGGAGTAAGGCGCAATTTCTTAATATTACTTATTTACGTTATTAGTCATATCTACATGAAACAAACATCATGCATTATTATTCGACTAATATGATATGGCATTGTAACCACTGCCTAGTATCTCTGCTAGCTATTAAATGAATATATTTTTATATAGGTTCACCTGAGATAGCTTAGTCAAAGAAAAATCACAGTTAGGCAATTTTAGTTTCTGGAGGGAGATTATCACCTAGTGAATTGAATGATATATGCTATGCAACCAAAAAAAAAAACAAAACACATCATTACTTTATTACATGTAAATGGTTTGAGAAGCTAAAGAAAATTCTTCTCTCTCAACTGTTTTTCGAAATAAAGAAATAGATGACCAAGAGAGTATTCCATATTGAAGAATGCCTATCATGTTTAAGTTGTCAGAACAAATTATCTTCAGTAGTGCCCTATCTATGCATGGAATTTGCACTCTCCCTGTTCTCAAAAAATTATACCCCACTGCGAAGAAACAAAAAAGCCGAATATACGGATAATATTGTTTCAAACCATCTTCGGCAGCTCTTACACAATTACGAAGCCTCTATTATTAACTTGGAGCAGAAATCCAGTTTGGAACTGTAGTGGTTTCTAATTCGTTCAGCAAATCCAGGCCGAACAAAGATAATCAGAGATTTGTAATCTTGGCCAGGGTCTGGCCCCCCTTCAAAATAGGAAATACAGAAGAATTACGCACAAAGTTTAACTTTTCTTCGGGGGATAATAGTAAAACCCGTGCTTTGTCTTTATTGGTATTGTCAGATTGCATTTTGTTTTGCTTTTTTTCCGTTAACGTTTTCAGCCCATTGTTTAAAGGACACAAGAATGCGTGTTTAAACAATTATCCCCGATACAACAAAAGTCTAAACATATCTTGAAAATCATCTTTAACGTTATGAAGAATTACTTCTATCTTCTCCTAAGGTTACATCTTTAATACTGGGCTTTTAATTACGAGCGACCAACCTTTGATTGTTGCCGTTACACTTTATTTCAATAATGCCATAGACAAAATTCAGACATTAAATCGGTAATCGAACCTCCTATCTGGGTGACTGAATAGGTCAAGATTTATCAGTCAACAATTGGTAATACGGTGAACAATTAATGAATATTTATTAGATAATCTAAATAATTAAATTGAAATGCAGAATATGACGATAAAGTCGCTGCTTTCAGAGTTAATGTCTGTAGAGTACGGTGGTTGAACGCATATCATATTAATGATACATATCGTTTTGGTCTCTCTCGATATACATCGAATTTGGCTGAGTGTTAGACGACTCTTGAACTGGAACATACTTGACAACATGTTTCTCGAGCAGTTCATTTCTAGTTTTGAATTCATCACAGCGTTTCTGGAGATGTTTGATATATTCGATCGTCTTGCTTAGAACACTTCCTTTATTGAGCTTATGGGTTGGCTCAAGACCATCGAGGTTTATGATATCTTGTTGTTCGATTGGAATTTTCAGGTATTCCTTGTGTGCCAGACTGATAGTTGGGACAAGATCTCTCAACTGCGCAATTTTGTCATTGATGTTGTGTCTGTATTTCTTCTCAATAATGTTATGTGAAGTCTTCTTCCTCTTTTTGGGCTTCCCAACCTTACCTTGAGTATCGAGTTTTGCCTCTGGTAGCATCATTGTGTCGGATCTAACCGAGGATCCACACTCTGAGTTTGAGTCAGATTCAGGTGTTACAAGCTGTCCACGATTTGAAACAGTGCTGGAAATCGAACTGTACATGGTTGAGTTTGACTCTGTTTTCTCATTTTGGAGTGAGGGCACCTGTGAAATAGCACTTGAACTTGGTATACCACCAGCGAATGCACGGAGGGTGTTAGGATTGATAGCAATTGTAGAGTTTGAAGAAACCACAGAGTTAGGAGTTGGCTGTTGTAGGACCATCTTGCCATGATGTGGGGGAATGTTGGAATCATACCCGTAGTTAAAGTCGACCACACCAAAATCACCCTCTGGATTGATAGGAACCTGGAAAGGAGAATTGGTAGGCTGTGGCTGTGCTATGCCACTTGAAAGATGAGTTTGTTGTTGCTGCTGAAGTTGTAGCTGTTGCTGCTGTTGCTGCTGTGGGTATAATTGGGGGGTCCCAGAAGGGTTTGAGTGCGAAGACTGTGACTGTTGACTGTTATCAGATATAACCCTCTCAAAGAAATTGAGGAATTGCTCCTCGTTGATATTTATGTTGTTTATGTCTGAAGAAATTTTGTTATTTTGGTACATTGCTAGTTGATTATATTATTGTGGTGTTATTATGGTGATAAAATGAGGTGGAAATGTTTGCGTGTTATGCTAGTATGTGTCAATTGACTGCGGTTATCGAATGAATGATAGAAGGTAATTAACGGATAGTAATAATATATCTAGGGATAAACACTCGAAATGTCAAAAAAGGGAATGATGGGGAGTTTGTGGAGGTTTGTAGATAAAGTTTCCTTTTACTTATATAAGATTTTTTTTCTTTTCGAACGTACCTTCTTTAGATTCTTTTTTAAGGTGTTTTTGGCGGCGTATAAAGTATTTTTGAGATTAGTTTTACAGTTTTCCTTTCTCGAGAATTTTCTTACAGCTTACAAAATAGACGTAATGCAAACAAAGCTCGAGCTTGACTGCGCACGCAAATGAAGGAGGTTTACAAGTACTCTGTCTCCAAAAAAGGAGTAAAAAAAATGACCTGTGAGTTTTCTGTGGTTACAGGGGAAAACACTGAGCACAAAACAAGGATCGCATGCTGTGCAGCGTACATCTAAAACCGGTTTGCATAATAAAAAACACACAGTGCAAATAACAATACAAAGCAAAATTCTCACCTAGAGAGACAGGGTAGGAGAAGAAAGAACAATAGTCAGACGCGTCGATGCTGGACGGGGGTACAAAACCTTTCCGCACCTCAGATAACGGAGAGAAAACCCGCAGAGAGCAGTGGCCGCGACACATAATTATAGTAGTGATGAATTTTGTCCCCGTCCACAGACAGAGCGGCGCGAACATTGTCTCGGTCGCGCCAGACAAACAACGTAGGCAAAAGGATTCGCTTAAAGAACAGAAGAGGCAAATGTCATACAGCTCTCCAACGCCCTCTGTGTGACACAGTGATTCACACAATACACGCATAGTTACTTACAAGGGGAGTTATACCTCAGCACAATATAATGTACTGTATTGTTATTTCCCAGCCTTTCAACTTTACTAAGTGTTCTACTGTGTCTGGAATCCGGCAATCACTACTAGGGATTGCAGTTTCGACCAGTAGACGTTGCTCCATCGTGCCCCATTCACAAGTAACCAGCACCTTTCTAGCATTAAAAATTATACGAGAGAATACATGGGTCCCGATAAAGTAGATTCAAAAAGTAAAACAGCCATTCTCTTTTCATCTGATAACTATGAAAAAAAAAAGTAACGATTGTTATGTCAAAGAATGATGATACTAAGGTGAACATCATTCAAACTACGAAATACACACTCTTTTCTTTTGGAACTTGAAAGTTAAACATTTGTCTTTTTGGTTAGAGCCAATTGTAAAAAAACGGGAAGAATTCAACAAACACAATTGAATGAATCTAACCTGTGGTACTTTGAAAGCCGCGTACAATCTTCTAGAATAGCCTGCGATAAGATATATCGCTTCCAACAAAACACAGCAGAGTGAATTCATTTACTTCAATAAATCACCTTAAAACACAGAACAAAATTTCTGTGAGTGTTTGACCCAGAAACCTACGCAACAAGTCACTCTCAGACATCTTATGGTCCGAATTTCCAGTTATTCTTGCATATAGGTAGCCTCTTGTACGCTGGCATTTCTATGTAGTCGTAAAATTTATGAATGGATCGATGTTTGCACAGACCCCCTGTACAAGTTGTGAAGACTTTTCTAAGCGTAGAACCTCTTTCTCCTGGAAGATGGAATCGCTGCCCCTGGGGGATTCACTAAGCGATGCAACTTTCCCTGCGAGAAAGAACTGGTTGTCCAGCAAACACTGCGCCCAACAACTGTAAAAATGTTCGTTCTCACACATTTCTCGCTTCCCGAACGATGTGTTTCGGTGCAATAGGTTCTACAGGTATTTTGTAACGGAGCTTTGGACTCCTCACGGTTCCCCCGCAGTGTGGAAATATCGTTCTGTTCGACTCTTCCCGAACCAGCATAATGCCCCGTGGGTAAACAATATTAGTTTAGAGGACTACAGAAGAAATGCACCTGCCCGTTTGCGGGGAAGGGGGAGTCCTGTACGCCAGTATCTGTGATGCATTACAGATTTTTGCGGGACTATTTGGATCATCGGGATGGTTTTCTCCGGGAGTGTGTAACCTCCGTTGTGTCCACTTATGGCAGGTCTACTATGTTTCACAGAAGACCCTGCACAGAATGTGTTATAGTGCGGTAGCTTATGAAGCCGACACCAGAGACACATCCGCAGGAAGTTCCCCTTTCCCCGTCACTCTCTTGCGCAGTAACGCATTGCCGTTGCTCCTTGCCGAAGTTCCCGCCCCATGTGGGTGTCTTCCCGACAGGTTGTGACGTACAGTAAACATACGCACCCCGTGAGACATCGACGCAGACCCGGGGCTGCGGAGAAAAACACGAAGAAACTGCCGCATGACCCTTCAGAAGCTCCATGTGAAATATGAATAGAAGCTCTGTCGCTGCACAGAGATGCACGAAGGCGCATGGCCCCTTCTGCACTCTTTTTCTGCGTCTCACACCTCCCGTGCGCCATTCCCTGCAGCGCGGGGACCACAGTTACGCATCGGGAAGGAGACATCGGGCAACGGAACCGAGTCAAACCTTACGCTGCTACGTTGCATTCTGTGAAGACCACATGGGTAGCTGTGCCGCGTTCCGCCGCAAATCCTTCCCGAGACAACATTGCTCCAGTCGCGACATCGTACGGGGGTTATACTGCGGGAAGGTCATGTGCTATTGTGTCACAGCGGGGATATATACCCGACGTTTGAGCAGGTTGCACGCGGTTTTTCTGCGGCAAGGATGAATCTGCTAATCCTTGTCGGTGTTAGGGTCGAGGTAAAAGGTACAAGACGCAGTTCTACCTGTTGATCAGTGGAAACATACTCTACAGAGCAGTGTGGGGGTGGTCTCGACTACAGCCACACGGCTTACCAATCCTGTTGGGCCCTGAAAAGTAACGTGCTAGCACATATTCTCCAATAGTATGACATAGAAAGCCCCGCATCACCGCTAGAAGTTGAATACTGGCGAAGTACGGTTGCGCTTTCTGCATACTTCCTAATTTGTGACTTGCACTTAAACGACACTACGTCATGTAACTACGAGGTACTTTGTTAATTTTGTTTCTTTTTCTTGACATACCTGCCTTCTGCTAAGAACACACAGCGGTTGAGAGAACGGAAAGCTAAAATGTAAACACGTGAGGTTCAACCAAGAGAATATTCAGAGTTTGAATTAATCGGACACATGCTTCAAGACACAGTGAGACGTTGTAAAGTGTACAGGTTTTGTTAACATAGACTCTATCCGGAGTGAAAAATCGGATATGAATAATTTAAACGAAGGAATAACGACGGTGGGTGCGATCTCCTACTGCTCGGTTTTGTCTTGTGCATTACCGTAGAAGTATTCTTTCTGGCATAAAAAACCGGATTTCATTATTGCATACTTCGCTAAGAGTTGATTCAGTGGAATTCTTCAACTGACAGACAAAATAGGAAAATCTATATGTATGTATTGGTCGTTGTTAGCCACGTTGTCCATAACCTACAAAATTGCCGATGTTTAGTAAGAGTCATTTTTGTTTTGTTGACAGCTGTGAAGTTGCGAAGGCAATAAGAATTAGTCTCGCATGTAATATACACACGAATAACGTGACTGCGCTATACAGAGACTGAAAAAACCTAGAACAAATAATAGAACTACAACTTCACAGCTTTTCGTAAAACAGACACTAAGTCACTATATTTTCTAATTAATTTGATATCCACCCTTGAGTCGAAGCTTTGCCCGCCTTCTTAAACCCGAGGAGTAATGACTATTGTACGGCACAATAGAGAAAATGTGTTTCTTTGTTCATTGATTGACAATACATAATTATCTATTGTGAATTTATCGAGTGCGCCTCTCCTTCATTCAAACGAGAAAATATCGTCACATAAAATGACTAGACATGTTATTTATACAAGAATGCTTATTGTAAATGCAAATGCGGGTGATCATTCTATGTGACATTATGAAGGACGATCGCCGCGTTTTCTGTCACAGATCGGCTTTCAAATGGTTATTACCCCAGGCGAGAATGTATTATCGCAGTTAGAGAACGCTAAATCCGAACCGCTACTACGAAAATATCCCATTGTTATGTTGGGACAATAGTTACGTTCAGAGATTGAAACGATATCTAGGACTTCGCAATTAGCGGGACTGGTATCGAAATTGGGATAATAGTGAACCTGATCGGCTGGTTGGCCTCTTCCGTACGTCGGAACTGTCGGTATCTGTTTCACTGCACCGAGCATTCCCTTGCGTGACTACTTTTCCCAATGTGTATGTTGGGGTGTTGTGACCAGCAGAAGACTTCTGTTCTACGTCATTCTCATGAGTTTTCGACACGTGGTGATTACTGGAGACCAATCTACGAGATGGTCTGGCTTTGCTGTTAGCCGATCTGTCAGGACTTTGATATGTCTTCAATTGTCTATTCGAGATTAATTTTCTGGTTGGATTACCAATTGTCTTTTTATTAATATCATGCGAGGCTAATGGTTCACGTGTCTGTTCTTTTCTGGTCATAGAGGAGTATGTGAATTGCTGTAAAGAGAATGAACTTCCACGTGTGCTTGGTCTTGTAGGCGCCTCCACCTCCTCGTTGTGACTGCCATTTTCCTTTCTTTTAATGAGGTTACTTTCAGAAGATGATTGCTCCTTCCAAGTCTGCTCGTCGATATCCGTCAATGAATCATCACAACTGTCTCCATCAATATTGTGCTCGTCTTTTGAATGTAGCTGGTGTGTAACTTTGTTAGAGACAACTGATGATATTCTAGAAGGAGAATCTTCGGTTTGGATAGAGGAGCAATGAACAGCTACCTTCTTGCGGTTGGCGGTATCACTTCTCTGAACATCATTATTTGTTCTTGCAAGTCTAATGTTTTTGTTCAATTCCACTTGTGATTCACTCTGTTGAGCAAGTTCTTCTCTTGCTTCTAAAATTGAACGTGTGATATCAATATTTTCGTTTCCGGTTGCCATCGGATAGGAACTGGAAATTTCAGTTGATACTTCTGACTCTACAGGACTATCACTCAGAGGGTATCCATGATCTAGTGTAACCTGTGTAACACTTTGTTGGACAACTGTGCTAGCTCGACTATAGGCAGTCTGAGAACTTAACTCCGAGGTTGTTTGAACCTCAGAAGTTGAGCATCTTGCGCTGAAGAAACGACTAGTCGATACAACATTTCTTGTCAATGGGTGATTGTCTTCGTTATCCTTGATGAGTTTTCTTCTCTTTACCGTTTCGGTTGATTTGTCAACATATTTAGGAATGAGATTAGATCCTAGATTGTAACTACTAACAGAATGACTAACGACTTTACTTCTTGAGGAAGAAGTACGTTGGTTAAAAAATGAATCAATGCTTCTCATGGGCACCACCGGTCTTGTCAATACTTTAGGTTTTGGCGCTCCTGTGGTTCTTGTTACTGGGTTCGACATATTTGTAACTGACTTTGATTTTAATTGAACGGCTTGTTCTCTGTTAATTAATGGTTTTCTATAATCATAAGGGCTTAATTCGCCCATGGCCTGACGCAGGTGAATATCGTGGTCGATATCATCCTCATTGACAGTAACACATTTCTCACGTGTCTCTACATTTATGACCGCACCAATGCAGCTGGCAATATCATTCTTCACCTCATCGGAACTTAGTAGCTCCTCGGGTAAGGGATGGAATGTGACTACTTTTCTAATAAGGGGACAAAAGACTCTCTGGTATTGAAAGCCATAGCAAGCGTGCTCATACTCCTGAATGAAATCTTTTGGGATTTTGAGCTTGCCATCACGCTGAATTTGAAGAATGATACGACGAACATCGCGAGATCTTAAGACAAATTTCATTGCCGTTAGTAATCCAACTTTAGGAACACCATCTGTGTAGTCACACCCAGATAAACACACCAAAGTGCGAATTTCTTCCGGTGATAGATCACCTAGTGGGAACTTGCGCGGTAACTTCTTAAAGTCATCTCTGCATATCTCAATGCATTCACCGAAATCGTTCAACTTGGTGATAAGTCTCTTACAACCGAATACTAACAGATCAGAATCTTCAGCAATAATGCCATGTACGAGTCCTTTTTCCTCGAGATAGACCATTTGTGGATCAGCCTCAAACGGGGCTACTATGTATCTGATATTGTTGGTTTTACAATAGTCAATCACACACTTCGCCATCTCGGGTGTCACATCCACACACTTCTGATAGAACTCGACAGCATTCTTCTTTTCTCCTGACTTCCAGAGACGGTCAGCAATCTCTCGATTTTCTTTGCGCTTATCACGTCTCTTCTGCTCTGTTCCCTTCTTGACTGGAACGCCATCACCATCAAATACCAAATATGGTTTTATACCAAATGTTTTTAATAAGGAAAATTTTTTGATGAAGAAGTTGAGATATTTCTCAGTTGGTTGTCCAGTTGCCAACTCGTATGCACAGGAATACGCTGCCTTATGTAGCCAAGCATATCCATCGATGGCAAGTGTCTGTCCTTCGTATCTTCGCAGGGAGACCGGATTTTGAATGGGTTTCAATTGTGGCAACAGTCCTTGAATACCCATTGCGATGGTATTGAGCTGAGCTTCTCTGGGATGACGAACAATGAACAGTAGAATCTATTTGCTGGATGTTCATTAACGCAGATCACTCTAAGCAATATATACAAATTTGCTGTGGGCCACCCTGGAGACGCGTAACAACGCGCAGGCCACAAAGTTGAGCTAACAAAACACGCAGGCGTTGTAAACGCGTCAACACGGAACAATTCATCAAAGGTCATGAATATTGAAATACAGAAATGTGAGGGCTATTTATACAAATAACGAAAAAGATTCTACACATCATTTTACCGGTTGCAGAATCACACAAGTTTAGATCCGGAGGCCGTTCTCTCGATATCGACTGATTCGCAGTTCTTCAGTGGGAAATTCCAGAGTTGATAGTAGTCAACAATGAAACCATTTAGTAGGGCTTCTGAATTTGTTCCAGAACGCAGCAATCTTGATATCAGGAAACTGGACTCGTCTGCATTCAGCCAGAAGTCCTTAATGTTTCTCCAAACTCCGAACGTCGTTGGCTCTAGCAAACTGTTGGGCAACTCGCAGTCGCTGTAGACGGCTATTTCTTCGTCGCACTGCTTGAGAACCTTCCAAATATCGAAACCAAAGAATTTCGATATGCCGTCCTTCTCACCGTCCTTTCTCTGTCTCGATTCCAGTAGGCGTCTTGAGGTGATTCTCGAAACTAGTTTGGAATAGCCAGGTGCAAGCAATTTGGTTGGATCATGTGGCTTCACGTTACTGTCACCTGGAATTGTCTTTCCATTGATAACAGATATATCGCGTGCGGTGACATTGTAGTAGTCGTCCTGAACAAAAGGCTTGGAGTAGAGCACCGTTGGGCTTCTCTCGAGCTCGTAGAGTTGCTTGATCTCGTAGCAGGTTAGTCCCTTCGAAATAGCGTAACCCTGTTGAAGTAAAACATTTGCCACTAATATAGCCTGTTGAAGCACGAGAAGCAGGAGAATCACAATGATGCAGTTGATGCTAGACGAGGGCTCTGTTGACCATCTGAAATTTAATGAAAACAGAGAGATAACGGCCATGAAAGACTCCATTTCTTTGATATACTTGATCGAGAGGTATAAGAATAGGATGAGCGAGGACTCCATGGACAACAGGAAAAATATGAACCACTTGTGATTTAGCAGACCAATGTCATTGTTGAGCCACGAACAGTAGTGGTCGTACCTGGCCACCTGACACTGCGAAACTTCCGAGAACCTACTCCGTAGAGGTTTCCTTAGCCACGTCTCCATGCAGAAATAGTAGTCGTTGAAGTGACCCTCCTTAATAAGGGATGAGATAGAGGCCATGATCTTGTCCGACTTGTGCTCTCTTGGGATTATGCCGGGATTCGACCTAATCAACTTCACAAAGAGGAAGTATGTGGATATCAACGAAATTTGGAATATCACCGCAGCGGCCGCGGAACTGTGCACGATGAACTTCCCCACGTTTGCAATCCAGATGTAGGTCACGGTGTTGAGCAGTGCAAACGTTAATCCGGATATTATGGGAGACCTTGCAAAGGCCTTTCTGTTGACCCTTTCGTGTGAGAACAATGGGAGTAGAACTTTGCACAGCAGTAAATCGCTTGCCTTGGCTATCAGGAAGGCTGCTACCAGCGCAAGGAGTAAATTGTAACGTGCACATAAAACAAACGTGAGTATTATGAGCGTGGGCAGGGTGAAGGTGACCCTCTTTGCGAATACGACGTTCCGCGTGGAGTACTTGGACGACATGAACGCCAGAGCGGACTCAGAAAGTCCAGCCGAGAGTCTATCCGTCTCGTCGAGATCACTATTACTCATCAAGTGTCTTGTTATCGTTGTGTTTATTTCCTTGTTAGATTGCTGCGAGGCATACTGCAGAGGAGAGTTTCCCTCTGCATCCTCGAGTGTCAAATCGGCGCCGTAGTTCAACAGCACCTTCACTGATGTTATGTCCTCCTGCAGCACTGCCCAGTGCAGCGCGGAGCGGCCAACTGCATCCACTGCGTCAACACTCACATCGCACGCCTCATTCATACAGAAGAGCACGTACACCAGGTTCATCGCATTGGATGAGCGCACCGCTAGATGCAGCAGGTTCTCGCCTGTTGTCGTGAGAGCGAGCGGGTCCGCACCATGCTCCATGAGGTAATGCACTGTGTACACATACCCGTAGCGCGCCGCAATCTGCAGCGCAGTCATCTCTGGCAACCTGTAGCTGGGCAATGTCTTTGCATTTACTTCCACGCCTTGCATAAGCAAGTATCCGCACGCTTCCAGCTTGTTGTTCATCGCTGCCCAGTGCAAGCCGGTCATTCCTGTCTTGCGACATGCATCGCTGAGCGGGTTGACGAGACCGCGGTGTATCAGCGCCTTAATCCGCAGTATATCGCCATTCTGGCACGCATCGTAGTAGTCATTAAGCTCTGTGGTCCGGGAACCGGTGAAAGTACCGGTGTTACTGCTACTACTACCAATATTAGCAGTACTCATGGCAGTAAAGTGTGACGAAAAAGGAAGGAAAAATCAAAATTGAGTCAATTAGCCGGGGAATAGCAGAAACTCGGTTGTAACACTCCACACCTCTATACCAAGCGTATAACTAACACCAGACTGATAACTCTGCACTCTCCGGGACAACTGCGTTGTTGGAAACCACCGCCCTGGACACCTGCATATATATAAATATAGCCAGCGCCACACCCACCGGTATACGACCTCCCGAGCCATTAACGCAGGCAGTACGACACCCACACTGCTCTGCCGTGCGCCCCCGGAGCCCCGGTGCCAGCCCAGTCCAGCACACCCCCACCAAACACAATGATTAACGGTGGTGACCTCAGCTGGAGCTGTCAACAGGCATCCGCATTGTGGCCCGGCGCGGGTCCTGCGGGCCCGTCTGTGCATACCCGCCGCCCTCGCCTTTAATGCCGCGCGCCCGTCTGGGCCGCCTGTGAAAATGGGCGGCGTCTCTGTGCGTCTCGTTTATTGCCGCGACTTGGGCGGGCAAGAGAGAGGGCGGGCGTGGCGACCGCCGCTGTCGCGCGACGGGCGGTTTGCTGGCCGTGGCTGCTTCACACGGCGGTTCTGGGTAGCGCGTTTGGATGTTTGATTGGAAGCTATACGGGCAGTCTGGGGAGTTTGAGGGGGTGGCTGAACGGTGATAATGCGATCGTAGTCTCGTTCCTGGGCGTGCGCTGTACGGTTGGGTGCGCTGTGCGGCTGCTAAAAATAGGGCGTGTTGTGTTGTATGGTGCAGCTCGGTTTCGTATACGATTTGTTATTTGTTACATGTGCGAGTGTGGTTTGGTAGCTTGGGTTGGGAAAAGCGGCGTCCGTGTGTGGGATTTGCGTCCGCACACGGTAGACTCGACACGAAATATTACATAGATCCATCACGCAGCTTCGTCCAGATTTTCCAACAGCAGAGGCAGCACCTCCTTGTACTCAGCTGCAGTGTCGCTCTTGGACAAGGCTACGCGCAGCGCGCCTGTCAGTTTCTTGCAGTCGGATGTCCGCTTCAGCTGTGCGAATGCCTCTGCTCCCTTGGGCCCTACCTTGGGTCCCATCTCGAACAGCGCGTAGAAGAGCATGATGAGGCGGTGTCTCAGCTCGACATCGTCAAGCTGGTCCGCGAACACCTCAATGCCGTTCCGCACCAGTTCCTCCTGGCACAGTAGCTGCTCTGCGATGAATGGAATCGCGTTCGCGATGTTTGCAAAGATCGCCACGACTGCTTGCTGCGACTTGGAGTCGTCCAGCAACATCAGCTTCACGAGGATGTTGAAGTTGTGCAGACTCTGCGCGTTCTCAAAGTTGAATATCTTGGAGGCCAGCGGCAATGGGTGTGTCATCATATTCGACAGAAGTTCCAGCGTCGACCGCTGCACTATGACGTTGTCGTCCAGGATGAGATTCTCCAGCGCCGACCAGTACTTGGGCGTCGACGCAACCATCTTGCAGAAATCATCGCCCTCTTGGCTCGACACAGAGGCGATGTTGGTCAACGACAGCAGCGCTTCAACGTGGTCTGTGGGTAACAGGTGCTCGCTGTTCTTCAGGAACATGCTGCTGGATTCACCCAGGTCTGTCGTGTCGACAACTGGCAACAGCTCAAACAGACATGGGATCGCGTTCAGTGGCGAGTACTTGTGGAATACCAGCGCGGGGTTGGTGTATATCAGAATCTTGGTGAGCGCTCTGAGGGCCAGGATACGCACTGTCTCGATCTCCTCGGGATTCTTTGCAACTCCGGCAGCATTTTCGTTAGTCTTATTCGCAGAAAGGTACATCATGATGGAGGTCGCGCATCCCTGCTTGACGCACTCCGTAATGGCTGGCCTCGACAAAGTGACGTTGTAGATTATTCTAACCAGTTGCTCAACAGACCCTCTGCTCAAGTCTGTAAATTTTGCGTTGAACCACGAGAGTAGTTCGGTGTCCAGTAACTCTTCCTTGTTGAATTTGGCCACTGCTACAGGGTCATCCTGCATTTTACTGTCATCTTGTCCTGTAGTCTGAGGCGTCTTCAGATCAGAATAACTTCTCAGATCCTTGATAGATTGGTTGGAGCCGGTGGCGTCGCTAGGGGACGCAGACAGGTTTGCAAGGATAATCAAAATTCCAAACGTGTTCTCTGGCTTGAAGCTCCCGTGAACGATATCTCTGACAACAGTCATGAACTTAGGGTCCTCTCTCAGAGTCTTCTTTACGGTTGTCTTCAGACTCAAGTAAGCAAGACCCTCAATGGCCATATCTAGCTTCTCATTTGACTCAATCGAGTTCTGGAAGAAATTGGATAAAAATGTCTCAGTTAGATCCTGGATTGAAACGTTGCTCAGTTTAGTGAAGGCCCAGGTCTTAGTCAGGACCAAAGAAGAGTAAAGTTTCACCTTCTCATTCTTTAGCGAATTCTCGAGAATGGGTAGGTAGTGCTCGGATATGTGTACTCTGACATTCTCGTCGATACATGCGACAGCCAATAATGTCAGTAGATGGGAGATAAATATTTCATCGTTCCTCTTGCTGACTTGTTCAGTCAGCAACTTGCTGAGCGTTGTGCCTAACAGCACATTCGAACAAAGTGTTGTGAAGGTAGGGTAGAACTCCTTCAGTACAATGATAATGTGTGTCAATGGATCTTTTCCAACATCGTTCTCCGCTTCAATCAGCAGTGCGTCCATGAACTCCTGGAACTGTACTTCGAACTCCTCCTTGTATTGGGACGAAAGTAGTGTGTATATCACGACAATGAGAGAATGCATATCATCATTATCGATCTTCACACCGAGATCGCGGATAAGAAACTTGATATCTGAAAAGTTGTACCTGAACTTATTGAGCAATTGGATCACACAAGACAACAATGTCTGCACATCGCTGTCGTCTCCACTATGGATTCTGTCTCTGATGAGAGTCCACAATGGCAAGGTGTCATTAGAGTCATCAAAACAGCCAATGAAAACATGGATTGAGTTCACATGTAATCCCTTGAAAAGGTCCAATGACACAGACAGATTCTTCTTCACCTGTGTAGCCAAATGCTTCCTGGTTTCCGAATGGTCCTGGTATGCTCTCTCCAGCACCTTTTCCATGTTGTCCATGTCATCGTGGTTTACCTTCCGCTCAGCAATGGCAAACACATCATCTACTGCCTTGTTGTATTCATCCACAGATACTTCTACCTTCAAACTCTTGTCAAACTTCTTGCACAAATCATCAATGCTTGCGAGGTCAGCCGTGGATAGCGGCGAACTCGGAACTATAATACGGTTTCCAGTCATTCCTAATTATTACAATAACTCTTAGATACTTGAATGGATGTTGTGTTATCTCTACAAGCTTCTCCTTACTTTTGCAACAAAGCAACCAGCTCTGTTCAAGTCGAGGTCTAGGGGTGGGATCCAAACCCTCCCTGGGGCACGGCCCTCTATTGTCCAGCAGGGGCCGTCCCGCTTTGTTTTCTCTCCTTAGACGGTGGCGCCCGGCTCTACAGTGAAGGCTGAGCGGACAGCGCGGAGGTCCTGCGGCACTGTCTGTGGTAAGGGGGTGAGCCGCACCTCGCTGTGACGATCTGAAGGGAGGACTGTCTATTAAGAATAATTACTTATTACATATCTATAAATGAAGTGTGTGGTGTCTATTGATACGGAATGTACTGGTGTGTCTATACTGCGAGGCATCAGTTTTGGGGTATCCATGAAGATAGCCCGCTCTGCGGATGTTGTGTTCCTTTCTCGTCTAGATTCCGATGTGGAACAGCAACTGCTTCTGGTTGCCCTTCTTCTTGTTCTTACCGTTGCCGGACTTCACCGAGAGGTTGGAGAGGTCAAGCTGCAGATCGTCGTCAAATGCATTGGAGTGCCCAGCGTTCTTGGACGGAGCTGTCTTTCCCCACCCCTTAGGGTTTGGAAGTATGGTTTTATGCACGGGAGGGATCACGACCTTGGGCTTGGGAGTAGGAAGCGAAGGAAGGTCGAGCTGCGCTAGCTTGTTCTTGGATCCTGAGGTAGTGTTCAGATTTGCAGCGTAAGAAGACGCGGTGGCACGCTTCTCGGGCTTTCTCGAGTCGGCGAAACTCTGAGTGAAGCTCACGGTGTTGGAGCTCATTGAAGTTCTGCTGCTGCTATTGCTATTAGACAAGCTTGCGGTGCCTCTGTTCAAAGATTTGAATGACTTGGTCTTGTAAGGATTGGCGAATGGATCCGCATGGTTGGAAGTGGGTAGCGAAGGCAGGTTTCTGATATTACTTCTTGGGGTAGTACCACCACTACCGCCCCAGGTATTCGACACAACAGGGACGGAGTACGATCTGTCATTGCTCAAAGATGGGAGGTTGTTGTTGGTGTTTTGTCTCTCCATGCGCTCCTCGTTTGCAAGGTAAATGCTGTTGAGATCCTTGTACTTCTTGGAGTTCTTGGGGTATGTCTCGGCGAGATTTCTGATAAGTAGGTAGACGTCTGACTGTGGGGTTGTGAACAGGTTTCTGTAGCTCTCGAGGAGGTTCAGGGCAGTTAATCTGCTCTTATCGAACTGCTCGTTGTACTGTAGGAAACGCGCGTACTCCTCGTTGGAGTTGTCAAGGTAGTACTTTGCTCTCTCCTCCAACCTCAACTGCTTCATCTCAGGAGACTCAGTTGGTTCCTCCTGTCTGCCATTTGAGGAACTTCCCGATGGCAAAGAGGACAGGTTAGATGTATTCGTGTGTCCGCCATCCTCTCTGACCACTCTCGATGGTGTGGAGATGAATGTGGACAGTTCAGATTGGAAGAACTTTGGCTTTCCACGAATAATGTTGCCGTGCTCCTGTAGGATATGCGCCTGCAGCTCCAACTCATCCTTGAACACAACAAACTTCATCTCCAAGCATGAAGGCACTGTGCAAATATAATGGTAGTGCTTGAAGTGCTCAAACAGTTGCTCGTAGTCCTTGAAGTACTGTGGGTTCTTTGAGTCGATCTTATCACAGATGTGGCACTTTTCGTGCTTCTCACGCATATGCAGGTACAGCTCATCGTCAGAGTAGAAACGGCGCCCTGAGCAGAAGGCACACATTGGGTGGCCCTTGAACCCCTCACCTTCGTCACCGCGCGACTGATGGTTGCGCAGCTGGTTGGGAGTGAATATGGTCAACTCGGAAGGGAAGGCACGCTTGTGGGTAGCGCAGATCATACACAGCGCCTTGTTGTGCTCTGAGCGCAGGTGCTCGTGCAGCTTCTGGTACGTGCCGAAATCCTCCAGCTTATCCTCGGGGCACAATTGGCAGTAGAACTTACGCAAGTCCATTGTCTGCTTCTGGACGTCCTCGGAGGTGAAATTGATGTATGTGAAGTCAGTCTTGTTGTGGATGAACGAGGACTTGTACTTTTTAACAACATCTGCGTAGTTGTGCTTGTGGGCATTGGCGATGTCATTAGTCGTGAACACAACCTCCTCGATTTCGGTTCTGCAGATCAGACAGTTCTTCTTCTCGTATAGATCAAGCTGTCTGAACGCACACTTGTTGCATGTCTTGTGGTTACATGGGGTCAAACTGACATAATGCAGGGGCTCTGCGCAAATGAGACAAACATCCTCATCCTCATCATCGCTGTCGGTGCTCCGACTGGCGGATTTACCATTATTTTGTTCTTTGCCACCGCCAGAACTCTTCGTCTGCGGGCCTTGCGTTCTGCGGAAGTTTCTTCTTCCCTTCGAACCGGAACTTTGGGACTTCTCAGACATATTCTCGTAATCGGATGGCTTTCTACCCTGCTATACTCGATTTAGCAAGAGTGCTGAAGTATCCTGTTGTGCGTGGTCTTCTTTCATGCCGCCACCTTCCACGTGTGAGACTTTCAGATCTTTCGTAAGCCGGTAGTCACATACGGTGCGTCGAGAACATTTGTCGCGCGTCCTTTCAAGACTGCTCGTGTAGAGTGATGTTAGCGTACATTCGGGTAACTTTGCGATGAATGCTCAAGCCACACGCTGTGGGCGAAAGGGGCACAGCGATGGATAGCGTTTAAGAGGAGTGACAGCACGGAGGTCCTTGGTTGTGGGCTCTGCTGTTGCCAGGGGGGAGCACACCATTCACGACTATATAGCACAGAAGTACTTTAGCTAAATGGAACAAGACGGAGAGTACACAGACGGTTTGCAGAGTCGGTATACCGACTCACCGGAGTACGAGAAGCTGAAGGATATCGTTTCGGGCCAGCTGTTTGATATCAACGGCCACATCAGCACTCTAAAGCAGTTTGTGAGTAGTTTACAGTCGTTCCTACAGAAGGGAAGTGTCGGTGTTAAGGCTGTGGAGAATATCGAGAAGAAGGCCGTGGACAAGATAGACACCGTCAGAAAGCTCGTGTTGGATATCGATGCATCCATGAAGGAACTGAATTTTCTGGAGGACTCGTCGCTGGACAGAACTCAGATAATATCCAGGGAAAAGCTGAACAGAGACGTAAGAATATCCGTGCAGGAGTTTCGCACTGCTCAGGTTGAATTCACAGACGTCATGAAGAGAATAAATGATAAAACAAAAGTAGCACTAAACATGTCGGAAAACAGTGCTGCTATTTTGCAAGAGGAGGAAGCTCGCCAGAATGGTGCATCTGCCGCAGGCGGCCGGCAGCTTACTGTCCCTGCGGAGAACAGACCTAGCAAAATGACAATCGAGCTGGACCCCATAAACAACGAGGAGTTTATCTACCAGCAAAACCTGGTAAACCAGCGCGATGAAGAAATATCCAACATCCAGCAAGGTATAACGGACCTAAACGAGATATTCAAGGACCTCGGAGCAGTTGTGCAGCAACAGGGTATAATGGTCGACAACATCGAGGCAAACATATACTCAGCTGCAGACAACACCCATATGGCTTCACGGGAGCTAGACAAGGCGCAGAGGTACCAGAGAAAATCGAACAAGTACTGTCTGTACCTGCTGATGGTGCTATCGGGCATGCTCTTTTTCCTATTACTAATCATATTTATTTGACGTTTCGCACATCCTTTTTCCTTCGCTCTCCGCGTTTATACAGAGGCTACATACATTCATGCATACATACATCCAACTCGCATAGTGAAATTTCCAGACCTACAGGACAGCTGCATATCGCATATATAGAAGTAGGGAGGTATTGCACATTGCATATATAGAGGTTGGGAGGTATAGCATATTTTTCAATTGAGCTGTGACTAGGCATTAAAGTTGTTCAAGAAAGACAGCTACATCTCCAGTTATGTTCATGAACCGCATCGCCCAAAGGTGCTACGCAACAGTGGCGAGAAGCAGTGCTCCAAGAGCCTTCTATCAGAAATATAACAGGCAGATTAAACTGGCTGCGGCTGGAACTCTTGCCGCAACAGTTCTAGGGTTTGCGTATTGCGAATGGGACATCCATACCACATGGACGATTGAGTTGGACCAGGACAAATTCACAAGATATCGTATATCACAGAGAGTCCCCATCGACCCCCACCACTACATATTGGAGGTGAAGCCATTGTCACGCCAGTCGGTTAACATCTGGAAGTTGATGACATCGAACAAAATATGGTCCATTGAGGTCAAGCAACCTGAAATTATGATTGTACGTAACTATACTCCTCTGCCTTTTAAGCTCATCAGTGATAAGGACTCCGAAAATTACGAACTTGAAGAGCTAGATATTGCGAATGACGACACCAACGAGGGAAAGCTACTGTTCTACGTAAAGAATTACGACAGCGGAGAAGTTGGTAGATGGATGAGGCATTTAGATGTTGGCAGCCGAATTGACCTCAGAGGCCCTTATGTTGAGTATGAGATTGACCAACAGAAAAAAAATATAAATATTATGACAGCTGGCACAGGTATTGTCTCTGCTCTTCAGATATTGAGCCAAAAACCAGCAGACGACCCTGTAAATTATAATTGGATTCACACCTCGAATGATATAGCTGAGTTAGGTAAACTGATTGATAAGGTAACTGCTCTAAGCAAGAAAAGCAACGTTCAGTTAACACTTTTCGATAAGAAACACGATCTGAGAAATAACCTAGTAGAGTTGGTCGACCTTATTCCTGGAAATAACAACGATAAGGCATTCAACACTGCCTTTGTTTCGTTGGTTTGTGGACCTGAGGGTTTCGTTAAGATGCTTGCAGGGGCCAAGGTTGACCTAAACCAGGGACCAATTGGTGGTATCTTAAAGACAAAAGGCTGGTCTAACAATAATGTCTTCAAACTGTAAATATTGAAATTACTTTGGTATAATTTCCAAGCTTTTCTGTGTAAACCAATTATTTTGTATAGAAAATAACTATATACTATCATTAACTAGACCAATAGCTGTCGCATAACTATTGGTTATTCTCTGGACATGTCTTATATTGGCACATGCTAACAGAACAGACTTCAACAGGTCCTTTCTATCCTTGGAACCTAGGTCCTTGTTGTCCAAATCACCTTCATTATACAACCATTGTAGAACATCATCGAGACGATCGCCATATCCCAGTTTACTCAATCTCACACAGTAAACAATGAGAAGTTTTGAAAATTCTTCTGATTCTTCTAATTTCAAACAAACGAGGAGTCTGTTCTCGAGGTGTGCAAGCGTGACAATCTCTTCCATGCTTTCATAACCTTCCTTCATCAAAATAGCACGTGCAAATCTTTGCAGATTCTTAATGCGTCCCTTACGGTTTAGTTCTTCATTCGTTTTTCTTTCCATATAGTTCACAATCGAGTTAGAATTGCCCTTCACATCAGTAACAATATCCTGCACATCACTAGAGTTCCAGAAGTCATTTCCTTTGTCGTTATTATCCGCCGATGTATTGTTTAGAATTGAGGAGTTTGTAGAGTCCCAGTATTGAGAGCCATATGCCCACCAACTATCCGTAATCAAGAGCCATGTCTCCATAAGTTTATCAAACATATATCCATCACCATTGCTCAGCGTCAACAGTGGGACACCCTTCGCAGTTACCGTGCACATTGTGATATTTTCAGCACGCGTCAGAATATCATCAGAATATCTCAATGAGGGGTTCAGAACTGGGTATACCGAGTTGGATGGGAACTCCAACTTCTGTTTCTCTATGTCCCAGCAGTACAACTCACCTATACTCGTTACACAGAGTAGGAAATTTCCATTGGCCTCCAAAAAACTGATTGGCGTACCCATAATCATTGGTGGCAGTAATTTCTTGCCTGAATCGGAGTAAACGTACAAGACACCGTCATCGGAGCAGCAAGCCCAAAAGAACTTTCCTGCCGTGCACATAGTTATGAATTTTGGAATAAAATCTTGGAATAGTTGCTCATCCTGCTCGTTATTTTTCAATTGTAGACTAACGACAGTAGGTTTCTGTTCATTACCTGATCCGTTCTTGACCGTCATGGTGAGCGTTTTATTCAATGGCGAAGAGTACTTGAACGACAGTCTAATCTTAGGGGACGCCAATCTAATCCTAGAAAAGGAAGCATTTGGTATCAAAAGACCAGTCTCAAGGAAATCCATGGGCTCAAGATCCCGCTTAGACTTTTTGGATGTTGGAGGTGTCCCCGCCTTCGTGGACTCGTCCTGTACCCGACGCTTCAGGTCCTTTGGAACATTATACGATGGAGCAGAGAACTCCATACCGGTGCCCTCTGTGACTTTCACGGATGGATTAGAGGCAAGAGTCTTGACTATTTGTGTTTTGTTCTTCCCGACCTTCTTCACAAGAGATGTGACGTTGTTGATGGTGGTGCTTTTCCCGTCGGAAACTGTGTCGCCCTTATTAATTACAGTGGATTCGGCGCCCTCAGTTTTGACGGTTGGTGTTTTCTCTTTAGTAGCTGTGGTAGTAGTTGTTTCCTTCGAAACTAGCGGAGGTAATGGCTTGTTCTTTTGTCTCATTGCCACAACCTCACTCTCTGGCACAATCGTGCCCAGGTCAACAGGCAAAAAGGCAAAAGTGTACAGTACATTATCGTTTGAGACAGCGTATAATGTGAGACCATCATCTGTCCAGGTCATGTCATTGATTGGAGTTTCCGATATCTGAAGTGCGTTGAAGAGCGGTTTCATTCTGCGTGTATTCCACACCAGAATTGTACCATCCTTGGCTCCTGATGTGGCAAGCAGATTGTACCTGACACTGGTCCCCTTCTTCGTGTTGGTCTTTTCGTAAACCGTGGGCGAGAACACAAGCACTTTGCATGCGTTGGACGCAGGCGACACCACAGTGGACGCGACGTTGTAATCCTTATTCCTGTCCAGAAGAACTGTGGCCGATGTAGACGTTGCAAAGGACGTCCCCTTGACAGAGTTGATCACTGGGAGGTAATTGGCCTGTGGCGGCATCGTAATTTTATAATGCAACGGTTCCACATGCACGTATCTGGGCATCTCCCGGAGCAACTTGTAGTCACCCTTCTGATTGTACTGGTATACGTGGATCGATCTGTCAGCACAGAGCACAGAGAACGTCTCGCCCGAGGGGTCCAGTACGATAGTGGATGGTTTGGCTGGCTTCGTGAGGGATATCGTAGCGATTAGTTTGTTCGCCTTGACATTGATCAGCGAGATCGTATTGGGGCTGCTACACAGCACAAACGCGGTCATAGACGCGGTATCGAGCTTTACATCAGTAATTGCGCGTGGAGCCGTGCATTTGAACAGCGTATCCGTGGCCCTGGCGCCCTCGTTCTCCCACTGTTGCATCCTGAGTAGCTCGTGCTCGGACCCTATTAGCAGCGTCTCGGCCGCTCCCGCAAGGAAGTAGGCTTCATCAGGAGCTGACCCGGCGGTCCCCTTGGGCCCACTAGCGGAAAATGCAACAGAGATCATCTGCTTCCTCGCTAGTTTGTCGATGGAGAGCCTGTCGAACGCCGTGTCCACCAACTCCTTCTGGGACCACACAATCACGTGACCGCCGCTTGACAGGAGCAACAGCCGCCCATCCACGGACGCCAGCGCGTTCAGCCGCTCGTCCCGCAGTTCCAATGGGTACTTCAACAATCTCATGCTGCGGTAATGCTTATTGTAGTGTTTTAACGTCCCTATAACGCCCCAAAGCACACCCTCCCCTGCCCGAAAACACCAAAGGGCTCTTATGGCCGCTGTTTATGGCCGGCGTCCAGAGCGAGGCGCGTCTAAAATTTTTCTCTCGCCGCGGGTCTCACGGCGCCGTGGAGGGTTGGTCTGTGGCTATTGGTACGGGAGGGAGCGGGAGAATACGGTGACTACAAGAAGGATTGAGAGTGGTTAATCGGGTTACTGGCTGCTGGGACGGTGTTGAATGCTGAGACAGTGAGGTAAGCCAGTTTTGTTCTGCGTTATCCGTTTGGTGTACCCCCGGTTCAGCGAGCTTTGTCCCTTCGTTTTGGAAATACAACAGAGAATACCGTTGCGATTGAAAGGTGTGATTCTAGGTAGACAGGAGTCAGCACATATACAGGATAGATAATAGATAGTCTACGTGTACGATAGACAGGTGCGAAAGTTTAGAGCATACAGATAAGCCGTATAATTGCCAAGAACAATGAGTAAGCCGGAACTACAGCTTTCAGGAGATGTCGACCAGGATATGCTAAACGACGATTCCAATTCGTCGGAGTACGTTGAGATGTGGGTGGATCTGTTTCTCGGTCGCAAGGGCCATGAGTACTTCTGCGAGGTCGACGCCGATTACATTACAGACAGGTTCAACCTGATCAACCTGCAGAAGGCAGTCCCAAAGTTCACGCAGGTTGTCCAGTACATCGTCGACGACCTGAGCGAGAAGACGCTGGAGAACATGACCCCGCAGAGACTAGAGGTGCTGGAGACCGACGCGCGCAAGTTCTACGGTCTGATCCACGCCCGTTACATCATCACCGTCAAGGGCCTGCAGAAGATGTACGCCAAGTACAAGGAGGCGGACTTCGGCCGCTGCTTGAGGGTGCACTGCAACTTCCAGCCGCTGCTCCCCGTGGGACTCCACGACATCCCAGGGAAGGACTGTGTCAAACTATACTGCCCCTCCTGCGAGGACCTGTACAACCCCAAGTCTTCCAGGCACGCGTCCATCGACGGTGCCTTCTTCGGAACAAGTTTCCCAGGTATGTTCCTCCAGGCCTTCCCTGAAATGGTCCCCAGACACCCCACGCGCAGGTATGTGCCCAAGATATTCGGTTTCGAACTGCACAAGCAGGCACAGCTCGCGCGCTGGCAGGAGCTGCAGCGCCGCAAGCTGGAGAAGAAACTGATAGATAACAACGTCGATCTATCGCGTAATGGAGGCTACCGCAGTGCAGAATAATGGAGATGAATAAGATAAGAAAGGTGGGTGGATACATGTCCTCTCATTCGAACTTTACCCATATTAATTTTGTACTTATGTTGGGCACCGTTTGTCTGCTATTTCTTATTTTTGTCTTTCATTTTACCAGCAGAAGCATTTTGCACGCCATATACATGTACTGTAGTCATTTATATTTACATTGTATTCACTAATACATAATCACGACCACGACGTGGGATGGGAGGGACAAGGATTTTTGTTGTATCATTACAGAGGAGCTAGTCAGGCAATCAAAAAATATAAGTGTGTCGCTTCGTGATGAAAACACAGGGCAGAATACCGCTCCAAACCCAATTATACGGTTGGACATTAATTAACGAGTCCGAAATTTCGTTCTAGGAAATTATGACAAAGGTTCGATAAGGAGTTGTTGCAGTTGTTCTTGTGTCTTCAACATATTAAATAAACCAAAAAGAAAACATTTCAATTGAGCTTCACATATTGCTGTTTTGTGTATTGTCGAGTCATCATGAATTAACGTATTGGAAACTACTCAAATTATATTAACAAAAGTATAACTTAGTCGTAAAGTTTAGTTAGCTCAGTTCTACTGTTTTATAGTTACGCCCGACTTTTCCCTCTCGAATTTTCTCTCTGACGTTTGGAATTTAGAATTGTTCCTTTCCGTGTGCTGTCACGCTCTATTCTTCACACTTCAATAAGTGACGTGTATGTATTTTGACAAGGATCTCTTCAAGAAAATACATTTGAAATCGAGCTGAACACTCACAATAAGAAGAACAAAGGTATTTTATAAAAATGCTGGCTTATAGAAATGCCATTCTGCTTTTTATATTTTAGATATTTAGTTTAAGTTTCACTAAGATTCTTAATTTTTACCCTCTCCTTGCACGTATCTCTTTAGCTAAACAGGGACCATAAAGGCTTCCTGTGATTCCTGGCTTTAATCTTCATCGTCTCCACAATTACTTCACGACATTAAAATTCCCCTGGTATTGGGAGCAACCTTTTACTCGCCATCTAAGCGGTTAACCTTGGCTAACCATTGTCCCTTACGTTACCCGCACGGCCTGAAAATCTCCCAGGAACCCTGAACAACCCCTTCGAAAAGGAAGTAGTAGACCCCACCCTTGGTAAAAAAGGGCCAATTGTAAAATATACACCTATATATGTCTTTCTTACCTGTTTCCAAGGCACATCACATCAGCTTACTACACAGATTTATCAGAAGGATGCACATCAAACCTATCAAGATGCGCTGGGCGACCGGCGGCGACAACTACGCGTACCTTGTATCCAGTCAGGATAAGGGGTCCTCATGGCTCATTGACCCTGCCGAGCCATTGGAGGTTCTTCCAAATCTCGACCAAATGGAGCGTCGTTCCATCAAGGCCATTGTGAATACCCACCACCACTACGACCACTCCGGAGGAAACGTCGACATCCTGCGCGAACTGAAGGGTAACGATGACCGCGAAATAAAGGTCATTGCTGGCAGTCATGTGTCCCCCGGTGCCACCACAATTCCAGTGCACAGGGATCCATATACTATTGGAGACTTACATGTCACTTGTATCCGCACTCCCTGCCACACTGGCGACTCTATTTGCTACTACATCGTTGACAAGAACACAAATGAGCACGCCATCTTCACAGGAGACACACTGTTCACAGCAGGATGTGGCAGGTTCTTCGAGGGAACTGGCCAGGAGATGGACACCGCGCTGAACTCTATCATCCTACAAGTTGTTGGGGAGCCCAACTGGGGTCTGACAAAGGTATACCCAGGCCATGAGTACACCAAGAGCAACGCCCGTTTCGTCCGCGAGGCTGTCTACCAGACTCCTGGTCAGAATGAGGCCTTTGACAAGCTTGAGGAGTTCGCAAACACTCACAAGGTAACAACAGGTCACTTCACGCTGGCCGATGAGCTTGCCTTCAACCCATTCATGCGTCTGAACGACCCTAAGGTCCGCACTGCAGCTGGCGATAAGACCAATTCACGCACAACTGGTGATGTGATGGCCAAGCTGAGGGAAATGAAGAACAGAATGTGATATTCTGTGGTGATATATATAATGACGTTGCTATATTCCAAATAAGGGAAAGTTCCCCAGTATACAACCTCAATGGGCTCTGCTATGTAAATTCAAGTAACAAAACAAAAGTATTGCTAAACCAACACGGCCACACAGGTCACTCTAATCGTCTGCAGGGTCTTTCATCTCCCCGTACGGGCGATGGCCACCACTCATTGTGTGTAGAACGGTGACTCCCCTGCCCGTTCAGCCCGCGCCGTCGCCCCACGCCCTGCGAAAAGGAGGCGGAATGGGAACTATATATATATAAGCATCCCTGGATTTTCACTTGTGATGGATTGACCATCCGAGTTAGAGCTATATCAACTTCAAATTCATTCGCACAACACATTAACACATACCTCACGATGTCTGAAGTGAAAGATGACAAGAAAGTCAACGCTGAGACCCCAGAGGTCACGAAGGAGGACCAGAGCGGCGACTCTGGCAAGATCACCATGAATGAGGAGGTTGATGAAGACGACTCGATGGTTACAGAGCCTGTGGATGACAAGAAGGAGGAAGCAGAGGTGTTGGAGGAGACTACCACCACTCTAACCAGCGATTCTAAGGAAGGGTCCGTCAAGGTTGTCGCCCCTGAGCCAATATCAGCTGACGAAATCGAGAAGGCAGAGAAGGCGGAGGGAGATGACAAGGACGCTGATGCTGAGGCACCAGCACCACCGCTACCTACTAGAACCAAGACACAGGACAGCCTGCAGAAGCCGGGTGAGAACCCGCTGCTGAAGCAGCTGAAGGAGGCATTCCCTTCCATGGAGGAGAAGTACATCAAGGCTGTCATGATCGCTTCCAACGGTGCGCTGGACCCAGCATT
Source organism: Maudiozyma humilis (assembly GCA_037102785.1). Lineage (NCBI taxonomy): Eukaryota > Fungi > Ascomycota > Saccharomycetes > Saccharomycetales > Saccharomycetaceae > Maudiozyma > Maudiozyma humilis. The sequence goes on along the minus strand of BTGD01000001.1, from coordinate 163,393 downwards.
CAATGCGTTGCTGTTCCTATCTGATCCAGACTCCGGTATTGACATCCCACTGCCCTCCAAGGAGCCCTCTCCAGCGCTCAACACCCAGTCGCGCAGAAAGCTGACCCAGCTGGAGCAGGATGAGCTGCTGGCGAAGCAGCTCAACGACCAGTACAACAACAGGTCTAAGCACCGCAAGGGCAACGCCACCTCGAGACGCGGGAGAGGTGGCGAGGAGGACTACTCCGGGGAGCCCATTCCCTTCGACGACCCCGCCGAGAGACAGCTTCACAACGAGAGAGTGCACGACCGCAGAAGACGTTTGCAGCAGGAGGGCGAGTTCAACCCTGAGACGTACCAGGACGACGACAGCTGGGGCCAGTTTGTGGAGCGCGACCTGCCTGAGATCAAGGCCAATGTCAACCAGACCATCCAAGAGACTGCGAACAACGTGCGCAGTTGGTTCAACCGCAACTTTGCTGGGGATGAGAGTGCCAATAACAACAACAACAATAACAACAACAACTCCGTCGGCCTGAGCTACGATGAGGAGCAGATGAGGCAGCAGCAGGAGGCACTGCGTTACTACGAGAGCCAGAACAGCCACCAGAGCCAGGAGAGCGGTGTGAGCGGGCAGACTGAGAGGCGCCGCTTCAACTCTTTCGGTGCGCGCATCGGCGAGGACTCGCTGGAGAGCCACGGCATCTCGCTGCACAACGACGAGTTCTCTGACGACGAGGACGTCCCACCGCAGCTGCCCAGCCGCGAGCGCACCCGCGAGAGCAACGATGCGGATGCGGATGCGGATGCGTCGATGGTCACGAACGACGACCAGCGTGTAGTGTCGCAGACGACGTACATCGACACCCCTGACAAGACGCCCAAGAAAAAGTGGCAGCCCGTTCCACCTGCGCCAGCCGACGCGACGCCAACGAAGGTCAATGCGACGACTGCGAAGGCGAACGCGAAGGGGAAGGCCGACGCTGAGACGGACCCTGATGCCGATGCGGACGATTTCATGATCAATAGCGACGAGGAGTAGGGTGCGACGCTTCCGCAGCTGTATAAATAAAATGTAATAGCCAAGAACTGTGAGGTAAGAGCAGGAGGTGACTGTGACAGAAGAAATGCAACTTTGCCATGGGGATTTAAACAACTCCGCGAACAAAGCGCACCACTTTACAAATGCACTGCGTAATGCGATGATCAGAATGTAATTTATATTTTTCTTCCCGTGTTAGCAGCTATTGTTAGTTACTAGGGTCAGATAATGTAGATAAGTAAGTATAAGTAATTCATCATTCAAAATATCGAGCGATATATGCATCACGCAGCGGGCGCAGCGCAACCGCCACTGCCATATCTCCGCAATGATCCCTCATTGTCGCAGTATGTACGTGGCTGTTGCTGCACATCCCCTTTCAAGCCTGGCTGTGTATGTCCATGATGCATATGCAGCGATGGCGCTTTATATACGCGGCGCTGGCTGCGACAAAATTTTCATGGGCGTCAGGGTGTGTGGGTGTGCCAGAATTGGCATAGGGCTGTGCAAGGCAGAGGGGTGGGAGAGTGGAAGTGCAAGGGACTGGATGCGTGTTTGTGTGGGTGTCGTGTAAGTGACGGGAGTTTTGCACAACCCGGGATATTTCCTAATTTCCATAATTATTGCACAGCGCGCTGGGATATTACACAACCCAGTAATATTGTACAACGCAAAATATTGTACATCACACAGAAATACTGTACATCGCCCCGGAATATTCCACATAAGTCCGGAATATTACATCGCTCGGAAATATTACCCAGGCTGAAACAAGCAAAACAGCAAACCACCGCCACCTCCCAAAACAGAACACACCAAACCAATACGCCGTCGCAAACTCCCAGCCGTGCAAACTCAACCGCGCAACGCTTGCATAAACTCAAGCCGTCACCTGGCGACACACCACAACCCAGCGCCACAGCCGCGGCAAATACACGCTGACACCTGCCACACCGCCCACCGCCGCCAGCGACGGCCAGACGCACGTCGCCGCCGACGACAGGCCAGGCCCAGCACAGCACCCGCCCTTATCGCGCGCCCTGCGGCCGCGTCTGTGCCCCATCGGCCGCCGCCTGCGAAAAACGCGCGCGCCGGCCGTGTGCGCTGCGTGCGGGCGGCGGCGGGGAGCCGCTTTTTCCCTGTGGCCTGGCGGCATATATATACGCCTGGCGGGGGGACCCGTTCTAACACCCTGGGAGGGATGTACTAGGGCCGTATCGCAAGTGTCTATTGCAACAGTGTATTGCAGGTGTCTATCGCACATAGGAGCTATACACGTCTGTTTGCTGGATTTGCCCTTTTTGCAGGGTTTTGCGTCGTTATCGTCTGTCTCCCTTTTTTGCAGAGACAGTTTTGCCACCGTGCGTTTAGTTTGCCAGTGTTAGTATTGACGTGTTTAGACAGGTTTACTAGGCTCCCTTTGTTGCGTTGTGTGCCAGTTCTTTTTTCAGATCTGACTTTCACTCCCCCTTTGAATAGATCATAAAACCACACATTACTGTGCTATCCTCTCCCCCCATGCAAAACATCATCACACAAGTGTCGCAGGACGGCTCTGGCGGCAGCCCCATGCTGCACCAGTCGTCGCTCGCGTCAGACAACCCAGAGTACTACGACGGCCTGGAGAACGATGCCTACGGCAACTCGCTCATCCACCTCAACATACAGGAGAACCACTACTTCATCACGCGCGACCAGCTCATGTCGCTGCCAGAGTCCCTCCTGCTCTGCCTCTTCCCCTCGGGAGTCTTCCTAGACCGCGAGGGACAGGTCATCACCAACCTCACGCCCGACGACGAGGTCTACATCATGAACTTCCCCCCAGACTGCTTCGAGTACATCATGGAGATCTTCACGCGTGCCCACGACGACCTCATCAACCACCCCGTCGAGAAGATGTTCCTCCGCGGCTCCTCCAACAACCTCGTGAACTCCGCCAAGGGGTTCTTCGGTTTTGGCGGTGGCCACGGCGGCGGCAGCAGTGCCGGCAGCAGCAGCGGCAGCAGCAGCGGCGCCCCCAACGAGCACAACATCCTGCACCAGAAACCAGCGATCATCGTCCTCAGGGAGGACCTCGACTACTACTGCGTGCCGCAGCAGCAGTTCAAGTTCGAGCACTACCCCACAAACCCGCAGGACGGCTCCCCCATCGACCCGGAGACCGCACGCGAGAACAACAACGACCTGCTCCACCACTTCATGGCACAGGTCAAGATCGCCGCGGGGTACTACCTCGCCAACAAGACCTCCGTGTTCCAGGGCCTCTTCTCCTCCAACAGGCTGCGCTACCAGAACAGCACCGCGCTGGGGCCCGTCGCCTCAGGGGATCTCGACAAGCTCTCCAGCAAGATGCTCGGCCCCGCGGAGCAGCACCTCATGGACATGCTGTGCTCCTCCGGGTTCAGCACAAAGTCCCGCTGGGGCAACCGCACACAGGAAGCGGGCAAGACAGTCATATCCTCGCTCTCCCTCTGCAGGCTCGCCAACGAGAGCACGGAGCAGTTCAGACAGGTCTACGAGCAGGCCAAGACCCGCTGGGAGGACCAGCACAGAGTGCACACCCCCCAGCTCTCCGCACAGGTGTCCAACGCCGCCTCCGAGAGCAACTTGTCCGTGACTAACTCCGCAGTGTCGGCTGGGTCCAGCGCCGCGGACGCCTCCGCGGCATCCCTCGCCAAGGGCCAGCACCACAGCGGCATGAAGTCCCACGCGACGTCGCCAGACCTCTCGGGGATCGCCAGCGGGAAGCGTGGCGCGGACACCCGCAAGGAGAAGAAGAAGTCCCGGCTCTCGGCGCTCGCCGACAACGTGCGCTCGCGCTCGACGTCGCGCAACAGCTCGCAGCTCAAGCTCGGCGGTGGCGCTGGCGGCCTCTCCGGTGCCGGAAAGCACGCGCCGGAACTGCCAAAGGTGTACGACCTGGTGCCCAAGCCGGACATCAACGAGAAGCTGCTGCTGTTCTGGCGCAAGCCCGCGCGCAAGTGCTGGTGGGGCGACGAGGAGATCGACCTGGAGGTCGAGGTCTACGGCGCCTGGACCGACGAGCGCCACAAGGCCATCCGCCTCAAGCTGCCCAGCATGACCAACACCGAGGCAGAGCTCAACAAGATCAAGGTCCCCGTGCGTCTGCACATCCGCCGCGTCTGGACCCTCGAGCTCAGCGTCATCGGCGTCCAGTAGCCGGCTACATATCGTACATACATTCATGAACCCATAAGCAGAACACCGCAGCGCAGCACCGGCAACACCGGCGCAGGGACTCTATTGTCTATTGTCATTGCCCATTGCCCATTGTATCGTTTAGACGCCTGTCGCGGAGTTCGGGCTCCGCTGCGTCGGGCCAAGCAGTAAAAAATAAAATAAAAAGACTCATCACGGGGCAAAGGCAAGCGGTGGGCAGCAACAGGAGGCAGACAGTTGTACAGACGTTTGTGTATAGCGATCAGGGACATAAGGCAACGTTCTGGTATCATACGGTGCATTATTCTGATATCATACAACGCATTATTCTGATATCTCACAGCGCATCGTTTGATATACTACAGCGCAACATTTTGCTACTTACACAGCGGACATGTCTGAGGTGACGATAGATACTGTTGGAGAGGCTGTGCGTGTTGTCATGGCGCTACTGGACGCTGCTGGGCGTGTGCGGCAGGCCGCATGCCGCTTCTGCATCGCGCTGGTGCTGGTGCCGTTTGCCGGGCTATACGCCATCGACTTCTGGCTATACGTGCTGCGGCTGTGCTACTACGGTGTGCGCGCTCTCATATACGCCAGAAGAGGGGGATACAAAGCATCTGCACAGATCAGCAGCGATACTCACAGCACAAGCACACAGGAGCCGGTCCCGCGGGTGCTGCCCGGGCGCCAGGGAGCACCAAGGCGACGCAAGAGCAGCAGCAGCAGCGGAGTGGATAGCGCCACGCAAAAGAGACTCCCACTGCCGCTGCCACTGCACCAGCCCGTGGGCGAGACGATACACATGCTGGTGGACCGGGTGCAGGAGTACTTGGCGCAGCGGCACCCGGGGCGCCCGCAGCTGGCGGCCCGCCACCACAGCAGCCCGAAGGTCGACCTCCTCGCTACATAGCATATAACACAATGCAACGAACCATTATAACAGAAGTGTGCTGGATCAGTGCAACTGATCTGAGAATCTTATCATCCATTGCAAGATCATCTAATCAATGGTTGGTGGGTTACCCGGTCTATCTGTCACTTAATACGATGTGTGGAAAAACGGCCGCCGCCAAACGCTCGATCCGCCTACAAGGGGCCGCCCGGTGGCAAGACACACATAAGAGAGGCTCGAGCTACGGAGACAGCACAGCACCACATAAACCACACAACCCACTCGTCACAATGTTCGGCATGCCAGGTCTCAACGGCGGCTTCCCAGCCGCGCCCGCTGCTCCCAAGTTCAAGTTCCAGGAGTTCAAGGAGTCCCCTGCGTTCACGATCCTCGTCAACGGCTCGCTGTTCGTCGCTGGTATTGCGTTCATCCAGTCGCCTATCATGGACATGCTTGCGCCTCAGCTGTGAGTATCCCACCACCCTGTATATAGATGCACATACATTATATTAGCAATACATTATTATATTTGCAGTACCTTACTATATTAGCAATACATTATTATATTTGCAGTTCATTACTGTATTATCAGTATATCATTATATTAGCAAGAGGCATGCACTCGACTAGCAATATACACGCACTATAGTAACATACTGTACACACTACGATAAAACACCGTATTCACTGCACTATCAGCACATGCGTCATTACGTAGCGGGCAACAATAGGCCGCGATAAATAATGCATAATACAATGCAAAGGTAGGACCCTTGCAAGCGATTGACACACTGGCGTTCGTATTAGAAATTACAGAAGGTGAATGTGTATGTGCGTAGGTACAGAAAGCGTACATAGGTAAAATAGGGGAATTAAAGTGTGGCGGGGGAGAAATAGAGGTAGCAAAAATAGTGTGAATGCAAAGAGCTGTGCCGGGAAGCGCTACCGCGCTAGGGGAGGCGCGCCGCTTAGTCGTCCTTCAGGACGATGTACAGGGCGTACAGCATACCTGGGAACCAGACACAGATAGTCAACACAATGTCGACTATGCACTCAGTACCCCATCCACGGGCCAGAAAGACGGAGACGGGAGGTAGAAATAGAGCTGAGAAAAGGGATAGATGTTAGTAAAACGAAGTAGAAATAACAATACAATGCACTACAGGCAGCGCACGGAAGTATACTTGAACATACCTAGAATAATGTTGATAATCTTGGAGCCATCCATGATTGAATATGTGTTGTTTGTTTGTTTGTTTGTTTGTATGTAGTGTGTTGTTGTAATACGAAACGGCCAGGGGCAACCGGAAAAGGGAGCCGCCTCTTCCCGCCCGGGTGATAGCCCACATGGCCGCGCCTTATATACACGCCCTGTGTATACCGGCATCTCTGCAGGCCGTAGCGCGATGCAGCGACGCAGCGAAGCGCAGCGCAATAAACAACACGGCGGGCAGCACAGACGCGGCCGCAGGGGGGCGGCAGTCTCAAGGGGCGGCCCACAGATGCCGAGGGTCCCGGCGGCGCACCCGCGCAGCGGCCGAGAGGCGGCAGCGCAGCGCAGCGGCGGCGGCGAAAAACGCAGGGAGGCCGAGAGGGGCGTGCGCGTGGTGTGTGGGTGCGGGCATTAGGGCGTTAGCGCTGGGGGAAGGGGCTGGGGACTGGGCCGGGTGGATTACGGAAGGAGACAGCGAGCAGGGCACGGGGGCGGGCGTGTCCGGTTATGTCCCCTCGGCGCTTACGGCGCAGCCGTGGGAGAGTGGTGGGCCGGGGACATGTCCAGGACATGTCTGGGGGCGGGCGGATGCTCCGGTTCCGCGGCCCCTGCGGGCCTGCCCCGGGTTCCGCGGGCTTTCCCGGCCACAGAGACGCGTGCATGGCCCCCGGGGGCGTCCCGAGACGACGCTGCAAGGGGGCGGGGGAGGCGCAGTAGCCGCTGAGGACAGACGGGTCCGCACCCCTTATGCGGGCTCGGCTAGTGGCGTAGAGTGACCGGGTCTACGGGGACGGTCTGGTTTCCCCTTTCGGCGGCGATGCCTTCGCGGTAGGCATCACCGCCGAAAGGGGAAGTGTCTTTGTGCTGTCCTTGTGTTGTCCTTGTGGTGTACTTCGAATTGTCCTTCGACTTGTTCCTGTAGTGTCCGAGGACATGTCCCTGTATTGTCCCCGTTGACCCGAGCACACAAAGGGGCCCCGTTTCAATTGAGTTGCGCGGTGTGATGGGGTAATGCGGCTGTTCGGTGGTGCGCATCAGGGTGTGGTGTTGCTGATATGCTATAGCGTTGATGTGCGATAGTGTCGAGGAGTAAGGTGGTCAATGACGTGTCTTGGGTGTTGGTGCACAATTCAGCACGTTGTAGTGAGCCGTTTATTACCCCTAGGATGGGATCGCACTCTCTCTTATAAAGTTATATTCTAAGATTGTATTACTATATAGTGTCAATTGCACAGGTTGCACTACAGTGCACAGGACTATACTGCATATTGTACTTTACATCGCGACCATATCGTAGGTTGCACTACAGCACAACTATATTACAGGTACTTACAGACAGCGGAGCGCCATTTCGACCCCTAATCCTTGATGGCCTTCTTCACAATTGTCTCGACCTCGTCCCAGTCGTCCGTGGGCACGCGCGTCATGTCCAGCTTGTAGTACTGCTGGATCGCCTGCAGCACGTTGAAGGACGCGCGGTCCGAGATGAACGAGATGGCAACACCCTTGCGGCCGAAACGGCCAGTACGTCCGATACGGTGCACGTACGTCGCAGGGTCCGCCTGTCCGTTCTGCAGCGTGGGCAGGTCGTAGTTCACCACCATCGACACCGTGGGGATATCGATACCACGCGCCAGCACGTTCGTTGTGATCAGCACCTTCGAACGGCCCTCGCGGAAGTCGTCGATCAACCGGTCACGGTCCTGACTCTGCAGGTCACCGTGCAGGATCGACACCTGGTGGCCCTCCTGCTTCAACTTCCCGTACAGCAGGTTCGCAGTCTCCTTCCTCGCGACAAAGATGATCGATGATCCAATCGTCAGCAGACCGTACAGCTCGCACAGCGCCTCGTACTTGCTTGCGTCGCCATCGCAGTCCATGTACAGCTGCTTGATGGCATCGACGTTGACCTCGTTACGCTGCAGCTCCAGGGTGTTGGCCTCGGGCACAACCTTCTTGGCGTACGCGCGCACCTTGTCCGCAAACGTAGCACTGAACAGCACCAACTGCGCGTTCTTGGGCAGGAACTTCTTCACACGCAGACATTGGTCACCCAGTCCCTGCTTGTCCAGCATGTTGTCGGCCTCGTCCAGCACGAAGATCTTGATGTTGTTGAGCGGCATCAGCTTCCGGCGCATCAGGTCCAGGACGGTACCTGGGGTACCGACTATGATGTTGGCGTTGATCTGCTGGTTCTTCTCGAAGGAGTCAGGCACGATCAGCTGGGTGGTGATCTTGGTGAACCTACCCATCTCCTGCACGACCTCAAGCGTCTGACGGGCCAATTCACGAGATGGTGCCAGGCAGATCGCTTGTGGAGCATTCACAGTGGGGTCCACACGCGACAGCATCGTCAGCGAGAACGCAGCAGTCTTACCGGTACCGGACTGGGACTGCGCAATCATGTTCTTGGGAGGGTTGCTCAGCAGCAATGGCAGCGCCTTCTCCTGGATCTTGGAGGGCTTCTGGAACTTCATCGCGTAAATACCCTTGAGCAGCTCGGGGGTCAGTCCTAACTCGTCGAACGACTTGGCACTGTATAGCGGCGAGTTGGGATCAGCCTGCAGGTCGACCAGCTTCACCTTGACCTCGTACTCAGACTTGACAAGAGTGGAGTCCTCCTCCTTCTTATCATCCTTCTTTTCCTCCTTCTTTTCCTCCTTCTTCTCTTCCTTCTTCTCCTCCTTCTTCTCGGCCTTAGGTTTCTCCTCCTTGGTCTCTACCTTTGGCTTCTCCTCCTTCTTCGCATCGTCAATTTTCAGTGATGCGAGTAGATCAGCAGCATCCTTCTTGGCAGGCTCAGACATCGTGTACAGTGTGCTTTACTGTATTCTGTACAGTAACCGCCAGCCTCATGGTCTTGCCTCTTGCCTCTCTTATATGGGACGCCACCGCCTCTCGGCATCGCCGCCAAATTTTTCACCGGGCGGGTAATCCGTGCAGGATGTTGCACTTACACTCATCGAATAAAGTAACGGCTGAATGTATTAAGTATACGGTTGACTTCACATGGGTAACAGTGCATATATCACTCTCCCTGATTAATTGTGCTACTAAGTAGGTCAAGAGTTTGGGCAAAAATGCATGTTTGTGCGGGAAATTTGTTGACAGTCAGTAGCAGCTTGCTCACCCTGCTAATATGTCTCTAGCTCTAGCACCTGCTATTTAAAAGTATATGTATCTTGCAAATTCTCATGGTTGTATTACCCTGTCGGTTAGATTTTTATCCCTTTCTATTAAACCTCTGAACCGATCACTGTGGTCGGCGCAACAGCGCGTTTGCCACAATTATGCGAGAGGCCAATAAAGAATTCTCTTCTAATAAACGTGTCACTTCTCCCCACTCTGAATTAGTCTATCATTATGCCTGTTGTACGCTGTATATGTACATAAGTGTATATAGTGCATACCAGAGCTTTATTAATAATTACGTTGCGTGTTTATGCTTGTGGTATGACGGGGGTATTAATTGGTTGGCTAAATGTTCCTTCGGTGAGTGCGTTGTTTCATTATGAGATCATCCGTGCCAACATGCAGAGGTGGGAGCGAGGAGCGTTATCGTTACGTTATTACCTTACGGCATCGGGCTTCCAGTCCAGGTCGAGGCGCTGGTACACCTGCGCCTGGCAGTGCGACCATATGTTCGCCTTCTCCTCCTTGGTGAGGGAGACCTTTGGACTGTGGTGGCCCGAGGAGCCAGCTTGCGCTGGCGATGCCTGGGATTGCTGCTGCTGTATGTTCTTCATCTGCATGTTTTTCATGAGTGCCTTCTTTAGCAGGGCGTTGCCGCCACTGCTGCTGCTGTTCATGTTGTTCTTGCGCATGGACAGTGGGATGACGCTTGGAGGTGGCATGTCTGGCTTCTTGAGGTTGGTCTGTTGAGCCTTCCATTTCTTGAAGTCGGAGCACTGCTGCTTGAAGTCGAATCTGCACTGGGCCTCGACTGCGATGTTCAGCAGGTAGTTCTCGATGATGTTGCGCCATTCGGGTTTGGAGAGGCTCATTATTGGCTCGTGGGATCCGGTGATCTGCTCGTGCCTCTTGCGGGCGGCGGCGACTGTGTAGCGCGCGCTCGTGAGCTTGAACTCGTAGTCAAGGTTAGCCTCGACGTAGAGGTCTGAGTTGACAAGCGTGTTGATGATGAAGTCGTCGGACGCGCAGAGTGGCAGCAGCACGAAGCGGAAGTTGGGCAGGTTGCTGTCGCTGGGCGTGACGATCTCGGGAAGGTTGGGGCCCCAGTGCTGTCTGGGCTGCTCTATTATGAGCAGGGAGCGGATGTCGTTGAGGTCCCAGTCGAGTAGCTCGCGCTTTGTGAAGGATGGTCTGCCGTTGTAGAGTATCTTTGATGGGTCCTGCGCGAATATCTCTGGAGCGTACATGTCGTAGAACGTCTTTGGGAGTGCCTCTTCGAGGGTGACGTGGGTGATGTACTTCTGCTGGTGCGCAGCAGCGTTGGAAGAGAAGGCGGAGGTGGCTGCGGAGTGGCCCGAGCCCTGCGTGCCGATGGTTGTTGGCGCGGAGAATATACTCGACTGGTACGAGGATGCGTTGTCTGAGAGGAGGCTCTCGCTGTCGCGATGGTGGGCACTGGATGCGCTGCTGGCGCTCTGTCTGCTGCTTGCCGAGGCGGAACCGGATGCGGAACCGGGCTGCTGGAGCAGTCTCTTTCTAATCTCTATCCTTGCTCTGTCAGCGTACTCTGCTGGCGCGGAGACGAAGTTCGCCTCCTTGCGGGAGGATATCGAGGGCAGGTGGAACTGCTCCTGCTGTTGCATGTGTACCTGTTGTTGTTGCTGCTGCTGTTGTTGTTGTTGTTGTTGTTGCTGTTGCATCTGCTGCTGCATCTGCATCTGCTGCATCTGTATTTCCTGCTGCTGTTGCTGATAAGCGAGCTCTGCGCTGTTGTGCTGGTTTGCGGACTCACTGTCGCGCTTGCGGTGCTTCTTGTGTGCCGTCTGCCTCACAAGGTATGTGGGAGGGGGGGACACGAACATGGTGCTGTTTTGTTATACGTGGGATATTTCAATAATTTTTCGTTCTTCTTTGGTACTGGACTATCCTTTCTTCTGGGTAAGCGCACGTCAAATATGCCACACGGTCAGTCTTGCTTGGGTGCGGTGGAGCGAAAGTATACGGTAGTAACAGTTATAACGCACTGTCGTTAGCGTGCTGAATAAACAACGAGCCAGGAACCCGGGAGTGCAGGGAGCCGGTTCCTTATAAATGAGGCAGCACCGGGAGGGACGCGAGTAAGCAGACCTGGAAGAAAAAGCAAGCTCCAGCAGATGCAGAGGTGGCAGGAGAGAAAATCGCAGAAGCAGCAGCAGCAGAACCGTAGCTGCAAAAGCGTAGCTGCAGCCGAAGAATCGGCAGTAGTTGCATATGGGCGAAAAGGCAGTAGTTGCACGCACGCAAAAAGGCTGCAGCTGGCGGGGGCCACAGCTGCGCACAATCCCGCCGCAGCCCGGCGTCTCCTGCAGGTGGAACAACTCGCCGCCGCTATTGTTGTCGTGCATGGCGGGCGGACTGGGAACCGGGCAGCGGCGGAGGAGTGTGGCGGACAGTGTAATGCTGCAGCCAACGTGACTGCGCGGTGCTGTTTTTGTGAACAAGCGCGAGGGCGGAACCCCACGTCTGTCTGTCGGTCCTTCGGCGGTTTTCTTTTCCCAGAGGTGGGGGTGGGGCGCCCTGCGGTGTTTTAGCGGGGCGCCGCGGTGTGCCCGATGTGCTGCGGTGTTTTAGCGAAGTGCCTGGGAGTGTGTTTTTTTATCTCCGTGTGCGGGATGTTCTGGGCGGGCGACTGTGTTTTTTTCCGTTGGGGCGGGAGGCGCCGGTTGCTCGAGGATCTCTGTGCGGGGTGGCGGTGCGGCCGCTGTCTGGCCGGCCGTGTTGCCTGACCGGTGTGGGCACGGGGCGGGCAGAGAAAGGGCGCAGGCGGCGCCGGCAGGCATTTATCCGGACGGGAGGCCCGCGGGGGCGCCCACGGAACAATAACACCGCGCACGTCGTCGCGGGTGATTTCTGGGCGCCATAGGGGAGGGCGGCACGCCGAGGCACATAGTTCGTTGCGGTGGAGCGTTGGGACGGTGGAGCGATTGGGGCAGCGGCTTCCCTGCGGTGTTATCCTGTCCCTGGACGACTCTGCTCCGAAGCGGGAGTGTAATTGCGGTGGTTGCGGAATACGACGCATTGTTCCGCGGTGCTGGGATGGTGGCGTTAGCGAGATGTGATTGGTTGGCGCTGGGGAAGCCGCCAGTGGCACAGGATGCCTGTCAAGGGGCGCCGGATTGCTGTGCCCCTTGTGTGCAGGCGAGATTTGCACGGTTGGGGTATTGAGGTGGGTTTGCGGTCTCTGCGGAGCGAGTGCTCTTGCCTAATGCGGTCGTAATTGGGTGTTGCGGTGGTGCGTGTATGGCAGGGGCGGTCTTGCAGGGTGGCAGGTGCGGTTGTTGGGCAGCTCAACGCCTCGGCGGCTAATTGGTATGTTTTCTGATAGAGAAGGGCCCAAAGGCATATGTACGCAGATATCCTTGTGGCTAGATAATACAGGATAGGTACAACGTCCCTTGACTGTTTGCTGTATTATATTGATTTCATGCCCTGGTGTTTCGGTGTGATTGCATGTCCCTGGCAAAGATGTGTATCTCTTTCGTAGTAGATATGTGATTCAACTGGGGAATTGTTCACCTCTTCCTCACAATAATTTAACACACAGTGTAAGTATACTTTCTGATGTGATCTGTGCTGTGTATATGTCCCGTTTAACTTGTGTCTGTACATATGTCCTAGTGTAACTCTTACTGTAGGTATTTCTCGCAGTTTTATCGGCTGCTCCTCGGAACCTGAGGTGGTATGTGAAGTGATGTAACGCGGGTGGTGTGTTGATGCTGATGGGTAGACGGGTCCAATTGCCAAGTACTTCGAGAGTGGTTCTGTGGAAGCTGCCCAAGGGACCGACAAGTTTAACATGTTCCATAGAGCTGTTGGTTGCCTAGTTCCAGGGTCTTCTTGAGTTACCCAGTAGACTCAACGTACCACTGGTTAGTGCTCCCTTCGCATTAAGTGTTTCCAATGTGCAATCTCATGAGGTGTTTCTGTTGTGCACTCCGGTTCGAATTGAGTAAACTCCCCTTTCCGTCAGCTACAAATATGGATGGGGTACGGTTCAAAAAATATATATGCAGGAGCTCCCTCTCTCAGTCCAGTAGCATGTAATGTAATAGAGCTATTATTCAAATTGTCTAGATCACGTGATCACAGCCCCCGCCGAAACAAAAAGAATTCCGAAGCGGGGAGTTGAACCCCGGTCTCCACGGTGAGAACGTGATGTGATAGCCGTTACACTACATCGGATTGTATTTGTTAAAAAATTAACCCTTAAGAGGTCTTATCCGTAATTGGAGATCTCAACTTTTGAGGAACATTATTGTCTCTTCCTCTTTGATACAAGGCTTTTACTGACATATTGTTTATCAAATGTTGAATAACAGATGTCCAGCTATATGTTGGCTGATCCAAGTTTACACGTTAGGCTTCAATTGGTAACCAATCCAGCGGAAGGTACAATTTTCGGTTTATCTTGTGAAACAATATCAGTCTTTTCTTTTCTCAGGTAATTGAATACCATAATGAAACCCTCTCATATTTCTTAGGAATTCGTTATATAGTGCACTCAAATTGCAAACCGTTGATTGACAATTCTAGGCATCTCCATTTCCTAGGATGAATAATCACCAACTTCATGCCCACATTTACCGCAGTTTCCGACATAAGCAATGGGCATGCTGCACCATCCACACCTGAAATTAGTTAGAGAATACCAGAGCGAAAGTGTGTCAATGTGGTTTATTCTCGTAGTAGTTTCTGGGAGGACTATTATGGGCGGGGTTCATGGACGCGTTACCATTATTTGTTTAATGCAACAGGTCAATAATGAGCAAAATAGACTGTATCCTTGGTCAAAAATAAAATTAAAGATAAACTCTGCAATTGATAATATTTACGTCATCCTTCTTTGATGTCTTCATGGATAGCAAAATTAACTTGTCCATATGCTTTATTAATCTTGGAAACCCATATTTACGGATGAAAATTAAGCACGTCAGACCAAAATGACAGAACCTGGCATTACAATCCTCAGGAAGGCAAACATGAAATCCATGAAATATGTTAGTCTAAAAAGGTATACATTTTATTGGAATTACGTAAAGTCATTTATTTATTTAGGTATAAAAAGTTAAGAAAAGGTTACACTCGGGAGTATCTTACTGGGCAGCATTCATGTCCTCGGATAGCTTACCCTGGGCAATCAGAGAGGCTGGAGCGTCCAGAGTTGGTAGCATGACCTCAATCATTCTGATTCTGGAGTTCTTCTGGAAGGACTTGTCGCTGGTTAGCTTGTTCCACTCGCCAACGGTAGAAACTCTGTGGGTCTCGTAGTCCTTGGCACCAAACAGAGGAAGAAGAGCCAGGTGGTCCCATGGCTGAATATCGTTGTACTCAGCATGCAAACCATGGATCAGTTTCTCAATGGTGTAACCGTTGTTGTTCAGCACAAAGATGTATGGCTTTAGACCCCATCTGACAATGGTGGAAATCTCCTGAACAGTTAGCTGCAGAGAACCGTCACCGATGAACAGGATGACCCTCCTGGATGGGTCGATCTCCTCAGCAGCAAAACTAGCACCAGAAACGGCACCACCCGCATAACCAATGGAACCCCATAGAACCTGGGAGATACCGACAGTGTTGGCTGGAAATTGGGTGGAGTTGATACCAAAGGAAGACGTACCGGTCTCCGTGATGACAATATCACCCTCCTGAAGGAACGAAGTTAGGTTTCTCCATAGCCACTCCTGCTTCAATGGAGTGGAAGCTGGGGTCTTGTTGTCGAGTGGCAGTGGCTTTGGAACCGCGACAGGCTTGTAATCCTTGTTGGCTGAAGCGATGGCCTTAAGTAGTCTTGGTAGAACAAAGTTCATTTGGACTCCATCAAAGGTGGCATTTCTAATCTTCATGTGGTCAGAGTGGAACTCGACAATGTTCTTGGTGTTGTAGGAGTAAGTGTAGGATCCAGTGTTGTAGTCGGATAGAAGAGCACCAACAGATAGAATCAAGTCAGCACTCTCAACAGACTTCTGAACTTCTGGTCTGGACAGAGAACCAACATAGATACCACCGTATCTTGGATGGGTCTCATCAATGGTACCCTTACCCAGTGGAGTGGAGAAAGCTGGGAACTGGGTGATGTCGATCAGTTGCTTCGTCTCCTTCTCGACGTTGTGTCTGGAGGCACAAGCATCAGCGATGATAATTGGGTTCTTGGCGGCCTTGACCATCTCAAGAATTTCCTTGATAACCTCGTCCTCAGCCTCCTTGTTGTTTGGCTTTAGGGACATGTCAATTGGGGTCTTTAGCAGGTCGGCAGAGACTTGGACATCGTAGTAGTTAGCAGGGATTCCAAGGTAGACTGGTCTCTTAGAGATGAAGGTAGCTCTGATGCATCTGTCGATTTCAGAAGCAGCAGTGGCGGTGTCAGTTAGCATCGAGGTAGTGTAAGAGATGTTGGCGGACATTCTGTGGAAGACATCAAAATCGCCGTCACCAAGTGTGTGGTGAAGCAATAGTCTCTTCGCAACAGAAACGGTGGATGGCGTACCGACAACATGAAGAACACCGACGTGCTCGGAGTAGGCACCGGCAATACCGTTCAAAGCGGACAATTCACCAACACCAAAAGTGGTGATGACACAGGACATGCCCTTGATTCTGGCATAGCCATCAGCAGCATAAGCTGCATTCAGTTCATTGGTGTCACCAGCCCATCTCATGCCCTTGACTTCGTACAGCTTGTCCAAAAGGACAAGGTTGAAGTCACCTGGGACACCGAAGACGGTGTTGACGTTGACCTGGTTCAGTCTTTCGAAAAGATAGCGACCTAATGAAATAGTAGACATTATTGGAAATGATGATTTGTTTGTTTGTTTGTGATTGATTGATTGATGATCTTTTATGAGAGAATATGTTAGAATATGTCTAATTGACTGTCCCTTCGAGCCCTTTTATATCTAGAGGTTCCGGTCATTTCGATGCAGATGTTAGCTTATAGTTCCTCGCGACACCCTTTGAACAACATATGCAATGCATATAACCAGTAATCATTTCGTTAAAGACATATTCACTATCCCTATATTCATCATCTCCATATTCATTATCTTCATATTCATTGCCCCCCTTATTCATTATCCCCATATTCATTCTCTTCCTTTCGTTAATCAGAACGACACCAAGTTCCTCAGTACATTAGAAAGAGGTGTCGATGTTTTCCTTGCCGACTATCACTTGGTGATACTTTTCATGTCCACAGAAATCTCCGCAGGCGACTTGCGAAGATCTAATTATGCATATGCGCTTAGCGAGAACGGCAGGGGGCGACACCCCGGAAAAAAATTCATAATTGCATATGTATGCAAAATTTAGAATATGCACAGCCGCTGCATCTGCGGGCCTTCAATTCACAACACCCAAAGTAAAAGTGGTGTCGGGTTCATAGTTAACTTATTTGTTGCTCCCGCTCTGATGATATTATTTGGCACTTGGTGAATTTGGGGTGTCATGAAGCATCTAAGTTGCTCTCGGTTGGAAATAAAAATATCCTAACTCAGAGTGAGATTTGGATGACGTTTGCTCCTTCCTGTGACTTCAATTGCAGTCTTGTATACATTTTTTCGCTATTGTAACGAAGAAGAGATCTAATCGGTTATAGATGTGTTTTTACACTTCAAAGACAACCATTTGAGAGATATGCAGCCTATTTTCTCATATTGAATGTTTTGTTTTCTTATTCATAAAATGTGAACTGACATATATTGAGCTCTTCAGTTATGGCCAAGAATCGAATTACCTATTTATTATAAGGCAAAACAATTTTCTTATGTTTCCCCAAGGTGTCCATGTTATGTTGTGTATTCTGAGAATGTACTGTGGAAAAATTATTTGACCTCGTTGGAGCAGCCACAACAATTCGTCTTAGATAATATAGTACGCCATGATTGCTATTTCCCAAAATCCTGGTGTAAATTCTTCAGAGATATTGTGAAATTATCAATGTTATTCAAACAATCCGAATTTAGGGATCTACTAAATTCAATGAGTAATGGGCATATGTTTTTCTCTATTTAAAAACAATGTCGCTAATAGTATATATTTGAATCAAATTTCAAATGATCACGTGATCACAGCGTCCCGCCGAAACAAAAAAGAATTCCGAAGCGGGGAGTTGAACCCCGGTCTCCACGGTGAGAACGTGATGTGATAGCCGTTACACTACATCGGATTGTATTTCTTGAAAAAAATGTCCTTAACATTATTATTTGTTAGATTCTTGATTTTATCCTAGAATTTTATAATTAAGGATACTTCTTGACAGAATAGCCTAGGAGGTACATATTTATCATCATCTTTTAAAACTCCTCAGTGTGTATGCATCCTTCAAAATTCAGATCGTGGGTTGCCCATTCTGATTGCTTTTGTCAAATGTATTGCTGATTCATCTATTTATATTTGAAGTGACTTTTTCCCAAATATTTCTAAGCTTTCGAAGCGTACTGAATTGTTAAATATTTCCTAAATTGGTATCCACTCCTCACCGAAAGTTGTATTATCCTTTTGGATGACCTCACAGTCCACATTTAGTAAGTTATAGTTTTCTGCGTATTCTCTCGGCTTGGAGACCTTGTTCTCTTTCTTATAGACCCAAAGCAAGATACAACAGGCCTCCCAGGTTGATTTGAGCTAGTTAAGAAAGTTATATGCTGAACTGCTTAAAAAATTTATTTTATTTTATTTTATTTTATTTTATTTTATTTTATTTTATCTATCATACGAAGCTTATACATATCATTCCTGCTGCTGTATTACGTTTTATTACATGAATATTACTTGTGTGCAGCTACGTAAACAGTAGCACGGCTATCGAAATATAATGAAAATGGTATATCATTCTATGGAAAGTGTTGAAAAACTGTACTAATTGAGTACCTGTTACCCGGAAACTGTCAGTGACAGAACGGTGTGAAAAGTTTTTCACAGACAACGCGAGGCGATGCCTCTGTGAGAGAATCACTTACAAGAGATGCCCATGATCTAAGTAAATAATATAGATATATATACATTACATAGGAAACCAAGGCTTAAAGACTCTTTAGTCTCTTAACTTCCCTATGTCCCTCAGCTCGCAACAGAAAGATACCAATGTGTTCGTTAATCACTCAATGGCGTAGTCATTTTAAAAAAAGGAAATATGTTCAAGCAACGTATCTCTTTAGACGCTTGATAAAAGCCTCCAGTACATTAGACTCCAGTGCATAACATCTGTACGACAATTAAATCAAAGCTTCTTTTTACCTGTTGAGTTGAAGTAAAGTTGTAAAAATATAAAATTAGAAAAAAAAAAAGAAAGGCAAATACTTGGTGATGGGCATTTTAACCATAGATATACACATGTTTAATATAAAAAATACATATATAGTCTTCAATGGCCAGTTAATAACGACGTTGACCACCATTTCTGTTGTTTTGACCATAGTTACCTTGACGATTATTGTTGAAACCGTTACCATTGTTATATCCGCCTCTTCCGTTATTGGCGTTATAGTTGGATTGATCACGGCGTTGGTAGTTATTGTTCCTATAATTACCACGATTGTTACCATTGTAGTTCCTAGAATTATTACCATCCCTGTTGTAATACTGATTACCTGCATCTCGGTTATTGTAATTTCTGTTATGGTTCTGCTGATTATTGTTCCTAAACTGGCCAAAGTAAAAGAATGCGCGGTATCCCCCAGCTCTTGGCTTATACTGAGTTGTTCCGCTTGGTCCTGTTTTTACCACATTTGTTCTCATAGTATCGTTGAATCTGCTTCCCATATTACCGTAAAATCCTCTACCGCCTCTTCCACTATTCCATTTCTGCATAATTGAATCCATATCATAGTTATCTAGTGTCTGAATTGGGGGGGTGTAGCCATTTAGAATAACAGATTTATTTGGAACAATCAACGGATTGAATTCGAAACCCATCTTCAAAAATAGGTTGGTAGATAGTTCCGGAAGTGATCCCTCTTCGAGTGGACATGTTAACTTGCCATTTATTTGGAAACCTTCAGTGTCTATCGAAACGATACCACTCAATCCGCTCTTGAAATGACCAAACTTGATTGGTTTGATGTTGGTTTCCTCACCGCTATAGAGCTTCTGCAAAAACATATCGTAGTTAGCATTTTTGTTACTGATTAACAAAACATCTTCTCCTCTGATGTTACGAGATCTGTCATAGTCAGAAAGCTTAGGATATTGAGCTCTGACAACCTCAAGCAGTCTCTTTTCGTCGATGAAAGGAAGTAGCGAAATACCTTGCCAGGCTCTCTTTTTACCGTCCATATCGATTGGGAACTCTACTGGGTAGAAATCGATGATAGGAGAGTCAGCATCGCTCATTAATGGGCGGAAAATTGGTGGCAAGGTGTGGCCCGACGCCGCTGGTAGAACACTCATTAATTGTTCGAATGGTAGGAAGGGAATACCTTCATCAAATTGAATGTCCAGATCCGCAATATCGGTGAAGTCAGCAGCAAATGGCGCATAGTGGAATGGATAATACCAAGTCCAGGATGCACAACCCTGGTAGTAGTAACGCAGAACCCAAGCAACACCTTCGATATAAGCTTTAACAACCCCCTTTCTCACAGTATCCATATCCTTTGCCTCGACGTGGAACTTCTCCTGGTAGTATCTTTCAGAGTATCCAGGCTCGTGAAGTTTCGTAGCGACAGATGAATCGAATATTCCACTTGTAATATGGCCATTCGATACCATTTCAGTGGCTGCCTCTTTGAAGTCGCTAGGAGTCGCAGAACCAGATTCGGTGTCATTGTCTTCGTCCTCATCGTCCTCGTCATCTTCGTTCTCCTCCTCTTCATCTTCGTCGTTCTCATCCTCGGCCTCAACTTCTGATTTGATCTGGTTGTTTAGATTGTCCTGTTCAGTCTTTGGCTTCTTAGGGACGACACCTCCTTCCTCCTCTTCCTTCTTTTCCTCCTCTTCGCTCTCTTCTAGGGCATGCTTCTTAGCCATTAGTCTCTTCTTCATAACCTCGGCAGTCGAGCGGTTAGATATGTTGGCTTGTGCAACAACCTTATCCATCTCCTCCTCGGTGATACTCTTCATCAATTCGTTGTTTTTATCACTTTGAGCTTTGACAATGGCGATTGCTTTGGGATCTCCCTCATTGGCGAGCATGATCTCCTTCTTGAGCTTCACCATGTCATGCGTAGTCAAATTCCAGGATCCTGAAGCAAGGTTTCCGTCCGTGTCGTGTAGTTGCAGTTGCTCGGTGAGTGTCCCTGCCTTTTTAGCCCTGTTTCTCTTGCGGTTCTCGTTGTGTCTTGCCTTCTTCCTTGCCATTGCCTCCTGCTTCCTAGCTTCATGTTCGTATCTGGTTTTGAAGATATCCGGCTCGCGTGCTCCGAGCTCCCTCAGTATCCTCTCAACGGAACCTAGGTTCAAGTTTCCGTCGCAAGTCAAGTACGTTTTCAGTTTGGGGAGCATCACCTTCCATATGTCTAGAAGGATATCAATACTGTTCTCTCTGACGTCGAGACATGGCAAGTGTGGCAGGAAATCGTTACCGCAGAAGAAACACATGAACACCCAGTCGTCGATGGCACGCTCAAGGTCAAAATTGAATGGAAGTCTGGGCACCCATAGCTCGGCAGAAAGGTATTCCCTAAGGACACTCACGTGTAGCCACAGGAAGGGTTTCTGGGCAGCCTCCTGTTGTTGCATTTGTTTGTCTTCCTCTGACTGAGGAGCGAACCTGCTCTGGTTTCCGCCGTTGTTGTTGTTATTGCCTCCATACCTGTTTCCACCGCGATTAACACTCTGCTCGAACACGTCCTCTCTCAGAATCTTGAAATGCGGCTCGTGGGTTGCGAGACCCAGGAAGATAAGATCGGCATCCAGGCCGTAGATGCAGTGAGTGGTATTAGGGTTATATTGAGGATCCGCACGCTGCGATCTGATGAAGTTCATGATCTTGTGCTCACCTTCACCTGGGACCGTAGCGTCACTGATGATAACCTGAAGGTCCTTCCAGCCGGGGTCTGTGGATAGCTTGAATGCAGTCCAGTAACGCAAGGAGAGTGCAAGTTTGTCCATAAATGGGGTACCCGGTGTGATGGCATTGGAATCCCATGTCTTCTTGCTCTTGACAGCCTCGTCAATGACCTCACCGCGGCTCTCTCTCTCGTGTATCTCCCTCTCGCGCTCCTCGTTCGCGATAGCGGCATCTCTAACACTTCTGAAACGACGCGCGCGCTGCTGGTTCATCTTGGCACGTGGAGCAACACCGTCGACGGCCATGACAAGGACCTTGCGGGGTCTGGCAATGTTGAGCACACGGTTGGTGTACTCAAATACGGCGAGCAGCATCTCGTCCTCGGTCTCCGGGGCGGGTCTGTCCTCCGGATGCGAACAGGGATGGACAATACCATTCATATCCAGGTACAGGTTGTCCAGCTCCCCGTTGGGGTTCGGCGCGGCGTAGTCGATGGGTAGAGTGACACCATCGACGACCTGAGCCGGGTCCTCAAGCGCGGGAGCGATAATCTTGGGATACTTCATCGACAGCCATCTGAAAAACGATGGAACACCCATTGCGACTAGGGTAATGTGTCAATGTACTGTGGAGTGAGATGTATACAGACCTTCTTGGTATTTATTCGTCAAAACCCTGTCTGGCAAGAGTGGTCTCTGGCTCTTGTATACGGCAGAAGTCCATCGTCTGTTTGGAAGAACGAGTGAAATTTTTCACGCTGTGGTCTGTGCGGGCGTTTCTGAGGATTACGTGGGCGATGAGCTGACACTCCCAGAGTGTGGGTGAAGAGGTCAATGAGGTTCACAAGGTCTTTGGGGTCCACAAAGTCAGTTCGTGGGAATGCCAGGGACCGTATAGGCTTACGGACGCTTTATCAGATGAATATTTGTGGAAACGCCTGTGTAACAGTTTGCCGCGCCAATGTGACACTTCTCGGGGCGACGAGTCGCTGACATTTAGCTGGCCAGACTGTTCTGTATAACTGCAGGGATGGGTAAAACAGTAGCTGTGTGTCACTCTAGGTGTATAGAATACGTAACAGAACATCTGCATCATGCTTTGGAACTGGGATGTTATTGATTTTGGCATTTGGGCTATCTCCAGCGCGATAACGGTTGTTGTGTACTACAGAGCGCGGTCGTTTCCGTACGCTGCCGTGGCGTCCCTGCTGCTGTCTGTGGTTGTGATGCTGTTCTTCTGGAGAGACTTTGGGACATGTCCCGATAACGACATGAAGCGGGTTCTATCCCCAGTGACAGGAAAACTGGAGCCAGCACTGTACAGCTGGGGTTGTAGCGGCAAGACCCTGGCCCGGGGACTCAGGGCGTTTGGCAGTACCGGCACCTCTGTTATTTCATTTAAGATGTTCTCCAAGAGTTGTGCAGAGATGGATCTTGTCAGGGACGAGGAGATGGGTGTGGATACACACGAAGCCTCTGAGACGAGTTCTCTGGACAGCAAGAGGAAATAAGGGGTTGTGATATTTAATACATCGGAGACGTAATGTTTCCCAAAATACATACAAGAATATATAAGTGTGTATATTATGAACTATTACATTTGTAGATTGAGGGTCTCCTTTCTTGCATGTTTACTACACATGAAATGAAGCATTGTGCTTTGAAATCATCATATCCCTCTGTTGAGTGTAACGGCTATTGTTCTTCTCAATTGCGCTGTCAAGGAAAATCCAGGGAATGTTTACCAGGAAGAAACCATACAAGGCAAAGCAACAGTCAACAATAATTTATTAGTTGTGCCCCTACCCATTCCCATTCTACAACATTCACCACTCTTTTTCCTAACTACGTCTCGTTATCAAGAGCAATACCTTCAACTACTACCCCACCCACGTGCTCGCTACAAATTACCAAACCATGTCCACAATGCAAAGTAACCTATTCCTCGGTGGAATCGTACTCTCGACCCTGCACACCCTGTACCAGTGCTACAAGTTTCGTGTGTTCCCGTTCCTGGGAATCCTAGTAGTCGCAGCCTATTCCGGCTACATCTTCTATTCGACCGAGCCTGGGATGTGCCCACTGACCGACATCAAGCGGGTGCCAGATGTCCTGACGGGAGAGCTTCAGCCATCACTGCTGCAGTGGGAGTGTTCACAGAAGTTTGTGTTGTACGGACTGTTCGCGTTCAACTGCATGAACATGACTACTGTCACGCTGGCGCAGTCCCGCGAGAAGGAGGCGCAGCGGACCTCCGCAACTCAGAAGGCGGAGTAAACATCATCCAAAGTTATGTAATTTCGCAGAGAACGTATATACTACATAGCAAATCGAATGTGATTGTTTCTAGAAACAGAAACCACCCAGCGCTGACACCTGCATGCTTCAAGCTAAGGACTAAATAAAAAAAATCGTGCATTAAAACTATAAAATCTATCGATAAAAGGGTATGTGACACATATTGCATAAGTGCACGTGCATTCCCAATGCAATGGTGTCCGTCGTGTTTGTCTATGACCGTAGTTCATTAGTGTCTGTGTTATCGTGGGACAGACCCATAGCGACCATAGTGTCAACAGCGGACGGGAGAGAATAATATGTGAAGTGTCAGTCGCGATGCTTACATCTGCGAATGACCCTGAGTGGTGGGTATTAGAAATGGTCGCTCTTATGGATAGAGCAATGGTTAGGGAGAAAGGTAGGAAAAGTGCATGATCGATTAAAATCATTGAAGAACTAGAAAAAAGTGGTGTGTCGTTTGAACGAATTGGTGCATCAAATGCGAATGTGACTGTGGGAAGGGTGATCGGTAGGCGCGTCTCGTTATTACTATTGTTGACAGTATTAGGTTTTCGTGAAAGGGTATTATGATTCGTGCGACGCCATGTCGAAATACGACACGATCAGGGGCAAGGAGCCGTCGTGGCGGGTCTCACGTGGATTGTTGCAATCATTACTTCTTGTTGAAAGGCCACAATTTGAACCCGCCGCTTTTGCTCTGCTGCTGCTGAAAGCCAGCCTTTTCGTCGATGATGGGGTCTGAACTGGGATCAAGGGGCATAGACTCTGGGCGCTGAGTTCTCGTCGTCGTTGCGTTGTTGTTGTTGTGGCCGTGTGTCTCGATGATTGGGATGGCGTACTCGTGGTCAGCCTTCTCGTTTTCGTTCTCGGTGTTGCTCTCGTCAGGAGTGTAAGGCTGGTCGAGCTGGAGTCCCAAGTGCAGCGCGTCGTCGTTGAACCCTGCCTCGAGGTCCGTTGAGGCCTCGCCGTTGTCCATTGCGTGGTCTGGGTCGTACTCGTCGTCGGTGGCTGGTCCCGCGTGCTTCTTCCTGCCGCTCTTCTCGATCTTGACGGACTTTGTGCGGCCCTGGAAGGCGACTCCCGGGTGAAACGCAGTGACGCAGATCGTGGCAATGGACATCATCACTGCGTCGAGGATGATGAAGTACCACTCGTGGGTGATCAGGTTTCCCTCCCAGCCCTCTGCGAGCTCGGCGAGTCTGTATACACAACGGGTGAAGATGGTGAGCACTGCGCCGGTCATCGCCAAGGGGAAGTACTTGAACCCGATGCGCGAGGGGAGACGCATGTGCCTGTACCCGGGGGCGTACAGGTAGTCTATCTCCTGCTGGGAGATGTTTAGGAGTGCCCAGGAGAATTTGGTGGTCTGTGCGTGCTGCATGCGTGTCTTGATGTAGACCTGGTAGAGGAAGTGGAACCAGAGGAAGATGAAGATGAGCATGGAGAAGACCTGGAGGGCGAGACCGGCGACGAAGATGTGTGTACCTTCCTCTGTGGTGTCGCCGTCGGAGACGGCCATACCGGCGGTACCACCACCGGCGGCCTGGATCGCCAGGGAGACGATATCGCAGGCGATGAACACGTAGGAGTAGATGATGGGGCGCCAGAGACCGAATTTCGGTCCGTAGACCTCGAGCAGCTTGGCGAGCTGGTAGTAGATGCCACCCATCGTAAACACGGGCGCGATGGTCAGACAAATCATGTTGAGCAGGAATGGGTCCATGAGCCCCGTGTCCGAGTGTGACCACGTTCTGCCGATGTAGCCGAGCACCTCGAGGATACCCGTGCATATGAACGCGGTGGAGAACCACCACTGTCTGAATATGAGCTGCGCGCACTGCAGAGTGAGCAGGATGCCCCATATGGCGATCATGCAAATGTTGAAGGCGAGGTTGGGCGTCATGCCGCCGTACAGGGAGACCCACGAGTGCTTGTCGTGCTCCTTCATCTGCACGGTGGGCACGCCGGCGGCCACTGCCGCCGACGTGCTGTTGAGAGCGTATATATCCAGCATCGAATGTGGGAGTTGCACAAATGTACTGAGATATACTGATGAGCAAATGTACTGAGGTACTATACTATTTTGCAATGTGCTATAACGTATACTCTTATGCAATTGCAACTCTGTTTATATAATATGTAAACGCCACACCAAGTAAATATACACGCACACACCACTGCAAAACCCCACACCACCTGCATACACGCACCCCTCACTGCGTCTTGAGCAACTTATATACCTTGTGTACCAGGACGGAAGTAGCGCCAGAAGTGGCAAAACACCTCCGCAGATGTCCAGAGCAGAAGTAGAGCAGAGCAGAGGGAGAAGTAGACGTGGAAGTAGAAGTGGAAAAGACACACGCAGAGGACACCTGCGTGGGCAGGTGTGCATCGCCACGCACTACCGGGGGTAGGGAGGCCGAGGAGGGGACGGCAGCGCACAATACGGCAGGGAGACACGGAGGCGTGGGCAGGCACTGGCGGGATGCCAGGGCGGCATCGCCGCAGGCGGGCGCTAACGGCCGTTGGGCGGGCGCTAGTGCTAATGCTAGTGCGGTTGGCCAGGATCTCCATGAGATTTGTCTTTGTCCGTGGAAGGCGCGGGGTTCTCGGGATGCTGCCCTTATGTCGCGCAGCGCAGACGGGGCCCTAGAGCGCTGGAGCGCCGCCGTGGAATGTCCCGTGCCGGCGCGGGCACCGCACAAAGCGTTGGGCGGGCCGCCAAGGGTGCGGGGCTGCGGCAATGTCTGTGGACCGCTCTCTGTTTGCGTGATTATGTGGTGCCGAGAGGGCCCGCCCTGCAACCCTGTCTGGGTATGCCGGCGTGCCGATGTTTACACACGCCCACAGCGCACCCGCAGGCACTGTCCTTGCCCGGAACGCGTGTACGTATCTGTCTGTGTGTAAACACGCCGCTTTGTAATTCTCGCGTGGAGGTGCAGTTTCCGCCCGGATAGCACCCGCGCGGGCCCGTCTGTGGCCCTATCTCCGCGGGCGCGCCCGGTGCATCCCGCGGAACCCCGATGCGATACCCTGAATATCGCTCTGCACGGCGAGAGGGGAAAGGAGCCCCTCCCCCCAGAGAATGCCCGCAGCCTTATCCCCGAGGAGATAACGAGAACGGGAGCGCACCCGGGACGGCGCGCGCGGCCGTAGCAACAGGGCCATAGGCAAATGGGCGCATCTCCGCGGGCGTTGCTAGGGCGCGCTCCGCGGGACATACGCATGTGCCACTGTCAGACGCAATGGCGCCACACTATTAGAGTATACGGTGCCAAGACCGGCGGCATATTGTTGTATATTGTTTTTGTGCGCGGGGCGCGGCGTGCGCGGCTCGCTCTACGTAAATGTATGGGGGTGCTCGGCGTTTACTTCTCCCGGAAGTTCTCCAACACATCCGCGTACTTGCCGTGGGCGGCGACGTTGGCGCGCTCGAGCAGCGCCTCGGCGTCGGCGTACGCCTTGTCCTGCTCGGCAGAGCCCTGGCGCAGCACGTTGCCGCGCTCGATCAGCGCTTCGGCAACAGCGACCCACGTGTCGGGGTCCTCGGGGTCCTGTGCCGCCCGCAGCAGCTCCAGCGCCGCCTCCAGCTGCTCCGCGGCTGTCTTGCCAGCGAGTGCTTCCTCTTGCGCTTCGTCCTTACTCTCACCCTCCCCGTACGTTTGGCGCAAGAAGGCCTGGACGGCGGGCTGGGCCCTGCGCAGGGCGAGCTCGCCCCTGGCGCGCGCGATCTCGCGCAGTGTTTGTGGCTCGGCGGCTGCACTTCCATCGGCGGCAGTGGCAAGGTCCGCTAGTCTGGCGGCCAGCCAGTCGTAGTGCTCGCCCAGGCGCTGCTGCACGGGGTACAGCGGGTGGTTCTGGGAAAGTTGGGGAGTCTCCGTCTCCTCCTCCTCGTCGGACTCCTCGTCCTCGTCCTCGCTGTCCAGGCCCTCGTCGGCGGCGCGCGGGTCGCCGAAGTTCTCAGCGATGTCCAGCAGGTCGTCGAAGGAGCGCAGCACCTCCAGGGAGAGGGGCAGGTCCTGTGTGACGACACGGAACGCGGCTTTGCCGCCCTCCAGCTGCGCGTCCAGCGCCAGCTGCAGCCGCCCCTCGTCACTCTGCACAGAGAGTTGGGACACGTGTTCCAGCGGCACACGCTGGAACAGCACCTTGGAGCGGGCAAGGGACTCCAGGGGGTCTGCGTCCTCACTCTCCCCTGAATCAAGCACCTGCAGGGCGCGCTCGAAGCACGCGTGCACGTCCTCGCCCGGCACTGCGTCCTCGGCGGGGACGCCCGCCTTGAACACCGCGAGCTCGCTCAGCGCGAGCGCGCAGATCGCGCGCTGCTCCGCGGACATCTGTGCGGGGGGCACCGTGAGCTCGTTGAGCACGCCGTTCAGCAGCACGTCGGTGTCGCGGGCCGAGGTCCAGTACGCGCGCCACAGCGCGCGCAGCTGCACGAGCGGGGACGCGGCGTCCTCGCCCGCGGCGAGTTCCAGGGTCACCTGGGGGGGAGGCGTTTCTTCGTGGCGCGCGCGTTTCGCCTGGTTGGACTTGGAGAGACCTAGGGGGCGTTTGGCCATCGTGTGTGAGGAGCGAAGCGACGAACACACGAGTGTGTGTGAGTGTGTGAGGAGCGAAGCGACGAACACACGAGTGTGTGTGAGTGTGTGTGGGGGTGTATACGGGTTTGGGTGTACGTACGTGTGTGTACGTATGTGTGGGTGTATACGACTGTGGGTGTGGGTGTATACGGGTGGGTGTGGGTGTACCTGTGGATATACGGATATGTGAGTATACGCAGGTGTTACAGTACTATTGCTGGCTATTGCAGTGTTAGTGTATAGTGTGTGGTATGCTATGCAGTATATAGTGCTACCACTGCGCAATTGGCAATTGGCATGGCATGCGCTGGGCGATGCCGTTATATACATGCGCCTGCACTGGGCGATGCGCTGTCGCGCTGCGTCTCGCCCGGTAAAACGCCGGCGTGCGCACCCACACACCGCGCAGTGTACGAGTGCGTGTCCGGGTAACTTGGGCAAGAGGCAACACTGCGCGGCTGCTGTGGGCTTTGGATATCGATATACGTTAAGCAAGGGCCGTGGAATCGGGTCGAGACGGGTAGAGACTAGAACGCACGTGGTTTTAAGTGGTAGAGGCTATGCAGGTGTCGATGAAATGCGATGCTGTAAGGTAAAGAGACCTAGTGCTCCGCGGTAGTACAACCCTGGAGAGTGACGATCGTGAGTACGGTGCAGTAGAGGCTGTGCTATATGCTACGACTCGGCGATTATGTAGTGTTGCTGCGAGGTCCACGAGTGGTGGACTAGGCATTTGTGTGGTGATGGTGAGGGTGTGATCCCGGGTATAAGCCGTGTGGGCGCAAGAGCCCCTAGGGAGTGTAACTACGAGTCCCTAGCTCAGGGGCGTATTGTGGGTGAGTGTAGTTAGAAGTCCTGCGGAGTTTCTTGTGGTGGATGAAGGAGACTGAGTAGAACGATGCTACGGGGCAGTCTTTGCAGCGAGGTCGTCCATGCGTTTGAGCAGTGTCAGTTATTGGTGTGGCACGTGGAGAGCGGTTGAATATCGCTGTGTTTCAGAGGAAGGAGGCGCATTCAAGAGGGACACCCAGCAATCAGTTAATTCTTGTTACTACGAAGATCTCGGGATAGAGATGCAAGCACCAGTGAAACGCATAAAGCGTATTCGCCTCTACAAAGCAAACCAAGCAACGAACCGGCGCCTGTGACTCATAGCAAAACAGTTATCTGACTGTGTCACAGACAGCTGGGAAGTTAACAATTCCAGTATTATTATTGCATAAAGTTCAGATAACAGCGCATACCTGTATTAGAGGACCCATATTGCAACGGTTTCTATGTAACATCGCAATTTATTGTGCTTTCGAATAGTCGAGCCCATCGCTTAGAAAACCCCGCACAAAACTCAAATTGCAGCCCAAACTGCGTGTCCGGGTAACGCCCAGCTCCGCGGCAATGTCCGCTCGGGGACACCTGCCGTGAAAGTGTGCGGATATACGTGTCATACAATGTGCGTTGAGTATATAATATATGTAGTGCCAGTCCCAAATCTCATGACCTGATCTTGGGCAGTATCGTCTGCTCCTTCTCGAGCTTCTCGGCGTTGCGCTTGTGCATCTCCTCCTTGCAGGTCTTGAGGCCCTTGCACGCGTGGTTCTCCATGATGCGGTGCTTCGAGCAGAAGTGGCCGTGGCAGAACTGGCAGTCCCCGATGAACTTCAGCGGCGCGCTCGCGCAGCCGGACATGTAGCACGCGTTCTTGCGCTTCTTGCTGTGCGCTTTCTTATCTATTCGCTTCGTGGAGGAAGTGGCTGTGCGTGTGGTGGGAGTGGGGGTGGTGTTCGAGGGTGCAGTATTCGAGGGTGTAGGTGTAGTGCTGGTCGTTTCGGACATAGTGTGTGTGTGTGTGTGTGTGTAAGCGTGTGTGTGGGTGTGTGGTAGTGTAGGAATGGGGATATTGGGGTTTGCGTTAGCGTTAGCGTATTGGTGTACTTGTATAGAGCATGGAATATAAGAACTTCCCCCAGCTATTTATACACTGCCCCTGCCGGCGCACTTTTGCCACCCGCCGCTCATTTGCCACCCAAATTCTCGCCACCGCAAATTGCGTTCTGCGCACAAACTGCGCGCAGAACGCAGATTGCGCGGAACACGGAACGCCCGAAAAAGAGCGCTGCGGCCGCGCTCTTAGCCGCGCCACACCCGCCGCCTATTGTCCGCGCCCCCTGGCGCCCCGCCCGCCCCTCGGGCGCTCGGGCCCCGCCCCTCGCTCTCGGACCGCTCGGCCTCACGTTATCGCGCCCTTATCCCACTTTCGCCCTGTGGCAAAGTAAGGTACGCAGTGATGGAATGACCTGGTGTACGTGTAGGGTGGTAGGGCATGATACTGGGTGCGGTTACTGCGCCCGCGTATCACATAGTATGTGTGGTTACTACGCTGCGCTTCCGCGTCAAATTTATAATCGCTTGTGCTGTATGTAATGCTATATGTCGGCTACTGCTCGTCGTCGTCGTCGTCGTCGTCATCATCGTCATCATCGTCGTCGTCGTCATCGTCGTCGTCGTCGTCGTCGTCGTCATCCTCATCAGTAGCCTTGTTCTCGTTCTCGTCTTCCTCCTCATCTTCATCTTCATCCTCGTCCTCGTCTTCTTCGCTTGCAGTGTCGTCTGCTGGGTACCCGCCGAGCTTCACCACTATCTTGTCGACAATCTCGTTCGCATCCATCATGCCGCCGAGGCCGATCGCCCCGTTGATGCCCATCACCTTCTCGCTCGGCTGGAACACCGTGATCCACGGCATCTCGTCCCGGATCACACCCAGCTGCTTCCGCGTCATCACACTGTTGTATATGCTGCTCACCATCGACGGCGCAAGGAAGATCGGGAAGCTCGGGTTCCACGCACGCACCACGCTCGTCAGCAGGTTGTCGCACAGCCCCAGCGCTATCTTGGAGAGGGTGTTTGCCGTCAGCGGCGCTACCACGAGGATGTCTGCCCACCGCCGCAGCTCGATGTGCAGCACGGGGTCCGTCCGCTGCGTCCACGCGTCCCACTCGTCCTGGTCTCGCCATATCTGGATGTGCGCGGGCAGCTCGATCTGCTGGAACACCGCCGCGCCGCTGCCACTGGGGTTAGCGTTTGGCACCGGTGTCGCTGGCGTCGCTGGCTCCTCGGTGCACTCACTGGGCTGGCGCAACGGCAGCTCGCCGCCCGGCGCCACTACGGTCTCGCCAGCTGCGTTCAGCATCACCTGCGCCCGGTTGCGCTTGTTGATCTTCTTCATGTACCGCTGCGTGAAGAACTTGGTCGCGGACTCCGTCAGAATCACCTGCACCACGATCTTGTCCTTGCCGTATATCTCCTCCAGCTTCTTGATCATCGGCTTGATCTTGAACACGGAGAGCGACCCGGTCGCGCCGAACAGCACGTGCAGCTTCCCGTCGTCCTGGGGCAGCCGTGGGTCCACGTTCTTGCCGGTCTCGCGCTTCGGTATGTTGAGCGCGAGGGGTGCAGTGGCGTTGCTGCCATTGCTGCCCTCAACGACTGTTTTAGCCCCCGGCGCCGACGTCGACGAGGAGCGGGACACGGGGACGCTCGTGGGTGGGTTCTGGGTCTGAGTCTGTGCCTGGGCCTGGGCCTGCGCGTGCTCCTCGGTCACGGACTCGAGGGATTTGCCCACGTTGGGGTCGTTGCACAAACTGCCCAGTGTCTTGGCGCCCAGTGCACCGATGGTGACGTGGCCGCTGTGCGCACTGCTGTTGGAGCAGGAGCGGGACCGCCCGCTGTGCGAGACCGCGGGGGTGTGCAGCGGGTCCTCCACGAAGAAGTGTGGGTGCTCCTTCGACACGGGGGCGCCTGTGGTGGCATTTGTGGGCTTCGCATCGACAAAATTCAACATCAGGTTGCTGTGTATGTTGTTCTCGGACGAGGACATGATGGAAGAGGGGCTGGAGATGGTGAGCGGCGCGTCGTGGTCGAAGGGAACCTTGGTGTTGATGGAGTTGAGCTTCTTGCGCATCGCGCCGAGACTGCTGCGGCTGTCCACCTTCTTCACGGGGGCGCTGTCGTCAACTTGTGAGGGAGCAGCATCCGTTGCTGGAGCAACAGCTCCAACGGCCTCGCTTATACCTATCTGCGACTGCGAGGGTTTAATGTTAGTCTCGCTGAAAGTGACCGCTGGGACACGCTTAAGCCCCGTGTCCGGGGTGTTGTTGACCACGGCGCCAGAGGTGCCGCTGTCGATCATAATGGACCGTGTCTGGGAGCCCGTGGGACTCACGGACGCCCTGGGGACGGGCGAGGTCGCGTTGGGAGAAGCGACACGAGGAGAAGCGACGTGGGGAGAGGGGGTGCGCGCGGGTATCCCGCTATTGCGCGGTATAGAACCGTCTGGGTTCGGCTGAGCCGCGACGGAGGAGAACTTTGGCGATATCATGTTTGCCATTGTGCCCGTGATATATCCCTGGGCTATGCTGGTGGGTATGCTTGTGTCTCTGTGTGAAACAACGATGCAGTGAGACTCCTGTACACGCCTCTTTCAAATGCGTGCCTTGTCTGAGCGAGCTTAGTAATTCTGTCTCCTTGGAGTAATTGCGGAACGAAAGCGGGGTGTCTGTTCTTCGCAAAGTGAGAGCGGGTGGCGACTGAAGGTGTCTCTGTGCTGCGCGGATACCTGTTCTCTTGCACTACCAAACTGCTACTGCTCTTGCAAGAGAGGAACAATACGACCCACAGCTCTTCTCCACACGTCTGCCGCTCTTCTAAACGGGAAACAGGCTCCTGTGGCCAGTGGTTCCATTGCCTCCTGCGGCATCCCCGGCCCCAAACGGCCCACCTGCCCCCTCCCGGGCCACCCGAGACCCGCGATGCCCACAAACACAGACCTCCCAGGTCCGTTCCCCGTCGAGGTCCATCCAGGTCCCAGGTCCACGTCCTGGTCCTCGCGTCTCCAGAGGCGCCGTGAAGCTGTGGAGCGGATTTCCTTCGCCGCTGAGAAAATTTTTCTCGCGCACGTGACGGCGGGTAAGCCGTGGGCGGTG
The DNA here is from genome assembly GCA_037102785.1 of Maudiozyma humilis. Lineage (NCBI taxonomy): Eukaryota > Fungi > Ascomycota > Saccharomycetes > Saccharomycetales > Saccharomycetaceae > Maudiozyma > Maudiozyma humilis. The sequence goes on along the minus strand of BTGD01000001.1, from coordinate 130,104 downwards.
TTGAATAATACAGAAGTGTCCTGTGAATTAGGTGATGTCTGTGCTATTCTCTCTTGCGTTATTGAATTATTGTACTATGAATTATGGCACTTGGCCGTGTAGTACTTGTAGTGTTACAAATGTCCGTATGTATGAAATCACTCCTCCAGCAGGGAGGTGTCGTCGAAGGGGTTGTCGAGCGCGCGCTGCTGGATGCTCAGCTTGTACTTCCCGTCAGGGGACTGCGACAGCTGGTACACGCTGTGCTCCGGCTCGCGGTACGGGCTGTGCACTGACTCGTTCTTCCCCGGCGCAGCGTTCTCCTTGTTCTCTATCAGCGTCGCAGGTACACTGCTGATGATCGTCCGGGGCTTGCCCAGGCCCGGTATGCGCGACGTCTGTGTCTGCGTCTCCGTGCCGGTGTGGCCGTTGTGGCCTCTGTGCAGGTGGTTCAGTTGGCTCTCAGACATCGGGAACAGCTGTGTCGGGACGATCCCGTGCGATGCAATGGTTCCCGGCCGCCGAGGCGTGCTCAGCACCGTTGGTGTCGTCGCGCTCGCCAGCTTGCTGGTCGAGTTGGCCCGGCCCAGCGTAGGTCTCACCCGGCCCGGGGTGCGCATGATTCGTGTCGGCGCCAGGAGCCTCGACGTGTGTTGGTCCCCCAGCGCCTGGCTGTCAGTGTTGTGCCGCATTAGCACCGGTTTCTCCGCAAGCAGTCTGGTGTTTTGCGCCAGTTGCGCCTCCGTTAGACGCGGTTTGCCCCTGTGCACCTGTGCACTGCTGCGATCTGCGACAGTTCCAGAACCGTCCGAATGGAACCGTTTGACAACCTTGTGGGGTTTCATGCCCTTGTTGGAAGAGGGAAGTGTGGCTGCGGGCTCAGACACGGTCGATGTCGCGGACGAGTTAGAGGTGACACGCTCCTTGCGCGCACGGTTCACCCGCTCACCGCTGGCAATGCGCCGGCTGCGCGGGTATTTGTGAAAGAAGGCCTCTTCCTCCCGCAACACAATGTCCAGCATTGGTTGACCATCGTGCAGGAAGGGGCGCTGGAACGAGTCCTCCGCCGCGACGAGCTTAGACGACAGCTCTGCAAATACACGCGGGAAGTGGCGCGTCAGCCGCTTTCGTATCGTCTCCTCCTTCAGCAGGATCTTGTGTGAGTTCCGCGACAGCAGACGCGATGAGTCCTTTGAACTGTTCTCCAAGAATTGCTCATCATCTTTCAGTGAGTAGAACTCGTCAATCAGCTTTAGGACCGGCTCGTAGAGCTTCATTTTCTCTTTCATCTCCTTGACCTCCGCATTGCACACACCGAGCACATTCTCCTCGTCCTCGAGGCCCTGTGCGCTCTCAAACATCTGGTTGAACGTCACAAAGAAGGTGTCCCGGTGCTCGCTCTCAATACTCAACGTATCCCACAAGCTGTTGATCTCAGCAAGGGCCTCCGTGATCAACTGTTTGATCTGTTGCTGCTTAACCTTCTCAAGTCTCTCACGTTCCACCTTTAGCTGTGCAAATACGTCCAGTGACAAACCTTTGTTCTGTTCAATGAACTCAGACGTATACGATTCAGGGATCTTCAGCATCTCCCACAGTTTCTGGCACGATGTGATCAGCTGCTTCTTCTCCGCAACACGATTATTCCTGTAGGTCAAGTATCTGTCAAGTATCTGTTGCAAAGTTTCCAGGTGCTCCTGGCTAATTACTGTTGGTTGATCAGTCTGATTGTTCTGCTTGTTATCAGTATTAGAAGTCTGGATCGTTTGTGATAATGATGTCAATACATCAACCAGTGGCGCAGGAAGATCCTCTGAAGGGTTAATGTCCAACTCGTTGAGCAATGTATCTATCTCTTCTATCATTGTTCGTACTTGGTTTCTTCTCGATAATATCTCGTTCTGGTACATCTCAATAGCCTTGTTCAGCGACAATATCCGCTCCTTGGATACGTCGGCGCACTGCACTCCGTCGAACAGTAAACTCTTGTACTTGCGAATGGTGTACGATACACTACCATCTTTTGCCTGGGGACTCGATACGTGTTTTAGGTCGTTGAGCACTGGCTCAGCCTCTTGCAATGAAGGTAATGTGTTTATTAGGTCGGCCATGTTTTCGTTTAAGTGCTCTCCACCGACCCAGTGTAGCAGCTTTTGCAAAAGGACAGTCTTTTGCAGGAATGTGATTAGTTTAGGAATATAGACTTTTAGGGTAAATGTTTTAGCTTTCGTTAGTGATGCTTTCTTGTTGAGCAACGTGAGCTCTTTCTTTGGAGACTGGGGGACTTTCTTATTAGAGGCCTTCAGAATTGCATTTCGGATATACAAATCAGGTATCGTCTCTATCCCGCTGGGATCTCCGAGAATAACAAGTATCCTATTCAATATTTCCTGGTCGTTCTCATTGTCTGTAGAAAGCTGTGACATCTCATCCTCGGCCTCATCGTAAAATGTCTTGAGTTGCGTGGAAAGCTTGTTGAATATAAATTTCTCCTTGGACGTTATATCCGAACTCGTGTATCCTATCTTTTGATATATAACGTTGAGGTTCCCTAAAAGAGTGGAAAGCTGTTCCGATATTCCGTTAAACTTTTCCTTGTACATTGTCTCGTGAGTTGGTGAGTAGTTGTCCAGTTGTGTCTCTGTGGCTATTATTCCCACCTGTGCTTTCGAACTCGAGCAAAACAGCGGGTTCTTTGAAGGAGAGTAATCTTCTGGTAGCTTTATTGGTGTTAATGTCATGAATGCCTTGGAAGGGCTAGTATTGGTGCCACTTGTAGAAACCCGCCTGGGCGTTCTTGTTCCAGTAGTTGAGACGTACGAGCTTTCCGAAGAACTGGGAACCCGTTGATTACCAATCCTGTATGGGTCTTGGAGGCTTTGTTCACCCGTCTTCGGTTCATCCACCTTGAATGGTGAAGGTGAAGGTTGCGTGAGTTCCATTACCCTTGTGTAAGTGTATTTACCAGTGTTCTAGATAACGATTTGTTTGACACTGTTAAAAAAGTGACAATCCAAAATAGATTTAATTGCAATAAATAAAAAATGTAAACAAAGACTCCCTGAAGTGTACTATGTCAGGGTTCAGCCCCAAAATCCAGTATCTGCAGAGCATTGTGCAGAGCTCATCGTGAGGCCTCCCTGGAGTTGTTGCTGTTGTGGTAGTACCAGGAGCAATTGGCGCGTGCACTGCACGAATTGCAAATTTGAGAACGGCGCTTCCCGTTTGTTGACATATTTCCTTTTCGGGTATGTGTCAGTGCGTTACCCGGACATGTATAAAGCAGTTTACACAGCGGTTCGAGAAAAGTTTTGATGTATTTGCATGTCATGAGTGTTACGAGTAGTGTGGTATATGGTGGTTCAAGTTATTGTTTTGACTAGTTTTAAGATCGCATTGGAAAGTACAATTCTCAGATTTTCCCAATTGGGGCGCGTTTTCTATAAAGGATTAAAAATTAAAAGACAAAGGTAGAAATAAACTTCGATAGGTCCAGTATTAGACACACATTCCATTGCATGAATAAGCACACTTCGACAACAGTTTAGTGTGTTTCCGATGGGCATTTTAGATGAGCACCTAAGTCTCTGCTTTGGTGCGTGTTTGGTTAAATACCACTCATCAATACTTCTAAATGGGAAGGTCATTGGTAATTTGTAAAGTTCTAACCGGTAATAAGGTCATTCTGGCCAATTTTGATGTAATTTCTGTTATCACTTCTTTGTTTTTGTTTACGTAGATTTACACTTTTTGACGTTTTGTCTTTTTCCAGTTATAACTTTTTAATGTAACTTGCTTTAAATATTCGACAAAATGTAAAAATTAAGAATTATAATAATTAGAGCTTTGGACATGGCATATATTGCAATACACAACCTCTCACAACTTAGAGTGAAGCGTACATCACACAGACGCGATAGCCCACCCATCTTCTTTCACACAGAGCTATTTCCTCATGCGATGAGCACTTCCCCATAAAAAAATTTCCCCCTTGGCAAAGAAAACTGCCATCGGTACAACACAGCAATTTCTACAATCTGCCTAAAGATAGAAAGTAAAACAACTCCACATTGATAATGTCAAACACCGACCACAAGAACTACGACCAGAACGAGCCATTGACCTCTAACACGGCCCCTCTCACCGACTCGACGATCACGATCCGTGCCATCAAGTCCTTCCCATACAGAAATGTCAAAAACATCATCCTGAGGGACTACGACCTAAAGAACAAGACTGCCCACGACCTGTTCCAGGACTCTCTGAAGCACATTCAGACGGAAGGTGCCTTCAGACCGTTCCGCACCGTCAAGTTTGACCGCATGAAGATCTACACGCACGCACACGGCTCCAAGACTGTCAATCTTGTCATCAACTTCACGCACGATGACGACTGGGTCCTAGACATCTCTGAGTCTTGCAGCAAGAAGCTGTGCGATTACGGAATTGAGAACGAGACTGAAATCTCGCTGTATGTTGAGTCGGAGTACGAAGAGTACAAGGCTAATCCCGTTGAGAAGTGGTGATTTTCGGTGAAAGTGGGGAAACTAATACATCACTACGCCGCCATGACCCACAGTGTATAAAATAATCGTCATTCTATGTATGGAAAAGTGCCGAGCGCTCAAATAATGTATAAATAATTGTCACCTTTCCGAGGGGCATTTGTAATTGAGTATTTTGGGAGTGTGTTCTACGTTTTCAATGCATGGAAGATACGAGGTGGCTGACGAGCTTGCCGACGAACTCAACGGCTGCAATACTTGTGGGCGGCGCGTCCTCGTTCATCCCTCTCCTGGCTACAATTCCCCCATGGGAGTTGATGGACTTGACATAGAGCGGCACTCTGATCCATTCGAGCTCAGAAAGGTTGCGCACGATCAGCTTGCGCTTCTCGTCGAAGGGCAGCTTTTTGAATCTGCCAAGCCAGTCCCTGCGCGGGTCCATCACAGAGCTGTACTTGTCAATGAACGTGTTCCACTTCTCTTCCTCCAGCTGCTCCGCGGCCACTATGCTCGCCTTGTCGTCGTGTATATGCTGCCCCAGTCCCATCGACAAGTTGTCGTCGTCGTCGTCGTCGTCGTCGTCGTCACCAACATCGTTATTCCGCGCGGCGTTTGGGTCGTCGCTCTCCTTCACTATGCTCTCGTATGTCTCGCTGACGTAGCGGGTGAGTCTGCTGCTGATGCCGATGCGCTCCCTGAACTCGCTGGGCAGGTCCCCGTCGCGGATCATGCGCCTGTACCTGGACGTCGCGACATGCCTGTATATCGTACCCGATATGTTAACTATGAGTGCGATGGGGAAAAACACCACCAGGAGGCACGGGATCATCACGTAGAGTACCAGTTTCTGCTTCAGGGTCCGCGGCCGCCTGACGACGACACGCATGTCCGCAGGGTCGAGCTTGTCCATGTCGACGATCCTGGGAAGGATGCCGGAGTACCCAGTACCGGGAACCCCTTGCTCGAACGTGTAGTTGAGTCTGTTTTGCGTGTCGATGAATGGGTCGTACTCCGAGACAAACGCGGTGTAGAAAGCGACCGTCCTGTCGTTCTTGACGTTTGCGCAGACCACCCTGCGCTGGAACCGCGCGAGTCCCTCGGTGAACTCCCCCGAGGAGAGCCTCACGAGCGTGTCGTTGTAGGAATTAGTGATGAACAGCTCCCTGCCGCTCTTCCCCAGGGCATTCGACCCGAGAAATGTGAGTACCGGGTTGGTGATGGACCGCCAGAGGCTGTGCTGCGGGTTGAAGAACTTTATGCCGATGTGCGGCGTAGCCATGGTGAGGAACAGCGCTGGCTCGATGCCGCGGAAGTACTCCCTGCACTCCGTGAACATCTTCCCGACAACAAAGCGGGCGACGAGCCCGCCCAGCGAGTACCCGATGATACTGATCCGCCGTATCTGCCTGCCGTCCTTGTTGTCCTCGTTGTACTGCTGTATGAACTGGCACACCTCCAGCAGCACGCGGTACCCGAGGATCTCTATGCCGTCGAAGGTCTTGAACTTGGCATTGCGCGACGGCAGCAGGAACACTGCGTTCTCCCGCGGGTCCATCGCGGCCTTGAAGCTCTGCCGCAGGGACTCCATGTGCTCCGGGGTGCCCCAGAGGCCGTGTATCAGCACGAACAGGTGGCTGCTGCGGGGGTCGTAGCTCATGGCGAGGGGTGATTGTGCTGACTATCTGTAGAGGACTATCTACCACCCTCCCATTTGCCCAGACCGTCCCTATATATATAGGGCAGGCCCGGTTCCGCGGGTCGCGGGCAGGCGCAGCACCCGTGCACCCCGTTCCGCGGAGTCCGTTCCGCGGAGATAAGCCGTAGCCGCCGAGCCGTGCGGGGAGCACTGTGTGTGTGTGTGTGTGTGTGTGTGTGTGTGTGTGTGTGTGCTATATATATATATATGTGTGTGTGTACTATATATATGTGTCTGAATGTATGTGTGTGGGACTATTTATGCATATATGCTTGTGTATGTGTGAGACTATATATATAAGTGTCTGATTGAGTGTGTGAGTGTGTGTGTGGTATATAAATAAGCTTGTGTGAGTGAGTATATATATGTATGTGTGTATGTGTATATGTTTGTTCTATGTATATGTGAGTGGGTCTGTATGATTGTGAGTGACTATATATAGGGATATGTGTGTGTACGCGTATATATATATGTGAGTGTGAGAGTATAAATATATATCTGTGAGTGCGAGTGTGTGAATGTATGTGGGTGAGACTATTTATGCATATATATATGTGTATGTGTGAGACTACATATATAAGTGTCTGAGTGAGTGTATGTGTATGTGTGTGGTCTATATATATTCCGTGTATGTGTGTGGTATATATATGTATGTGTGTATGTGTATGTGTTTGTTCGATATATATATGCTTGTGAGTGACTATATATATATATGCTTGTGTGGGTGGGTACGCGTATATATATATGTGAGAGTGAGTGTGTGGGTGTATGTGGGTGAGACTATTTTTGCATATATGTATGTGTATGTATGTGTGTGAGACTATTTTTGCATATATGTATGTGTATGTATGTGTGTGATTATATATATGTGTATGTGTGTGTGTGATTATATATTTGTCCGTATGGGTGAGTGAGTGAGAGAGTGAGAGTGTATATATATATATATGTATGTGTGTGTGTTAGAGAGAGAGAGAGTATATATATATATATGTGAGTGAGTGAATGATTGATTGAGTGAGTGAGTATATATATATATGTATGCGCGTGTGAGTGAGTCTACATATATATATGTGAGTGAGTGTATGCGTGAGTGACCACATTTATATAAATTTGTGTGTGTAAGCGTTTATATAGGTTTGTATGCGTGTGTGTGCTATATATACACACACGTGTCTATGTGAATAAGCCCATATATAAATGCGATGGTGTTCTGTGCTGAGTGCAACTGTTAAGATTGACCTGCCTCTGCAAGGGATGGGGCCCCTGTTTTTGATTTTTGTTGTACTTGCTCATGTCGTATGTATGTATTAAAGTGGTTATATATTTATGCCTGTATGAAGTGGCTATATATCTATGCTTGTATGAAGTGACTATAGCCCTATGCATATTGTATGATGCCTGGCCGTGGTCTTACCGTTTCAATATGCTGTGCTCGAAAGGATTAGCGTGCCTGGACGTATATGCTATTGAATATCAGCGGCTGATATATGTCTCATTACATCAGTGAATGAGTAAGTGAGGATGGAAGCGTTCCTTTCATGCTAGCAGTGGTAGTGCATATTTCCCGGAGGCTATGCATATGTGCACCCTGCGATAGCAACCTTGCATGTTGAAGCTCGCCCTGCGTTGCAAGGAACCAACTTGTCACGTTCAAATCAGGAATCTGTAGCCGCGCCATATAACCATATCCGTAGGTCGGAGCCGCCGTATCGGCCGATCTGCCCCAACCGCCCGTTCATGACATTTGGGGCAGATTCCATGCCTATGAATCGTTTCACATCACCCCCTCACGACCTCGTAAACAACCGCAGCAGCACCTCGACCGTCTCCTGCAGCTGCTCGAACGGGACGTCTGTCTGCGTCCCGCGAGCAATCAGCCGCAGCTCATCCCTATGCGCAAACTCAGCCGCGTCAAAGGTCATCTTGTACAGCCGCTGGAACTGGTTCTGCGTGTTGGGGATGCCGCGCAACCGCAGCCCACCGAGGATCAGCCGCGAGAGCGTCTCGTTGAACTGCAACTTGCGGTCGTTGATCTGTATGTTCCGCGACGCGCGGCTCGCAGCGACCTTGATCTTGCTCTGCGACTTGCGCACAATGTCGTCGATGCTGGTGCGCGGAGGCTGCTCGGGTCCAGGCACACCGGCCTCCGCACCCATCCGGTGCAGACGCGAGTCTATATCGTCCTTCAGCGCTGATGTCAGCGCGCAACACCGCACGTACCGGGCACTGGAGTCCTCGCGGAAGAACAGCCACAGCGCTGGACAATCACCAGACACCACCACAGCAATGCCTCGACGAGGATCCCGCAGCTTTATGTTGAAATAGGCGCTGGTAGCCCTGCTGGAGGAGAAACAGGTGTTCACGGAACCCGCCGCGCGCGCCTGTGGCGCCAGCCACAGCGGCAGCGCGCCCATATCCACATATTGCAGGAATCTACCGCTACCCTCCCACTGCACAGCACCACTGACACCGCCATCACTCTCCTCTGCCCACACCTGGACGTCCCTGATCACGATCTCGGCGTGCCGCTCACCCAAGTCAAACCTAAGGGCGCCAACTTGGCGCAGCGCGCCCGCAGCGCCCTCCATTTCGCCCTCTGCATTTCCCAGCGTCACCTTGAATACCTGGAAGCGTTGGCGAGTTGTACAAGACCTACAGAACTGCCATTGTTATTCTAAATGCCCATATACAGGTCCCACCCTCTTATATACTGTCGCCGGCGCCACGAAAATTTTGGCCTCGAGACCGCGATAGAGACACACACACACATACACGGGGCATAAGAGGTGGATATGAGCGAGTGATGGATGGAATGCGTTGCTTCCTTGTGTCTTGTGTAGTTGCAATATCCCCATCGCTACTGTAATGTCGCTCCCTCCCTCTTTGTTGAACCAGAAGTCGAAGCGTGTGTACTCTGTGGCGAAGGTGTACGCGGACGCGTGCGAGCAGCGGCCGCAGGAGTACTGGGACTACGAGCAAGGCGTCAAGATCGAGTGGGGCAAGATCCAGAACTACGAGATCGTGAGCAAGATCGGCCGCGGAAAGTACTCGGAGGTGTTCAGCGGAAAGTGTGTGACCAACGACAAGCCATGCGTCATCAAGGTGCTGAAGCCCGTGAAGATGAAGAAGATATACCGTGAGCTCAAGATCCTGACAAACCTGACTGGCGGGCCCAACGTGGTTGCGCTGTACGACATCGTGCAGGACCGCGAGTCCAAGATCCCGGCCCTCATCTTCGAGGAAGTCAAGAACGTGGACTTCCGCACGCTCTACCCGACCTTCAAGCTCAGCGACATCCAGTTCTACTTCACGCAGCTGCTTGTTGCACTAGACTACTGTCACTCCATGGGTGTGATGCACAGAGATGTCAAGCCCCAGAACGTCATGATCGACCCGATCGAGCGCAAACTGAGACTCATCGACTGGGGACTCGCCGAGTTCTACCACCCGGGCGTCGACTACAACGTCCGTGTCGCCTCGCGCTACCACAAGGGCCCCGAGCTGCTTGTCAACCTGAACCAGTACGACTACTCGCTGGACCTGTGGTCCGTTGGCTGCATGCTCGCTGCAATTGTGTTCAAGAAGGAGCCCTTCTTCAAGGGCTCCACCAACCCGGACCAGCTCGTCAAGATCGCTGCTGTCCTCGGAACCAAGGAGTTGCTTGCCTACCTCCACAAGTACGGCCTCCCACTGCCCGCTGAGTACGACGACATCATGCGCGACTTCGCGAGGAAGCCATGGAGCCACTTCATCAGCGCTGTGACTCCGCTGGCCGTGCCCGAGATGGTCGACCTCATTGACAACCTGCTCAGGTACGACCACCAGGAGAGACTCACCGCGAAGGAGACCATGGCCCACGCGTTCTTCACCACGAAGTTCGACTAGGCGAGGACTCGCCCTCATGCTTTTTATTATATGCCTGGCCGCTTCCCAACTTATCAATACTATTACTGCTGGGGGAAGGCGTCTCTTGCCGCCCCAGTATAGATCTGCCAGCAACGACTTGCTATCGCACAGATTCTGTATCATATATACGTATGTAATGCAATACACACCGTGTTGTAGAGATGTGGGATCACTGCAGGGAGGGAGGATACCTACGCTACTGCAAGGGAGAGCGGCTGTTATGGAAACGCGATAGTAATCTTGTATATCCATACCGATAAGAAATACGAGGCGTGTAGGTCTACAAGTACATGCGCTGATTACCAGTTTACAAATGGACAATAGACTGAGAGTGCTGTTTCCCGTGTAGGTACCGCGAGAGCCCCTGCCTGGACACTTTTGAATCTATAGGCATGTTCTGTTATGACTCAATATTCACGGTTGAATATTTGTGCTGATATTGTGCTGCATCCTTTTGATACAGATATCAATACACAAGTGAACAAACACACGCGGAGTTACTCTCCAACGTTATACTCACGAAGCACCTCTTACAATCCCAGATACCAGTGTACCAGTTCCTATCCCGCGCCTTGTCCCGCGCCTTATCACACACGCCGCGATACACATCAGCGCAGTGCTTGGCGCTTCAGATTCGTGATATTATTAGTCATGTATTAAAGTGATGTGAATATAGTGTGCTATACAAATATGTAAGGATGGGCGCAGCGCCGCGTCGCGGCGCGTCCCGTTGTCATTAGTTGGTGGATGAGTAAATGCAATGCTGTTACAACTTGTTTCTCTATAGTGTATCAATGGAGAGGAGGTGATGATGTGTGGGGACGGGTGTAGTGTCATTAGTGGGGAGGGATAGTATCCCTGGGGGTAGTGTTATAACCCATCATCGGGTGAGGGCAGCTTAGTGGTGCACGGGGGCACGCACATGGTTGTGGTGGTTGTGGTGGTGGCTGTGGTGGCTGTGGTGGCCACTGCGAGGAGACGAGTATGCTACGAAGTCCTCGTCGTCGAAGCCGTAGTCGTAGTCGTAGTCGTAGCTGCTGGAGTCAAAGTAGAGCGCGGGGTCGCTGTTGTAGTCGACGATGCTCTGGCCGCCTCTAAGTGCGCCGACACTGTTGTAGTGGCGGCCACTCTTCGAGGAGTTGGCAGCTGCAATTGCAGCCTCGTCAGCGACGCGGTAGTCGATGTCGTTGATGGAGACGTTGCACTCTGAGATCTTTCCGGATGAGTCGATGTCCCTGCGCGCGACGATGTAGTTGAACTTGAGGGACTTCTTTGGGGTGGGAGCGGACTCCTCTGTGTTTGAGGTGGTCGTCTTCAGAATCGAGGGGGAGTCGAAAATCGAGGATGTCTGGGAGTCGATGGAGGAGGAGTATGTGTCTTCGTAGTCCAACGTGGCACCTGGGTCGGAGTGAATGCTGTCAGCGTCAGTCGCTGGAGCAACAGGCGTCTTTTTCGCCGCCGTCTCAATGTTCTTGGAGAGCGCTGGTCCGTACAACACAGTCACGTCTGTCTCCTTGTTCCAGTTGATAGCGAGCGGGTCGAGCTTCCTGTTCTGCAGGTTGTACTCGTGGATAGCCCAGCGGCGCCACAGACAATGGTGCAGACGCTTGAGGTACATGCTGTAGTCGTCGTCGTCTTCGGTAGAGCACGAAGGCAGTCTGAGCAGCTTGTGCTTGCGCATCTTCAGGAGTAGCGCCCATGTGTCGCCGATCTCTGGGCTGGCGTAGTCGAAGTCGTGGTGGAAGTAGTCGACGGAGGCGCGGGTGTAGTTGGTGACGTTGTCCAGAAGCATGAGGTTCTGGTCGGAGATGATGCTGTCATCGAGGGAGGTCATTGTTGGCAGCGAGTTACGAGCGAAGCGAGTAACGAGAGGTGTGTGTGTGTGTGTGAGGAGCGAAGCGACGAACACACTAGTGTAAATATGAATGTGTGTGAAGGTACTCTTGTGTATACGACCTGCGTGTACTTATATAAGAGTGGGAATGCAAAGGTAAAGGCAAAGGTAAAAGCAAAGGAAATAAAAGTAAAAAGCAAACACGCTATGAACACTGCGGTATACTGTACAGGCTATCTGATAAGTGGATAACAAACAGCGCGGCAGACAATAGCGCTGATCGAAGGGACGGGAGCGGGGAGCGGGGAGCGGGACGCATTCCCCATATATATAGGCGGGGCGGGAACGCAAGGACGGGAAAGAGAGCGGGGACGGGCGAGACGACCCCGCGGTGCAGGGAACGCTGCGGTCAGCACGGCGGGCGCTATTATTGCGGGGGGATACTCGCAGGACGTCCCTCAGACAACGTTGCAGAGAGATTATAGCGCTGTTGCTTTTCGGGCGGGCCCGGCTGTTGCTTTTTCGGGCACCAGGGGGTGGTGTCTGGGTGCGCGGGGGTTTTTCCGGCCGCGCGCTGTGGTGTGCGGGTGTTGTGCTGTGTGAGGCACCGTGCGGGGCGCGTGTTCGTGCGGGGGTTTGTGTGGGGCGCGCGCGGGCGTGTCTGTGCGCGGATAAACAGCGGCGGCGGCGTGCCGGGCGTATTGTTTGCGGGGGCTGCAGCGGTGCCGCGTTGGGCTATTGTGCGGTGGTATTGTGCAATGATATTGTGCGCGGCCCGGTGCGCATTGTGCACTGCGGGGCTGCAGCGGGCACGCTGTCCACCTGTGCTGCTCCCGCACTCTTCCCGCACTGTACGTCCCCTTCGGGACACACACGGGGCAGGGAGCGGGAGCGGGAGACACAGGGGAGACACAGGAGGGACGGGGAGACACGCACAGGAGAGATTGCACAGGGGAGACCGCAGCCCGCGTCGCTTCGCTCCGCGCGCGCCGCCCTCCCGGGCGTTTCCCTGTCCGCGTGGGGTAGCGATATCCATCCTTGTATCCCTGTGCAAGGCCACCAGAGCAAATTGCATCCCGCGTTGTGTGCGTGTGCGAGATGCACTGGCCTGTGGGGGTAGCTTTTGTGTTGTGTGGGGGTGGTTGCAGTGTCGCGGTGTCCGGGAGCGTATCTACAGTGACTACTGCGGCGTGATGCTGCGGCGGGCTCTCCACTCTCTACTACGTCGGTGCGCTGATACTCTACACTGTCGGTGCACTGCTACGGTTACTGCTACGGTCGCTGCTGCGTGCACTGCTCCCCTACACTGTATCTCATTGTGTTGGCCCGGCACGCTCCGGTGTCCAGGCACCGGCGGTGTGTTCGTCGCGGTGCATCGTGTGTAGTGTAGTGTAGTGCGGTATTGTGCAACGCAGTAGTGTGTAGTGTAGTGTAGTATTGTGCAATGCAGTGGTGTGTAATGCAGTGGCATTGATTCGTGGGTTGCCGCAGTGCTGTGGTCCACTGCTGCAGTATTGTGTGGTCCACCGCTGCAGTATTGTGTGCTGTTGCGGCAGTGCTACTGCGCGGCCTGTGATGGGTATTGTGGCGGCCCGGCATGCTCCGGCGGTGCTATACAGTGCGTCAAGGCACGCAGGGAGGGAGGCGATAGAGGGAAGGGAGAGGGAAGGGAGAGGAAAGGGAGGAGGAGATAGAGCGCATCAAGGCAAGGGAGTGCTACAAGGCAACGGAGAGGGAGGGAGAGCACAGGAGCATGGGTAAGAGTGGGAAGGATACAGGGCAAATCGGCACACGGCGAAGGCATACGGAGCACTGCTATTGTGCCCAGCTGCCTCTCCGAAGAGCGCTGTGGCGGGCCGCGATGCTCCGAGACGCCGGGATTCGGGCCATAAACCGGTTATGCCCGAGATCGTGGGAAGTGATATCGTGCATGGTGATAACGTACATAGTGATATAAATTATATGACTTCTCCCACACCCGTGCACCATGGAGTTTTTTCTGTTAGGGCTTGGTCGCGCGCGGTGAATGACATGCGCGCATGACAATTGCGCGTGGCGAACGCGCAGACCTTCGCTCATCGCTTGTGCGCCTCGGCTGCGGCACCGCTGCATGGGTGGGGCGAAAATATTTTCACCTCGGCCCGCACCCGCCAATATATAATTGAGCTGCCTGTCACTTATATCTTCCCCACTCTTCCCTCTTAAATGTTGTCTTTTCTGTATTTACCATCACATCACAACACATCAAGTACAGTAGCAATGTCTCACAGAAAGTACGAAGCTCCACGTCACGGTCATCTGGGTTTCCTCCCAAGAAAGAGAGCCGCCTCCATCAGAGGTAAGGTTAAGTCTTTCCCAAAGGACGACCAGTCTAAGCCAGTCGCTCTAACCTCCTTCCTAGGTTACAAGGCCGGTATGACCACCATCGTCAGAGACCTCGACAGACCAGGCTCCAAGTTCCACAAGAGAGAGATCGTCGAGGCCGTCTCCGTCGTGGACACCCCAGCTGTCGTCGTTGTCGGTGTTGTCGGTTACGTCGAGACCCCAAGAGGTCTAAGATCCCTAACCACTGTCTGGGCCGAGCACCTGTCCGACGAGGTCAAGAGAAGATTCTACAAGAACTGGTTCAAGTCCAAGAAGAAGGCTTTCTCCAAGTACTCCACCAAGTACGCTCAGGACGGTGCCGCCATCGAGAAGGAGCTTGCCAGACTCAAGAAGTACGCTTCCGTCGTCAGAGTCCTGGTCCACACCCAGATCAGAAAGACCCCACTCTCCCAGAAGAAGGCCCACCTTGCTGAGATCCAGCTGAACGGTGGTTCCATCTCCGAGAAGGTCGACTGGGCCCGCGAGCACTTCGAGAAGACCGTCTCCGTCGACTCCGTCTTCGAGGACAACGAGATGATCGATGTCGTCGCCGTCACCAAGGGTCACGGTTTCGAGGGTGTTACCCACAGATGGGGTACCAAGAGACTACCAAGAAAGACCCACAGAGGTCTAAGAAAGGTCGCCTGTATCGGTCCATGGCACCCAGCCCACGTCATGTGGTCTGTTGCCCGTGCTGGTCAGAACGGTTACCACCACAGAACCTCCATCAACCACAAGATCTACAGAATCGGTAAGGGTGATGACGAGGCCAACGCTTCCACTTCCTTCGACAGAACCAAGAAGACCATCAACCCAATGGGTGGCTTCGTCCACTACGGTGAGGTCAAGAACGACTTCGTCATGGTCAAGGGTTCCATCCCAGGTAACAGAAAGAGAGTTGTTACTCTAAGAAAGTCTCTATACACCAACACCTCCAGAAAGGCTCTAGAGGAGGTCTCCCTAAAGTGGATCGACACTGCCTCCAAGTTCGGTAAGGGTAGATTCCAGACCCCAGCTGAGAAGCACGCTTTCCTAGGTACCCTAAAGAAGGACCTATAAATGGATTGAAAAAATATATTTTTTCCTTTCCTATTTATACACCTCTTCTTTTAAACCTTGACAAAGCAGGTTGTTTTATGCGAGTATTGTCCGTCTGTACTTAGATCTATATATTATATAGCGCTTGTGTTATCGAGCTAGTAATCGTATATTTTGGCTGTTTTCAAGAGATGTTAGTGGTGCTATTCCTTAGGAGTTATGTTCAAAGAAGATTTTGGAATTTACTAGTTCTGATTTGAGTTCTAAGTTATCATGGCCTGCTTCTTTCAATGCGTTGCTTCCGGCCCGCCTACCTCTTTCGGCTCTTCTTAGAGTCGGCTTTACGACACTCGTCACTGCAGTACCACTTCCCCGTGGGCACCTTGGTGATCCCGACACAGGCGTAGTGGAACCACTCGCGCGGACACTTGTCGTTGTCACACGCGATCATATCACCGAACGACGGTTGCTGGCACCAGCAGTACACCTCTTCCGTTGGCTGTGCTTGCTCTTGTCCCAGACCTGCTGAGACCGGCGGCGAGGACAGCGCCGAGGGAGATTGCGACGACCCTGCGACGGACCCGCGCCGCACCTGCTCGCGCCGCAGCTGCTTCATGTTGATCTTTATCTTGAGCCCGCCTTTCTTCTCAACGATTGGCGGCTTGTCGTGCTTGTGCAGCAGCCGCTGCTGCAGATCGGCTCGCGTCCGCATCAGGGCGCCGTAACGTGCCTTCACTTCGCGCTGCACAACCAGCTCCTCGCGGTACTCCTCTAGCACGCGGGACTGCCGCCGCACAAGGTCCCCGAGCAGCGCCGACTGGTGCATGATGTTGCGGCTGTAGAACTGAAACAGCTCGGGCGGCGTCTCTTCGTCGCGCAGCTTGCTGTCGAGCGTCTGTATGAGCCAGAGGGTGCGTATCGTGTCTGCTGGCAGATGGTCCAGCGTCCCCAGGAAGGAGTAGCGTATGTCAGACATTGTGAGTGGGTAGCGTTGGGTGTCTGGTATGCAATTGCTGCAATACATTACCTCACTCTCTCTTCTCTCTACTCATCGCTTCTATAAGCAGGTAGTGTAAACAAGCCTTCGGGCAACCAGGGCCCCCGCGCTGCCATCTCAGTATCTAGGGCTTACCTCCTACCAGCAAGAAAAAATTCCTGAGCAAATAGGCCACGCCCAAAAATCACCCGACAAGCCCTAATTTTCGCTGGGCCAACCCCCCGCGCGCAGACAGCGATAAAGGCGGCGCGGCCGCAGACAGCCACATTTCTAGGGCCCCCAGCACAGACGCCGCCGCAGGGACCGCACACCGTCCCGAAAAAAACAGCACGCCCTACTCCCAGCGCCGCGAACCCTCCCCCCACAACGCCCTGCAGGCGGCGCGCCAGCCAATGAGCGGCGAGCAACGCGGGCCGCCCCCCAGCCCGTACGTATCGGAGAAGAGCGCCAGCTGCCCGCGCGGGTCCGCAGCGCGCAGGCGGCCCAGAGGGACGGCAACAACGGAAGTATTTATTGGGCGGGAGATGGTAGAGGGGCTATATAACCGTCTCGGGTCTGGGTGTGTAATGTTTTCATTGTGGGAAGTGTATGGAAGCACCAGCAAGTCAGCTTACACTTTGATTTCCCTGAACATACCTCACTGCTATTCTATTCGCTAAGCGTCCCGCACATCCCGAATACTATAACACACCTTCTCCCTGAAACCAGAAAACAGAAGAAGGACTCGCAAGATCACAAGACAGAAGATATTTTCGACAGGCAGATTGTTTTGAAAGTAGAAACACACGACACATCCCTCGGAGTTTTTATTTTACTTTAGTTTAACAGCAATTTCCGCCACCCCTTGAATATCCACATCTACGCATATTTCGCATACACACTGTTCTGCAGAATTCAGAGATAACAACACCACATCCATTTCATTAGTACCCCACTATGTTTTCGAAATCCATTTTCAACCGCGTGGCCTCCAAGGCTGCCGCCCGCACAATGGCCACTGCCGCCGGTACCTCCGCCAAGGCCGCCTCGTCCAGCAAGTTCCTGATAACAGGTGCTGCCCTGGCCGGTGTCACTGCGTCCGGTCTGCTGTACGCCGACTCGCTCACTGCCAACGCCATGACCGCTGCCGAGCACGGTCTGCACTCGCCTGAGTTCGACTGGCCCCAGAACGGCCCCTTCGAGACCTTCGACCACGCCTCCATCAGAAGAGGTTACCAGGTCTACAGAGAGGTCTGTGCTGCCTGCCACTCCCTGGACAGAGTCGCCTGGAGAACCCTTGTCGGTGTCTCCCACACAAACAGCGAGGTCAAGGCCATGGCCGAGGAGTTCGAGTACGACGACGAGCCTGATGACGACGGAAACCCAAAGAAGAGACCAGGCAAGCTCGCCGACAACATCCCTGGTCCATACCCCAACGAGCAGGCCGCCAGAGCCGCCAACCAGGGTGCCCTGCCTCCCGACCTATCCCTGATCGTCAAGGCCAGACACGGCGGCTCCGACTACATCTTCTCGCTGCTGACCGGCTACCCAGAGGAGCCACCTGAGGGTGTTGTCCTCCCAGTCGGTGCCAACTACAACCCATACTTCCCAGGTGGCTCCATCGCCATGGGCAGAGTGCTGTTCGACGACCTCGTTGAGTACGAGGACGGCACCCCAGCCACCACCTCCCAGATGGCCAAGGACGTCACCCAGTTCCTGAACTGGGCCTCCGAGCCTGAGCACGACGAGAGAAAGAGACAGGGTCTGAAGGCCATCATAATCCTATCCTCCCTGTACCTGCTCTCCGTCTGGGTTAAGAAGTTCAAGTGGGCCGGCATCAAGACCAGAAAGTTCACCTTCACTCCTCCAAAGCCAAGAAAGTAAGCAAGTACGAAAAAAAACAGTAGAGTGAGCCACGGCGTCCCTACTCTCTCCGTCCAACAAATAGAAGGGATGAGCAGAGGCACCGTGCCATTAAAGACTACACACACCAAACACTGCCGCCTTGCGTTGGGAGAACAAAGGAGGAAACGAAAATAGACGCGTCTATCTCACCCTCGCTCGTTTTGCATTTCCAACCAGGCAGCAACCTAATCTGATAATATTATTCACTATTTATTTTTATAACTCAAACTCTATTATTTTATTGTATTCACGTATATATCTATATTTATTTATTCTAGAGACAGAGGGAGGAACGCGCAGACCCAGCCAAGGAGAGTAGGAGCAGAAGGGAAGGAGAGAGGAAAGCGCAGACCCAGTCGAAGAGAGTAGGAGAATATGTAGAAGGCGACAGGAGGACCTGGCCACAGCCAGAGTCACCGGCGGGTATCCCAGCACAATACGCTGCCCACACCACTCACAATACACCCACACACCACCCAGAACACCCACACACCGCGTCACGTGCCCATTGTTTTCGCCCGCACTTGAAAATTTCCTAATTCGGCAAAGAAATCGAATTTCGCACGCCGCCTCGCTCATTGTGCTAGTTCCTTTTGCATGCAGGACGCAGCTGTGCTGGCCAGAGGAGGCCAGGAGGCCAGGAGGCAGGGACCTGGGACCTTGCTCCGGCCAGTTGAGGCATGAGGAGGTGCAGCTCGGGCTTATGCAGAAGCGTTTATCAGGATTTACTGTTTGTTACTGCTGTGTGTTTGGTCCCGCTGTCTTGCCTTGTCTTTTGTATATATGCGCGAGCACCCGGGGATTATTCAAAAGTTCAGGACCCAGGCGATTAGAGTGGGAAGAAACTCCGTGTAAATTATATTAGTCGCATATCCTCGCTGGGAGAGATTGCATAAGGGTAGAGAAACATAGGTTAGCGGGTATAGTTAATCCAGACAACGTTGGTATAGCGCTTTTTTGGATCGGTTTCACATAGATCAGGTATATCGGACACCAAGGACAAATCGCACATGACTCTGCAACACAGCCCGGCAAAAGTGCCAAAGAAGAGAGGCAGACCTCCTCTCACGAAGGAGTACGCCAACCCCCTCGAAAGTCCCATGGCTCATTCCTCTCTAAAGGTGCAGAGACAGGGGACTCAGAGTTTTTCAAAGCCGCTGATGAAAGTTGGGCAACTCACACCCAAATCCAAGAAGAGGAGACAGAGCAGCGTGGGACAGAACCACGGCGAGTTGAACAGCGTATCTCCGTTGAAGGAAGGTTCAGTGGGACTCAGCCCAGCTGCTAGCATACGGTCTAGCCAAATGGGGACCACCAAGAAAGGAAGGTACAGAGGCGTGATCCTGTCCACTCCCGTGAAGGCCTCGCCTTCTTCCCTCTCGAACAGTGGCACTCCCGAACACAAGAAAACGTCTCCAATGTCCCTGCACTCCAGGAAGAGCGAGTCTCACATCCCTCTGACACCAATCACTGCGTCAAGCAAACCACAAAGCGTACACAGTGGTCACAAGAACGACCACTTGATAAATTTTTCACTTTCGCTCAATATCAACTCAAGCGGCAAGGCCACCATCGGTGCCTCGCCTTCTGATGTAAGGAATGATAAAGTTCCCCAGAACTCCAAGTCGCCATGCAAGACAGACGTCGAAGCTTCGAATTTCCAAAAGAAAGACGTGCTTTTCCTGCTCCGTAAGATGAAGAACGGAACTGCAAACAAGGCCAGACACAAACTCCCAAAGAAGGAGGAAGAGCAGGTAAGTCCCACATTCGTGGAACCAAAGCTGCCTCCGTTGAGCACAATTGCCACATCCGCCGTCGATACCAAACCAGTGAGACTCGAGAGAGCATTCTCTAGTGAGAGACAGCAGGAGGTGAAACCATTGGTACCATGCACACCACCCGCGCCGTCACCAATGTCTCCCTCGAACTTCTTTGATTTCCAAATGAGAACGGGACTCACACCAAACGTAAACGGATCGCTGGGTGTACTGTCCCCATTCAGAATGACATTGGGTACCGCTTCAGTTTTACCAGTAGCACACCCAGTATGGGACGGGAAGCAATTAGAGGAGCTAGAGGATGTAAAGCATCCGCAGGGAACGACTGAAAAGAATGGTGCTGCACCCCCAAAGATCGAGGCAACACCGGCCTCCGTAAGGATACCGAACAACGACCCGTACAAGCAGGTGGTGTTCAAGTATTCTGTCGGCGATCCGCTGTTAATGAATGACGAGGGGATACTTGGTGACAATGCCTGGCAGGAAAACATAAATACACGTCCAGCTGGAATGTCTCCTGGGAAGGGGAAGGTGTTTAATACACCTCCTTCTTTCTTGAATTTTGGGTCCCCAGGAAGCCTTTTGTTCAGTCCTCCAACGCAGAGACGGAACTCAAGCCTCCTCGTGGCACCAAACACTGATGGCACTGATCATGTGATGAACCACATCAATATACTACGCAACCATCAACGGATTATAAACACTACCGGGAAAGCACAGGAGAACGCATTGAAATCTTCCAAGCTTAGAACACCAGCAGTACCAATGAAGGAATCACTGGGTGGTAAATTAGGTACAAATGGTCAGAAGGATATCTATCACAATAGGGTAAGATCAGCTGCCAAGTGTGATTCGGAGCTTGAAAAGGCAGGCGACCTAAGCCCTGGGTTTGAAGCAAATAAAGAAAACCCGTCGCCGATATTGCCCCATACTTTACAATCCAGAGATATGCACGCACAGATTGCTTCTCTTTACGAGTCGAATACGACACCAAAATTACTGGGTGACGAAAAAAATGAGTTACCCGATAGTAATGCAGCAGTCCAAGGCAAGAGTGATGATGCCAGACTGGCATTGAGGAGCCTGATAAAAGATAAAGTGGCTCACACAGATTAAATATAATATATTCATTAACTAAATGGTTTATAAGATGAACCACATCTATTATTTCTACTATCAAAAGAGTTTGATTTTAATTTCTTGGATTATATAAACGTCACTAAGGTGCATAAGAAGCTGACATATTACTGGTGTGTCTTTCTAGTCACTAGATTCCCATAATGGCTCATCAAAGTTGTAGAGCCAGGAGAGACCAATCCAGGAGCCAACGATACCTAGAGAGCAATACACACTGTAAATCATCAGACCAAGGAATTGGAATCTTTCAAATAATGGGTATTTCCATTTCATAACGTCGAGGAACTGCACACCCAACACCATTGGAAGGAGCAGGCATATGTAAATGATGGCCAACCTATCCATGAAGAAGACTCTCCTCTCGACGCTGGATGATAGCTTGGTGGTCTTTCTTAAAGCAAAGAAGTAGATCACACACCATACAAAGGTGTAAAGACATTTGATGGCAAAGTCTGCGTTCTCGTACAGTAATGGGAATAGTGAGACATAGCCTGCAGAAGAGGCCAGCATGAAGGAAACCAGGAGTCTTCTGTCCAGAACAACAAGGAAGGAGAATGGGATAATGACTAACATGATCGCCTTCTCGTGTACATGCCATCCGAATAGGTATGAAGCAAGACCACACAGAGTCAGAGAGCCAATGAATCTCTTGAAGGATGGGTCAAACAGAACAGGGATGACAGCTAGTACCTGGTAAAACACTGTCAGGAAGAAGGTCACCTTTGGAGGTACCTGTGGTAACACCGTAAACACAACATCCTGAACGAGACCCTTGGAACCATTGTTGTTAGCATCCTCGACTCTCTGTCTGATCTCGTCAACCGAGGCAGGGATCAATGGAGAGGAAATAACCCTGGTGATGGCAGTGTACATGTATGGAACCTTTAGGAACACAATCGAGAGAACCTTATCCACAAACGAGTATAGTGCCCAGAAATTTGGAGCCCAGTAGGCGTGCGTCAGTCCTCTAGAGAATGGGAAGAGTCTGGATAGCACCTGTGGCATCTGGCACGCAAAGGGTGCGAAGCACACGCCAAATATGCCAACAACTATGCTTCCTAGTTTAAAGAGATTTTTCCATTTCACCAAGCGTAGTAGATCTCTGTAGCTTCTGAACTTGAAGTGTTCAATGTCGAGAACGTAAGCTCTCAACAGGAAGATGAAATAACAGGGCGCCATGTACAGGAAGATGTGCTTGAAGCATAGCGCAACACTGTAAAAGACAGCACACCACAGGTAATTCTTATTTCTTGCAGCGACAATCGAAGCAATGAATATGGCAAATAGGAAACCATTGTACTGGAAGTGAATATGGTCGACGATCAGGAAACCGGGGGACACGACAATACTTGTGGCCACGATGAAACTCTGCGTCTTCTCGGAGAGGGATGTTGTGTTGATGAAGTACTGTAAAACAGCGTACAATAGAATCTCACTTACAATAACTGTTGACCTCTGGAAGATCACTGTAGCCCAGCCAAACTGACCAACCTCAACAATATCCAAGCAGCCGTCCTGTTTCACGACCGATGGAACAAACTGCGACAGAATCCATTCGAAATAGGCGAAGAATGGGGGGTAATCAAGAGTCCATTGACTTGTATTCTCGAAGTACCACTTACTGATGGGCAAATTGTGTGTAATTGCCAGCCAATTCCTGTGTACGTCAAAATCGGTACTGTAGTAATCAGGGAAGAGCAGGACCTTCAAAAACAGTCCGCAGATCCAGAAGTTCCACAATGAAAACCGTCTGTCACCCGTCGTGGAACTGGTGGTCGAATTGGAACCTGCTTTACCACTTTTAGAGTTGCCATCGACACTCTTCTGGGGTGTATCAGCACCCCCTTCGGTTATATTTTCCACGTTCTTAATCTTGACTTCAGTCATGATTACTCTGTTGCTAGCGGGATTAAAGGTAAACCAAAGAACAAAGGAGATGAAAAGTGGGCAGATTATGTAGTTTCAATGTTTTGACCTTTAGAAAGCGACTGGGTCTACCAATCCAATGTAAATTGGCAGACTTCTGCCATTCAAGGCCACTCTGGTGTCTGCTGTTTTTCCTGCCCTGTTTGAGGCGAAACTGCGCGCAGTCGCTGTTAGAGCTGGAACTGGGCTGAACTGCCTTCAAACGATTGACAAACGCCACGAGTACTGGCCTATCTGTATTATTAACAAGGGTGTTTTGGGACCATTGAAAAGTGCATACCACTGCGTGAGATTGAAAGTGAAAAGTTGTGCAGTGATCCGTATATTTACAGTTCAACACACGCTTCCAGAGCTATTTGTCCAACCCCCTAATGAACTACGAGGACGACGACGCCCTGAGAGCCCCAGTGTGGGATGAGCTGAACCACTCAGAGGAGATAGAGGCCACACCATCGCCTCCTCCATCTACTGTCGCTGATACAACAACTACTCCGAACAGAGAGCATGTTGCTGACCTCACAGCTGGGTTTAATGCTGCGCCAAATGTCGAGGACGAGTTGAGCAGGACATTCGCCAACATTTCGACCAGCGAGACGGCTCAGAACATTGCCAATTCACCAAATGATGAATCCCCTGAGAGTCCCGAGAAACTTATTAGTATGCTAGCACCTGATTCAAACCCACTTATGGACTTGGAAAATGACGCTAAAGTGACAGCCACGGTAGAAAGTGTGGATGATCCGCTGTTTGGTGGTTCCTCTTCCCTGATAACTCCAATCTTGGGGGAGGGATCACTCAAGCACGATTCCAATGTTTCACCTAGCAAGAGAACTGGAAAGCCTAGACAACTTTTCAATGCTTCCACGAGGCTACGTCGGAGGAAACCTGACTATGGAGATAAGAGTGGCGTAGCTACCCCAGTAAAGGACGACAGCAGCACCGTTACATCGCCACAACTGAACTCCCCTTCCCCAAGTGATCCATTAGGGATGGCTCAGAAGGAGAGCGAGTTTGTGGATGAGACTCTGGATATTGAAACTAAGGACAACGACCACTCAGCGCACGCTAATACCAAGAATGCCCTTCTGAACCAAATGGATAAGCCACTGTACCAGATATCCCCAAGAAAGTCAATTAGTACTGCGCCAAGTGCATCCATGCATGAGAGTAGTCCCTCTCCAGACAGCGAAACTAACCCAGACGGAACTGAGACTGCGACTGACGGATCGATAAGTGCTGAGAGTACACTGGCCACTTTCCACATTAATGTGACCGATCCTATCAAAGTTGCAGACTTGGCTACATCCCATATGGAGTACACAGTTTCGACTGTCTCTGAATTGCTAGAATCACAGAGAGCCCAGGTGACAAGAAGGTACACGGATTTCAGGTGGCTTTACAGGCAGCTCCAGAGCAACCACTGGGGTATGGTAATCCCACCTCCTCCAGAGAAACAAGCTGTTGGTAGATTCAAGACAGACTTCGTCGAGAACAGGAGAAGTCAAATGGAGGCGATGTTAATGAGTATCGCCAAAAACCCTGTGTTACAGCGCGATCAGGACTTCCTAATGTTCCTTACGAGTGATAACTTCCTCAATGATTCGAAATTGAGAGCGCATATGACCGCTTCTGGGTCATACAACGACAATAACGATCTATCAGAGGTTCACATCAGTGAAATTGAACTTCTCGGTTCAGACGACGCTGTTGTAGTGTTGCGCAACGGTGGTATTGATGGAGAGCAAAATAAGGGTTTCATGAGTTTCTCTCTGTCGTCACAGCCAAAATACACTGAACCTGACGCATTCTTTCTCCAAGAGCGCGAGAGGTTTACAAATCTAGAGGGGCAATTAAGACAGTTATACAAATCATTAGAAGTGATCGACACCGAGAGAAATGACCTGGCAGCAACTGTATTTGAATTTTCAAAATCCATCGAGATGTTAGCAAAATTAGAGGTTACAAAGAAGACTTCTGATCTGTTATATGCTTTTGCCCAAGTACATGACTCTATAAGAGAGTCACTTGAAAGGAATTCATTGCAGCAATCTCTGACGCTTGGTGTTACGCTCGATGAATATGTCAGAACATTGTCAAGTGTGCGTGCTATCTTCAACCAGAGAGCCAAGCTCGGCTATTTTCTGGTCATTGTAGAGAACGACATGAACAAGAAGAAAACACAATTCGACAGATCATATCCAAATTTCAAGCTGTCACAGCAGAATAATGATCCCAGATGTAAGGCAATGCTGGCAGAATGTGTAACATTGGACCAAAGATTCCACAAAATTAAAGAAAGATGGATTCGTATTGCTGAGGATATTAAGAGAGAGGTCAAGCAATTCGAGATCGCCGAGATCAAGGAGTTCCGTAATAGTATGGAAATTTCGTTGGAGGCCTCCATTGAATCTCAAAAAGAATGCATTGAATTATGGGAGACATTTTATCAGAGTAGTCTATAGTGTGTATACATACAAATATATAAAATAGAAAGGAGTACTTTATGAGCGTATCGATCAGCTGGCACAGCCATTGAAAAGATACATGCAACAGTCAGCTTTTCAAGATATGTTATACTTCTACTTCAACCAATGAGATGTTGCATCTTTGTATAGCGACTGCCATATGTATGCTTCACTGAGTAACATCTCAATATCCGTCTCGGTCCAGTCCTTTGTAGGAGGGTTTTGGAGGAAGGTGATAATACCCTGGAAATCCATATCACAAAGCACGTCGCTCCATTTAATGAGGAAAGCTGCGCATACAAACACGTGGAACTCATTCAATGAACTATGCGTTACCCTCTTCGATGTGTCGTCAGAGCTAGAGGCGCCACCTGGTGAAGCGACGGCCTGTGGAGCAGTGTTGGCGCTTAGATTTGACCTACTAGCAGTTGAAGCGGGAGAAGTTTGATCACCCATTGGCGTCGAAAAAGTAGCTGGTTTCCTTGATATTGGCGTATGTGGAGACATCAGTGTATCATTGCTCATATTTAGAGCATTCGAAGAGCTGAACGATGACGTGGTTTCTGGCGAGGTTTCTGCGAGATAGGTATCCCACATGCGAATGACTGTATCCATCTGGAATTCTCTCATCAACAAACAGTTCATCCATCTGAACGCAAACTGGATAAACTCGACATGCTCTTTCTCAAAATGATTATACAAGTCGATGTCGATTCTCTTTACCAGCTGGCTCAGGTTTTTTACTTGTTTCAAAATTCCGGGTTGCCCATGGATATAATTATCCGTGATCTGTTCCAAAAATTTTGTCAGGCACCAGAATGTGTCAGCTTCCAAATTTGTCTTTTGTTCCTTTGTCAAATAGGTGTCAGGGTCTGTTACCTCGACACTGTCAATCTTGGACTGTGGGAGATACTCCGTCAAGAACGTCTGAAAGAATGGTGTGACCAGATCATTAATACCCTGGACGTAACCACTTGCCGGATGCCTGATAGCCCATATGTATAGGATTCTCTGTAGACTTTCATGCACCGACTTGAACTGGTACAATGGGATATGTGGATTTGTTCTTGGGATATCGATCTCGATCTGGTGCCAAGTAGGGATATCTCGTGAATGCTCGTCGGAAAATGTATGCTTCAAACTTTCGCAGTACTCCTGTCTCTTTCTCTTGAGCAGCGATTCCTGTCTCTTTGTGTTGGCAGGCAGGTATCCTATGAGTAGTTTCCAGACAATGGGGCGATGTGGCTTTGGAATCCCGTTCCAACTGAGCTGTCTCAGTTCCTGTAGGTTGATGATGTGCCTTCCCTGGAGAATGGAGTCGAATTTCGTTATCCTCTGCATTATCGAGTTAAGTTCCTGCACCTCGCGCTCGTTGTCTATTTCCTCCTGGCTCTTATCCACACCTAATGCTTCAGCGATATTGAGGTTAGGCAGCTGTGGGTACTGTGTGGACTGGCCCTGAGACCCTGACCCTGAGGCGCCAGTCGTGCCTATCGACGAGGCTGTAGTTGTTCTTGAGAGACTGTTGCGTTGTGCGTCACGCGTCTGACTGTGACTATGGCGCTCTGAGTAGCGGGCGGAGTGTGCATTGCCACCGTTGGTCAGCATCGGTATGGGCATGTTGTAATTATCTATCACTGCACTCCAGTCCTCGTCGAGATCCTCGAAGTACTTATCGCTGGATTTCTTGGTGCTCGACAGCTCACTTATCGCGCTGCTGTTGTTGTGCTGATAGTACTGCTGGTTGTGGTGCGAGTGTTTGTTGTGTTTCTGCCTCAAGAGGGAGGCTCGTGGGCTCTCTATCTGTCCCCCTGAGGGACTCGTGTACCTTAGTGGCGAGAATGTGTTGGATGTGGACGATGCAGACCTCGCTGTGCTGTTCTGCTGCTTGGCCATTGCGTCGAAGTTCCCGTCGGCGCTGCTGGATCTCGAGAGTGTGTATGCGCCGTACTCAGAACTGTTCTTTGCGAGTGATGAGTTGCTGGCATTGTCGTTATGTGTGAGCGAGCGCTTGCTGTTTGCGTGGGAGCTGGATGCGCTTGCGGAGTGGCGGATCTCGCTATATGTCCCTGTGGTGGGGTTTCCCGACAGTGACTGCGTAGAGTAGTCTACTCTCGCGGCCGCAGAAGAAGATGAACTAGAGGAAGAGATCCTCCAGGACTTCATGAGTGAGGTGACGAGACTTGTGGTGGAAGAGCTATGGGACTCTCTCTCCTTTGTCTCGCGGGTAGAGTACCCTGCATCCTTTGTAGGGGAGCGAACGCCCATTTTTGCAAAATTGAAGAGAAGCGAATAGTCCTGTAGTCGTAAAACGGTTCCTCCCAGCTGAAACCAAAGAAACTGTTCCTGTGTTGTACCTGTGGGGTCTATATATACTTTCGGGTACCCCTCCGAATACAATAAACGCTGCCGCTTGTTTTGTTTTCGGGGTCGTTTAGCAGGCAGGCGATAAATGCAGGCTGCGACAGCAATAACGTAAACCGGTGTGTATAGTGGGGTGCTAGTGCAAGTATCACACCAACAAATCAACCCCTCCCTGCCCTTGCCAGCTCTTTTGCCACCCAGATGGACCCTACAGGGTGTCCCTTCCGCCCTTTGCGGTCGTCTGAACGCTGCCGCGGATGCGGCGCCCGCACACCACAGCCTGGAGTCTCCTCGTATATAGTGACGTGTCATGTGACTTGCGGTTTGTGAGAGCGGCGGCAATTTCCTCTTTCGGACAGGGTTATTAATGTACAGAGTGTGGGAGTATGCGTATATAGTTGCTAGGGGGACGGAGGCGGCTAGTTCTTCTGTCTCTTGGCGGCGGGCTCGATGTCGTCGGCGGTGACGAAGCTCTCCTCGGCGTCCTCGTAGACCTCGTCGTCGTCGCTGCCCGGGGTCTGGTCGAACTTGGACTTGAGGCCCTTCATCTTTCTGGTCTGCATGTTCTGGAGGTCCTGCTTGCCCATGTGGATTCTGCCGAACTTGTCTCCCATGGAGTCGAGCTCGACGTTCTTCTTCATCTTGACGTCGAGCTGCTTGGCGCGCTTCATGGCCTCCTTGGCCATGTCTGGCGAAGGCGTCTGGATTCTGCCGATCTTGAAGTCGAGGCGGGGGCCGGTCTCGCTCAGCTCGACGCGGGGCAGCTTCTTGCCGCCCTGCTCGCTGCGGTACGTCTTGAGTTTGTACACTCTGAAGAGGACGTTGGGCAGCGGCTCGCCGTCCTGGAAGTCGCCGCACACGGTCAGCGAGATGACGTGCTGCAGACCGGAGACATCCTGCAGGGTGGTGGTCTCGCCCCTGAAGAAGTCCATGAACAGCGACTTGACGTGCTGGTACACAGGGTGGGTGTCGAAAGCGGCGCCCTGGAAGGTCATCATGGGCTTCAGGCCCAGGGTGAACGTCTCCTTGTGGAAGTCAGCCAGTAACTTGAAGTTCTCAGCGACCTGCAGCTCAATCATGTCGTAGATCTTGTAGCCGAACGTGCGCACAAACGTCAGGTTGTTGCGGCGCTTCTTCGAGCTCGACGACAGCACCAGCAGCGAGCAGTCGTTCTTCTCACTCAGAAACTCCAGCGGAGAGGCGTCCTCGAATGGTCTGATCTCGTTCTTTCTGTTGAAACGCTTCATGTTGGGCTTCTTCAGCGCACTCAGATCAACAGTGATGTCGTGCATCGCCTTGTTGGATGTCTGGCCGGGGATGAACAGCGCCTGCTTGGTGTTCTCAACCAGCTTCGCCTCCTTCTTCTCCAGCGCTCTCTTGGCTCTAGCGTTCTTTGGTTTCACAGTTCTGATCATATCGGGCGTATACGGGAGTGTCAGTGGGATGGTATACTGTTAACTACCAAATCTCCTCTCCCCTGTCCTCACAGCCATCACCTTTCTTATAGCTCTGAAGCTCATCGGACCCAGAAGCTCATCGCCACGAAAATTTTTCGCCAGATTGTCACGCGGTACGATGTGGCGGCCACAAAATCCAAGTGTAAACAAAGGGAAACGCAAGGGAGCTGGAACGTGCAAGGGGATATAACACGCTGTGATGAGGTTATATATATGCTTTGGAACCGTATATTCAAGTTGCCAGTGACCACAGTTGCGCATTTGAATTCGGTATGCGCAGAAGCAGAAGAAACGGAGGCGTTAAGGCCGCAGAGGAGCCCGCGCCAGCGCCTGGGAACCCAGGCGCAAGGCGGCAATCGGTTCTGCAGATGCAGGAGCTCCAGGATATACTGGACGACCAGTCACATAAGCTCATGCTCGCTAAGACGTGCTATGTGCAGCAGAATACTGCAATCGCAAAGGAAAACTCTCAATTGAAGGTGAAACTCAGCGAGATGGAGTCGAAAGTGAGCGAGCTTATACAGGAAAACATGTCAATACGGTCAACACTTACAGTGCAGCAAGTCAACTACAAGAAACAGCTGAGCTCACACATCAAGGATATAGAGTGCTCGTTGGTGACGAGGTTTCAGGGAATTCTGGACATGCTGCAGAGCTTTCAGCGGGAGCAACAGTTGCCCGCATCCGGTCCGCCTGCAGCGCTAAATATCCCAACATCGGATCTCCCAGACCCTATCAAAAGAATAGATCTGTTATCCTCATCCATGCCTACTTCCAAGGATGCTCCCCTGCATCCTGATACATCGGCATCTGTATCTCCCTCCATCACCTCCACATCATCCCGCAAGAGACGCAAGAGTTCGCGAAGGCAGTCGATGTTTGTGCCAAGTGACTTTGAATTTCCACTGGGCAATCTCGATAATGATGAGCAAGAAGCATCACCAACCGCAGATGTGGGTTCGCCGAATATCTCACCAGCGGCGCCAGAAGTGACAGACGTCCCCGTCAATGACGACGATTTTACCAATTCCATTATAGATTACTCGATACCAGAGGAAAAGGACGATAAAATCGAAAAGAAGAAGCACTTATTCATAACATCATCCGATTCATCATCATTACTCCCGATCACGAATTCTTCTTCCCTAAGGGGACTCTCAGGCACCTCCGCCTCAGCAGCCAAATACACACAGCCCCCATTATCAAAATCGTCTTCGAAACTCAGCATATATAAGGATGATCCGTTGGAAGAATCTCTGTCACCAGCAAAGGATAAGCCATCACCTCACCACACTTCAGCTAAGCATCCTGTTAACCCACCACGCATAAAGAGCAAAAAGAGAAAGATCGTTGATGAGATAATGCCCACATCAACTTACCCAGAGCTAAACCAACCAAGGAGAAGGACAAGAGGAAAGAGCATAAATTATGCCCTACCTTCGCTAAGGGCTAAAATGAGAAGACCATCTGAGAAGCTAGTAGACGCAACTACAATTACTGATATAAATGATCTTCAAGTGAATAAGATCAAAACGACTCATGACAACTCAAAATCTGCCTCTCCAGAACCCACTAATATTCCAGCCAAAGTTGTAAGCCAACCTATTTCAATCGTAGCCCACCCAATTGAAAGCGTTAAAAAAGATATCCAAAACAAGAGCTCTTCGCCACTAACAGACAAAGATGTGAATAAGAGGAGGCCGAACTCTCAAAAGAAGAAAAGACTTTTCAAGCCTGCAATTGTAAATGACCTAAATGACGAAACTACAATGGAAAATAATAGAACGACATCCAGACCGTCCTCACAGGATGGAAGGTCTGTCAGTTTTCGACTTCAAGATGATGACTTGTCGGTTTTTGATCTTATCCCAAAGAAACCAGCCACTCCCAGGACTTATAAAAATTCACACGCTAGTAGTACTAAGGCTAGCAATTTCGGAAAAACTTTCAGATTATAGAAGCTTTGTTGGCACTATTAATGTTGGGTAGTCAACTATGTAAATGCAATATATAACAATATAGTTGTTGATGTACTTTGTCGAGTCTCCAAGAATGAAACCGTAAATCTAACTGATTAGTTTTCCCATACCAACAGTTTTATTCAATTTGTTTCTTAATGCAATACAATTGTCTCTTGGGAAAATAATAATCGGATTTGTTGTTTCAACCTCAACCTTCATGATGTTATCTTGGCGATCCAGTATCTTGGTCACCTTTATGTCGTATGTCTGTCCGTTAATAAACGCCTTCCACCTGCTACCCAAATCAACGATACCTTCATCTATTGGAAACATCTCTATATCAAGCAGCAGCGGACCTGCAGGTCTAAACTTAATCTCCTGATTCTCAATTGAGGTTAGAATATCCCCACGTTGTGCCAAGGATTGTTCGCTACCATCTTCTGAGATTGTTTCATAGTTTATCGTGATGTAATCACCTGGAACTGCAACCGACAGTTTATCTTTGTCCCTCCACATTTTTTGGATAATGTAAGCTTGACTATCAGAAACATTATTCAGCACATCGTCGCACTGGATGTTTCCACTCTTAACATAACCAGTAAATTGTTTACTAGTTATTTCGTCGATGGAAATAACAGATTCCTCTTCTATCATAGATTTCTTGTGCGCTCCTAAAACCACACTTTGATCTTGGAGGATATCAACAATACTTTTACTGTTAGCATTCCATGGGCACATTTGATTATACACTGGTCGCATAATTCCGTCCTCTTTTGTGTTTAGAATCCCACAACATGGAATCCAATCAATCTGGTCTTCCTGGAAACCAATTGTTGTGAGGAATGATTGAAGCTCGCGTTTGATATCCATGAATCTCTCCTCATACCAGTCAATTGTGTCAAGTTTATTCATCGCAATAATCAGACGAGGTATTCCTAGGGTACGAGCAAGTATGCAATGCTCCACTATTTGACCATTGGAATTAAACCCATTTTCAAACTGGTCCACGCCACAGTCGACAGTTAGAATCCCGACATCAGCTTGTGACAAAGTCATGAATAGATTGTCATTCAATGCCGCCTTGTTACCTGGAACGTCACAAATTCTGTAATTGTATCTTCCATACTTCACAAATTTGGTTCTAATATCCTTTTCCATTACCTGAGAGGATTTCTGATCATAATCTAATAGCCACGACCAGAAGAGATACGGATCATTCTTGTATTGAGATCTTTCAAGTCGGATTTTAAGATCATTAATAGTTGAGATATTAAAGATATTCAGATCATAGAGGAGCTTACCGATTATTGTGGATTTTCCAGATCCTTCGTGTCCTAAAGTCACCACTGAGAGTGTTGGTAGAGAACTATTCGTCTTCATATATTGATCCATGCTTATGCGTTCCTTCTTTGTTTCAGGAGTACTTTTCTTCTGGAGCCTCTTCGGTGGCTTTATGTGCAGATTGGATACCTTGTTGGTAACTTCAGTGAATGCCTGGGCTTGGGCTTCAATTGCAATATCATCTGGACTGGGCTTGTTAAAGTTTCTTTGAATGCTGATCTTTTTAGTTGGAGGTATATAAACTGAGTGTAGGTTTTCCAAGGCCCGCTTTGAACGGGTTACACTTTCGTTTTTCTTTATTGGAATGGTAATATCATTGTACCGTGGTTGAGTTATGCTACTTGATGACTTGCCCTTTCCACGCACAACGCTCTCAAAAATACTTAGGATCCGCTTGATACCAACAACTTCTGGGGATAATACCGGCTCAATAGGTGCCGTCTCAGTTTCATGAATAGTTCTTTCGCTACTTTCTTTTGAGGGCTCTTTGTCCGCGTTTTGAGTTTTCAATGTCTGGTTTCTGTTCCGGAGGCTATGCAATTTAGAACTTAGAGTGTTAGAATTTGAATTACTCTCTGTTTTTGTTTGCTGGGATTGTTTAGCCTTTTGGAGTCTCTCGGCTAATGATAGTTTAGGAGCTGATGTGTTTCCTTGTTTTGAACTCTTGAGTTTGTCCAATAACGATACGCTTTTGGTGTTGTCGTTTGTGTTAGTTTTCGTGGAGGCAGTGTCCTGTCTTTGTGACAATCGCTGCTTTGCCAATTGTTCTAGTCTCGACATTGTAATATGGTATCGGTTGTATTCAATTGTCCATATACAGCTGAAACTACTTCCTATAGTGTTACTCTTTTCATCTCAAGGTTTGACTCCATGGAATGTGCAGAGCACGTTCCTAATTACCTATATATGAAAATAAATTTCATGCCGCCCTGTCCTAATACTATCTTCGGGCGGTGCAAAACACTTGGAAGAAGCAAAGACCCAAGTAGCTATAGGCTGAAAACAATAATAAGTCATCTACAGCTGTAATTCACATCCACAATGAGTGATGTCACTAGTGCGAAATACTTAAACAAGCAGATGAAGGCCAAGGGCCTTCAGAAGTTACGTTTCTACTGTCAAGTATGTCAAAAGCAATGCCGAGATGATAACGGGTTTAAGTCCCACATAAAGTCACCCTCTCATCTAAGAAATATATCCAACGTATCATCTGAAGATATTACAAAATACACGGATCAATTTGAGAAGGATTTTCTCACCCATCTGAGAGTCAACCATGGAGAAAAGCCAATCGCCGCAAACAAGGTGTATAATGAATTTATCCAAGACAAGGACCATATTCACATGAATGCAACTCAATTCACATCTCTCAGTAAATTTATCCAACACCTTTCAAAGGAAGGGAAGATTAAGATCCGTAATTTGGAGGACTTTGCGCATTCTGAGGATGTAGAAATGGGACATCTACTTATTAGCTATATTGACACTTCTGGAAGCAATGCCCTACATAAACAACAGCTAGAGGAGATTGAGGAACAGGAAAAGTCTGACAGAGACGTCAAAGATTTTCTATTACAGAAGCAAATAGCTGCTGGAGCATCCTCATCCACCTCGGAAGCCGCCGCATCTGAGATAAGCGCCGTTGAGAGTCTCGCTCCAGGAGAGACCATAGCTCTCAGTATCTCAAGCACGAAGAAAATTGGAAAGGTACAAAAGAAGAAGAAGCCAAGAAAGAATGTGTTTTCGTAATGCCACCAACAAATGGCATGAAAGTATTGGACGAAGTTTTGAAAGTTGAACCCTTCGAGATTCTTCACTAAAAGTGCGGGTAACTTATCCTGAAAATTTTTCCGGATAGTAAACCTCAGCATCGCAATGGTAAAACCGATGAGCTCATAGATGACAGGGCATCACTAAAGAAAAAACAAGAACACACTATCAAATTGTTGTTAAAACTTGCCTACCAACGTTCTGTGATAGTCATTGTCCTGATCATCAGAAGAATAAACACACATGAGCTCCAAAAACCACGTCAAATTTGGCGAGGATACTGAGGTAGCTGTTGCCACCCCAGAACTATCCATCGACGACACCTCCAGTTCAAAGGTTTCTGCTAAGAAAACTATTGCCAATCTAAGTGACAGTGATAGTGAGAGTGATGATGAGGCACCCATGGAGGAGGGTGCTGCCACCACCAGAGATGCTATCGAAAGTAAACTCCAGGAAGCTGAGAATGCGAAGAAACTAGAACAGCAACGACTGAAGGAGAAGAGAAGAAAGCAGAATGCTGTTTTCCAGGAGCAACAGTCAGCGAAGAAACAGAAAGAGGCTGAGGAGCAAGCCGACGATGAAGAACTAGAAGAACTTCCAGCTGAATTCCTGCAGGAAGTTGACAACACTGAGGAGGTCAATAAGGCCAAGCATATCAACTTCGATGCTGATGCCTATCAGGACGACGAGGATGAGGAGGAGATTTTAGCTCTCGAGAAGGCACAATTGAAGAAAAAGAAAAAGAACCAGCTAAGAGCTCTTAGAAGAAAAACCGTGCGTCATGGTCCGGTTAGTGTCACTCTACTTGCATCAAGTGTCAACACCAGGCACATGGCTCCAAAGAAGGAGGTCAGTATAACAAGTACCAAGGATAAGTGGCTGCGCAGAAAGACACTTGACAGGAGGTAATGATCACAACTTTTATATAGCATACTATATTGTATATAGTGAAACAAAAAGAAAGATCATAAATTTATTCGATTAATATAAAATGCGTAAGTTAATGGTGGTGGATGGATATGTTCGTACTTATTACGTTCTATAATATATATTAGAAGTACCACAATACAACGATTTATTCCTTTATGAGAAAGGATATTACCACAGGAAGAATAACACCTGCTAATGTGAAGATTGACTCATCAGCATCGAGCCAGGATGCGCTTCTTGGAAAAGAGTGGCTGCTTTGGAACATTTCATTGCTTGGGTTAGTTGTCACTGCTCCCATATCTGGTTCAGATATTTGCCCAGTCTCGCTCAAGTTGTCTGGAACTATGTTATAGCGTCTTGGATCCCAGTTGTTATCCATCTCATTGCGATCGTCAAACAATGGTCCTTGGGTATTCGTTTGAAGAGGATATTCATCGTTTGCGTTCACATCGCTATAATCATGAGTGTGACTGTGTCCTGAGTCACTTACAAATGCGGTGAATGATGCGTATAGTAAGCTTCCACCGCTCATAAGTAGTAAGTTGCCACTCAGCCAGCTCATCGTCTCGGAATGTTTCAGATTAAACATAGAGAGAGCAATATACCCAATTGGTGTGGATGCTGCAAATGCGAATAGATTTGAAATTGCTTCCCATTTTGGAAGATTTTGTCTCGATATCATTAAGCTGGACAAAGATAGCACAGCTGGGATTTTGTGTATGACTATGGCAATAAGCATCACTATGAGTAACGAGTCATTATTTACAGTGGTTCCGAGCGCGATACCATCAGACAGGCCATGGATGAATAGTGCAAAGACAACATTATTCCTAAGAATAGCTTGACACACCTGTCTGGGATTTCTTAAAAGATCCTTCCAAGACTCAAAAAGGATATCTGCTCTCCCTGAATTTGGGCCATTAGCTCCATCATTTTCGGATTTGCCCACGATAGATTGAACCATTCTGTCAAGTGTATACACAAGCAGAAATCCAATCAAGAGATTCAAGCCAACGTTGCCATTATGTTCGAGACATTCCGTGATGCCCTCAGGGATCACTAACATGAATGAAGTACCCAGCAGCATACCCACACCAAACTGAGAAAACACCGCAATATACTTTGAATGTGAGGGTTCGCCAGCCAAAGAAAGTTGATCCTGGGTCTTCGTCTTAGATATCCAATATATAGGTATGCATCCAATGGCAAATGTTAGGACTAGTAGCGCCAGCGCCATCAGCAATACCTGATACATGCTCACAGCCATTGTTGCCCGATCTTATAGTAATAGCGTAAATTGGTGTCTAATTGAAAGTAGGGAGTAAAACGTTGGTTGGACTCTGTTGAACCCTATGTCCTGGAGATGTGATTATCACTGTCTTCCGGGAGCGATATATTTCAGCAAGATCGGTTGTCCCTAGCAAGGTGGCTCAGGCTGTATTTTTTTGTTTTACCTTAACGCGTCATCGAAGATTTGGCTAGGTGTGCGCCTATTTTGGCACGTCTCTCCAGGACAGCTCATCGACAATCTTACTCATTTCTGGGAAGCCAAACACTTCTTGAGAAGACTCAAGATTACTGTGTCGGTAATACTCCCCGTACTTTCCTCTATTGCGTAGTATGTCGGGTGTGTCATCGGTAGACAGAGCAATAGAACTGGGAACGAAGTACTTCAAAGCCCAGGATTATAAAAATGCCAAGGATGTGTTTATCAAGACAATTCGGTTAGTCAATGCATATGACGATAAAACGATTTTGGAAATAAGGAAGTCACTCAACTATACTCCTTACTCGGTGACATGCGTCAATAACAACCCGCAGAAGATTGTTGTTCACCCAAGATACACGAAGTTGTTGGATAACCTCGCCGCTACATGGGAGAAGTTAAATGAGAAAGAGAAAGCTCTGAAAGTCACTGAAAAGATGATTGAGAAAGAATCATATAACATAAAAGGATATATACGACGGGGCAATATTTTACAAGCATTAGGAAAGGATAGAGAGGCTTTTAAGAATTATAAAACTGCGCTCGATCGAGCTAGATATGGACATGAGTCTCTCAACATAAAATATCCCCAGAAATTTATTGATTTTATCAATGGCAAGAAGACAGCTCTAAAGCGGCAATTGTTAAAACAAAAAGAGGAGAAGATAGCGAAGACGCCTAAGCGCATCGTGATTGATCCGATCAAAGAACAAAGAGAGTTAAAAAAGGCACGAGTTAACGACACAGCAACTGTTGTGGAGACCTACCCCACTGGATTTGATTTTATAAGTAATCTTCCAAGTGAGTTAATACCTATCATACTATCGGGATTTTCTTCCTCAGAACTGCTTAAGCTCCTGACAGTTTCCAAAGCCTGGTATAAGAGAATCATGTCGTTCAATGTGCTCTTTAAAATGTTTGTGTTAAGAAGGGTGTCATATAAGGAACTGCTCCAATTCTGCAGATTCCTTAATAAAATAACTCCAGTTACCAAAGTAATTTTGAATGAGCAAACTGGCGAAAATGAATATCTCTCATCCACATCGTTCATTGATTCAATTTCGGTGTCTTCCAAAATACCATCTGAGGAGAAGAAATTGATCAAGACATTCTTTCTGAATTTACAGAAATATTCGACGAGAAGATTGGCTATATCCGCACCAAATGCAACAGTACATGACCTAGCAAAGTACATTGTCCCGGAGGGAAATTTTTGCAGGACCACGGAAGATATATCTGTCGTAACATCGCTCAGAGCTGATAAGCCGGGAGAAGTCGACTTCTTATCGCATTTTAACAACCTTCATACCGTAGATCTTATGTTCAATGGTTCACTCGTTCCATTCACGTCGAGCATCGAGATGCTAAATCAAAGCTTTCACGATACCTCTAATTTAGGGCCTGAATGGAAGAAAGAAATCGAATCTTTAAAGATAATTTGCGACCAAGAGCGAGTTCGGAGCTTCCCACTGGGACAATTGTTTACCGCTTCTGATACAACTTACTGGCCAAAGCTCCAGAAGCTTTGCATTTCAGGGGTGACATTTGCTGACGCTAATTCGGATTTTTCATGGCTAACATTGTTTCCAAAGGTAAAAGAGCTATGGCTTGAAAACAATAGAAACGCGAGATTTGTCAATTTTATGAATGTTTTAAAAGATAAGCATGTTTTCCATCGACTAGAATCCCTGACATTCAGAGAGGACATCAACAATAGCAGATGTGATATAGAAGGAACAGATAGTCCAAATATGTATGGGCTAAATCTCAAGAATTTAAAAGTGCTTGATCTCATGAATACATGTATATCCGGAGTTGGACTATATCGTCTAACGAACTTTATTGAGGCGGACTCTCTTGAGAAATTGAATATTGGCTTCTGTTCCTATATTAGGTTTGTCCATAGGAGTAATGAGAATGATTTGACAAGTATCTCAACGGATCTCCGTTTCTTTGAGAGAATGAAGAGTCTTAAGGAACTGGATTTACAGCAAATGGGATCGATGATGGACAGTAATTTATCTGCCCTCAGTGAACAGATATGGTATATTGAGAAATTAAGAAAATTGGACCTTTCATTTAACCAATCTATAACAGGAGCATCTGTTTATGATCTGGTGGTTACTATTATCAAGAATAGCAATAATAAGCCATTGGCCAATCTGGTACTTGATGGTTGTATCGCCGTCTCGCACATTACTGCAAATATGATGAGCGCCAAAAAATTGGTGACCAATATGGAATGTGTTTTCGAGAAGGAAAACTGGATCAGATTTGGTATTAATTCTTATAAATATCGTACATAAATAGGTGTAATACTATGATTCAGTCCATTACTTTTATATGTAGGG
The DNA here is from genome assembly GCA_037102785.1 of Maudiozyma humilis. Lineage (NCBI taxonomy): Eukaryota > Fungi > Ascomycota > Saccharomycetes > Saccharomycetales > Saccharomycetaceae > Maudiozyma > Maudiozyma humilis. Next base: position 90,935 of record BTGD01000001.1, on the reverse strand, counting down.
CCCGTTACGTTTAACTTTTTGTAGATTTTTTCCAATTAAATTTTGTTTACGTGGATCAATGAATATGCGCCAACCTCACCTTTATATAGAAGGAAAAAAAGCTACAACTTACATATATGAAAGAACAATTTTAAAATTTAAAAAGATGCAGTTCATGACACAATTTCATTTAGTTATATAGGAATGTTAATGCAAAGAAAACGTATAAAAAGATGCTTAATAATCAAACTCAGAGACACCAGTTGAGAATGCGATGATGGTGCTCGACCTTCCCTTACGGGTTCTTCCAACATTTGGTGAAGCCCTTGTGTTATGTCTTCCAGAACTCGCTTTGAGTTTTCTTGGACTTACCATACGTCTTGCTGTTTGGGAAGGACTACTTGCGTAATTAATGGATGGTATTGATATACGTCTTGTGTGAGATGATGCAACTCTTTCTAACAATGGTCTTGTTAATTCGAGGGAGGCCGGCTCCTTCAAGCTCATTGACCGAGCTCTCGTATCGTGTTTAGGGATATTCCGCTTACCAGAGTGTACTAATAGTGTTTCTAGGGTTTCTGGTTCGATAATGTTGTCATCTAAAATTTCAGTCTTTTCGGAATGTGGAAATGGTCCTGTCAGATGTGACACACTGTCTTTTTTGTGAGGGGGGATATCAGAAACTCTGATGGTAGCCTCACTGAACTGCAGCGGATTCTTGATGCTCGCCGACATGATAATCTTCTCCTTTAAGAAGAATATAGCTTTATCCAAAGCAAATTCCTGACCACAATTGTTGCGAATCATGGATAATTTAGGCCACGTAGCCCTTGCACCAAATACCGTCTCATGCAACAGGAATTCCTGTGTTGGGTTCTGCAGAAGCTCTCCCGACTTCAGCAACATATCCATGTTGGGCATGATAGTCACGTTTCCAGAATATTGTTGCGATAACACAGACCTCAGTTTTGTCAGTACATTTGGTGCGATGCCCATCTCGCTTCCAACCTCAAGGTAGTGCACAATCTCGTCTGTCACGTAATCGTACACATTGTTCAAATGCCTCTTGAGTTTTGCGGAAAACTCGTTCTCCACCTCGCCTCCGACACAATTGACGGAGAACTTCAGCAGCGGGTAGACGTGGAAGTTTACTTGGCATGCGATGATATGGTCGATGTTAAACATCTCTGACAGTCTTGAAATTGGCAGGTCATTTTCCACAGATCCATCCACGAATTTAATTGTGCTGTTTCCTGTCCATTCCTTTTTCTTCCCTGTTCTGGGATCCTTTTCATATAGTGGTGTTGCAGGGAAGACACCTGGAACTGAGCACGACGCGCATACTGCTGACCATATGAGGACATTTGGTGCGGTGAGGTTGTTGAGCAGCCGTGGCTGTTCAAAGATTGATGCAGAGGAGACGGTGATGTTGAGTATACGGCCTGTTCTGTAGTATGCCTCCTTGAATGTCATGTCCCCGAGAAACCCGACCATTGTGTTCACGAGATGCTTGTTTGTGAACCACGTCCCTTGCTTGAAGAATCTGTCTACCTTAATGAGGAAATCCTCGCTATCCGTGGTGTTTTGGTCGTCCTTAAATATATTGAAATGCATGTTGAGCACGTTTGCGAGCAGAGTCGGTATTTCGTCCTTTGTGTGGACGCAGAATATGCTCGCAACAATGGACCCAGCGCTCGTTCCACTGATCACCCGTGGGACAAGGTCAGCCTCGTACAACGCAGCGAGAACGCCGATATGGAACAGTCCGAATGTGGCGCCGCCGCTCAGCACCAGCGCTGTTCTGCCTACATTTCTCCGAGTTTGCTGTAGCGTGGTCAGGAGAAAATGGGGGTCCATCTCCGACTTGTTGAGGAGTGCGTCTATTGCCAGTTGTGATTCGCGGAGGTATGTTTCGATAATCTCCTTGGTGCCGACGTTGCTGTGTCTGTACAGATTTAGGTTGCACGTCTGGCCCAGGTTCCTCACCCATGATGTACGAATCAAGTACAGGAGCTTCTCGTACTCACCTGTTGTTCTGTAGAGCACAAGCTTCTGCGTGAGTTCGAGCACGAGCTTGTAGTCGTACAGCGTGGACTTGACGTCGTACTTCCACGCTGCTTTCCCCATGATAGTGTCAAGTTTCGTGCCGATCGCCTCCCATTGCTGGTAACAGAGTGCGTATTTTCTCTCGTCAACGAGGGTCTGTATTTCGAGCGCCTCATTGTACCGTAGCCCGAGAGAGCCGAGGGACCCCCAGACGGCCTTGAGCCGCTGCGTGAGGGAGCTCCGTTCCCACACACTGGGTTCGGGAGTCTCCCCGTCAGTGATGGCGCGCGTCGCACCCTCACCTATCAGCGCCTTATTACCAGATATGATGTCAAAGAGCTCCTCGCTGCTCTTGTGCACGGCCAGGTTGGGCCCGTCGGGCAGCGGCACTCCCAGCAGCTCGTAGTAGCGCTCAATGAGGTACTGCGTGACTGGATACGATACCTCTTGTGCTGCCATAGTTGTGATGTGTTTGTAGACTTGTTGTGGGGCTGTGCATACTGAATAATGACTACGCAGACATCGAGTACTGTCCGATGAGCAAGGCTGTTTTCTATCCCTGGCGGGCTGGGCCTTGGCCGGGTGCCTTTGGCCGCGGCGCGCGACGGAACGCGGCAGGGATATAAACAACGGGTGTGGTGTGTGGGTGTTGCGTGTGGGAATAGAGCTCAGTACTGGAATGCAACTATAGAGGGTGATTGTGTTGTGAAGTGGGCACTGTCTATAATCTGTACGCTGTGGGTAAATCCTTGTACAGGGCATGCATATCAAGAAAGCCCGTATAGGTACTTTGTACGCTACAAATACGGACCTTGTATTGCACATACAGGAGAAGCGACGGTGAAAATCCATCTAATTATTACGTGTAGATAGATAGGAACTCCGAATTAGTTTCCTTCATCTAGGACGTTGCAATATGCCTCATAATTGACCAAGCGAATACTGCAAGTAATTGTTAATGTTGTGAAGTTTATACTGACGACGCGCCGCGTCAGAGTAGGTTTCTCATGTCTTCTGGGCATGCCGCACTCATTACATATAGCCCACACTTGCTACCTCAGTAGTATAGGCAATTACTGGATACGAAACACGAACCATATTTCCTACATCGAGAAGGTCCACACGCAACCGATTATACCTGTTACTTGCGCTTCTCTCTTACAAGAATCTTACCCTCCAGCCGTGGCTTACATCTACCGTATACTTATCAGAGCAGATCCCAGCATAACCGGAGTTGTCTGTTCCCTATGCTTACCCCTACGCGTTTCTGCTTACTTAAGCTAACTCTAGCACTATACCACTGTATGCTGTGTGGGAGCTTTGTTTGCTCTGCATTGTGCGGAACCCTCTCTGAACCCTCCCAGAAGGATGGCCCACGGTAAGTGCGCAGAACTCCCTCTCAAGCGCTCTCCGGGTGTGTCTCCGGCGCGTCCCCACCCTGAGCAGTGACAGGGAGCCTCTGCGGCCCTGTCTCCATCCCGTCCCCTTGTTCCAGAAGCAGCAGGGCCCTGCGGGCATTGTCTGTGTTCCCCTCCCACCGTACGTATTTCGGCGCGTTGCAAGTCCCGCTGCGCCCGCGCCGTGCCGAAGCTTCCTCTCGCCTAGGCCAGGCACGCGCGTGCCGCTTTTTTTGCGGTCGGGGGCGGGCGGCGGGCGGCGTTTGATTACAATTTTCCGCATCGGGCAACAACAACAACACCGCCCGCGCGGGAGCGAGCGCTGCCCTGTGGCGGGCTGCCAGATCCCTGCCAGATCGCGCGGTCGTGCACTCGTGGGAGATCTGGACTGGCTGCGGGGATGCCAGTGGCATATGTATGTAGTTTGGCCCGCGCCTCTCGCTTCGGAGGGTGCTGTAGTGACCAGGCACGCAGTGCTGCGGGCGCTGCCGTGCGGCGACTCATGTACTGTTTCGTAGAGGCTGTATTTATGTAAACAATGTGTCGCGGAGTGGATCACGGGGTGCATATTTATTCGTATATATAGTATGGGCGTGGTAATTGGCAAATCCTTCTTTGCCTGGCCGCAGTGAAAGCGCATTTTGCAGCATTTACATCAAGAAGTGCCAGGTCTATAGTCCTGACAAAACACACACACTGCAATGACTACAGACATCAGCTCGGTACACACTGCGAAGGCGCGCCACATCGCGTTCCCCTTCCACGCCCGCTCCATCATCAAGCGCACGGTGGTCGCCCCCAAGCGCTTCTCCGCACAAAGCAGCACCGCCGAGGACCCCGAGGAAATCACGGCCCCCTCCGACGTGTTCGCGCTGCCCAACGCCACCGCGCTGCGAACAAACATGGGCTCCATCATAATTCCGGCCCCGGCCGCCGCTGCCCCTGTGGCTGCCCCCGCCGCGCCACCGACACTCGCGCCCATGCGCGAGAGCAACATATTCTTCAACTTTGAGCGCCGCGGATCCGCCAGCACAGCGGCCAGCCCCGCGCCCTCCGCGCTCTCCGTGTACATTACAGCGGACGAGCAGAGCCCGCTGGCCCGCCTCGGCGCTTCTGCTTCCGCCCGCGCGAGCGCGGCGTCCCCGCTCTGCCGCAAGGCCGCGGGCGCGCCCGCCGCTGTGGCCCTCGCGCCCCTGGACACGGACACCTCCGCCTCCCTCTCCGCGGCGTCTCTCTCGCGCTCCGACGACTCCACCATGGTGGTGTCCACGCCGGAGGACACGGGAACGCCGCAGGGCAAGGCGCTGCCCGTGCTGGGGCTCACCGCCCAGTTCCTCGACTCCGCGGACTCGCTGGTGGAGAACACAGGGGAGAGCCCCGCGGTCTGGCCCACGGGCACGGGGCCCTGCCGCGTGTGCGGGGGCGCCGTGGAGACGCGCAGCGCAGGCGGGGACCGGACGCGCCGCGCGGTGCACGCCGCGGAGCTGCACGGCCAGTGGCACCGCGGGTGTTTCACGTGCAGCGACTGCGCGCAGCCGCTGAGCCGGTCGCAGCCGTGCTACGTGCACGCGGACATGCCGTACTGCGGGCAGCACTACCACGCGCGCAACGGCAGCCTGTGCGCCATCTGCCACACGGGCGTCGAGGGCGAGTGCCTCGAGAACCACAAGCACGAGCGCTTCCACACCGAGTGTCTGCGCTGCTACGTGTGCCGCCAGACGATACAGCAGCAGTACTCCCTCATCAACGACACGATAGCCATCTGCGCCCACCACGACCTCCAGGCGCTTGCAGAGCAGGGCGTCTTGGAGTTCTAGCCGCAATGCCATTCCCCTTCTCATACCCACCCTACACAACACTGTAACACTACATACCACATAATTATTAATAGCCAGGCATCTGCCAAGCTGCTGCTTACACCACCGCCTACATCATTCTGCACACATCATGCTGCACAATTGTGCATACACCTTCCCCTTCGGGTAGGGCTCCTGTGCGCACGCAGACGCGCGCGCACGCACAGGGCGAGAAAACCAGCACACAGCAATGGTGCGATACCCAAAGCGCTCGCTGCACGCAGCCCACCGCGTAATCGGCTAATTTTAGATTTTCTGGCCCTTTCCCCAAACGACAAAGTGCAAGAGCACGCAGTATAATAGCACTGCATGGGCGCTGGGCTCGCACACCTGCACCGCCCATTGTTCTCTCTTGGCTGACGCACCGCCTGTTATTGTGCAGACACTCGCGACTTTTACCTTGCAAGCGCCCCCCGCCGCGTCTTTAATTCGCCACCGGCTGTTTGCTTCCCCCCCGTTTTCTCGTATTCGAAAATAGGGTACGCGCTTACACACACTTATACACCCAAAGAGGCCCTTCACGTTGAGCGAAAAGGGGTATCCGCTACTCGCATCTGCATTCCCACCGCGCCTTTTCGGAACACATATATCACCAGTGGTCCGCACTATATCCATCTCACTTTCGCCTCCCGCTCAAGTACATACTGTGCTGACACTTTTACACCTGCCCCTGTGTGTTATTTTTTTTTCGTGATTACTAGCTAAAAAAAAAAAGACTCAAACAGAAGGAAGTACAGTGTACACACCCAAAAGAAGACCGTCTGATGCAAGATAACACCCGACAAGCAGTACACCTGTCACTGAGAGAATCACTCAAGGGAAACGTGCCACTGCTCTCGCCAGCAAAGAACAACAAACTCACAAACAGCATGATGTCGCCAAAGGGATACGGCGGGTCTGGATCCCCCAGAAGAGGCTCCGCCAACCACGGAAAGGACACAGCCACGCCCAGCGACGCCGACAACCAGCTCACAAAGACGCCCCGCGCCGGACACAGGCGCACCTCCTCCAGGGACGGCACGGGAGCGGGACCCAGCAGCTCCACCGAGTACCCCATGACACCCTCGCCACCAAACAAAGTTCGCCGCTCCTCTGCGTCCATGGGGTTCCTCGCGACGCCCAAGTTCAACTCGCTCAGCAAGCTCGCCGGCGAGCAGGGAATGGGGCACCACCGCCACAAGAGGTCCGGGTCCCGCGCCATCAGCGATGACGAGAATGACGAGGAGGAAGAAAACGAGGAGACTGCCTCCGCTGCAGTGGCGTTCTCTCCCTCCTCTCGCTCCACGAGACTCCTCCCCCCAACGACGCCAAAGTCCAAGAACCACGAGTCGTTCATGTCCCCCACGCCCCACCTCACCTCCCCCAGCATATACAAGGAGTCCAACAAGCCCATCAGGGAGATATCAAACAACCTGAAGACGAGGCTGAACTACGCCCTCGTGAAGTTACAGAACGGCTGGGTCGACCGCACGCTCCCGGAGCTCGAAAGCGAACTCAGCAGGCAGCAGATGCTCATACAGCAGAGACAGCAACAGCAACTCAGCCCCGAGCGCCAGCACAACCACCAGGAGATATACCTCTCCCCATCCCACCACATCTCCAGCTCCTACACTAACCAGTTCGCCCACGGAAACGAGAGCGACTCCAACGACGAGGCGTCTGACAACACCAACTCTGCCCGCCTGGCTTTCATGAAGGCGCTTGCGTCGCCGGTAAGGCATCAGCCACATGTGCGCGCGGAGCCTGCCGGAAGCGCCAATAGACAGGCAAACCACCCAGCGACGGGACGCTCTGACCACGGCCCAGCTGTGTCGCCGCTGAAATGGTCACAGACGTCACACGGCAGCTCGTCTTCCGTAAAGCAGGAAAAACCACAGGTAGTGACTACGAAGAAGGAAGGTGCCACAGAGGTAGCAGCAATAGAGACATTGATGTCGCTATCTTCGCCCAAGAAGTCGAAGCCATCCGTGTCGTTCCAGGACAGTAGCAGAGCGAGCAGCAATGCGCAAGAGTCTGATAACGACACTGAGATCGACAACTCCGACGAAAACGCGGCATCCAGCAAATGAGCTAGATACAGTCGCTCCTATCTTCACCCTCCAGCATTCATAGGCACTACATTATCAACCGGCAAACAATAACGAAGAGAGTTATACTTATGCTAGAATTACCAATAGCTATGCTTTTTCTCACTACTCGCGCAACGAGCCTGCTAGCACAGACCTCTCTTCCACCGCGGAATACTTTTTACTTCTCCAATCCCTCCAGACAACGGACAACAGTCTGAACTATATATTACTACTATTTTTCTCCCACCCCCCTCACTAATGTTTTAATAAATAAAGTATGTAGTACAACATACTTAAATACACTTATTCCGTCAAAGCCACTCCTTATAGAGACGGACACTGTCCGAGAAGTGTCTGATGGTCCCTTGATTTTTTTATGCGGCTGCCGGCGGTAAGAGATATAAACTCCGAGGTACCCCGACAAAGTGGGGTAAGTATCACAGGCGACTTAGAGTAGAGGGTTCTTGGACTCCATACTTCGTATATAAATCGAAAGGACTGTTATGATACTTTGCCTTTGCATTAGAATGAGACGCTTGTGAAGAAAAGACTCCAGAAAGCCATGAACGCTGAATTGGAGAAATTGTATAAGAAGGAAACCAAAATTGCACCAGCAGTTGCCCCACGTTCCAAAGGAGCTGTGTTGGTTGAAACTGAAGATATCCTCCGCGTTGTTTACGATGTGTACACCACTGCTCAAGATACCAACAGCGCCGATGTGATGGTGAACCTTCTTTTCCTGCACGGAAGTGGTATGAATAGATCAATCTGGGAATACTACGCTGCGTACCTCCCCAAGTATATCGGGAGTGACAAAAACCGGTCTATTCATAAAATTGTGACAATGGACCAAGTGACTCATGGAGACTCCGCAGAACTGAATAGGTCACAGCTAGGCGTCAATTTTGACTGGGCCGATGGCGCTAGGGACGCATGCCGTGTTGCCGAGGCAGAGTTCATGCCAAAACGTTCACCAAAGTGCATCAATATTGTGATTGGACATTCAATGGGCGGATTCCAGGCACTCTGCTGTGGTGTACTGTCGCCATTTATGTTTGACCAGATAATTGTCATAGAACCCGTCGTGTATGTTCCACATGTAGACAATGAGGAAGGGGTGACAATCGTTCCTCCCAAGTTTCACAAAGCCCTATTGTCCAAGATGGATGACACTTTTGAATGCATGGACGATTTCAAAACTTTCATGAACACAAGAAGCTTTTACAGGAACAGCCACCCTGAGATTGTCGAAAGGATGACGAACTTTGAAGCTGTAGCACTACCGAACGGAAGAGTCAGAGCCAAAATATCAAAAGAACAGAATATAATCTGCTACTTAACTCTAGACCCCACTGCTAAATGGCTCATTGGTTCCCTCCCATACATAAAAACTCCCGTATACGGGATCGTGGGAGGCGTGTCCACTTGGTGTCCGCCTGAAAACCAGCAGCTTCTGGTGTCAAGATTACCTGAATATCACCAGGACTTCATTCCAAAGGGAGATCATCTAGTTAATTTAGAAGACCCCGAATCGTGTCTGCAGAAGATCACCGGGTACATCTCTGACTACATTTCAAAGATAGACCTGGACAGTGGCACTTCCACACACGACCCGCCCATCACCAGTGATTCACACAGAAAAAGGCTATTTGCCAGAAAATTCTCACAGTTTGAAAACGAGAGGGTCAAAGACGGCGACATCATCCTCGCAAAACTCTAGGTATCATATGATGTTTTCTCCTTAAGTGTGACGTGTAGTTTTACACACCAACTTTATACGTATCATCTTATATCTACTACAAAATCACCTCATACGAGCAGTGTTTTTTTTTGTCACCATGTGTAAGCGGAGCGATCCCAGTTCCCTAGGATAAAAAAGGATGGGATTTCTGACTAAGTGGCATAAAGTACTTCACTTTCTTCACCACCTCTTACAACAGAAAGGTAGGAACTTTGGAATCAAAACCACCCATTAACAGTATACTGCGACTACCCATAAGGACTATCGTTATTGTTAACAGTTTACATTCCACTTTTCTCATTTTCTCGTTTTTTTTCCTTTAGCTCTTACCAAGTGCTAGATAAAAGTGAAAGAACTCTAAGCATCGACTCCTTTACTGGCTAACTAAGTTTTTCAAGAACCTATATTATCTTTATTGAATCATTTATTTGCTATGACTGACGTTACTACTGCTAATTCGGATGGTGCTACCGCCAGATCATTCCCAAAGATGAGCGAATCGTTCTTCTCTGATGACGAGTCTTCCGCTACAGACGACTCTGTTGTTGAGAACGATATCGAAACCGACGACACCTTCGTGAATGAGGCGGAGAACGATGGGTTTGTTAGCACCCACAATGGTGCAAACCCAAAGAAGAAGCCAAGAATGTCCAGGTCTAAAAAGAAGGGGGGTAGTGATGCCATGAATATGCTAGACCAGAAGGATCAGAGATTCTTGAGACACGCAAACGCCGATATTCCTGCTGATTTTGAACCTGACACAGTATCTGGAATGTTCAGAACCCATGATTTCAGTTATCTTAAGTTGAGACCTGACCATGCTTCAAGACCTATCTGGATTTCCCCCAGTGATGGTAGAATTATTCTGGAAAGTTTCTCGCCACTGGCTGAACAGGCCCAAGATTTCCTTGTTACCATCGCAGAACCTATCAGTAGACCATCTCATATTCACGAATACAAGATCACTGCTTACTCGCTTTATGCTGCCGTTTCTGTTGGTTTAGAAACTGATGATATTATTTCTGTTTTGGATAGACTTTCAAAGGTCCCTGTAGCCCAGTCCATTATTGACTTCATCAAGGGTGCAACTGTGTCCTATGGTAAAGTCAAGCTCGTCATTAAACACAACAGATACTTCGTTGAAACCACCCAGGCAGAAATCCTGCAAATGCTCCTGAAGGATACTATTATTGGTCCACTCAGGATTGATAGTGAACAACAGCAGTTAGCCCAAATGCAGGAACAGCAAAACAGCAAGGACCCTAGCAAAAAAGTCAACCCTAATGATGTCGAGGCTATGTTCAGTGCCGTCATCGGCGGTGATAATGAGGGCGACGAAGACGAGGATGACCTAGATGCTGTCCATTCGTTTGAAATTGCCAACGCTTCGGTTGAGATTGTCAAGAAGAGATGCCAAGAGATCGATTATCCTGTATTGGAAGAGTACGATTTCAGAAATGATCACCGTAACCCAGACCTTGATATAGATCTGAAGCCATCCACTCAAATTAGACCATATCAGGAAAAATCTCTGAGTAAGATGTTTGGTAACGGTCGTGCAAGAAGTGGTATCATTGTTTTGCCATGTGGTGCAGGTAAGACTCTGGTCGGTATCACGGCTGCCTGTACTATCAAGAAATCTGTTATTGTTCTTTGTACGTCTTCTGTGTCCGTCATGCAATGGAGACAACAGTTTCTGCAGTGGTGTACACTTCAGCCAGAGAACTGTGCTGTTTTCACGTCCGATAACAAAGAAATGTTCCAAACAGAGTCCGGTCTGGTTGTGTCAACCTACTCCATGGTAGCCAACACTAGAAATAGATCACACGACTCTCAGAAGGTCATGGATTTCTTGACTGGAAGAGAGTGGGGTTTCATTATTCTAGACGAAGTGCACGTCGTTCCAGCTGCCATGTTCCGTAGAGTTGTTTCCACTATTGCAGCACACGCAAAGTTGGGTCTTACTGCTACCCTAGTCAGAGAAGATGACAAGATTAGTGATCTAAATTTCCTGATTGGCCCCAAATTATATGAGGCCAACTGGATGGAACTTTCTCAAAAGGGACATATTGCCAACGTACAATGTGCCGAAGTTTGGTGCCCAATGACTGCTGAGTTCTACCAAGAGTATCTGAGAGAGTCAGCAAGAAAGAGAATGCTACTATACATCATGAACCCTACCAAATTCCAGGCTGCACAGTTCCTGATCGAGTACCATGAAAGAAGAGGTGATAAGATTATTGTCTTTTCTGACAATGTGTATGCTCTTCAGGAGTATGCACTGAAGTTGGGTAAGCCATTCATCTATGGTTCTACTCCTCAACAGGAACGTATGAATATTCTACAGAATTTCCAATACAATGACCAGATCAACACCATCTTCTTGTCAAAGGTTGGTGACACATCGATTGATCTTCCAGAGGCCACATGTCTAATTCAGATATCATCTCACTACGGTTCCCGTCGTCAAGAGGCCCAAAGGCTTGGTAGAATTCTGAGAGCTAAGAGACGTAATGATGAAGGTTTCAATGCATTCTTTTACTCTCTAGTTTCCAAGGATACACAGGAGATGTACTACTCAACTAAGAGACAGGCCTTTTTGGTTGATCAGGGTTACGCCTTCAAGGTTATTACACATCTTCACGGTATGGAAAACCTTCCAAATCTCGCATATGCTTCTGCTAGAGAGCGCAGGGAATTATTACAGGAGGTTCTTCTAAAGAATGAAGAGGCTGCTGGTCTGGAGGTCGGTGACGATGCCGACAACTCGATTGGCCGTGGCTCAAGGGTCAAGAGGGCTAAGTCTAAGGCCGTGAGAGGCGAGGGTTCTCTGGCTGGTCTAGCTGGTGGTGAGGACATGGCATACATGGAGTACAGCACGAACAAGAACAAGGAACTAAAGGAACATCATCCAATTTTCCGTAAGCTGTACTACAAGAATATAAAAAAATAACCTGAAATCGAAGATACATTTTTGCGATTCCGTATATGTTCTTTATACCCTTCACTTGTCAACGACTTTCCTATTAAAAAAACACAAAATTTACAAAAAAAAACACTGTTCATCTAATTCATATCATATATAATCTGCATATTTACTTAAGTAAAAAACAACAACAATCAATCAAAGAAAAAAACATAAAGCACATTAACTCATATAATTAGTTTCATCATATATTATATGCTTCTACCGGGTTTTAAAATTCTTTACAGAATTGAGAGCATCTTGAATTTCGTCTCTTGTTGTTATAAGGGAAGTTTCAATATTAGATTTGAAAGTACGCGTGTGTGATATTAACTCCTCCGTCTTCCTTTTCAGAGTTTCAGCCTCAGATATCGTGCTCCTCTCCCAAATCGCGGCATCTCTTTCCTTTTCTTGCAGTATATCCTCGGTTTCTTTGGTACTTCTCTCGATTACTTGGAGAGCCTTTTGATTTTTACTCTGAAGTTCTCCTAATTCAATTTGCTGAACAACTAGATCTCCTTCATTTCGTTGTTGTTGTCCTACAATCTTGGATTTAAGTTCCGACAGTTCTCTCTCTTGTTTTTGGTACTGTATATTTTTTTGATTAATTTCCTCTTTTAGTTCCAGTATTTGGTCTCGTATTTTACCATTCTCTGTATTCAACTTTTCTGTTCTGATTATGAATTGCTGGCTCAGTTCAGCCATTTTCTTTGTCTGAGTATCAAGCGGCTTAGAATTAGATGATGAACGACCCTCAAGCATCTCGCCTAGACTTATTTGAACATTTTCGTTTATATCTTCTAGTAATGATTTCTTTAACTGGATCATCAATGTGCTCTTTAAGTTGTCATCCATATTGATACTAGATGAGGTACTAACATCCTTCAAAAAATTGTCTAATGTGGCATCATATTGTTTGAGAACGTTAGCGAGGCTATGTACCAAGCCATTTGCTTCATACTTTTGGGTTTTTATAGCACCAGTTAATTTGTCGCATAAGTCGGTTACAACATCCAATTTATCAAGTAGCGATGTCTTTTCTTTGAGTTTAGTTTCTATCATTTCGACAGACAGGCCATTGTTCTCTAAGGTCTGAAGAATCTCTCGGATTTCATCCTCAATCTTTGATGCATCATTTGTCTTGTCCCCAAGTTCATCCTTCATTTTTTGAAGTTTATTTGGCCATTCACTTGCTTTTGTTTCCATGGAGGTGATGTAGTTTTGAAACTTTTCTAGATCATTCTTCAGTGCTTCATACTTCTCAATCGAACTAGTGAACGTTTCACTAATTTGTTTAATATATTGGTATTTTGAGAGTGATCTTTCATTTTGGGAGTTCAGGTTATAGATATCACCTTCAATGACATGCGTGAATTTTTCGAATCCAAGAGCCAGTCTCTCCATCGGAACAGTGTAATCATCATCAACTCTTAGAAAGTTCCTGTAACATTCTGTAATGTAATTTATGAACAAGTTCTCCACCATTAGTTCGTATTTCTCCTGTATGTGATTTTGTTCGTCTAGCGTTTGAACAGGATTGTTTATTGATATCATCTCCTGTGTTGGCTGGTTTCTCATGGTATGATCAGATTCTTCTGTAGCCTCATCTACCTTAGTATTCACTCGTACAAGCCAATGCAACATCCCCAGGAATTTATGCCAGGAGGAACCTCCAACTGCACTAATTTGTGATTTATTGATGGATTCCAGGTATGGATATTGCAGGTTTTTAAGAATTTGGTATATGTCTGATTCGACAGATCTGGCGAACCTGTGTCCAGGATCAAGTCGTTGGTACAACCATTTGAATATAACGATAAACCCCTTCTGTGTTGGCTGTTTTAGAGCTTTTATTGAGATCGAATGGTTAGTCTCAATATCAAATTTGTTTTGGAGTAAATAGTGCACAATTTCCTCCTGGATAGCCTGTTGAAAGTTTCTGTCGCGAAGAGGACGTGGATCCCTATTACTCAGTGTAGTGTTATTATATGGAAGATCGCTCGTCTTGAATTCAGATTGTTGCATCAAGCCAGCGTTAGAGTAGCGCGCCGGTCTCTCAGAAGAGCTCCTCCTCCTCTGATTTCCACCACTAGGAAGACTCCTCCGTCTTGTCCGCAATTCCTCCTCATCTGCTTTATTATAGCCATCCAACATGGTTGTGCGTGATCTCTTTCTACCACCGGCTGATGTACCTGTGGTGGCAGCGGTCTGGCTCTGTATACTTTTGTTGATCATCGAGGAAAGACCCGTTGCAGAGCTTGTGCTGTTCCTCCTTTTAGTTGTAGTCCCAGATTGCTGTCTCGCCGAACTTTCAGTTGGTTGTGAGAATGATGGCATGGGTATTTGCGACTCCTTTCTCAGCGTATCTGCCGAGGGAATCGATACTGCCGATGCATTGCCTACTGTCTGGAACGGATTCGGGATGTTACTCACCTGGTTTACCTGTGAATTCATCCTGTGCTGAGTTGAGTAGTTGTACAATTATCAATGACAAGTAAAATGGTGTTTCCTTGCAAGCGCACAACTATACCTGACACCAACTACCAAGAATAAAAATGCCCTTGCTCGGATTCGAAACGTACCAGTTGCTTACCCTGGGTGTTTGTTTACGTTTATGAGGCGGGCTGTGCCATTTTGCTTTTTGTTCTCGGTGGCAACGAAGGATGTGCGGTTGTGCGTTGGTTTCTGTGGAACGGGAAGGATGGTTCGAGGTTGATGAGGTTCAAGAGAGAAAGATGGGATATATAGGTCAGTTAAGGGGACGGTAGCTGCGCTAGATGGCCAGACCGTTATCCTGCTACACTGGATCGCCTATTCATCGGATGGTACTTCTGCGTTTCTTAATGGAATGCAGCCGCGCATTGAATCACTCTGTGCAAAATGCTCCCCACCAGGATCGATTATATAAAATGTATACGATGTCGGATATACTGCTGCTTGTAAATAGCCGAAAGGCCTGACATATCTTGCTTGGGAGAATCATTACTCCCCTTGTGAAGCCCTTTTGTGGGCCGATCTTCACATGCAGCGCTTCGGCCGACGCTGAGCGATGGAAATCGTGGCGATGACGCATACCCAATGGTACTGCACGCTGACAATACCTGGTTAGGCATATAAAGGTATGAAATTGGCGATAATTAACTGAAGTTCCCCTTTGTAACTGCTATAACAAGTAATTGGTGAACTACAGACCACTATCAGCAAAACAAACATATAATGAAAGTGTTCCATACCGTTCAGGAAGTGGTTGACTGGAGAACCAACACCATCGATCGCAGAGGGAAGACCATTGGATTCGTCCCCACGATGGGATGCCTACACAATGGACACGCTACACTAATTAAGAAGTCTGTTGAGGCCAATGACTACACTGTCGTCAGTATTTTCGTCAATCCTTCGCAGTTCGCCCCCACTGAGGACCTAGACCAGTACCCTCGCACTCTCAAGGAGGACATGGCTTTGCTGGAATCCCTAAATGTAGATGTTCTGTTTGCACCATCTGCCAATGAGATGTACCCACAAGGAATCCCACTGGATGTCACGAAGCAGCGGGGTCCATTTGTCAGTGTCCTGGGTGTCAGCGAGATGCTGGAGGGGAAGACCAGACCCAACTTCTTCAGAGGTGTCACAACAGTTGTTACCAAGCTGTTTAATATTGTAATGGCTGACAATGCATATTTCGGGCAGAAGGACATTCAGCAATTTATCGTGTTGAATGTGATGGTCAACGAACTGTTCGTAAACACAAAACTCACAATGGTCCCAATTGTCAGAAATGACAAGGGACTGGCACTAAGCAGTCGTAACAAGTACCTATCACCAGAGTACCTCGAGATATCCTCTAACATATACCGTGGGCTATCAGCAGCGAGCAGTCTGATAACTCAGGCTACGGAGTCCCAACCAGTCAACAGAGACGCACTTCTAGCGTCTATCAAATCCGTATGGGCTCCATTCACCGAGTCTGGTGACTTCAACATCGACTACATTTCCATCGCCGACTTCAACACCCTACACGAGGTCGAGCAGGTGAAGCCATCTGACAAGGTTGTGATCAGTTGTGCTGTCAATGTGCATGACAAGATTAGCGAAAACACCGTCAGACTGATTGATAACGTGGTTATGTAAAGTTGTTCTGCTTGCGTTTATGCTTGCAGGATATAAATAAATACAATACACATAACTAAGGAAAATATCCTCTTACCTACCGCTCTCTTTTGTACGATTGTTTCTATGGATGTGCACGTTTTAGGGGTACCTATTTATTTGGACCCGTCATCCAGACTCCCACACATACACCAAGGTAGAAATACACAAAGCGATAATGGACCCCGGTGTATCATGATATGGAATGGTGTCGAATTAGAGTTACGCGAAATTGGTATCTATTATCCTGCTTATTGTGTCTACTTGGTCTCTTGACTGTGGCTTGCCTGTGGCATTTGTCTTACCTTCTTCGGACTTTCGGGCGTGTGGCGATAACAGCTATCTCAAAAATACCCCAAAATATATAAGGGTACGGTGTCAACACATATGGAAGAAAACAAATTATATTGGACCTTTACGTTTTGTGTCCGAGACATCCCACACACCTTCACCACATCCAACACCCCAGTGTTACACTCCCGCACTAGAGTGCACATTACTTTACACATCATTTATTTGAACCACCTTTGTGACACCTAAAATAAATATAGACTGCTTACGTTATATAGATAGGTTGAACATGTCAAACTCAATGAAACTACCTACATTACCCAATGGGTCTAGCATCCCAAAGAACCCTGATGAGGCAAACATGGGCGATGACGTCCTTAACTTAGACCCACACCTATCTATTTTTAATTTACTGGAGCAGAAGGAGACTGGCTCTTCAGAACAAACAGCCATAACGACAACAAATAACTCCCATAAAGAGGGAAGTACTGAGGTGAATCATCAACAAGATCATATTGGAAACAATCTACAAGATAATAACGATTTGAACAACAGTGAAGATAAACTACCAGAGTCGTGGCTGGAAGTTAAGAAATCAGACATCGATTTTTGTAATGATGTCTCTTCGAGTATTTCGCATACCAACACAAATGGGGTGCTCTCCTCAAGCGATACATCCGAAGAGGATGCCGAATCACAGACATCCCAATCCAACAACAACTTAGATTTACACGCAAACCTTGAACTAACCCAATGTAACAGAGAACAGATGTCCTTTAACCTAGGTTCAAGAAAAACTTTGACGGGAAACAATGCCACAGGCGATTTTGGAACTCGTGACTTGCTCGATTTACAGTATTTTCCAGTTGAAGACAGGAATAAATTGTCATCCATTGGTTTTACAGAAGTAAATGAAACCGACAGTGTAACTATTACCAAAAGCATGTCCGCATCCACAAGCTCATTCATGATGCCGAAACTATCATCTAAGGAAGCACATCAGGAGTCGACTGAAACTGCAGATCGACCTCAATTGAGAATTCTAATATTAGGAAGGTTGGGACTTCAGTTCTGGAAGAATATTCCCACTGCTCTTCGTGAATTATTTTTATTACCTAGATCGCTAGACACAAAGATGTACGAACGTTGCTATGGCATTATTATTGTTATAGAAGAGGCAAACGAACTGATGAATGTATTGAATAAGGTGTCAGATAAAATCAAAACAACTATCCCAATCGCAACATCGACTGTTGACAAAGATAATATAATCCAAATCAGGAATATAACAAATTCTTATGCCAAAAGAGGGATAATAACTCAAATGTATCCTTCATTTGTCTCTTCTGAAAGGGAGGAGCAGACCAAATTTTTGTTTTTCGTTTCTTCTATTGCTAGAATGTCAAGAGAACAACAAAATAACTTCATATCTAGGATGGAGAAGAACAAACCCCTTTCGTCCTCGTCCTCGGAAGGATTCAAAACAGCAAGATCATCCAGAACAAATGATGCCGATGATGCTCAGCTGCCGCAATCAAACAATTATTTTAGAAATAAGAGTCCTCACCAGGCAAATTCAGATGGCAACAAATACGTGAACTCATTCGACGAACCTAAAACATGGTTGGATGCTAAAGTAATGAATAACAAATGGTTTATATTCGGAATGTCGTTTTCTGTTGGGTTTGGCGTTGGTTATTCCCTCTCGTATTTTACAGATGACAGATTGCTATCTTCGTCGATGGAGTACATCTGCCGATTTCTAAAGGATGGTGAACCGGAGATAGTGGAGCCGACACCTCCAGACTATATCACCAGGTTGAATAATATTATGGTTAAGTTTAAATCATTTTTACAACTAAGACTACAAGGAAACATATCATGCTGTATTGGGCTTATTAAAGAAACACTAAAGAATCTCAATTTACAACTAAGAAATGCAATTACCGACTCTACTAACTTCCTTGAGACCATCCAATTTGCTGCTGCAAACCCCAAGCCCGATCTTTTAAATGGAAACAACTCAGATCCTCATGGCAAGATACTCTCGTTGGGTTATATTCTAATATAAAATTATATAGGCTCTTCATACGAATGAATTATTCTTTAGAAAAAAAAAGAAAACATATATTGCATATACATCAAGGATATATATTCATTTCGGTTATTATATAACCTGCTGTGAAATATTCACTGGAAGAATATTACCTCTAACCTTTTGAAAATAAATCTGAGGCAGAAACCTATCCTGCAACGACATATTACACAATGACGTAATTTTCGTTAAGTTTGAAAATGTGAAATGTCAACTTTTTACTTTTCTTCTAAAAATATTTCAAACATCTTTACTTAAAAATAGTAAAAGAAATACACATAAGCCTTGGGGAGAATAAACGACGCAAACCCTACTCTCTCTAAAGTGTGATGCCCGACGCACTGCAAGCTGAGCCACGCGTTACGCGAGAATATGATGCCCGCGTCTTGTTAAAAATTTAATCGTCTAAAAATACACATAAGTATATCACCAGTTTCATACCTCGAAGAGGAGGCAATATTCACCTTACAGAAGAGTAACATACCCAGAGGAACAAAAGGAATAACATACTTCATTCAGGTTTAATCAAGCTAGCGAAAAGAACTGTTACCTGAATCCTTAAAGTTCCTACCAGATATAGCGCAATATATGACATATGCTTCACTGGCTAGTAAACATACTTCCAAGACGGTTTTCGCCGAAACCGCCTTATAAAATAAGTATCAGAACAGAGCTTACTGCCCTTGTTAGTATTGTGGCGATTATTTCTCTGGTCATTCTAGCTATCACTACTGGTGTATATTTCACATCGAACTACAAGGACCTGCGTTCTAACCGACTTTACATTGCCGCACAACTTAAATCATCGCAGCTTGACCAGACCTTAAACTATCTCTTCTTCCAGTGTTATTATGTTTCAAATAGAGATACGTTACAGACGAGTTTAGCCAACTACGTTGCTGGCAACAAATCTGAGAGTAACTGGGTTGATACTCAAAGTGTGGTTGAGAAATTCTTAAGTTCATCCAATTTGTTTTCTGTCGCAAGAGTATACGATTCATCCTTTTCCACCGTGCTGAATGCCACCAATAATTCCACTGGTGATCTTGTACCCGAAACAGTGCTGAACGACCTGTTTCCGCTTTCCACCAATATGTCGTTACCGTCCTCGTTAGACACAGATGGTGTCCTTACAGACCCTGTAATGAATGGTTCCAACTACTTAATGTCGATGTCTCTACCTATTTTTGCAAATCCATCTATTATTCTGACAGAATCAAGGGTGTTTGGTTACATTACTATCGTCATGTCGGCTGAAGGTCTACTGAGTGTATTTAACGATACCACAGCCTTAGAGAAGTCAAATGTGGCCATAGTTTCGGCAAGCAGATCACAGACAGGATACCTGGATGGGTACCACTTTGTATTCCCGCCATATGGTTCGTCAAAGGAATTAATATCCACAACATTTTCTCTCAGAAATGGTTCCTTTCTAAACTCTGCATTTAGAACCGGAAAAGGTGGCTCGTTAAAAAGCACTAAGTTCTTTTATACAAAGAATGTAGCTGTCGGCTACTCATCATGCACATTTCAGCTAGTTAATTGGGTTGCTGTGGTTTCCCAGGCGGAATCCGTGTTCTTATCGCCATCTACAAAATTAGCGAAGATTATCGCAGGTACTGTGGTCGCCATCGGTGTGTTCGTTATGATTGTAACTTTCCCACTTGCGCACTGGGCGGTAAAGCCTATTGTTCGACTCCAAAAGGCGACAGAGTTAATAACTGAAGGCAGAGGCCTCCGATCAACTGTTCCAGGTAGCCATTCTGCAAGTCGAAATAATTCAATAAGACGAACCTCTTTCCAGTCTTCAAGATTTCATTTCCCGAGCGGATTAAACCCAGGTCACCGGTTTGATAAAAATGAACACACTGATTCAACTAGCATCAATGAAAAGGCACCATCAACACCAGCATCCATTTCATTATCCATGAACCACGAGAGCATTCAACACTCAGATAATAATAATATGCAGCATCCTCGTTCACCGAGCGATATAACATCGGTAAACAGAGAAGCTCATAGTATGACAGCAGACTCTAATGATAGATTCTCCACAAGGTCCAGAAACCTGACCACATCAACAAACCTTATAGAAGCCCGCGTTCCGTTGTCAAGGACGCTGTTTGCCGATGAACTGACTGACCTTACAGAGACATTTAACACAATGACTGATGCATTGGATCAACACTATGCACTACTAGAAGATCGTGTTCGTGCTAGAACTAAACAACTGGAGGCCGCAAAGATCGAAGCCGAAACTGCTAATGAGGCTAAAACGGTATTCATCGCTAATATTTCCCACGAGTTAAGAACTCCACTAAATGGTATTCTCGGTATGGCTGCAATTTCCATGGAAGAAGATGACATTGACAAAATTAGAAACAGTTTGAAACTGATCTTTAGATCCGGTGAACTGCTGCTGCATATTCTAACGGAGTTATTGACATTTTCGAAGAATGTTTTAAAGAGAACTAAATTGGAAAAGAGAAATTTCTGTATTACAGATGTAGCCTTACAGATTAAGTCTATTTTCGGTAAGATTGCGAAGGACCAACACGTAAGGCTGTCCATCATCCTCTCTCCAAATTTTATAAGAACGATGATCTTATATGGAGACTCTAACAGAATTATCCAAATCGTTATGAACCTGGTATCGAATGCATTAAAATTTACCCCAGAAGATGGAAAAGTAAACGTGAGAATCAAGTTGCTAGGTGAATATGATTCAGTCATTAGTGAAAAGTTCAACCATAAAAAGGTGTACGTCAAGAGAGGAACCGAGTTTCCTGACGAAAATGCATCAACGAGATTACATGGCAATGCAACAAGTTCAGATACAGGAGGAGACACCACACAAGAGGGATCCACAGACAATAGTAAAGAGGAACAAAATGTAATATCTGGCAATGAAAACGTATCGTCCGAGTCAGATAAGGAGGGAGAAGACGAGGAGGACGAGGACGACGACGGAACTGATAGCAAATCATTGGTATCCGCCAGTACTAGATCATATGATGACACTGTATTCAATAGCCAGTTTAAGAAATCCCCAAATCTTTATGAAGATGGTGACGACGATAAAGGTGAAGAATTGAAGGATCCAAAGACTTGGGTTGTATCTATTGAAGTAGAGGACACTGGATCTGGTATTGACAAGACTTTACATGATTCTGTTTTTGAGCCTTTTGTTCAAGGTGATCAGACGCTTTCCAGACAATATGGTGGTACGGGTCTAGGTTTATCAATCTGCAGACAGTTGGCCACAATGATGCATGGTACCATGGAATTGGAGAGTGAAGTAGGTGTTGGAAGTAAGTTTACGTTCACTGTTCCTCTAACCCAAACGAGAGAGCTAAAATTCGATAATAAAGATGACCTCTTCGAGGACGAGTTTAATGCCAAGAGCAGAAAGAACCGTAAGGTGAAGTTCAAGGTTGCAAGAAGTATACACAGTAGAAAATCGCGTTCATCGATCATTACTGCCGGTAGCAGCTCTAGGACGAGTCACGTTAGTATGGAAGATGTGCATGAGACCGTGCCGGAAGAAGTACAACATCCACAGGATGGCGATGCTCAAACAGAAACTGAGACAAGTCAACATAGTGATACATCACCTGAACATTCACATATAAAGCATCCTGTTAGTCTCGATAGACCTTTCTTGCAAAGTACAGGAACAGCTACTTCTTCCAGAAGTGTCCCATCTCTTGCAACATCTGGAAAGAGTTTAAAGATTCTGGTTGCCGAAGACAACCACGTGAATCAAGAGGTTATCAAGCGTATGCTGAACCTGGAAGGTATCAATAATATTGAACTAGCCTGCGATGGTCAAGAGGCCTTTGATAAGGTCAAGGAGCTCTCCACTAATAAAGAGACATACGATATGATCTTTATGGATGTACAAATGCCAAAGGTCGATGGTTTACTGTCAACAAAGCTGATTCGCCAAGATTTGGAGTATAAGGCTCCTATTGTCGCATTGACAGCATTTGCAGATGATAGTAATATCAAAGAATGTATTGACTCTGGTATGGATGGCTTTTTGTCAAAGCCTATTAAAAGACCTCAGCTGAAAACAATCATAAAGGAGTACTGCCCAGGGTGGGAACCTCCTGCTAAGAAGAATACGGCGAAACCAGGTGCTAAACCAGGCGCTAAACCAGGCCCAATACGTCCTGCTGCCAAATTACAAGGAAAGACATCTGATAATTCAGTGAGCGACCAGAAGTAATGTTTCATAATTTCTAACAGCTACTTCAGATATATAAATATTCTCACTACATAGACACATTATTCAGCATTATACATCAGCATTATTGATAGTTATTACTAATTAACCTGCGACAAACATGCAATTTTCTTTGAATTCCTTTATTCCATTAAAAGATAGTTATAAATCTAAAAACTGTTATTAAGCAATAGGATATATATAATATGAGACCATTGGGCGAAATCAATTATTTTAACTTCTTCTTTGGACGTAGCTGGTTGGTGTGACCACACTTTCTCTTTCTACAGTTGGTAGCTCTTGGTGGTAGTCTGGCGTAACACTTACGGCAAACAGACTTGTCACAGTTGTACTTGGAGGCTAGGGCCTTTAGAGATGGCTCAATGATACCACCACGTAGTCTTAGGACCAAGTGAAGGGTGGACTCCTTCTGGATGTTGTAGTCAGAAAGGGTTCTGCCATCCTCTAGCTGCTTACCGGCGAAGATAAGTCTCTGCTGGTCAGGTGGGATACCCTCCTTGTCCTGGATCTTGGACTTGACGTTGTCAATGGTGTCGGAAGACTCGACCTCCAAAGTAATGGTCTTACCGGTTAGGGTCTTGACGAAACTGTAATAAAATGGGTTGAAAGTTAGTATTATACTCCTTTGTAAATTATGCCTTTGGTTTCTGCTGGTTTGGTTCTCAGAGGTTACGAGGAATTTGATACAAACCAGAAGGAATGGCGGAGACGCGACTGGTAGGTATATCTTCAAACACAATTATGATTACTAATACCGTGTTGCCATGATATAATTGACATTCAACATGTATTCAAATCATTCTGGATAGTAACGTTATTAACATTCCCACATAGCTTTTCATGAATCATAACACACGAAGCAGACACTTCACATCTAGTCTTATGTCACATTGGAACTCCTCAACTTCAAATATATCCTCTTCTTACCCATTCAGCATATCCGATAATTCAGGCGGCAATCAATAATAGCATTATCTTACATACATTTGCATTTTGGACGTTGGTATCTTACTGTGTATATATTAATTAACCAAACAAGAATCTATAATGTTTACTTATAATACTAATCACCTTAATTTCATAATGGTGTGTAACGATAACACCAAAGTGCCACTACGTAGAGTGGGATCTTCGTGCCAGCCTAGCCTGGTGGGCTGGGGGTTGTCACAGCATTACTAAGAGAAGCAGGTAGAGGCTTCACCTCTCTAAGGAGGACCGCTGACCAGAGGGAGGCGGTCCAGCGTACATTGTAGCTAGTGGGACGGGGCGGACTAGGCCCAGTTGCTCCTGCCTAAGTTTAGAGAGGGATTGAAACATGCCAGCCTAAGCTAACGAAGCTCCAGGCGGACAGTGTAGGTACCAACAAAGGGGTTCGTTACTAGATGGAGCCTGAATAGGCAGAGCCGCACTAGTCGACGCCGTCTATTTTCCCGGTTTTCCCATTAGCGGAAGCGATTAGGCTGGTAGTCTCTCATTTTCGGCCGTTTGTGTCCGTCCTCACTTCAGCCAGAAAAGGATCGGAAAAAAACTTGGAACACCCACACATCAGGGTGCAAGGATGTTCCGTCCTATTTTAAACGGTATATCATTTTCGGTTACCCTCACTCATTTTATTTTTTAGGCAGTTTGTATTGATGTTGATAAGTTCAAGGTACTGTTACACATGCTACAGTCGCAGGCTAGCATAAGCAATTGGCAATTATTAAACGACTAGATTCCAGACCTGTTTTGTTTGAATTATTGTAATCATAGAATTGTCGTTGTAATACTAGTTATATTAGCATTTGGGGTGTGTTTGTTTCAAGTATCTGACCCCGCTTAAAATATTCAGTACATTCGTGATATATTACACTGCAGTCCTGAGTTAAGCAAGAAAGAAATTGCGACGAAGATCGTGACGAATAAATCAGTCACACATGGAGAATACCGAACAGGAGGTGCGAATTGCCCTCTGTAACTACCTCGGGGTACCGTTGGAGCGTTTAGGCAGTGTGGATATAGAACTGTCAAATATCATTCTACAAAAGTTAAGCGCATTAAAAGATATCCAGTCAAACAATGATCAATTGACTGCTGAAATACAACAAACGAGACACCAGAGGGACACTGATGTAGAAAAGTTGAACAAGGAGCTTAAAGAGTCGTACGAAACCAACGCCTCATTGAATGAGAAGGACAACAACCAAAAGATTATTGCTGACAGACTCTCACAAGAAATCCATAACAATGAAACACTAATTGACAATTGTAAGTCTCAGATAGAGGAACTGAAAAAAGCCAATGAAGAATCCAAGATCTACTCTTTGTCCCTACAGAAGATTATAGACGATTCATCTGCGTTCAATGCTAAATATAACACAGATGACTCCACAAATGTCCAATTAATCACAGAGCTCAGGGGGGAGACAATTGCTCTGGGAGGTGCTGTTGAAAAGATGAGAGAGGAGATGGTCTATCAAGGTTCTGAACTTGCTAGGAAGGATGAGGAAATTGCTTTACTCGTATCTCAGAGAGCATGGCTAGAAAATCAGCTGAAACATCATAGTCTCAATGCAATTGCACACGACGAGTCTAAAGACTCATTGAGTGATGTGGTTGCTGAACTCACTCAAACCAAGGACGACAATAGACTTCTGAAGAGTACACAGGATCAGCTTCAACAGAAGAATAAAACTCTTTCACTCGAAATCGAACGTCTGGCTAGAGAGTTGAAGGAGGAAAAGGATAACGCCGGCATCGAAAAGGCTAGTTTAGAGAGAGAATTACATTCTCGTGAACAATTATTTGAGACTCTTTCTGAGCAAACCAAGAAATTTGAGGAGGGACATAACTCCCTATCTAATATCACAAGCGATGTACAAGAAAGAGAACGCTTAATCTCTGAACTCTCAGGAACGAAATCGAAACTACAGGACTACAAGGAGAAGTTTGAAAAACTTGAGTGTATTGTGAACGACCTAATAGGCAATGACAGCGTAGTAGCAGGATTCAATACGTCAGAGGACCTTTTGTCATCATTGAAGATGTCGGACAAGTCACAAATTGTTGACCTCCAAAAGAAATTACTACAGGAGAAGCAACACAAGGAGGATATCCAAAGGGAGCTACAGGTCTTTGTTAATGAAATGGAAAGTAAAATACCTCTTTTAGAGAATTTTGAGAAAAGAGCAGCCGAACTTGAAGCCCAACTCTTGAAAACGTCTGAAGCACTCAGAACCACGAGCGAAGTAAACAGAGATTTGACCATCAGAGCTGAGACTCTGGCAAAGAAGCATGAGAACAAGGATATGACTCTCAAGACCTTGAGAGTTCAAAGATCGGATCTTGCTCGTCAGGTACAATTGCTGCTTTCTATAATCCCTGATCCTGCGAAGGGCAGCCACATACTATCAAACGATGACATCTATTTTGTGAAAAAACTACTACAAACGGAGAATACTAATGACTATGACGATTCCCAAAGAGTAATAACAGAAAATTTTGTTGATATTAGGAATATTAGGGACGTGCAAACTCGAAATATGGAATTGATGGAAATTACACGAAATCTAGCCGCTCAATTAGAAGAACGTGAAAGGAACAAAAGTGCTGGTTTCACACAAAAGACGTTATCAGAAGCAAATGCTGCTATCTCAAATTTACAACGTCATTCCAAAAGCTTAGAGAATAGGATAAATGAATTAACAGTTGAGCGCGATACCTTAAACGTATTAGTTCATTCTATTAACAATAATGGACGCAGTGATTCTAATGATCATACAGTTCTTGAAGAGAAGCAGGGAGAAATTGATGAGTTAAAGGCTGCTTTGCAAAAGAAAGAGGATGAGAAAGACGAGACAATTTCTAAGTTGAATACTTCAATCGCACAGTACACCGATGAGCTCAGAACTACAAAGTTGATGTTGGAGAAGTTAGAAGTTAATGCCCAAGGTTTGAAGGAAGAAAATGAGACGCTGACTACTAAGCTTCAGATGGCTGAGAAATCTCGAACATCTGTTTGCAATGAATTTCAGAAACTCCAAGCTGTCTTGACAGATATGACGACCGAGAAGAGTAATATTCTCAATGAGATAACATCGCTCAAGGAGGATAAGGCACAGCTTCAAAGTGAACAGGAGAAATTTACAAGCGATAAAAGCGAACTGATGTCAGCTAACCAATCGCTACAAAATGACCTGATCGCATTACATGAGGAGCGCAATCAACTGAAAATACAGATTGGGGAACTGGACAACATCCGTTTTAGATTGGAAAGTAACAATATCGCTTTCTTAGAGAAAGAAACTATCCTGAAAACCGAAATTGAAAATTTGAGAAAACAATTCATCTCCCAGGATGATGCTATAAAGGAAGTTGAGAGAGCTAGGAACACTGAGATTTCATGGTTTAAAACAGAATTAGAGAACATCAATAATCTAGCCGAAGAGCGTCAAAAGAATATTCAGCAATTAGAGAGTGACAACAAGAACATTCTTAAAGAACAAGATGATTTGAAAGATTGTATTGTTTACTTTGGCCTGATGAAAGCTGAAAATAAAAATGGCGCCAACTCATCAGAATTCGCAACATATCCATATGATAAAACAAGAGAAGGCACTGATCTATCGAGAGATGCTGAATTTCAGATTCTCCTAGATAAGGCGAGAAAGGATTCGGATGTCATTAGAAGTGCCTTAGTTTCTAAATCACAAACATTAGAGGGTAAAATAACCGAGCTCGAAGAAAACGCAAAGAAGCTTGAGCAGTTTCTCTCAACAAGTAATCAACAAAAAGAAATATTGAAAGGTCAACTCAATGAATTAGATAATGTAATTCGTGAGGAGCAAAGTCACCTATCAAGCGTGTCTCCAGATTCTCAATTATTGGTTACTGCCGAAGATTCAAATGCGGATCCAATCGTTGACAAGAAGCCTGATTCAAATGGTGAAATATCCACACAGAACGAGTTAGACGTCATTGTTGACGATGTTCAAACCGAGTCTAACACCACACACTCTAGAACAACTGAATTAATCAATCTACTTCACTCCAAGGAAAATCTGATTTCCTCTCTGCAAAAGTCTCTGAATTCCAAGGAGGAAGAAAACATTGATCTAAATGCAAAATACTCTCAAATGAAAATGAACGAGTCCCAATATTTAGCTACTCAGGACAATGATCGAGACGCTCAGAATAACCTTCAGGAGACTATCAACAGACTGCAATCTGAGATTCAGGCACGTGAAGAAGAAAATAGAGATTTGGATGATAAATTCAATAGACTAAAGAAGCAAGCACACGAACGACTAGATTCCAATAAAACCATTACAAACCAACTGAATGAGGAGATATCTGATTTAAAGACGCGCAATGAAGAGTTATTAGCTCAACTTAACGGCAGTCTGAGCGATAATTTAGGAGTAAGACTCGAAAGCGGTGAAACAGAGGGTACTCCAAATCTTGCTACAGCAGAACTTCCTACATCAGAAAAAGCTATCGATACTCAGCAATTACTTGATGAAATTGATCACCTAAAAGCTAAACTAAGTATACTCGAGGCTGAGGGACATACGTCTGAGTTAGCTCATGCTACTTTAGTTTCTACTGGTGTGAAAGACATCACATCTCAACAAGACACCACATCAGCGAAACAGGTCATTGCAGACGACCGAGCTGAGTCCCCAATAGAAGATACTATAAACACTCCTGGTTTTAGCAAGATAGAATTAGAGAACATGAAACGGAAATGGCAGGAAGAGTGGGAAGTGGAAACCAATAAGAGAATCGAAAATGCTAAGGAGGAGCTTAAGAAACATCTTAGACAACCAGCTGAAACAAAGATCAATCGCGTAATCGAGAAACGCAAGCAGGAACTGGAAGACGATTTTGAAACTAAGGTGAAGGAAAAGGCTGAGTCTATAGTTTTATCAAAGACTTTTGATCTGACTGCTGATCAGATTAAGGATAAGATGTCACAGGACATGAAATCAGAGATGCAGAAGGAGATGGAAGAATTGCGCAAGAAATCGTTCGAAGAAGGTAGACAACAAGAGTCCATGAAGACTATGTTATTGCAACGGAAGCTTTCTAAATTAGAAGGCGCTCAAACTGCCACACCAAAAATGGACGACTCTAAAGCTACTGGGACCAGAATGATTGACCAGTTGGCCCCATTAACAAATCAGGAAAGTATCAAAGAGAGAAGCCCTTCCATGCCTGAAACAGCAGCCAATGTTTCTGTTAAGCCTGTGCTTACGGAAGAGAAGCGTGCATTATTTGTCCCACCCTCATTTTCATCTTCTCAGTTAGGTTCACCACCAAGCAATCCTTTCACATTTTCTTCAAAGAAACCGACAGTGGCATTTGGATCTGCATCTACAACTAAATCGCCATTTCAAAGTATCCAATCCCAGACAGGTACACAGTGGACGCCTTTTTCAAACGACTCTTCGAAGAGGACATTTGCTCAGAGTAGTTTTGGATATATGAACAAAAATCTAACTGGTAATAGCAACGAAGCGGAAGGGGAAAATACTGATGATGACCGTGATAGCCAGTCCCCAAAGAGAGCCAAAACAGATGAGTAATTTGATTTGGTGTTGTAATAGAAGTACTATATATAATTCAAACATTGCTCATAATATTTGCAATTGTACTGATATATTATTAAGTCTTTCGATATTCGATATAGGAAGATAATTGTGAAAATCACGTGCCCAAAAATATAAAAAATTGCTAGTATACGATATATATCGTAGCCATCTCTCTTTGATAATAACAAGAGAATCCAGCACACGTTGGAAATCGAGCTACAGATATTATCAGTTTGAATTACAGCTGCGTGTCATGGATGATCCCCGAGAACACGCCGAGGCAGATTTATATGACAATGTTACATCTGATAGCGACGATGAACGCGAAATTCAGCAAAGACTAGAGGAGATCGAAGCTCAAAAGAACGATCTAAAACGCCGTCTTAAGGAAAAGAAAGAGCGATCGAGAATATTAGATCCTAATTTTGTTGGTGTCCAGATACCCAACTCCCCAGAGAAACAACGTCGTAAGAAGGAAATACCATCTGATCCGGTGAAGATCAACCCCAAAAGGCTATTCAATGCGCAGTTCCAAGAACAATCTGGTGAGAATGAACAAAAATTATTGGAGAAATTAAGACCTAACAATGATTCACAAACAAGAGAGGACAAACTGATACATAACCCAACATATTTTCTCGAAAAGTTCCAGAAAGCAAAACAAAATGAAAAAGCTAAAATCCAAGAGCATCACCAGATGATGAGCCGTCGTGTACATGCATTTGATCATACTATGGAAGGTAAATCATTCCCAACAGTTGCTGTCGAGGAGATTGATCCATTTTCTAATCTGTGGGTAAAGAAACGTTATCTTCCCAAGGAGGATCTGCAGAGCATCTTCCAAGATGTAAAGATATTGCGGCTGAGCAAATTATTTGCTAAAGTCCGCCCACCTAAATTCACCGAACCACAATATTCTAACTGGGCGACAGTTGGAATCATTTCTAAAAAGGAAGATGTCAAGTTCACATCCGCTGCCAAACCTCAGAAGTATTTCAAATTTACCCTCACGGATTTCAAGCATAACCTAGATGTCTATATATTCGGAAACAAAGGTGTTGAAAAGTATTACAACTTAAGAATTGGAGATATTATTGCTGTATTGAACCCAGAAATCCTGCCTTGGAGACCTTCAGGGAAGGAGCAGTTTATCAAGTCATTTAATCTAAGGATAGCCCATGGATTCAATTGTATTCTCGAGTTCGCACAGAGTAGAGATATCGGATGGTGTCATGAAATCATTAGGTCTAAGAATCAACCATGTAATACTCCAATTAATACAAGTACTGATCGTTGTTGTGAATATCACAGAGAAATCCAATTTCGAAAGACTAACTCCCAACGAGTGGATCTCACTGGTAATTATGCGATGGGAGCTCCGACAAAGAGCGAGAATCAACCAGTTCTCTATCGATCAAAGGGTACATTTCAAGGTGCTAGGCCAAGTTCTAAACAATACAATATTTTACCAAGTTGGTCACAACAGAACCCACAGTTTTATGACAAATATGGAGGCAAATCTCGACATTTCAGTACTTCAAAGGCAGCACATGCATTTTTTGATGAAAAATATCAAAATCCAGATATGTTGCAGAACTTGGACAGTAAGCGGAGAAAGATCACGGATGAGAAGAAAGATTCTGCGGTCAACCGAGTGTTGGATAGATTATTGCAGAAGAACACGAATATGGTGGAAGGAATGTCAAATCAAAAAAGGGCAAAGAAAATTAAGGACAGTACCCAAAATGTACTTCAAGGTGGCTTGATTCAACGTTTGGGATTTGATCCAACCCATGGTAAGATGGCTACGGTTTTAAATCACAACAATAAAACTAATAAGGGTTGTGATGAAGAGGAATCTTCTGTCTCCAATAATCTGAGTAAGAAAGACAAAGGAATAAAAGACCTTGTAAACTTTAAAAAGGAAAAGATCGTCCTGAAACCCTCTCGAGTTGCGCTAATGAACAGGAAGAACCACAGAGAGACTGTTTGGAAGCAAACATTCGATAGTAAAACTCAGTCACCAACTGAGAAGAATGCTGAGGACAGCGATAGTGATTTGGACATTATATGAAAAGATGCATGCAAGAATATGAATATGCGAGAGTGGCTGCCAGGCAAACCGAGACAATATATAGTAGTTATGTAATGAACTTCCATTGCAAATACCAGACTAGATCATCGTTTAATTTTATGGCGCTTCTAGAATTGAGGGCGAGTTTATATCTGCTAAGGCTTGTATGGGGCACAAAGTGCTTTCCATTAGTTGGAACATGTAGAACAAATGAAATCGGTTCTAGGGGCGACTTTACCAGCAGTTCGTTAACTGAAATTCTATTACATGATTCTACTGTTATCAGTTTGTCGAATTTTGTATTCTCTGGGAGCGACATGATCTTTAATTTAGAGTTGAGTTTCCAAAGAGACTTCTTTAACGAACGGGTTAATGCATCTGGTTTCGGGGAGACATGGTCTGTCGCGGATGCTTTAATAAAACTAGTTAAATGTGACCTTTTCTCTTGTGTACCTATGGTAGGAGGTTGAGCTGATTTGAACTTTGTCTCCTCTAGGATGTCTGCAAACGGATAATGGGTTATATTGTCGTATTGACGAGCTTCTTTCCATTTCGAAGTGGCAACGGCGGTTAACTTGGATATGCTCACATCTCCGTGGTAACGTCCCGTGTGTTGTTTTGGTGTCTTCTTAATTGATGATATTAGTTCTGATATATTTGTGGACTTCGGTTTTAGTGCTCTTGCGTTGATGGCGTTCAATCCAGAAGAGCACACTTGGCTGAGAGGCATACGGCCATTTGTGGTCCTTGACTTGGTTGCACAACGACCAGACTTCTTGTGCTTTTGGATCGGATCTGAGTAGACAGAAAACAGATTGCTTCTCATGATCACCAGGGTGATGTGTAGTGTCGCTGTTTTCTTGACTCCGTTACAGAGTGCTTACGTTCGTTGGGGTGTGGTTCCTTTGTCATCCAAAATTTGTCTGCTGTATATAAACAATGGGACCCGATGAGGATGCCAAAGGTAAACAAGAGTTGCGGAAAATGAAAATTGCAATAATAAGTTGGTCATTACTAATGTATATATGAATATTACAAATATCGTGATGTTGTGTCTATCTTTTCAAATCGGGGTACATGTCGGCGTTAGGCTTCGTCCTGGAGAGCGGGCTCAATGAACGGGAGTGCCTTGGCGACACGATCAGATGGCTTATTGACCTTGACTGAGGTGGGCCCATCGGTCCCCTGTTCATACGTCCGGTGCGGGTGGATGCCATTGATGTATTGTTTATAATGTTGGGTGGAGGTGTTCTGATGAAAGGAGAGGAGTGCAGCGCCGCATGGTATGTGGGCAGGCCTGGCCCCGGAGTGGGCCTCACGGACTCTGTTGATATATCATTGTCGATGTTCATGTGGTGCAGCACACTTTCCGTGGCGTCCTCGTGTGGGTCTGTGGCGTTTTCGTACACTGGCAGTGGTTTCTGTGTGTTGTAGTTCACCCATGGGAAGAATCCTGTCCCGAACCAGAAGTGCTGGACGACGGGGAACTTCTTGAACACCTCGTCGTTGTACATCTTCATGAGTCCCGAGAGGACCTTTGTCCAGTGCTTGACATTGCTTGCGATGTCGTAGAGGATCGGGGAGTGCTCGTTAAAAGGGCCGGACTTGACGCGGAAGATGAACTGGAGCGCCTGGCAGTAGAAGTTTGACTTTTCGTACCTCTGGAGCACGGTCCTGTTGAGCATGTCTCGTGGTTTGACATCTGTGGTCATACCTGCCCACTGGGAAGCTCCCAGTATGTATATGAAGTGGAAGTGGTCGTCGAGTCCCCACACACCGTGGGACCCCGCGGGCTCCAGGGTGTATGTGAGGATCAGTTTCCTGATGAGGGAGTAGTAAGTGTCGAACAAAGTGAGGAGGTCGCTGGGTTGTAAGTCTGCGAGCATGTCGAGCATGTCGAGTGTTGCGATGAACGCGACGAAGGACAGCTCGTGGCCCGTGCCGTAATCGAGCCTTGTCTTTGACCCGAAGCAGTTCTGGAGGTAGTACGCCACCTCGAGGCATATTGCGGTGTCCGCAGGTGTGTCAGTCCCGCTGAGCTTCCCTGCCTGTGCGAGCAGCTGTGTGATCTCATGGATAATTGATGCGTTGAGCTTGTCGTGCCAGTCCCTGCAGGCGAGGTTTCCGTAGCGTCTGGGACCCGGGAACGGCGGGGTGGCGTCTATCAGCGCTGAGAAACGGCCGAGTATATCTGTGACGCTGCGGACTGTGGCTGACTTGAGCGGGAGCGTACTGTCGAGCGGTTGTCCCTGGACCAGCGCGACGTACCTGTTGATGTAGGCCTTGAGGCGGACGAGGGCGATGGAGTGCTGGAAGTTTGCGGTTCCTTGTGTGTCAAAGATGCGCTTGACGGGGGCGGTGAACGTAGCCGCAGCCAGGTCGAACTGTGAGTTCTGCATCGGGTGTGGTGTGTTATTGTACCTTGTTTGCTTTTCCACCGTGCTTTGATAGATTGGCGATGTGAAGGGGGTGCATTTAAATGTCGTCCGGGCACAGTTATAAAGCGTGGTGTGGATAAGAATAAGATGATATGACAGGACATTGGATTACATGGGTTGCATTCATCGTATATTCACTTACATGCACTGAATATATAACGTCTGCTGAAAGATGGTTGATATGACCTTTGCTGTCACGTGACCGTAACCGCCGAGCCTCTTAAACTCTTCACAGCGCATCGCAAGAGTGGTAGAAGCCCCTATATAGTCTGGGGAAAGCTAGCAAACTATAGCCACAACCCAATACATACACCCAAGGCTATATATATACCCAATGCAACACAAGCCGTCGGGCACCCCTAGACCAATCAGATCACGCCACCGGAACCCAGGCACAAGCACAATGCACCATCACCAACAGCATCACCAACACAGATCACCCACCACATCACACGCCACAACATACCTACACGCCAACAGGTGTGTCCCCAACACATCACGCTACCCCATCACATCCAACAAGCCCGCACCCAGCAACCACAAACTCCACGCGCAACCGCCGAGCGCGCGGGCAAAAGGGGCGAACACACGGAGCGCTCGCACAAGAGCGTGCAGCACAGGGGACGGAGGGACAAAGGGACAAAGGGACCACAAGGCAGTGTTACGCACAACATCGTGATACTACCAACTGAACATCTGTACAAGCAACTGTACTACCCTAAGTGCACTACTGCCTGACTATAAACACAGCTGTACTCGCAACTGTACACAACTGTACAACCACCCTAACTGTAAACACAGCTGTACACATAACTGTACACATAACGGTACAACCAACTGTACACACAACTGTACAACACACACACACACACATACACTAGTGTGTTCGTCGCTCCGCTCCTCACACACAGACCGCTCGCTTCGCTCGCTGCAATATGCCCCGCCACGAACACAAGTCCATCCTGCTGACGAACCCCGAGGGGTTCCAGTCGCACCTGTTCGAGCCGTCGACCAGCGCGACCTCCGAGGCCGCCGACATCGAGCACGTCACGCCCGCAGACGAGCCGGAGGCCCCCGGGGAACCAGTCTCCCACGAGGGCGCACCCGGCGTGCAGTTCGACAGTGAGCAGATCGAGCGTGGACGCTCCCGTATCCTCAAGCACGATCTCGTGCGCAACGAGAGCAGCGGAGAGCGCCAGGGCTCTAACGGCAACGCCGACTCCCGCTCGCACTCGCGCTCCCGCTCCCGCTCGATGTCCCGCTCCCGCTCCCGCATCCGCGAGGAGGAGTTCCTCAAGTGGACCGTGCTGCGGCAGGACCCCTCGATGCGGCTGTACAACGTGAAGAAGCCGCGGCCCAAGGGTGGGCTGCGCTCTAAGAACGCCGCAGACGCCAAGAAGAACCGCTTGTCCCTCGGCAAGAAGAAGGCGCAGTCCAGCGAGGACGACGAGAGCGACGAGGAGGACAGCGAGGAAGACGACGATGACAGCGAGAGCGAGAGCGAGGACGAGGACGAGGAGGAGTCCGACGAAGAACAGGTCAGCGACATCGACGACGACGCGGAGATCGACGCCAAGTTCGACTACGACCCCGGCATGAAGGTGCTGCCCAACTTCGTCGTCAGCATCAACGACGTCCTCAAGAGCAGCAAGCCCTGGATCGCGAAGTTTGAAGCCGAGGGTGGGTTCAAGGCTGCGGCTGCAGATGTCCAGCTGCAGCGCGAGGACGAAGGGTACATCCGCGGGATGCGCGTGCTGCGCAAGCAGCTCGCGCCAGATGCGGAGACGCCTGTAGCGGATGCCGCAGCTGGTGGCGCTGCCGGCAGCACGCCCGAACCCTCCACGTACATCCTGTACATGGACATGTCGAGCGAGTCGATCTACGCGCTCACCTACGTGATGGGCACCGTTGTCAACAACGGCGACACCGTCTACATCGTCCAATGGGAGTCCAGCAGCAAGAGCGTCGCAGACACCACCATAATCAAGAACGTCGCGACGCTCAGCGAGCACTGCGAGCACCTCTTCGACTGCATCTCCGCCGTCGTCGACACCCTCGACGTCGTCGTGCTCTCCCTCACGCACCCGTACCCGAAACACCTCCTCAGCGAGATGGTCGCCACGCTCAAGCCCCAGGCGCTCTGCTGCTCGCTCTCCATGGTCCTCGGCGCGCTGCAGAACTTCGTGTGCGGCGTTCCCACGCTCGTGATCCGCAAGAAGCTCAAGCGCACGAAGCGCAAGGGCTTTATGGAGTAGACGCAAAGTGCGCGCCGCAAAGTGCGCGCAGTGCAGTTTGCGCAGCGCAGTGCAATTAGCGAATAGCACGGTGCAATTGCACCTCCCCGCCCATTGGCGAGCGCCCAGGCACGCAAGGGGTAGCACCGTGAAACGCACAATTGCACAATTGCGAACGTGCAACTGCGCTGCGCCTGACAGGCGGTGTCAAGACCCCGCACAGCAGACACACTTCCCGCCCGTCCGCGATTGCCCGGTGCCCTTTGCTCTCCCTGTGCTCTCCGCGCCCCAGAAACAGCCGCTCGCGTCGGCTCTCCACCCGCGCTCCGCGCTCCGCGTTGTGCGCCCGCGCCCGCGCACGGCACGCCGCCGCTAACGCCGAACGCACAATGCGCTGCAAGTCCCGGGGACCGCCTGTACACCACACTATAGTATATACAAAAGCCCTTGCTCGCGCACAGCTCTGCGCATTGCACAACACATATTGCACATTGCACAACGCACATTGCGCGCTGTACGCACTTTGCGCGCTGTACGCACATTGCGCTGTCCCTTGCGCTCCCCCGCGCTCCCGCGCTCCCGCGCCCGCACTTTGCGCTCCCCTTATTTCGCCCGCCCGATGGGGTAAGCAGCGCACACGCCTCAGCGCACGCCGCTCCAACACGGTGGCCACTCTTCGCTCGCCGCCCACACGCCACCCCGCATCTGTATATATAATCCGGCGGAACCCAGATTTGCCACCGCGTCTCTTCCCTTGTTTTCTCTTTCCTTTCCCTTTATATCTATATTCCTTACATTCCTTTCTCTTTCGTTCTTTTATTATTTACGTTCCTTCCACAACCCTCCATCCATTGCTCTCCTGCTATGTTCGGTTCTGCTCGTACTTCCCTCAGAACGCGCTTCATCGCGGTAGCCGCCGCAGCCACTGTGCTCAGCGGAGGCGCCGCCTACTACAGCTCAAAGACCAAGAAATCTCCGCTCACTGACTACTCCCATCTCAGTCCCGCTGCTGCCCTGGAGGCTATCCAGCCTCGCGAGCCAGACACTCCGCCACGCGCCTTGCTTCTGGACAACCTTGCAAAGAGCTCCCAGCAAAACCCATTTGATGTCCTGGTGATTGGTGGTGGTGCCACCGGTACCGGCTGTGCCGTCGACGCTGCTACGCGTGGTCTCAACGTTGCACTTGTGGAGAAGGACGACTTCGCTTCGGGTACCTCTTCCAAGTCGACAAAGATGGCTCACGGAGGTGTCAGGTACCTGGAGAAAGCATTCCTTGAGTTCTCCAAGGACCAGCTGGACCTCGTCATCGAGGCGCTTAACGAGCGTGCCCACTTGCTCAACACCGCACCACACCTGTGCAAGATCCTCCCAATCATGATCCCAGTCTACACCTACTGGCAGATCCCTTACTTCTACGCCGGCTGCAAGTTCTACGACCTGTTCGCCGGATCCCAGAACCTCAAGGCGTCCTACTTGCTCTCCAGCAAGACAGCCTCCGAGGTCGCCCCAATGCTCGACGGCGCTAACTTGAAGGCGGGACTCGTCTACCACGACGGATCCTTCAACGACTCCAGACTGAACTCCTCTCTCGCTATTACCGCCATTGACAAGGGCGCCACCGTGCTCAACTACACCGAGGTGAAGCAGCTCATCAAAGAGGACGGCAAAGTCAAGGGCGCCGTCGTGTGCGACACAGAGACCGGCAGGACTTTCGAGGTCAGAGCCAAGACCGTCGTCAACGCCACGGGACCTTACAGTGACCGTATCCTCCAGATGGACAACAGCTCCGACGGCCTCCCTGACTCCCAGACTCAGGACCCCAACGCCTCCATCACCAGCGAGATCGCCGTCGAGAAGCCAAAGATGGTCGTCCCCTCCGCCGGTGTCCACATCATCCTCCCAAGTTTCTACTGCCCAAAGAACATGGGCCTGCTAGACGTCAGAACCTCGGACGGCAGAGTCATGTTCTTCCTCCCATGGCAGGGCAAGGTCCTCGCGGGTACCACTGATATCCCAATGAAGCAGGTCCCAGAGACCCCTACCGCCACCGAGGCCGACATCCAGGACATCCTCAAGGAGCTGCAGCACTACATCAAGTTCCCAGTCAAGAGAGAGGATGTCCTCAGTGCCTGGGCCGGTATCAGACCTCTGGTCAAGGACCCACGTACTGCCGACAAGAAGGGCGGCAAGACCGAGGGCCTCGTCAGATCCCACTTCATCTTCACCTCCCCAACTGACCTGATTACTATCGCCGGTGGTAAGTGGACCACCTACAGAGAAATGGCCGAGGAGACCGTCAACGAGGTCGTCAAGGTCGGCAAGTTCAAGAACGCCAAGCCTTGCTCTACAAGACTGCTCAAGCTAGTCGGCGCAGAGAACTGGAACCCTAACCTAGAGGCCCTCCTGGCCCAGAAGTACGGCCTTTCCTCTAGAATGGCACAGCACCTGGCTGACAACTACGGTACAAGAGCACCATTGATCTGCGAGTCCTTCGAGCAGAACAACATCAACAAGCTGCCTGTTACCCTAGCCACCAACTTCAAGATCCTGAGCCAGCACGCTGCCCCAGCTGACGCTGAGAAGGTCGACACCATTGCCGACCTCCACATCATCGAAAACGAGGACGTCAACCCATTCGACTCCTTCCGCTACCCATTCACCATTGGCGAGCTCAAGTACTCCATCAAGCACGAGTACACCAGAACGCCTCTGGACTTCCTTCTAAGAAGAACCAGATTCGCATTCCTAGATGCCAAGCAGGCTCTCAACGCTGTAGAGGGCACTGTCAAGGTCATGGGTGACGAACTAAACTGGGATGACAAGAAGAGAGCCAAGGAGATCGAGGACACCAAGATCTACATCAAGACATTCGGTGTCTAAGCATGCGACTAATTTCATATTCCATTCTTTTTACCCCCACCAATTTCCAAAATACTAATATTCAATGTGCCAGAGTAAGCTCCGTGTACCGATTTTTTGTTATTATATTCCTTAACCTCCCTTCACACAAAACTAATAAAAGAAATTGTTTATCTATTTCTTATTATGATAATGATTGTAACAAATAAGGCGAAATGATAGTCTCTTTATATAATTCTTGATTTTTATATTGAAATGTAAATATTTAAAAATAAGAAGAATAAAGAAAACTGTAATTTTTTTTACACTCCTCAACTATGCTATTTATTGGATACGTTCATAAAATAGGACGTACGCATCTTTACTGGACACTTTGTTGATACCGTTATCCATATCACCATGATTGTTTTCTCCCTTGACAACTTCGTCGTCGAAGTAGTACCACTTTTGCTCGTTAGTTTTCAGGCTATGATCGTAATCCTTGTTGATTAGAGATGTGTAGTGACCACTTATCAGGTTACCTGTGTGGTTCACAATACCGTATAGGCGGTATTTTGCAACCTTGTGGTTTTTCAAAGCCATTTGAAGAATCAGTGGGTATGTTATAATGGAACTGTTCTTCTTTGTTAAGTCGTAATAGAATCTTGACAAGTGTATCACCAAAACCTTTGGTAATGAAATGAAATTCAACGTCTTGACTGTGACCAACTTTTTGTTCTTCCAATGTCTTAAGGCCTCGTCATCAGCCTCGTCGAACTCGTCATCAGACTCGTCGTAAGAATTAGACTTCGTGTCAGTATCGGACGAACCGCTATTAGATACACGTGCTAAGTTATCGATTGCTTTTGATTCACTTTTTCTAATCAACCTAAATGGAGAAAGTGATCTAGAAATTGTGCTTGATTTTTTCTTTTTGGAACCTCCAAATTTGAAAATAGAGTGCTTTTCTCTGCTCCTTTCCTTCTTAACTGGAACTTGTAATGTCTGTGCCTGTTTTGTTTTTCTTCTTTTCTCCTTCAACTTTTTCTTATGCTCCTCGCAACACTTGGGGCAACTCCAGGCATTTTCGCCAGATAATACTTCATCTGCCGTAAACATACTGATACAGTCCTCTAGGTTAATACGACCTGACAATTTTGTCAGGCTCTTCTGCTTCTTTGGGATTGCCAAAGACAGGACATAGAAGCTGGAATAGTTGTAGGTGGAAAATCCACATCTCTCACATTGTAAACAACTCTCTGTCTGACCTTGGAAAATGGTATCGACTGGTGAAACACCGTTGGCATTAAAATTGTCATCGAACCATTTTTTGTATTCGTTTTTGTTAACCTTGAGATCGACTGTATCGTAGAGTAGCATACCTGGGTTTTCGTTGACAATTGCATCCTGATTTGATAATTCGTCGTGAAGTCTATCCAGCAGCAGCATTAGGAATTCCTGTGTATCTTGTTGATCATCAGGAATTCTAAGATCAGGTCTGAGGAGACTGCATGTTTTTAGAAAAGCAATAGGGACCACAGAACAACCACCGTTAAGATACATTTTTCTGAAGAGTATGTTTAAAGATCTGGAAAGAGACAGTTTCCTGGTATTTGGTGATATTTGCTTGTTGTTCATGTTCAAATAGCGTTCATACTCGTTGCTGAGAAACAAATCTCTGAATGATTTAGTTGAAAATAAGCATTGCACCATACTGTTAATGTAACAAGTGTTTCCCAAATTTCTAAGACCAGTGACGGACAGAGACACGTAGATATTCGGATTTTTCTCGATAGTTGGGATGGAGAAGGTAGTTGACCTCGGAACAAGCGCCCTCTTTTGTTCTGGTCCAATGTCAAATTTGTTTGTCCTCTTCCTCTCGGGAATCGTATTTGGGAGAACAGGTACGTGACTTGGCATCCTAGATATTGGTTCACGTCTGCGATCTTCCATTCTGATCTTTGGAGGAAGTCTTGGAGGTAACGTTGGTGCTTCTGTTAGTGGAAGGGGAGGTGGTGACTTGGGTCTTGTTGCTGGTGGGGGTGGGGGTGGTCTCTTCCTGATTCTCATGGGTACCTCTGGGGGCTTAAATGAAGGGGCTTCTGGGACGCGGTTGATAGGGGCAAACTCAGCCTGAGGAATGGTTTGATTGCCAGCATCATAGCCATTTTCAGTAGGTGAGGCAGTCTTTTGCTCGACTTTTTTCCCGTCCTTGTCATATGGACCATACATATATTGTCTTGCATCGACATCATATTCCCTAGTGTACTTGTGCATCATCTTTTTCCACTTTTCGTAACCGCCGAGTAGTGCAGTTGGTGCGCCCTTGAACTTGTCGTCCTCCTTAAATGACGTTATTAGGAGGTAAAACAATATGAAGTGGTAGTCAAAGTTCAGTTTCATGTATGTTTTCATGTCAGAGTAGTACACAATGTATTCGAAGGAGTTTCTGTTGTTGAAAAGCGGATTGTTCAGCTTCTGTTCCAGTTTGCTGATGTCGTAGATTGGTGCATTCTTCTCCGCATCCCATAGTAAAGTGGGGTCCAGTGGGACGTAGTTGTCGGCTATAATGTTATTGTAGGTGTATCTCTTTGTCAGGCGCAGGTCGATGAGCAACAGTTTCTTCCTCTCTGAGGGGTTTGACAAAATGGAGAATAGTTCAGGAGCTGTGATGATACTTTGTCTTTCGAGACGCTCAAGTCCCCTTATGAAATCGTTCGACTTATCGTAAAAGTCATCGTTCTTCAACTCGTCATTTTCATTTTCCATCATATACACCGAGTGGTAAGAGTTCTTTCTGTGTGTGAGTCCCCTGTCCGCTATCAACTCGCTGTTGCTACTATTCGGACTTTCGTTGAGTGCTCCATAGGGGCTGGCGCCTCTATTGCTAGATATCCTCGAGTGCAACTGTGAGGGATCCTCAAACAGTGACATCGCGACACTCTCTGTGCGGGCCCTCAGCAGTGGCTGGTTTGGAATATTGTGCATGTGTGTGTTTCCCTTGGGGAACTCAATTGGTTCGTTGAAGTCGTCAGTCAGAGGCGATGTCTCCACGGGGAGTGTCTCTGGGTACAGTGCAATTTTGAGCTGGTCATTGGTGTCGAGCGCTGGTGCAGTCCACAGCTGGGACGATGTCTCGTTCTCCTCGGCGAACAGCTGGCTGTCACTGATCACAGGAATGTCTCCGTTGTGCATAGTTGCGCTCATTCTGTTCTCGTCTTCTTGTTCTGTGGATGATATCGAGCTAGAGTACACTGACCCCTGTGCAATGCTGTCGTTGTCGCTGCTGCTGCTGCTTCCGCCGTAGCCGCTCTTGTGAGGCAATAACTCGTCCAGCTGCTTTGTGCTGTTTGTGTTGGAGTTGTGTGTATCCAAGTTGAGGCTGGCGAGAGAGTCTGTGATTGTCTGTTCTGGCACGGAGCTTGCCCTCTTGCGCTGGGCGAAGCTTGTGCGTTCGGCGGGTTCCGCGGGAGATCTATCGAGTATGTTGTCTATTTCGTCCCTGACCATGAGTCGGACGTTTGTCATATTCATCTGGCTTTCGTAGAGGTTCTTCATGTCTGTGTATATGCTGAAGTCCTTGTTTTTGGTCTGGAACTGGATAGACCTGGGCATGATGAGGAATATGTAGAAGCAGCCGATGATGTAGGAAGTGAGTGAGTCATTGTCGTTGTGGTCGTGGATGAAGCGCATGTACAGCTCAAAGAGGTACTGGGTGTGCTCCAGCAGGTCTATGAGCTTCTCGAGCTTCAGTTGGGGGTAGTAGTGTTTGATGTCATCCCTGTATATGCTCTTTATCCGCTTCGCGAGCTCGGGGGAGTACTCCGGCGAGAATAACACGACTTTTTCCTTATCCATTTGGCTTTCTGGCGGATGTGCAGTGTGCAATGTGCAGTGCGCAATGTGCAGCGTGTAACTATAGCAGTAACCAGGTAAACGGCGCTGGATCAATAGGGGAAGCGTGCCTGTATATTCCGGTTTCTCCTGGAATCGCGGTGAAAGGGGCTATGCAAATCAATCAACAGTTGCTCGCGGGGTATCTCACTGAACGGTTGTTTGTATCCTATCCTAGACA
Organism: Maudiozyma humilis; assembly: GCA_037102785.1. Taxonomy (NCBI): domain Eukaryota; kingdom Fungi; phylum Ascomycota; class Saccharomycetes; order Saccharomycetales; family Saccharomycetaceae; genus Maudiozyma; species Maudiozyma humilis. The sequence goes on along the minus strand of BTGD01000001.1, from coordinate 47,870 downwards.
CCAGACAACATCACAACAACACTCAAGACATGATAGTAGATTGCCGTCCTCTTGACCTGTTGGGTGGCAAAACCCCTCCTCGCCCGGCGGCCGCTGCCGAAGGCCAAGCCCGCGCAGGCGCCCCACATGGCTACGCCGCCGAACCGGGGCGGTCCTCAGAAAACGGCGCAGCGCCGCCGCTAATAATAGCCTCGAGGCTGAGTGACAGCTGGGTGCAGTCCTGAAGAGCGGTCATGGACACGCACTTGCGGTGGTAATTGGACGTACTAGTGGTGTCGTTGCCACCTGGTTGCACCCTGGCGGTCTTGTTTTGAGTGAATATTAATTGCATATGTATAAGTACAGTGTGTATAAGTACAGCGCGAGGGCGGTACCCGCTACTTCCGCTCAAAGTACTTGGAGGACCCGCAGGTCGCGACAGCGTAGTCGTACATCGAGTCGCCCATGTTCAGGTACTTCTTGGTGTACTCCCTCGCGGTCTCGTTTTCGACCGCGTCGAGCTTGAACGAGAGGCCCGTGTTGCGCTTGATGCCCGCGAGACAGGTGGTTGCCAGCGCCAGATCGACGCCGATGTGTATAGCCTTGCCGATCTGCCAAGGATATGTCGAATGTGTGGATACCACACACCCGGTATCTTGTTGTTAGTACTCTCGATGATGATAGTGACGCGCCGGGACCCGGGTGAGGTTAACCCCGCGCAGCGTAAAGCAGAACAGAACATACAAATGTCATGGTGGATAGATATATGTGCAAGTGTGCTTTCCTTACCTTACTGGTGAATACGGTCCCTCCCACACGTCCCGGCCTCGATGTCTCTTGTACCTGGACGTGTGTATTGCCTCAGCGTAAGATAGTCGGGCCTCGCGCCGGGCGAGAGAGTGGCCGTGCGGGCGTTTCTGAGGGCCGTCCGCGCCCGCCATCCGCAACAAGGGGCCATCCGCCAGGACGCAAAGGGAGCAGGACACAGCCACAGGGACGCAGCTACAAGAGACGCGATGGAGGGTTATGAGGGGTGTATAACGATTGTTGCAGTACATTTGATGCATATACCCCCCTCACACACCTCACAATGCTAAGATCTGCTGGATTGAACTCGCTCAAGGTCTCCTCGAAGGCCCTTCTACGGACTACGGCGTGCCGTGGTCTGACAATGTCTGCCGTCAGGCTGAATGCCCAGCCCACTGGCACTGCTGCCTCAGGGACTGGCAAACCAATGGTAGTTGACAGGGAGCTGCCCGACCCCATGGCTGACAGAAAGAAGCAGTGGCTCGGTTTTGCCGCGTTCACCGTCGCCGTGAGCTCCGCCCTCGCCATCATCTTCAACTACGAAAAGACAGAGAACCCAATCATCTCCGACACACTGTACCAGCTGCGCAAGTCCCCCATCACAAACGAGTGGCTCGGTGACAACATTGAGTTCGACGGAATTGTCCCCTGGGTCTACGGAAAACTGAACCCAGTTGCAGGCAAGATCAACATCACCTTCTACATCAAGGGCAGCAAGAACCAGTCAGGCATGGTGAGACTCGTCGCGGACAGAGAGAACCGCCACGACGAGTTCCTCATCCACGAGTGGAGTCTTACCGTAAACGACAAGGTATTTGACCTCCTCGGCGAGAGCTCCTCAAAGACCCTCAACCGCAACTGAGCTGTGTCCTGGCCTTGCTTTGTTTTTTTACCCTGAGAGGTGCACTTCAGGTGCACTCTCAACAAAGAAATACTACCAGCTAATCGTATACTATATAGTTACTTCTACATTGTAAATAATGATATATCCTTTTTCTCAGTCCTTATTGTGTGTTGCGTCCGGCGGTTATAAATTATTTTAATCATTTGTTCTTATTTTTTTATTTTGGTAACACTTCACAAACGCCCAAACAACACTCTTTCAATAAACAAATAACACATCGGTGATAATAGTTTGACGAAATCACACCAATGATGTATACGGTCCAAAATCCTGATGCAACAGATTTTTTACCAAAGTTTGTTCGTTTATTGTATACCCGGAATTCCCACTGCATTTTGACTGCGGCTGGTACTCATTGAAAACTGGTAAAATGCTGTAGTACCGACCAACTTGCTTCTCTCCAAGAGTCAGTCCATCCGTGGTAGTACTACTGCTGAAACTTTGCTTCTCTTTGTTATAATTTTGGTACTGTACGGTGTTGCAGATTTCTGTTATTCGCTTCCGGTATATGGGGACGTAATGGGCACCTTGCGTTTTAGTTATCTTGGGTTCAATTTTAACAGGTCCTTGACTTTGCGCACTTGTAGCTTGTACATCAACCCATGTGTTTATATCATCCCACTGGATGTCTTCAACATCTGTTGAACCAAATTTGTCCGAATACTCCTTGTCATCAAATGTCTTGTCCCCATTATCCTTGGGTCTCATCCACAAACATAAAAGTAACCCCACTGAGAATACTAATAAAGGTATTCCAATAGCACAGGATACCGCAATAGTAACACTAACCATTCAATCATTTACTTTAAGTAGTTGTTTGAATTGCTTCCCATACAGAAGCAATTGGTAATATAATATTAACGAGATGATTAAAGCTCATATAATATTACCTTTCAAAAGGGCACACTAATAATAATATTGGGTAAATATTGCTTGAGACATAGTGTTTTTGGACAGGTAATTATAACACACGCATGTCTTAAATTATTGTACAAACCACAATGCTCTGACGTTTTTTGCGATGCCTATAAAAAAATCAAAATTATACGAAAAGAGTACCTTCAACATAGATATCAAAAGGTTCAACCCTTCCCAAATTATATATTCTGTATGCCACTTATCAATGCTTGTGTCCTTTCTAATAACTCACCATCATTGCTTGATTTTGAATCAACCTTTGAGAGAACCCGAGAATCCCTTCTTCTGAGGCGTGGTTCCTCTGTCTTAGAGCTGACGCCACGAAGCTGGGCAAGTAATGCATCAACAGCATCATCACCGCTATCCTCGTCCTTCGGTGGATTTGATTTCTGCTCAACTAGCATCTTTCTTTGTTCATAAACACGATCCATTTCCTCTCTTTCCATGTTTTCTTTAGCACACTTTCGAAACGCACCAACAAAATCCATGATGTTTTTGAAGAACTGCCTTTTACCCTCAGCATCTTTAGGATCTTCACCGTACAGCAACATAACTTTATCCACATCCCGGTCAGTAAGTTTGAATTGGTCTTGCAATAATTGCGCCTTAGTTTTAGCCTTGGTAGTCTTGTATTTAATCTTTCGGATGACTTGATCGTCTGGATGTAATAGCTCAGGGTTGGATAGTTTTCCTTCACGAACATCATAAACTACCTTTTCAATTTTGCCGGCAAATTCGTTACATTCGCTGGACAAATAGTCCAAACTAATACTACTCATATCCTCAACAAGCCTAATATCATCTAAGAAGGCATAGATATCTGGATAATTAAATCTGATGACCTTTTCAATAAAGTGTAAGAAGGACTGGTTACTGTCTGTGCTTGATTTCACAAACGCAAGTTTCGTAAGGGTACTAATCTTAATACCACCGACACTACGTTTGTTCATATAGTTACCAATGGAATAGATGATGTACAATGCGTTCTTCAGCTTAGTCGAGTTCTTTAGAGTCCTAACAGCATCGTCAATCTTTTGTAGTTTATAGACCAAATCGTAGTAATCCTTCTCATATGTCATTACGAGTAGTAGAGCCTTGGACCGAGCTTGCCAGTAGCTCCTCAGGTTATAGCACAATCCGAGGAATATCTGATCTGACCTTTCAAGTGCATCTGCTGATTTCTGAAGAGGTGTATTCTTTAGATAATCAGATCCATACGGTTGATACTTCTTTACCAAACTTTGAGGAATACTTCCTAAATCGTCCTTGCAAAAGAATTCCAAAACAGATGTGTTCCTTAATACCTCACTATCGCAATCGAGTACTTTGGTTATCAATGTACTCACAGAGTAGGCCGAAAACACATGAAGATTAATACCGAACTGCTGAGCTAAGTCTCGTGGCAAGAACGAAATTTTCTTGGGAGCATTATCTGCAGACTTTTTCTTCTTGGTCTTCGAAGATACATCCTTCAATTGGAAGGAAACATTCACATCCTCCAGAATTCCACTGGACTTTAATCCCATAAAAATCTCCTCCAATGACGACTGGTCTGCCCAAATGGTATGTTCTACACTATCAACCTTATCCCAGTGTATCTGTTTTAATTTGAGGTCAATTGCCTTTGGTGGTTCAACACCAAGCTTCAAACCTGCGGGGAATGGTGGAGGTGGTGGAATACTAGATTCTTCTTCTTTTTCTTCTGGGGTAGGTTCCACAGTATCTACCGTATTTGGAAGCAACGAGTCTGGCATAGGTGGCGGAGGTGGAGGAGCCAGAGATTCGGGAAGTGGTGGAGGTGGTGGAGGAGGTGGCGCAATTGGTGTTAATAAATCTGGCAGTGGAGGTGGAGGAGGACCTGATGCTGTTGGCGTAAGAGCATTATCAAAATCAGACATATCATCACTCTTAAATGATAAGGTCGACCCATTGATAGCATTTCCACCGACGCCACCACCCTCTCCTCCAAAACTAATCTGAGAAAACGACTGTTTACCTGGTTGCATTGTCGAGTATGGACCAGTACCCCCGTTGTTCTGAGCAATGTCTGACATCTCAGAAACAGTGGACTGCTGGCCATGTAATGTCATGTATGGACCATTGCCAAATGAACTTCCTGGAAAGCCATCAACTCTTGTGAATTGCATATCATTTATCTCCATGTTACTACCTGTATTATCAGATCCAACTGATACAACAGATCCACCTCTAGCGTAGTTATTTCCGTGCGTTGAACTGGAGTTGGCCAAGGGGTATGAACCAGATGTGTTTTCTGTGTCGATACTTACACCTGAACCATTTAGTTTTTGAGATTGTCCTTGTTGTTGGTTTGTGGTGCCAAGTGAATAGAGTGATCCATTTCCATTTCCATTATTTCCGTTGGACAGACCACCGCCTACAAAGAGGCCACTTCCCTGACCAGGAGCATTAGATCCATTAAAACCCCCATTTCCATTTGATCCTACAGGGCCAATAAAACTACTATTTACACCATTGCCAGGCAATCCAACTAAACCATTAGAGCCATGATTAGAGCCGAGAGCCGATCCTGACGTATTCATCGATGAGGAACTCGAACCAACCCCGCTTAACAAAGAGGACAACGACATCATCTTTTTACTTTCCTTTATACCGTGAGAAAATGAGCTGTTGCGTCTAATGTCAGAAGCGAGTGGTAAACTTGTATCTGGTTTTAGGCTCTCAAATACGGACATTGGACGTCTTTTACCTTTATATTGCAGACGTTCAAACGTTGCCGACCTTTCCTGTTTGATCTTACTGTCCTTTAGTAACTCAGCGAGTTCCTTATTCCGTGTTTCTAATTTGTCATATGCTTCCTTGCTCACAACCAACGCGTCCTTGAGATGGTTTATTTGAACAATCGCTTCATTGTCGTCAAGTCCCTTCTCGCTTCGTATTTGTTTCAGTTCAACATTTAACTCGTGTACTGTATCCTCTGCCTCCTTTAGATCGACCATTGCTCTTCTTGCAATCTCGTCTGACTGCAACCCGTCCAGTAGACGTTCAAGGGACTCCTGTAGCAGGGAGTTTGGGGCTAAGACCTCGTTGACTTCGGTTTGGAACTTCTCCAAAAGATATGCGAGCATCGAGCTCAACGCTTTGTACAATTTTATTGACTCAGAGTATGTCCTTGTATCAAGCATCGCCGATAGGGACTTCACGAGGTCGCCGAGCGGCTGTTCCAAGGGGGTATCTTGGGTCTTTTGCACCAGGGCCTGGAGGATCGGTCCGTAAGACAACGTTGGAAATATCGGCGCCTCGTTATTTATGCGCATCCTCACACCCTCCTCCTTGATCTTGTAGTTCTGGATCTGTTCCTTTATTGTTGTGGAGTCCAGCTTTTCCATCTTGAAGAAGAGTTTGTGAATCTCCAGATTGCGCAGCTGCTCGAGGATGAACCCCTTCTTGTTGAACAGTGGGTATCCCTCAATGATGGAGTTGATGAGGAAGAGCACCGCGGATAGGTATTCTGTGATTACGTGCTCTGGGTTTGGGAATTGGAGTATAGCCTTACCGCTCCTGCGCATTTCCTCGATGATCTCCGCCGTGTTGTCGACGATCTCTGCGATATCGTTCATCCACAGCTGCAATTTCGTTTCGAGCAGTGTCCATATCATATCATAGCCCTTCTCTGCGTCGAGGTATGCGAGCAATAGCAGCAACTGGCACGCCTGCAGCTTTATCTTCAACTGCGAGTCATCGTTTATCATTGTGTCGATGAAGTACCGCAGAATGACCCTGTTGTTAACGATCTTCACGCGTGCCTCCATGTTGTTCATGAGCGTCTTGAAGGAGCTGAAGTACGCGTACTGGGATCCCTCGTCGAGCATGGGAATGATGTCGACAAGCTTCACGTAGTAGTCGCCCGCGACGAACCGCGCGATGAAATGCTTCTGGCGCAGCCGCTTCTCGAGCTGGTACAGCGCCCTGAGACGGGATGTGGGGTCCTCTAGCGCGCTGCCAAGGTCCCTTAGGAATGCAATGTCGGCCTGATCCGTGTTCATCTGTGATTTGGAGTGAGCTTGCTGTGCGCTCTCCTGGTCCATCTGGCGGACCTTGCAGAGCAGCTGCCACTTGCGTGCGCGAGACACGTTCTGGAGCGTGTCGTGGGCGGACCCCCAGAAGAAGGCGCCGCTGTCGAGAACCTCTTGGAACATTCTGTCGATGGTGGCCTTGTCTGGCACGGCGTTGTGCGTTAGTGAAGTTGCCGTGGGGGAGGGAGCTGCTACATCCTTTGATGTGCTGATGGGTGCCCCGGGTGCCAGACTCCTGGAGCGGACGACCATCGACTTGGGCCTGAAGGAGTATCGCCTGGCAGCGGTGCTCGTAGTTGTGTGCTGGGAGGGGAGCCCGCTTCCCGCGAGCCGCAGTCCGCGCTGCACGAGGTCGCCGTCGCGCTGTTGCGCTGCGCCTTCTGCTACCATGCTGTGCGGCCGCTGCTTGCGTTGCGTGTGCTGTGCGGCTGCATGTTGCTGCGCCATTGAGAGGTGTGCTTGGTAGTGGTGTTCTGTGGGGTAGTGTGGGTGTCTGTGTGCGAGCGGATCAGGCTGTTATACTTCACCGCCATTTTCGCGTGGCGCACGGAGCCGCGCGAGCCGACCTGGGCGGTAAGCGTGGATGTGAAGTGGGGACACAAGCTGTGGCGAATATGCAAGGTCGCCTGGAGTGCTATGAATTCAATATACAAACAAGATAAGTAAATATAGACGTTGTGAAATACGTATATAGACTCTAGGGCATCTATGTAAACATGCTCTCTACAGGCATGAAATCCTGATGCCTCTCTATATGAACTCTCTGCATGTACGCTGTACGTGTGCTCTCTGTATGCGTACTCTCAACACAGATCCCACTCTACTTAGATATCTTGTGTGTATACTGTGTATATGTACTACGATTGAATACCCGCGTTATGTATATTTTCTTCGCATACTCCATACAAACCCTTCATATAGCCTCTGTATGCACACTGACTCTATGGAGACTCCTTATACATACCCTATATCCAGACTCTATATCCAGACTCTGTATGAAAATCTGTATGCTTTATGGACACCCTCTACAGACACTATGCAAAATATGTATTCTATGCAGACTCTACACCGCCCATGCAAACGCTATGCTATGCGTAACACTCACAAGCTCGTAAATGCTATGCGTAACTTACGGGCTCGCCAACTCTATACAAACCCTAGGCGGTACGGAACTGCGCATAGAAAGAAGCTTCTAGCGCACTCGCCCTGGGAAAGCCCTGCTGTGCGAGCTCTGGCATCTTCTGTGCGAGGTAGTTGATCTGCGCGAGCAACGGCATGTGCACCGAACCATCTCCCCTGGACTCTTCCCTCGCCCAGGACCTCGCCGCGGCGTTGAAGTTGCGCACTATACAGTTCAGCTGCTCGTTGTCCGAGGCGCCCTGCGCATTGCTCCTGTTGCTGGACAGCTTGAGCGCGGCGCGCGGGTAGTCGTGCGGGATGTTGACTGCGAACTTGGTGCCGTCGTCGACGCCCGCCAGCCGCGCCTGCGCCCGCGGCGGCTGCACGGCGTACGTCGTCACGTACCGCCCGTTGCGGAACAGCCGGAATCCCTCCTGGCCCAGCGCGCGGCGGCACTGCTCGATCTGCCGCTGGCGCTCCGCGGAGTGGGGCGGGGCGGATTCGTCGCTGCCGCCGTACACACGCACCTCCTTGCGCGAGGCGTTGGGGGCCTTAGGGGCGCCCTCCCTCTCTCTATTACCCCGCTCTCCACTCTTGCCGCCCTGCTTCCCCGCCCTGCTACGCCTGGTACGGCCCGTGCGTCTGCGGCTCCCGCTGCCGGTGCTGCTGCTGCTCGCATCGCTGGCGGTGCTGCTCCTCTGCCTGTTCGCTGTGCTGCTCTCCCTGGTGCTGCTCCTCTCCCTGCTCTCTGTCATGGTGTGGGATGTGTGGTGTGTGTGTGTGTGACTCTCTGGTGTGGGGCCCTGGGCGTGGGGGTTGCATCGCTCACTGCGTTTTTGTGGCAGAATCCACGTCTCGAGGACACGGCGAAAATTTGCGCACGTGACACCGCCGCTGAGTAGCGCATCTCACAACACAGCGCTGCAGTATGACTCAGTGCAGCATATACAGTATTACAGTCCTCCCCGACATGCCTACCGGGATATCCCCGACCTATATATCTTACAAGTGTGTATCGAGACGTTCTACACAACAAAAGTGCAATTGCATCTTGCACAATAGAGTAGTGTATACTTAATATAACATGTATACAAAAACCCCCACGCACACGGACGATCCTACTTAACCGCCCACAATTATCATATCTTGCTCGCCCACTCGCGCCACCTCTTGCGTCCCACAGTCCCGTTCCCACAGTCCCGTTCCCACAGTCCCGTTCCCGCGCACCGATCATCCCACCGATGACACATACCGCGAGCGGCTGCCTCGCCGCGTCGCCGCGTCGCCGCGTTGTCCACTCGTTGTCCGCACCGCACACGGCGCCCCTCACGGCCCCTCGCCCCTCGGCCCGCACGGCACGGCACTCGCCGCCCCTCAGAAACACGCGCACACCACGCCGCTGCAGCCCGCGTTGCCCCGTGCAGTGCGTGTTATATAAGCGGCCCTTGCCCTTGCCTCGCTGTACTTTTGAGTCGTCGATCGTGTTGCTGATTGTATTGCTACTACCCTATACATCCCCCCACTGCTCAACCAGATACTCTACACTCCCCTTTCTATGCCCCGCCCCAACTTTCAACAGTACATCTCCGCTCACCCAGACAAGGTGCTCGTCCTCGACGGAGGCCAGGGCACCGAGCTCGAGAACCGCGGTATCGACGTAGCCAACCCAGTGTGGTCCACCGTGCCATTCATCTCCCAGGACTTCTGGTCAGACAAGTCCAGCAGCGACAGGGCTATTGTCCACGGCATGTTCCAGGACTTCCTGCGCGCCGGAGCAGAGATCCTCATGACTACCACCTACCAGACCAGTTTCAAATCCGTCGGCGAAAACACCCCTATCAAGACCCTCGATGAGTACAACACTCTGCTCGACCGCATCGTCCAGTTCTCCCGCGATTGCATCGGCGAGGAGAAGTTCCTCATCGGCTGCATCGGGCCATGGGGCGCACACGTGTGCGCAGAGTTCAACGGAGACTACGGCCCAGCGCCACAGGAGATCGACTACTACGGCTACTTCAAGCCGCAGCTCGACAACTTCTTCGCGAACGACAACCTGGACCTCGTGGGGTTCGAGACCATCCCAAACATCCACGAGCTGCGCGCTATCCTCTCCTGGGACGAGTCCATCCTCTCAAAGCCCTTCTACATCGGCCTCTCGGTCCACGAGAACGGGAAGCTCAGGGACGGCTCCTCCATGCACGACGTCGCGCAGCTCATCCGCGACAGGGGCGACAGACTCAACAAGAACCTCACCTTGATCGGCATCAACTGTGTCTCCTTCAACCACTCCGCGGGCATCATCGAGGAGATCCACAAGGAGCTCCCCGACATGCCACTCATCGCATACCCTAACAGCGGTGAGGTCTACGACACAGTCAAGAAGGTCTGGAACCCCAACAGCAACCCGCAGTTCACCTGGGACGCCGTGGTCAAGCGCTACCTTGACGCGGGGGCACGGATCGTCGGTGGCTGCTGCAGAACTACCCCGGACGACATCAGGCAGATCGCTGACGCAGTCAAGAAGTACGCCGCGTGATATTGTAATCATATGCATATTTTCTACATCTTACATCCTATATACAATATTGATAAGCAAATACGAGGGAGGGTGCTATGCATGTGCGCGGATGTGATTCGAGTGATGCAGGCAGAGAATGCAGAATTAAAGCCGCATGATACATGCAGCAACCGCCAAATCTATACTAAAGAAATGCGCATGGCGAGAAATTCTACTGGTCAACAGCAATGATCGATATTCACGATGTATGTGCAAATATTGCAAAGGGTAACTTGCAAATGCCTTTGTATACTTGCACAACAGCTTCAACTGATGTTCAACTGCGCCTTTCTCATTTCATTATACACATGTATACAGGGTTTGAAAGGAGTGCTTTAATGTTGGCGTCTATACGCCCCTAGAAGCGCCTCCTAATAAAATAGTACTTTCCCTTTTCCTCCCCGAATGAACTGCGCGCTCCCTAAACTATACGATAGTCGTTTATTGCCGCGTTACACATAAATTTATAAACATATATTGTCAGAGACACCCCTTAGGCAAAGATTGGGAACTTCATGCCCATCCAGTCCCATGGGTTGTTGAATCTCAGGTTGATGTTCAGGGCGTTGATCTCCTTCAGCTCCTCAGCGGTAAGGGTCAGCGCCTTCTCAACAGTCAGGTTCTCAACAAGTCTCTCCTGCTTGGAGGACTTTGGAATGATGGCAATGCCCTGCTGGGTGGCCCATCTCAGAAGGACCTGAGAGGTGGAGACACCGTGGGCAGCAGCGATCTTCTTGATAGTGGCGTGCTCAAATAGAGGAACAGTCTCGATGGCCAGCTCGGACTGCAGCTCAACGTAGGACTGTGGGCCGAAGGAGGAGTAGGCGACAACCTGGATCTGGTGCAGCTTACAGTAGTCCATCAGGTTGCGCTGGGTCAGGTATGGGTGGTGCTCGACCTGCAGACAGACTGGCTTGATTCTGGCGTAGTTCAGACAGTCCTGGACCAGACCACCGTTGTAGTTGGAGATACCGATGGACTTGATCAGACCCTCGTCGACAAGGGACTCCATGGCACGGTAGGTGTCGATGAGTGGAACCTTCTCGGTGAGAATGACACCCTTGGCCTGGGCCTCAGCACCAGAGTAGAAACCTGGTGGGTACTTCTCGGTCATTGGGACGTGCTTGAAGGCAATTGGGAAGTGGATGTAGTACAGGTCGACGTAGTCCAGACCCAGGTCCTTCAGGTTTCTGGTGATGTTCTCCTTGACGTGGTCTGGGCGGTGGAAGGAGTTCCACAGCTTCGAGACGATGAACAGGTCGGCTCTGGTGACAATCTTCTCGTCGATGGCACGCTTGATACCCTGGCCAACCTCAACCTCGTTACCGTAGTCGGTGGCACCATCGAACAGACGGTAACCTAGCTTGATGGCGTTGTAGACCTGGTCAGCACAGACGGCGTTTGGAATCTTCCAGCAGCCAAGACCGACCAGAGGCATCTTTAGACCATTGTTTAGAGTAACGATAGAGGACATTTTTTTATCTTAAGGGAGGGTGAGAGAATATGTTTTGATGTATATCTGTGTACTTTATGAACAAACAATACACAAGAAAGAACAACGAATATACCAATTCAAGAACCGAGTACTCTGTTTATATACCTATCTGCTACCGTATTGTCCACATTTAATTGTTATTGTGAACGTCTGCCGCCCCACACGCTAGTGATTGTGCTGGGGATTGACCCCACTACCAGTACACTGATGAACACAGAAAGGGGTACTCTCCGCATGAAGACGTGGGGACAAACGTGCAGTTATTTGACCCCGTTCCGCAGCTTCCCTAGGGCATTGAGCAAGTATCAGTACGCGCAAGGTCCCTCACACAGGAAGCCCGGACAGAGAACACGCAGCAGCGGGCGCCCGGTGTCTGTCCCGCTTTCCTGGACCGGCTTATTTGGACGCCGGCACACGTAATACCTCCTTGCACTGGCTGCTCTGTGGAGGCCCTGCTCTTTTTCCTCCTTCCTTCGGCTGCAATTGGAGGCATGGCGCCGAACGGGAGGTCGGACCCGAAGGAGTATTCCCCAGTGACCCACAGAACATGCCGTACTAAGGTAAGGTGGGGGGTGAATTTCGTTCGGACCCGAGGGTACGTTCGGCCGAAATCTGAGTGGGATGCTCTACTGACAACGCTTATTTTTCCAAGAAACAGCCGTAGTCGCAGCCAAAAAGGCTTCCGAACCGGTGGAATGAAAATAAAAATTGCCGGCCGAATCGTACATCCGTGCACCACACAGACATCTTCCCAATAGCCGAATTGGCTGTATTTCCCTCAGAAAGATGTGTGGGGGAACGGGACAGTGCAGGGGCCCCGGACAACCACGCACAAGCACAAAAATGATGCAGACAGGCTGTTCGCAGCCAGCCAACGATCCCCCTCCCCGCTCACATTTCACCCCAGGATTGTGCTTGGCCATCTCATAGTAGCGTATACTGCCTGCAGGATATATTTTAAGCAGGCAATTGGTCGCACACATATTAGTAACCAGCGGAGATAAGAAAAAGAAGAAAGGTAACCAACGGAGATAAGTAAAACAAGAGAACAATATGGGGAATTAACATGCGTTTACGCCACAACAACCCTCCAGTATTGCTAATTAGAAGATCTTACCTCATTAAGCGAACTAATGACAATACATGTTGTCCCGAGTTTTGAAATATAATATTTGTTGGTAGATACATTACAAATTAAAAAAAATGCAGGAGGAGCTTTAGAAAAATACCGATACATTGTTTACTTTTCACATCTGAGCACCTGCGCAACAGTGTCATCAATTGTCTTACGTAATGGATTGAAGGGGAATCCAAGCAGTTCCTTGGTCCGACTGTTATCAGCAACAGCACCCGCCCAGTGGTGGAGAGCTCCAGTGCCGGGGTTACCCTTTGGAACATTGCCCTGTAACTCAGGGAAATCTTCGTTCATGACATCATAGATATCCTGGGCGTTAAAACGACTTGAGATCATCAACAAACGTTTTCCAGATAACTCAGGTCTTTGAATTGCAGCAATGTGTGCCTTGGCAACATCACGCACATCAATGAAATTTCCAACGAAACTGTTGTCGACAGCCGCACCCGCACTCGTATGAACAAGCTTATGAATAAGCTCACAAGAGGTGTTCAAAACAGAGCCAAAGTTCTCGTCGAACTGCTGAGGACCGAACACATAGCATGGGCATACCGTGGTTAGGCCAAAGTTGATTGTGCTCTTGTTTTCCTCCATAAATTTCCAGGCTAACTTTTCAGCAAACTTCTTGGAGGCGTTATAAGCGTGACCACCGTCAATGAGAGCCTCCTGCATCTCATCTGGATTCCAGGAATCCTCGTCGTAGGTGTACGTTGGGTCTTCGTCACGGGTGAAGTCAAACATAGCAGCAACACTAGATGTGATTACAACGTGTTTAACTGTCTCGGATCCGAATTTCTTAATCGCCTCAAGTATGTTCTTGGTACCCTCCACGGCTGGAATCAGAAGATCCCTCTTATAATTGTCGCTTTCTGTAAAAAAAGGAGAGGCAACATGCATGACATACATGATGGAAGGACCGTGCTCTTCGAAAACCTCGTAGAACGCATCTGGCTTAACCATATCGGGGACAACATCTATTGAAAGGTTAGATGGATTACCAAATTTCTTTTGCAAAGTAGCCGCTTTTGTCTGAGATCTCGCTGTGCCGATCACAGAATAGTTTTGCTCTAAGAGGTGAGAAATAATATGCTGGGCAATGAAGCCTGTGGAACCTGTAACTAAAACTGACATTTGAACTTATTGTTATTGATGTCCATGTTCTTATTGTGAAAAAGACCAATGAACAAGCAAATATTCAGAAAGAAATCATTATATACTTGCTTTATATAGTTTTCACAATAGCATTTTTGCTGTTACTACTAGCCAATTTGTGCCAAGGAATTAGCAAATTATAAACCTGGATTTAATCTCTACGTGGATACTCTTCGCGGTGAGTTAGCATGGGAACGAGAAGAAAGAACAAGTAAGGGGTGTTTGAACATCAAGTACGAACCGTTTTCCGAATCCGAAGCCGAAGCCGAAGTCGAAGCCGAAGCCGAAGCCGAAGCCGAAAAGGGGGTTCGGTCGTAGAACAACTGAAGAAAGTTTGTTCCGTATGGACATTTCTCCGTGCCAAGATGGACCGGAATAGGTACATACAATTATTGCCAATATCAACCGAATTTCCTGAGAATGTCCCTTAGGAAGAAATCAGTATCTTTTTCCCTCAACAATCTCGATGACCACCACCTTAATGTTGCAAATCACAAGGAGGTTACAATATACGACGGTGCTGTTTTCATTATTTGTAGGGAGAAGGATCTGCCGTTACATCCTTGTAAAACAAGCAAGGGCCAACTGGTTCAATTTCCCTACGTAGTATCCAAACAATTTATAAGGCTTTAATGAAGTAGCTCACCCGAACCCCTTGCACTGACAGGGGTTCCGTAACATATCCAGTAGCTCAAATATCCGTAAGAGTACCGTTAGGATAAAATCCCTCTTTTCAAATTTAGGTGCTGGATGTATTCAAATGAGGATTACATGTCGTACCAGTAACACAGCACCCACGTACGATGGAATTCCCACAAAACTGATACGATTTTGGATGGGTTATTTCAGTACATCTGAGTGGAAAACACATTACAACTTCTTAGGTGCCAGTAGTTTACACTAAGAATTCATAATTTAAGGCTTATTGAAGATAAGTTCAGTGGAAATGATATTTCTTTAATTTTTAACTCCCGTGTAAAACTAGTCGGTGTATTTTTGTTGTCAGGAAATAGACATGGAGATGAAGGGAAGAAAATCTCAAATCATCTCATATTTGGATAAAACAGGATTATCAATATCACCACTTCAAAACAGTTGCAAGATGAAAGAAATATTTCGCTTCTCATATAACCTGGTAAATTATGTAAATGAATAGACAATATGACTGGAAAACCTCATATGGGTACAAATATTCCAAATCATGTTTATCGACTCTTTGATGGCTCTCTGTTGGAAACAGACACCAAGACCGAAGATAGAGAAAGCAACACCCATTTCTTCGTAGGGGGAGGTGTAATGTTCTGCGCCAACACTTACTCTTTAAAATATATCCTAAGAGAGATATGGTACATAACAACTTAAGTGAGAACAAACATGTGAAAATATGCCTCGGTAAACATGCCATTCCGCGGAACGGCCTTCTACTGCAATTTGTTTGTAGTGAATTTCTGCATGGTTTCAGACTAAATAAATAGTTCAGTAAAACCACGAAGTATTATCTGGACACCAAGACAATGGAATGTGTCTCTATTCATACGTCTTAAACAACAAGTTTCGACACAGAAATAGACACAAGACAAGATTATAAGTTCAAGTACCCCACAGAAATAGACGTAAGACAAGACAAGAAGCCCAAGTACCCCACAGAAAAAGAAAGAAAACGAAATTAACCATCTCAACGTTGTCAGAGAAGAAAAAACAAGAAATATCACGGAGCGCTACATAGACACGCCTGTGCAACAAAATGAAATCAATATTATCCCTGACATAATCTTACCGAAGAGTACGTACCCGACTGGGGAAATAGACAGACATAACGCATTGCACTCTCAGTCAATGCAACTTAACCCTCATATAATGGCTATCAATTTCCTTGAGAAATGCAACAGCTGGGTGTCACAATACTAATATCATGCACGCGTTGCAACGTTTCTGCGTGACAGACTGTGGTCATGCGATAAAAAGGAAACTCTTCTTGACCCCACTTGTTTCCTTACTGCAGTCAGCGCGTTCTAGGAACCATGTAGAGTGTAGCAACACCTGTCAAAAGCAGGTGATGCCTATATGATCGTTGTGCGCCTTCTTTCTCTAGTGTACCTGCGCTGTCCATCGCGTACAATAACCGAATCAGGACAACCAGTTTCCTTTTTGGAAAGACGAGGAACCCTTTCCCAAATAGGAAGCTTTCAGAACTCTTTGGAAAATCTCTTTTTTGTTTGTTCGCAGGTGCATTCCTTCAGACAAGGGCGTAGCCAGGGCACCGCCTATCCTAAAAAAAATTGTCTCCGGGAGCTGACTAGTCCACTGCGCCGACCGTGCTTTGTAATCTGTGCGGCATATTCTGAGTCGACTGGAAGGCGTTTCAGGCCACTCCTCTTTCTCTGATATCTACCAGCGCGCGATAAACAGCAATGGCGCGCCAGAGGTGTCGTTGTACAAAGAAACTTATGCACAAGCCAGTTTCTTCTCGGTTCATATTGCATCGCAACATGATGCAGAGCTACGGAGGTACAGTAGGGCGCAAAAAGGTTGCTCCCTCTGTGCCGACCTCTCCAGATTCCCTGGAGATCTCACACAGCTGGGTGGGGAAGTGCTGAGGGGCCGCTTTCATATTGAACTTGATGGCACTCTCGTGTCGCGTTCAGTTGTTTGTGCACTAAATGAATACCAAGGAACATAACAAGATATAATATGTAACATGGACATATGCTGTAAAAACTCCTCAATTGAAGGACTGTTGTTCATGGTGCACCACTCGCGAAACCTACTGCTTCCGGATTCCAGCTGTACACTAATATACAGAGTAGAAAGAAACATATGTAGAATACGAATCGGTGGTTTCGCCTGTTTGTAAGCTTCATGAACAATAATACAGTAGTACCACAACGCCACCCAGCGTGTGTTTAATCTGAGCATCCCTCACACTTACTACAACAAAAAGAACAGAGAGCGTGACTGGCACATCCGGCACTAGATCATCCTTGCACAGCTCCCAGACGAACAAGCACCGCATCTGCCCTCCCAGAGGTATTTATTCTTGAAACAGTGGGGAGAACATCAGGTAGGTCCTGCGGTCCTCTCTAATAGGTACCTCCAGCGTTGCAAAAGTTTAATCTAGCGTTGCAACTGGAAACATTTGTTAGAGACCCGATAAAAGATCAGTCTATACTGCTACGGCGGTTTCAAAGTTTGTGCGTTCACTTTTTGCGGGTTCGCGTTGCCTCCGCGCTTTTCTCTGCTGCTGTCAAAATCTCCTTTGGCGCGTCGATTTTTGTGCGGGTGCGTGTTGTTCTCCACTACCACTTCGCACGCCTTGTTTATCCACATCGATCTCTCAGGCTGGTTGATTTCCACTGTGGATCGCATTAACACCGTTAGAAGATGGTGTTTTTAGTAGTGTACAGGCAGCGTCTATCCAGATTTCTATTGTTGGTTCTGCGCTATACTCGACTGCGCCTTTTTTTGGGAGAAATATGTCCTGAAACGGTCGGCGTGTATGTCAGCTTCCTGTCAGGATGTCACCCGCAACGCTTGCGTTACGTTACCGAGGGATGAGTTCCAAGACGAATGCTTCTACGGCGGAGAAAGAGGTGCACAACTCCCAGCGAACAATGAAGGCGGATGCCTGTGCGTTGCTCAGCTCTTAGAATACGTGTTTGCCTGCAGTGATTTAGTAATCTCTCTAGCGTTTTCAATGCAATTACACTCTGAACAATGGGGATTGTGGTGCCGCACACTATTCTACTTCGCCTTCCATTGCATTGACGTCTCCATCGTGTCGTCATCTCCATTCACAAGACACATATATTCATATATATATGAGGTTCTATGACATTACTAACCCAAACCAATTCCTCTTTAAACATGTTGTTTATTTCAGGGCCTCTATCACAGCAACACACTTCATAGATCACCTTCCCTGTCACACAGACACACACAATGACACCTTCCGGCGGAACATTCGCCCACGTGTTCTACACCCTATTCATCATCACCTCAATTTGCATAAGACATGTTCAGGCTGACGCTCAAGGTTGCAAACCGAGATCCGTTGGTACTGCTGGTTTTGACATGTCGCTATATGGCTACGGCTATTACAACCCAGCGGCTGGTCCCGGCTGGTGTTTCTCTAGTGAGTACGAAAAATATGACTACCAGCATGGTGGCTATCTGACGTACTCTGGCGGTAACTTTGGTTCAGCGACTGGTATCACTGACGTTTCGCTAGCCATATACCCACCAGAACTGTGCACCCCATACGTCGGCACGCTTCCTCCCAACTTCAACTACAATGAGGAGTTTACCATTTCGAATTTCACAATGCTTCTGACAGGTTACTTCCGTCCAGAGGTTTCCGGTAACTATACATTCACTCTGAAGGCGGATGATTTGGCTTATCTGAGTTTTGGTGCCGGTAACGCGTTTGACTGTTGCGGTGAAACAGAGTCCGTCTCTGACCCTGGTGGTTTCGACCTAATCGTTATCTGGAGAGCCGCTGATGACATGTCGGGCACTGTTACATACAATCTGGAAGCTGGAGTTTACTACCCTCTCCGTTTGTTATACGCCAACAGAGATTTCTACGGTGTGCTATCCCTAACATTTGAGGACCCCCTCGGTGTGGTACACAACGATTTCACGGATCACATCTTCCAGTTCCCTGATGAAGTGGAAGGTTGTGCGAACGAGGTCAAGACAACTACAACCGTTTGGACAGGAACATACACTACAACATACTCAACAACAGTGTACACATCCATTGGGACAGATGGTTTCGGTACTGTTGAGACAATCTACTATGTCGAGACGCCAGAACCAGTTACATCTTCCACAATTTATCAAGGCGGTACATTTTCTGAAACAAGAACAGTTTCTACATACACACACCGTACCGTAGGCGGAGATGATAGAACTACCGTCGAGACTGTCTATGTTGTTGAGACACCCGAGCCTCAGACTTCAAGTACAACCTACACTGGTGGTTCCGTGATTGTTACTACTACAGCATCCACCTACACCACCCGCTTTGTCGGTACTGATGGCGTTACTACCACTGAGACCGTTTATGTTGTCGAGACCCCTGAACCCCAGACATCCACCACAAGCTACACTGGTGGTTCCGTGACCGCTACTACTACGACCTCCACCTACACCACCCACTTTGTCGGTACTGACGGTATCACAACCACTGAGACTGTCTATGTTGTTGAGACCCCTGAGCCTCAGACGTCCAGCACCAGCTACACCGGCGGTTCCGTGATTGCTACTACTACAGCCTCCACCTACACCACCCACTTTGTCGGTACTGACGGTATCACCACCACCGAGACCGTTTATGTTGTCGAGACCCCTGAACCCCAGACATCCACCACAAGCTACACTGGTGGTTCCGTGACCGCTACTACTACGACCTCCACCTACACCACCCACTTTGTCGGTACTGACGGTATCACAACCACTGAGACTGTCTACATTGTCGAGACTCCTCAGCCCCAAACTTCAAGCACTAGCTACACTGGTGGTTCCGTGACCGCTACTACTACAGCCTCCACCTACACTACCCACTTTGTTGGTACTGATGGTATCATAACGACCGAGACTGTCTACATTGTCGAGACTCCTGAGCCTCAGACGTCTAGCACAAGCTACACTGGTGGTTCCGTGACAGCTACTTCTACCGCTTCCACCTACACAACCCACTTTGTCGGTACCGATGGTATCACAACGACCGAGACTGTCTACATTGTGGAAACTCCAGAACCTCAGACGTCCAGCACCAGCTACACCGGCGGTTCCGTGACAGCTACTACCACCGCTTCCACCTACACCACCCACTTTGTTGGTACTGATGGCATCACAACCACCGAAACTGTCTACATTGTCGAGACTCCTCAGCCCCAAACTTCAAGCACTAGCTACACTGGTGGTTCCGTGACCGCTACTACTACAGCCTCCACCTACACTACCCACTTTGTTGGTACTGATGGTATTATAACGACCGAGACTGTCTACATTGTCGAGACTCCTGAGCCTCAGACGTCTAGCACCAGCTACATTGGTGGTTCCGTGACAGCTACTTCTACCGCTTCCACCTACACAACCCACTTTGTCGGTACCGATGGTATCACAACGACCGAGACTGTCTACATTGTGGAAACTCCAGAACCTCAGACGTCCAGCACCAGCTACACCGGCGGTTCCGTGACAGCTACTACCACCGCTTCCACCTACACCACCCACTTTGTCGGTACTGACAGTATCACGACCACTGAGACCGTTTATGTTGTCGAGACACCCGAGCCTCAGACTTCAAGCACCAGCTACACCGGCGGTTCCGTGACAGCCACTACCACCGCTTCCACCTACACCACCCACTTTGTCGGTACTGACGGTATTACCACCACCGAGACGGTCTATATTGTCGAGGCGCCTGAACCCCAAACTTCAAGCACCAGCTACACTGGTGGTGCAGTATCCGCTACTACTACAGCCTCCACCTACACCACCCACTTTGTCGGTACTGACGGTATCACCACCACCGAGACTGTTTATGTTGTTGAGACCCCTGAGCCTCAGACTTCCACCACAAGTTACACCGGTGGCTCAGTGAGCGCTACTACTACGGCTTCCACCTACACCACCCACTTTGTCGGTACTGACGGTATCACCACCACTGAGACCGTTTATGTTGTTGAGACCCCTGAGCCTCAGACTTCCACCACAAGTTACACTGGTGGCTCAGTGACCACTACTACTACGGCTTCCACTTTCACTACTCATTTTGTTGGTACTGACGGCATCACAACCACTGAGACTGTCTACATTGTTGAGACCCCTGAGCCTCAGACGTCTAGCACCAGCTACACTGGTGGTTCCGTAACCGCTACTACTACGGCCTCCACCTACACCACCCACTTTGTCGGTACTGACGGTATCACAACTACTGAAACTGTCTACATTGTCGAAACACCTCTGCCTCAGACATCCCGGACTACATTTACGGAAGGTAGTGTTTCCTTCACCACCACCATATCAACATTTATCGAAATTTTAACCGCTAGTAATTCCGAATCAACGATCCAAACTGTGTACGTTGTCGAGACTCCAAAATATGTTACGCCTAGTTCTTTGATGACTTCTTCAAGGAGTAGTATTGAATCACCAGTTTTCGAATCCTTAAGTGTCTCAACTGATATTTCACCTTCAACAGTTGAGGATTCATCTGTCTCTCTAACCAGTGACACATCGTTGACATTCTCTATGAATATCCCAACTTCTGAAAAGGACATAAGCCTTTCGTTAACCATTAAAGGTGAATCAAGTACTGGTGTCTTCTCTAGATCATTAGATGCTGAATCTAGAACTAGGGCAGCAAGCTCAACGTCTCAAGTGGTTGATAGTCTCCATTCTGCTCCATCATCCCAACTCGAAGGACCATCGTCGAGATCTACTACTGTCTCTACCATTTCATCCACCGTCATTCAATCGATTTCTGCGCCTTCTAGCGAGCTCAGCTCAATTTCAAGCAACCCGGTAACTGCTGTGTCTTCATTAACTACTGTTAACGGACCCTCTTCGTCTGGTACCGTGTCCTTTACCTCTCCTATGGGATTCTCTTCAATCGAGGGCTATTCGTCATCCATACTCAAGGAATCTAGTGAATCAAGAATTACTTCACGTACATCTATTTCATTCATTTTCTCGAATAGCTCGATATCCAGCTCAAGACAAACATCTAGAACATCAATTTTAACCTCATATTCATCAATCCAACCGGTCTCCACCACATCCACTACTGCCGATGTTTCACCGGGGGTCTCATTCAGTGATCCAAACAAGGATAGTGACCCAACGGCTTCTGTCATCTCTCCACCAATCTCTTCCAGTTCCTTGGATGCCGTTGCTACTTCTGGTACTTTCCAATCGGTCTCCACTTCCTCCACTGCTGTTGATGTTCCACCGGGGGTCTCATTCAGTGATCCAAACAAGGATAGTGACCCAACGGCTTCTGTCATCTCTCCACCAATCTCTTCCAGTTCCTTGGATGCCGTTGCTACTTCTGGTACTTTCCAATCGGTCTCCACTTCCTCCACTGCTGTTGATGTTCCACCGGGGGTCTCATTCAGTGATCCAAACAAGGATAGTGACCCAACGGCTTCTGTCATCTCTCCACCAATCTCTTCCAGTTCCTTGGATGCCGTTGCTACTTCTGGTACTTTCCAATCGGTCTCCACTTCCTCCACTGCTGTTGATGTTCCACCGGGGGTCTCATTCAGTGATCCAAACAAGGATAGTGACCCAACGGCTTCTGTCATCTCTCCACCAATCTCTTCCAGTTCCTTGGATGCCGTTGCTACTTCTGGTACTTTCCAATCGGTCTTCACCTCATCCACTACTGCCGATGTTACACCAGGTGTGTCGTTCAGTGACCCTATCAAGGATAACGACCCTACAGATTCAATTATCTCTGGAGCACCTTCTTCTTCTAGCTCTGGGAAGTCATCCACACGAGCAACTGTATCCATAACTTCCGTATCTGGGGCAGTCACTGTTTCTTCTTCATCCTTCACTGAGACACAAAGCAACGCCATTGTAACCGAATCAACAGTTTTGCTAAGTTCTCAATCACCATCATCAGCTGTTCAGAGTGTTACCACCCCACTTTCCTCCCTTCGCACCTCAGCTCATGGTCTACTTACAGAACAATCATCCAGCGGTATTTTCACTAGCAGCTCCAACACAGCTGTAACCCTACACTCACAAGTAAGTTCGCGTACCACGCCAAGAATTTCAGAAATTACTTCCACATCGGGTTACTCTTACAATATTGAAGAACTTTCGTCACAATCGGTGGTATCTAATAATACGAGGAATTCTTACCATACCAAGACAACATTTAAGGACAGTCCCGGCACATCTAGTAAATTCCAATCCAGTGTAAAGGTTTCAACATCTGCTGAACTAATCAGTACTGTAATCTCTGGTAGAACTACAGTGATTACCACCACAAACTATGTCACTGTCGGTTGCAATGAAACAGACGTCCCCCGTTCTTTGGAAACGCTAAGTGTGGTTGTGCAAAATTCCAAATATGAGACAAATATCCATGAACACACCACAACAGGTATGGCCAGATCTGTCACAACCTCAATTGAAGGTCGTCCAACAACTACATCCAGACTGTCTACTATAATCACCCCCACGACATCTATCGCAAAAACAATTTCATCCAATGATAATAATGTCAAGAGTAATATTGACATGTACTACTACAATTCTCTCTCTCCAAAGGACACGACAGTTAAAAGACCACATGGGACTGGACAGGCTAAAAACAGTGTGACACCATCTACAATGGCAACCCAAACAAGTTCACCTAACTCGGCTATCCAGATTGAATCATTTGGCAGCGCTTCATCTGGATTAGCTCAATTCTCCGGTAGCTCTACAGTTCATACGTTACCGAGCTCCCCTGTCCTTGCAAATGCTGCTGCAGTCACATCGAATACATTTTATGGTTCTCTCCTGACATTTGCGTGTATCTTCATTATTACGCTGTGATTTTACATTATATACTTAAACATTACATTTCTTATCTCAAATAGCATTTACACATTTATTTACTTTATAGAAGAAAACATTATCTGATTATGTCCAGGCATATCTCAAAACATCAATTGTTGTCGTGATCAATTTGCTTCACATATCGTCAAGTTATGGGATATGAGTTTTCGAACTTCCGCGCTCTCATAGCCATACTTACAGGGGAAGACGCATGCTATGATGGCAGTTATAAACCCTGAACTGCTGTGCAACAACCTTAATATTATGGAGGATAATGTTGTGGTTGTAATTATTACACTTCCAAGGGATGAAAATGGAAATTACTTCTCTTATTATCCTAAAGAAGCCTAAAAGTATAGAACGTCGAGAAAAAAGCGTCCAAAAACAACAAGTTTGTCATAATATCACAACTTCAAACAATAGAATTTCAATACCTTCAAGTAAAAACCTGGTTGGTCTGCATCGACGTCTTTTCGAATTGCAGATTCCAATATGCATTCCTTTCAAGAGAGGGTAGATTATTGTCGTATTCATCAAGACAATAATGGTGGTGCTAGAATCTAACCGGAGGGAAGGAAATTCATTAACTCTCATCAGGTGGCACGACTTCACGGAGGCCAAAACGGGAAATTACAATCCCTTGATAATAGTCTCCAGATCTGAACGATTGCGTACCAATTCCGTCAATCTGATGTTGCTTCTAGAAACTATCCAAAAAAATGCAGATCTCCTTCTACGCCATATTCTTCGGGGATCTCGCTTCTACAGTAGATACAGGCAGGCCTTAGCTTCGGCGATTACCGAACGAAGGACACAAGGGGAAACACAGATGTTCAAGTGCGTTCATATCCACTGACAGAAAATGGGCGTACAAATCCCTAAACGAAACCGTTCAAGACCTCTCAAATGCCGTAGTACAAACATATCGAGTGGTTGCTAGGGATACCATAAAAAAGCACATGGCAGTTGGGGATAAGGGGTATCACTCTGTTCCAACCTCCTACGGTGCTCCTTCTTCTCTTACACAAGGACTCCCTGTTTCCCACAGAAGCATCGTATGTGGAAGATAATCAAACTGTGGCACACATTCTAACATTCAAGGAGGACACGCCGTCAATCAACCGACCGCACACCGCTACAGCAATGCACTTGCGTTTTTTCCAGTGGCTTTGCTTACTGCAGTATCTCGTGCCTGGAGATCCCCATACCTCTTTGGGTCGATCTTGTTGGTTCGGTCGCCCCTCGTAGAGGAAACTTGTGCAGAAGTATCTGAGGGCTGCCACAAACCTCCCACGCGATTTCCTTTTACAGGCGGAGCGGGCGGGGAAGGAAAAAATGCAGTGCAGATGTCGTGGGGGTCAGTGCGAGATGTTGTACGGATGTACCGTGGACATGTTATATAAGCCGATACGTTGCATCTCTAGAAATCGAGAACTTGAGAGCTTGTTGCGTGGGCGTCGTGCAGGGGCCAGCAGGCCTATGAAGTGGACGCAGAGGGTTGAAGGTGCAATTGGTGGGCTGAATGAATTAGTATGCTGGCTAGGGAAGAGCTTTGCCTCTTTGGGCGAGAGAAGAGAAAAACCTGCAGGCTATCATTTGGGTAGGGAGTGCACCGCAGATCTGACGAGGGGAACGCCGTGGGAGGAACGGAGACTGCATAGGCACCTAGAGGACTGCGTTGTCGGGCACAGGGCCATGTGCTGGGTAAAACCAGCGTTCGGTGGATGCATTGCAGACATTCTATGATCAGGGATACATTGGCCGTGTCACTACGAAGAAATTGCAGCAGATCAGTTGGCATGCTGGGATAAACCTGTACGAAGAATATTAGGCAGTACAATTTAGAAATGAAGACACACTCAGAAAACGAGGAGAGCTGCGAAGGGAGGTAATCTGCACGTAGCAGCAAAACGTAAGCAATGCTCTACTTTTCGAGAAGTACCTTCCTCTTTGAGGAATGAATCTATTTTTGCTTGCCATCACTATCATGAATTGATCGACCCCTCGAATGTTAGGGTTTGCTCCCTGGGCTCTGACGCATCGTTGAAGCAGGTGCATATATATTGAGGGACCTTGTTAAGCAAAAGTTACTGGTGCAATTGGCACTGGCCTTCTTTTCGAGACTTAATAAAAGACAAAAAATACCATCGACACTTCCACATACCCTAAGACATCAATGACTTTACGTCTATCACAAGCGTGGTTTCAAAGTCATATTATGATGAGAGCATTATTTCTCATCGCATTAATCTGCCAGGTTTCCTACGCGGCACAGGGTTGCAAACCACACAACGTAAGGAATGAAGGTTTTGACATGAACCTGTACCACTACGAATACTACAATACATCTCTACCTATGGGTTGGTGTTTCTCTAGCGAATATCAAAAGTACGATTACCAGCACGGGGGATATGTCACCTTCGGAGGCGGTTTATTTGCTTCTACAACTGGTGTTACAGAGGTCTCCCTTGATATTTATCCACCGGATCTATGTACACCATATGTTGGCAACCTCCCCGCTAATTTCCATTACGATGAGGAGTTTACCATCTCCAATTTCACTATGTTACTGACAGGTTACTTTAGGCCTTCCATGACTGGTTACTACATGTTTAATTTAACAGCTGACGATCTGGCCTACCTGAGTTTCGGTGACGGAAATGCATTCGACTGTTGTGGAGAAGAGGCTTCCGTCACAGACCCCGATGCTTTTGACTTGATTGTTATCTGGCAAAGTGCCACCGATATGTCGGGCAATGTCACATACTACCTAGAAGAAAACATTTACTACCCAATTCGTCTATTGTATGCCAATAGAGATTACTATGGTGTACTTCATTTGACATACACGGATCCAGATGGAGTCCTTCATGATGATTTCACAGATCATATATACCAGGCAGACGATCAGGTCGGTGGCTGTGCGAATCACGTTGCCTATACAACAACTGAATGGACAGGGACATACACCACCACATACTCTACCACAGTGTACACTAGGACCGGTTCTGACGGATTTGGCACCATCGAAACAACATACTTTATTGAAACACCTCAGCCACACACCACCAGTACCGTATACACTCCAGGCACCTTTTCAGGTACAACGACAGTTTCAACAGTCACAACTACCACTGTTGGTACGGATTCAATCAACACAATTGAAACAATTTTTATTGTTGAGACACCAACCTCCACCAGTGAGATATCTACATCCTCTACTGTCAGCCCTTCATCCACCAGCGAAATATCTACGTCTTCCACTGTCACCTCTTCATCCACCAGCGAACTATCCACGTCTTCTACTGTCACCCCTACATCCGCACCATCTTCTTCAAAACTGTCAATAAGTTCTAACAGTATTGTTCAAAGCGACCCACTCTCATCATCTGAATCTTCAATCATCTGGAGTACTGTTAGTGTGCCATCAACCATTCCTTCAACACAAAAAGAGGTTGACATTACATCTTCACGTACTAGTTATAGTTCTGCAACTATTTCTACGAGGCTACACTCTTCTTCATATGACTCAAGTTCATCAATTGAGGAGCCCACTTCTAGCATAGAAACCTCAGAACTAAATTCGAAGTCGACAGACTCGGCTTCGTCATCTACACGGGACTCGTCCACCACATCATCGACATGGGACTTGTCAACCTCATCATCCATCTCAAGTGAGTTTGAACTGACATCCAATACTGCTTCAACTTCCCACATTAGTACTCTAACCTCAAAATCAGAATCATCAAGTTCTACTTCATCTAATAGTACTAGTATTTCTACTTATTCTGGGGCTAATTATAACACGACCTCACTTTCGTCAGAGACTACAACACCATCAACTGCGGAAACTATATTTTCTGATCCATCTTCTATGACAATGAGCACTGAGGAATTAAGTTCTACACCATCTTCCATCATTCCGACATCTGATTACAATACACTTGTTTCGTCGTCAGTCGTCAGTCTAACTAATTCTCTCTCCAATATGATATCCAGTGACCTATCAACGATTATAACTACTAGTATTCAACAGTTGACATCTGAAAGTTCAGAACCATCACAACCATTAGAAAAAACGTTTACTGCATCACTATCTACAGCTACTGTGATTTCTAAAACTCAAAATACTGTAGCAACAACAGGTATAGTTCAAAGCTTGGTCAAAACATTCGAGCCGTCTGATCGGAATAGTTACACAGCAACATCAACGCCGAGAAGGACCAGTTCGCAAGCAAGTGATACCATTACCAAAACACCTTCTGTCCACCATAATACTAATTCAGTCGGGTTGTCCTCAACTTCTGCGCTATCCTCTGATAGATCATCTGAGGTTACTGTTAGCGTTAAAACGACTTTGATACCACAAGTAACTGAAGGCCGCGGAGCTAGAATGACAGGTACAGTCTACCCCGGTTTTATTGCATTGGTTCTTCTTACAATGTTTGTTTGAGAAGTGCAGTCAACTTGAAATATGGTAATGATATTATCAGCAACTCGATGTGGTTGATGCACTTCAACTATACTATATATATATCATCTTTACATTTTATCATTCGCATTAATATAATAGTACCTTAACAATCTCCTGAGAATGAATATATTCATGAAGACTTGTAATCTATTGACGAGCGGAATCCTTAGACGCCGAGTCAGACATATTTAGAGTATCGAGTATAATATTTCTCTATGAAGATATAAAAGATATATAAATAATATTTCATTTCAATTTATCATCTCTTCCTACGGAAGAGAAATGTAGAACTCAGTAGTCTCTTCTTATATACAACCTGGTTGTATTTTCCTGTTCTTGTCTTGCGGGAATAATGCACGAATATTTGTCCTTCGGTGTCAGTTATCTATTGTTCCAATCATAGTCGAATTAACCTATGCGTTTATCACTACTACGTTTTCTACGCAATCAGTGACCTCGTCTGCTTAGATTAAGCTATATTCTTGTTGAGTAGAAAATCCAACATAATCCATTTCACAAGTTTTGTACCATACAGTTTTAAAGAGTGATCTGAGATAGATTAACATAGGATATTGGTTCAGAGTTATATGGAGGGAAAGATTTTATTTTGTCATTTTTTTGTTACGGCGTTGTGTTTTCTTTTTAACGTTTATGAGAATTTCAGAGACGGCTAAAAACAATCTTCCTTCGGTTAATTCACAAATTACAATGTTCAATGTCATTGCAAGATTACCTGTAGATTTAATATCATTTTGCTGACGTGTTTATTTGTTGGATCTTCTAAGGGTTGTATTTCACTAACCGTGGAGCCTTTTCGCTCTCGGTATTCGAACGTTCTGCACGATCTAGGATTTTTACCAAGTAATTCCCCATTTTCAAGGAAAGCGGAAAACTATACCCATTTATCTTTTCTTAGACATTATTGGAAATACTTCTCTTCCACCACTTGCAATTTGTGACTGGAAATTTTGTTGTTCAACCTGAGAATCACACTTTTCAGCCCATAGTCGTGCCAACCGATGCGTTTAGCACTACGACACTCTCACCACTCAGCGACGTTGTGTCTTGGCATTAAAGTGTATGTTTATTGACGCCTCGTTAGACGACATTTTGAGAATTATCTGAAAAGGGCCAAATGTGAATAAAGAATTATCTTACAGTTCATTTATTGTAGCTACTAATGTACTATAACGGATAATCAAAATGAGTGTTACGAACTCCTGATCGAATAACATTAGGAGATTTAGGGATAGTGAATTCAACTAGGACTAGGGGCGTCCTGAAGAGCAATACAGATATGATTCACTACACTGCCCAAAGCTTATTAGAAACAAAAGACTCAGATTGACATACTTTGAAAACAGAGCGACATCAATAATGGTTTTTCTTGTAGGCCTGCAGTGAAAGTACCGCACGGGTCAGGTACGCGCCAACGAGAAGGACTTTGGATTTTCATAATGAGGAAAGGCGTTGTACAGATGTTTCTGTGCCTCTCGACTTCTCTTTTTTCAATCCAGGGGAGCAACCAGATGGTCAGGACAATGTTCGTGGATTCAATACACACAACATAGATGTTTCATCGCAGCTCCTGTGTGCTGTGAAAAAGATACACCAAAGATCGAGCGGGCCTTCAGCTAACAATTCCTGTACATACTACACTTCCCAATGAATTGTTTAATCATGAAGTGACCCACCCCATCTACTTTCCATTTATGAATCCGAGAACATGTGTTCATTTGTCCAGAGATGACCACCTTGACTGAACGTTCAAACCTGCTTGCAGTACGAATTGAACGCCACCATGGAATTCCACTCTCTACGACTACGCCTTTCCTATGCTGAAATACAGAATAATGACGCCATATAATGCACTTATGCCAGGCATTACCTAACAAATCTCAGAATATGAATTGAATATACACGAAGTGGAATCTATGCATAAATATGAAGGTTAGAACGAATTCTTTATTTAGTTTTGCAAGTGCCATTACAAAACGGCTATTGCCAGTACGAATGCCCACATTGTTGTCCAAGCATCATATGTGCTGGCCTGTCCCTCGAATCCCTCCAAGGAAACAGGAATGTCGCTCTTCCCTGTGGTTACAGTGGAGTAGAGGAGCAATGATGAAGTGGACTGTGTGACGGCATCTTTGTCCGTAGTGGTCGTATGTGCTATAATATCAGAAACGGCATGATTCGTTGTGTGTACGGAAGATATAGCGGAATTAGTATTTGCCACTGGGAGCAAAACAGTCGTTGTCTGCTGATGGGACTTGTCAATTCCTGTTGGGTCCTGTGTCACCGCTTCTAATACTGTGGTGGTTCTCGTTGGCTCAGGAATAATCGTTTCAGGTCCATTGCCACCTTCAGATTGGTCACTAGCCGTGCTGAGTGGCTCTGTTTCAGAGACCTCGCCCTTTCCAATAGTGGATGTACTCGCATTTTGGACATTTGTGGTTTCTTCATTTGCACCTCCCTCCACGGTTTTAGTGGAGTCAGTTACAGTTACAAATTGCGTTGTAGTCGTAGGAAGATGCACTGTAGTATCAGGTTCCAGAGGCGTGCTCAAAACATCTGTCAAAAATTCGGAGGAAGTACTCTCAACAACAGTAGTTGTGGTAGTTTCAATTACGGTTGCTGTTGAGATGCCAGAGGTGAACGACAGGAGCGTCTCCTCAGACATAGTAGAAGACGTTGGCTTCACATCTGTGGCCGTTGCAGGTGTGGTTTCAGAAGTAATAACTACATCTGCTGAGGACTGAGTGGAAGTTTGGGATGCAGTGAAATCATCTGATTTCTCAGTTTCTGAAGTAGTAACGTATTCATCGGTTGTTGTTGTGTATGAGAGAGTATCCGTTGGCTCTTGACTATACCATGGATCTTTTGATGTCGAGGAAGTTTCCTTTTGCGAAGTTGTTTCGACCATGGGGTCTGATGAGGTTGGCTCGACTATAAGATCGGACGAGGTTGGCTCGATGATAGGGTCTGATGAAGTTGGCTCGACGATTGGATCTGAGGATGTTGGTTCAACGATCGGATCAGATGACGTTGCTTCAACTATAGGATCGGACGACGTTGGTTCAACTATAGGATCTGAGGATGTTGGCTCGACGATCGGATCCGAGGATGTTGGCTCGACGATCGGATCCGAGGATGTTGGCTCGACGATCGGATCCGAGGATGTTGGTTCGACGATCGGATCCGAGGATGTTGGCTCGACGATCGGATCCGAGGATGTTGGCTCGACGATCGGATCCGAGGATGTTGGTTCGACGATCGGATCCGAGGATGTTGGCTCGACGATCGGATCCGAGGATGTTGGTTCGACGATTGAATCTGAGGATGTTGGTTCAACGATCGGATCAGAAGAAATCAACGAGGTCTCGCTGCTGCTAACTATGCTGGAAATGGAAGTGGAACACGAGAATTCGATTGTAGAATATGGAGGAGCTATCTGAGGTGGTAGCGAGTTATCAGCATCATAATGAGGACAACGCTCAAGAGCAGTCAAACCATCAGCTGCATTATATGTACGCCTCATATCATCAAAATACGGATAATCTTCATCAGGGTTGTACATTAATTGATCTGGATCTAAAGCCTTGAATTCACCATCACTAAGTATTTGAAATTCACCTTCTAATGCGTCACCACCGATCACTATAGCCAGCATGAATGGATACCATCTATCTTCCTTATAGTAAGACTGGAATGATGCCGTTCCTTCTTCAGAGTAATTTCCCATATACATGTAGTCCATGGACCAAATGTGTTTCGAGTCGAATTCACACATCGTATCGGATGTTACATTATAAAGACCGATATCAGGATGTAACCGCATTAAGCACGCAGTATCACGGATTACATCCTTTCCACATAAATTGATGATTGGTGATACCCACTTACTAGCCCCCCATTCTGTCTGCCTTAGCTTAAAGTATCCTCTAAGTTCCATAACAATCTGCTTCTCCTCGTCTGGGTCTATATAAAAACCATGGACAAAATCGTTATAGTGGCGGTGGTAGCTAACAGTTGCAGTGGGGATACCTTCAATCTGTCCCAATAGATTTCCATCTTGGATATATTCCTGGTCATGGAAATAGTCCTCGTTACCCCAAGGACCAGACTCAGCCGGGATAACGGCCTCGTAAAAACGAGCACGTAGACCCGGTTTGAAATTGGTGGGGCCGATCTCGTGAGTGGTGATTTCTGCGAAGACGATACTTGAAAATGAGAGACAAAGAAGGGTTATATCATATAGTTTCATTGTTTTAGTTAAATTGGTTGGTTTTGTGTGTTGTAAGGTAAATGGTCTACATTATTTCGAGTAATGAGAATATCTGGCGCTCCATGATAACAATACCCGAATAACCTCCTAACTTTTATATGCTTGAAAGATCTCGATAGCCAATATTAGCATATTCCGTGGAAGCTGATCACCATTGGCCATGCAACGTCTATCCGGATATTCCTCTATCTCCGTCTTATAGTTCCGATCGTCGGGAAGGATGTTGTCTTAAGACGCATGGCTCAGAAATCGACGCACAGATCCTGCGAAAGATCGCCGAAACACCCCTCTCCGGTGCGGGGCGTTTGTGCGGGTATTTCTGTGGGGCAAGTTCTCCTTTTCCACGGAGACAAAAGGGGGTCCATCGCCTGAAAATATTGGTTTGTACGACACTTTCTGTGGCGTATTAGGGGGCAGCGTTCCACCACACGCAGGATGTACGCTGATAACAGTCACATACAGGCGGAGAACTTTACCTTCCGTGGAGGTGTTTTCGGTTTCCTGGAGATATGGGCATATACATTTGTGCTAGAGAATGCGGCACGCTGCCAGACGAGAATGACTCTTTTAAGGAGACAGGAGGCAGAGGGAGCAAGGTGATGTCACCGTTTCACAACTCGGCCGTTGATTGGTCTACGTCCTTCTGGAACACTGTGCCGGTAAATATGTTTCTCGGAAACGTTTAGTTAGATGTTCTTGTGCATGATATCAATCATTATAGAAGTAGTATTACAAGTGAGCCTCTTGTAACTACTAGTCCCTGTAAATGCGGATTGGTGCTGCATTTGCAAGTCGTTTACATTCCGCTGGGAAATGGTGTTGCGACATAGAAGTCGGCCGAATCCGTTCGGCAGAACATGTACAACAAGCCCTAGATTTTCTCTGGAACATTCCAGTGTGCGCAAGCACTGCGGACAAAGTGAGGCACAGTGAAATGAGAATATGCATGCTAAGGAACTATACGAGGTTTGGTAGAAACACACGTAGGGCACTGAGTGACAGTATACGACCCATCGCTCTAGCTTAGTGATGCATTAGTGGATAGATTACTCACCAGAGAATCTATCCTACAACGAGATATGAGATACAACCTTGTACGGCTGTTTCTAGGCTACTGTATGACAGGGTCCCCCCAGTGGACGCTGGAACTACATTAGCTGGGAGGTTACATAAAGCGATGTCTTGCATCGCATACGTGAACCTTACCCGAATACCTCTCTCTCATATATACTTCTCTTATATATCTTATATAGGAGGAGACGCGATTAGACGCGATTACACGCACTTAGACCCGCCTAACAACGACTCTAAGTACTTTCCTCAACTAGAATAGATAACAATCAAGGAACCCACACGCTCTACTATGTCTTCCAACGATTCTATCGACCAGTCTGCGCCACGCGGCGATGCCGGCGATGTCACCCTCGAACGCGACGGAACGATGTTCCAACAAATGGTGATAGTTTATGGTGTATGCTTCACTATAGGTGTTTCGAAATTCCGCCAGTGTCCGGTATTGACTGTGACCAAAGTACCATTTCCCGTAACTTCTTTACATCAAGATGATACAAGAGCAGACAACCAAAAGGATATTAAAATTTCCTACAAATATCCATCAAGTTACATTTTCTACGTTATATAGTTATTAGGGGGGCTATAATCTACAATTCAGTGTTGCTCCAATACTGTTACGTATACTCCAAATCACTGCCATATAATTTAGGAATGACCGTTCAGCAGTATGTAGAATTAGATATTCTGAGTAAATCTCACATAGTATTGTCAATCAGTCGTAGAATAGTACTGTAACTTCCAGTGAACAGTTCCACCAATAAGAATAGAGCGCGATTGCAGCGGATGATCTATGCAAACGTATAATATCGACTACATTGCGTTCACACACCCATGTTAAATAAGGCTCTAGCGAGCGAGTCCTTCCTCCTCTCCGTATTTTCCAGTATTACCACCTTCCGTGACTTTGTAAGAGCTTTTATGATTGCTGCGTAAGATCTTTCAAAGTAGATTTGTAGATCAACTTGTCCAATCCCCAATCAAGTAACTTAACTTACTACATTCTCACCATTTCCCCAAAATGTGTTGTGAAAGCATGGTAAGGTTAAAGATTGTCATAACCGTTGTTTGCTTGTACTATCGTCCTGCCAGTAGCTCCACAGTTCGTGAACTTCTGTGTGGGGTGCTCTCAGTGACGCGTGCGAGACGTGACGGTTGCATTAACGTTCGAAAAGGAGATGATAGTACGATAGTCTTGCGGAATCTGTGGAGAAACACCTACAGTAATGTCCACAACTGATAAGCTGCCAATGCACTAAGAGGTGACATCGGACAGAATAATGGTTGCTTGGTGGCAGAGTAGTTGCATAAACATATTTTAGCGTGACAACTGTCAATATGGCATAATTTAATAAGTGACCCAATAATCATGGTGTGGGTGTGCTTTCATCGGTGTGCTAATCACCAGTCGAATTCGCCGGGTGGTGCAAAACCTTAGCTTTGCACCCTACGGTTAGGGATGCCGCTGTGTATTACACATTTTGCTCAGCAATGAATACTTGTCCGGTGATACGATCTAACACATTCATTCCACTCTATATGTCTGTTATCATTTTAAGCAGCGTTAGACATCAAGTATAGATGTTATCATATGGGAGTGATCCAGAGGTGGTGATCTGCGGGAATACACCGGTGAGATATGAATATGCCTGTTATTGTAATGGTTTTATGTTAACATCTACAATCTGTTTATACGATATTGGTCGGACATTGGGCGATTTGGTAGTAGAACAGCAGGGGCAGGATGAGAGTACTGAAATTAAGCGAGGTCCAAGAAAAACTGAGTAGAAAGCGGTATTCTTATCAATTACCACAGGAAAGTACTGTATGGTTCAGCATTATAGTATGTTCTGGTGTTTGACGTTCAGGGAAGATGAGCATCCCTATGCATATGGATAACAAACCGAGTCCACACAGCCACGAGAGATTTGAGAAAGCTTTCGTTGAGGGAGTGTGTGTATGGCCATTGTCAATACCATTCTAAAGTTTAGTGGAAGCATCCTTCCTTCTGGTCGACTAATCAAGGTAAACCATCACCGGTCGAATTCAAGTGGGGTAAGAACGATGAGTGTAGAGATCATGTGCGTTAGCCCCAGAATGTCAAAATCTCCATGGAATAAGCCAGAGCAGAAGATCATTGATGGAAGTGTTGTTGCCCTGTATTTGTTTATCAGAGTTGACCTACTGCAATGATAATGTCTAACATTCATGTCTCACTGTAA
This sequence comes from Maudiozyma humilis, assembly GCA_037102785.1. NCBI lineage: Eukaryota > Fungi > Ascomycota > Saccharomycetes > Saccharomycetales > Saccharomycetaceae > Maudiozyma > Maudiozyma humilis. The sequence continues at coordinate 12,130 of BTGD01000001.1, read as the reverse complement.
AATACCAGACACGTCAATATCACTATCAGCTTCTGTTCAATAGTGGACTGTAGTGAGGGAGATATGCATATTACAGGAATTTTGAAATACATGCAGATGCATACTTTTGCTATTTGGTCCGGTCATTGTGGGCAGTAGTCTCAACCTAGGTGAAGTAACAGCCTGCAATAATAGGGTACTCTTAGCCCTTCTTATTGCTCGCAATATACTCAGCACCGGATTTCATGATCATCTAAATCGAAAGGTGTAGCAGAAAGTGTATCATTCTCCCATCTGGTGTAATATTACGGAAGAAACGTTCGCATCGATTGCACTTAAGTTGTTACCTCACACACATCCTGCTACAAGATTGTTCCGGCGAAGCTGTTGCTTGTAACTGTACAATAATTAACCCTTTAGTGCTTGGCCAGCACCCACCTGAACACAACCACTGGTCGAGATTTTCCGCTTACCTCGCGCAGTCTCCTGGTTCCACCCACAAATGAGGAACCAAGCAACACAGGGGAAACCTGTAGCCGGTTCTAGCCCAGAAAATCGCGTACAAATACACGCTGTACCCCATTTCAAAAGAGCCAAGTGGCTGCATGCACGGGAGCTATCGAGAGTTGTACGCAGCCAGCCCTGAACTAAGGGGGGAACTGCTTGTCTTGAAAACCTCCAGAAACATACGTACCCCCTTCTGTTCAAAATCTCCTTCACACAAACACCACACGGATTTCGGCTTTTACTATTTATATTCCTTCATGTAGAGAGGCGATCCCGCATAGTTATGAGCTATTGTAAACTCACAGAACGGCTGAGGGCTGCGGGTTTTCAGTAGAGATTTGCATTGCCAGATAGTTGCTGGGTTCCGATTCGGAGACACACGGCTGTTGTCGGGACAGCGAAGAGAGGTGCGTGGATAACACATCTGGCCCTATTCCTGGACTGCGTAGTTCTCTAAATGGGTGTAACTACGGAAAATGGGGGATGGCTGCCCTCAGCAACTAATGAACGATGAGCTGTACCCTCTAAATAATTGATGGCCGTTGGATTGTCACGCAATAAATATATAAGGGCATGTATTTGACTTGCTACTCATGAATAGGGATCATCGAAATTTCAGTTTTAACAAGACAGACATAACTACATGCTAATTAACACACACTACTATGAAGCTACAAAATTTAATGGTTTCAGTTGTGGCTTTTTTAATTCAATTCCCCGGAGTAAGATCCGGGTCTGCGGAGACATGTCAGATGATCGATATGGGGGGTATGTCTTCTAATCAGAGTGGTATGACTACTTATACAACACCATTCACTCAAGACAAAAGTACATTATACAGTTTTCTGAATGCACAGGCAATACAGTTTATCCATAACGATGATGGGATAATATCTTCTTACACGGGATTTAACCTTCATTTGATTGCTGATGACCCCACACAGCCACTGCAAGGGTCTGTCTCAAACTCCGACCGTTGGTTTGCAAACGGCACTGTTGGGTACCTCAGTTGGTTTACGCCAGATGTTACAGGAGAATACATCTTCAGCATTGACACGGCAAGCGATGCAGCAGCAATTTACCTATATGACAACCAAGATATGCTATGTTGCGATGACCTAGATTTCGCAGGCTGGTTATCCAAAGCAGTAGATGTCATAAACATTCCTACAGACCCAGAACATACTACAGGTCCCAAATTGACAACCCTCGAAGCGGGGAGAAATTACCTCTTTGTGATAATATACGTTAATTTTTCCGGTGATATAGAGCTATCCATTTCCATCAAGGACCCGTCAGGACAACCAATCTCTGACCTTGGACCCTATTTAGGTTTTCCTCTAGACCCCACGTGCGACTTTATTCGGAAAACATCTATGGTTTATTCGCTTGGTACCGATAGTGTTACGACAACATATTCAACCAGCTATAGAACATCTACGTTCCTTATACCCGGAAGTCAGCTTCTCGTAACAGAGCATGAGACGATATACTATATCATGACTCCAGCAGTGTCCTCGTCTTCTGAAGTCATTCCTTCGTCGTCAGAAATACCGAGCAGTTCTTCCAGTGAGCTCCTGACTTCTTATGATTCCAGTGTGATCGAAAGTAGTAGTGACATTATAACCTCATCGAGTGAGGAACTCACGAGCTATGACCTATCCTCTTAAAGTGAAGTGACTTTATCCACGTCTGCAGCGGAGAGTAGTACTCCCCGAAGTAAAAAGCGGCGTTAGCCGCTTTTTGCGAGGGAACCTGTCGTTTGCGTTTCGCGGGGATGTCGTTTGTGTTTTGCAAAACATGTCGTTTGAGTTTTTCCCGGGTCTGTATGCCGGGTAACATGCTGTCTTCCAGCGCTTGGCTGGGCTGCCGCGGGCCGTTTAGGCGGGATGTTTCCGGGTGTATCGCGTGCTGGAAGGGGAATTAGGCGGCCGTCTAGAGACGGGTGGCCTGTCTAGAAAATCAGCCTGGTCTGTCTAGTATGTCGGTCCGGCCTGTGTAGAATGTACTCTTGGTAGACTCTTGAAGGGAAATTTTTCCGCCTGAAGCGATAGGCATGTCCGTCTGGACAGCTTTCCCTGCTCCGCCTGGAGAGCATTGTTCTGTCTGGAGAGGTTTGTTCTGTCTGGAGGGGTGTGTTCCTTCTGTCTGGAGAGCTGTTCCCTCTGTCTAGACTACTATTCACTATCTGCCTGGATCACTATTCACTCTCTGCCTGGCTGCCTAAACTTCCTCCGCCTGGAGATCTTATCTCTCTCTGGACGACGGTACTCTTTCTGTCTGGGAACATACTCACTCCCGTCTAGATGATTATTCACTCCTGTCTGGACAACGATGGGTCTCCGTCTAGAGGACTTCGTTCTCTCTGGATTGTTGTGTACCTCCCGCCTGGACTAGTGTGTTACTTTCTTCTGGGGACTATTCACTCCAGTCTAGACCGCAGTGCTTCCTCCCTTTGGGCTGATGTTTCTGTCTGGAGCACTATTCACCCTCTGTCTAGATGGCAACGCTTCCTCTGTTTGGAGAGATCCTGTCTGCCTGGAGCTTAGTCCTCAGTCTAATCTCATCTTATCTTAGGGGCGGTTTACGTATCCCGTACACTACACAGTGGTATTAAGATAGAAGATTCACATCACATCCTTCCCTCCAGCTCGGCAGCATGACACAGATAACACCACGCATACACGTCTACGATGGCTGGATAGTTGACAAGACAGCACGACGTGTGGTATCCAAGACTGCGGCTTGCAAGTTGCTGTCGCGGCAGGAGCAGGTGCTGCTGAACGAGCAGTCATTGAGGGAGTTCAAGACCATCGTGGATAGCGGTGCTGTGCTATATGAACTGCCAGATTCCAAGGAGCTATTCCAGAGCATTGACTGTGAGAGTCGCACCTTCCACCGCTTCCATGACGGCAGGTACGTGGAATCCACAAGCCGGGAGGCTGGCCGCAACCGCCGTCTAATACAATCTTCAAGGCTGATCCTCTGCCACCGGGTGGCCCTCGGCAGGCGCCACACTGTCTACCTTAGCGAGGTCACCTCCTCCCCCTCCAGCGAGGTCGACATGCTGCAGTTCGATCCAGGGGTGCCCAAGCAAAAGACGACGAGTGTCATGGACAGGGTTATAGGCGTGGATCAGTTTACGCTGACCCAAGCAGACTACGATGTGCTGAAGCTGTTCACAAAGGAGCGAGCACTGGACTACATTGAGCTGGGACAGGCAATCCTACTACAGAGTCACAAGCAGGCGCAGAGCAGCGCCGCCAACCACCTCGGCGATGACTACCATACCGGGTTCTCCAGTCTGATCAAGAACTACGACCCCTCGACACTACGGGTGTACGGTGCGCGTCTGGCGCCGATCCTCTACGTCATGGTCAACAAGACACGGTTGTCACCATTCGCCGACGACAGGTTCCTCAAGGCATCGAAGCTGGAGAGCATGGTCCGTGGAGACACCACCAAAACCGTCAAGCAATTGGGCCGAGCCATGCTACAAACAATCCTCACTGGAAAGTTCCACGAGTTTGTGACTCGGCTCTGCCGCTTCGCAGTGTTTGACTTTGAGCAGTGGGAGTCGTACGACAGCCAGGTGTGTCCGCTAAAGGAGCAGCACAAGCTGAGGCAGGTCCTCGATGCGATGCGCTGTCTCATTCTGTTCACATCGTTTGCCCAGAGCCCCGATGCAGGTGAGCTGAGTGCAGCCATCAAGAGCGACGACACCGCCACGTTCTACAAGGGGTTCCGCAGGCTGTACACAGCGGTCTCTGCCGAGGAAAAGACGATCGCTTCGACCTACATCAACATCGACCCGGACGAGCAGAGCGTCATGGTCAGGAACAAAGTGGTGTCCTTCAGTCTGATCGCCACCCTCAGGCGCGACATCCAGCGAGACTTCGATGCGTGTGTGGATGAGCTGGGCAAGCTCGTTACATTTGGCAGACCCTCTGCCGTGTTCTCCTCCGTCCTGGGGAACCCCCAATGCAACATAGACAACGAGAACGAGTTTGCGTCCGAGCAGTACTCGATATTCAATGCGGTACCCCAAGGCGCCCTCAACGGATTCCACATGGAGTGGGTTGACTCGGAGTCAGCGGACCAGCCTGCGATGGTGCAGGCTGTGGTTGAGATAGCCGCCAAGTTGACCAAGCTGCTGATGCTGTGGGTGTGGCTGTCACCTGGTCTTCCCCTGCGCTTCCCCGAGCTCTCCATCCTATCCTTCTCAGGGAGACACCGCAACGTATTCATCGACATCCAGGACCGGACCATCTTCATCAAGTCCATGTACAACAAGAACCGCAAGTTCGACAACCGGTTGCTCTTCCTGGACCAGCAGGTATCAATAGCACTGTTCTGGTTCATATTTGTGCTGCGCCCGTTCACCATCGCCATCCTCGGCAACGACGTCGAGCGCATGGCCAAAGACATCATCAGGGAGCAGTACGACACGGCGGTGATGGCGGAGTGCGAGGAGGACGACGAGGAGGAGGGGGACAGACGGCGCCTGTTTGTCGCCTCGGAGGATCTGCAAGGGGAGGTGTCGGACAAGGCCACGGGGCGGTCCACCACCGGCGCCATCGTCATGCGCATGTTCCTCTTTGTGGACATCAAAAACATGTGCCTGGTGCGGCCGAATGCGTTCAACAAGGTGCTGCTCTCATATCCAAGCGATGTGCTGCTGCGGCAGAACCTCACCATCAGCAGCATGCGCCAGGGCCTCGCAGGCCTGTGGAAGCACTTTATTCTGCCGCGGCTAGCCCAGGAGGATCTGCGCAAGCAGGGAGTCGCGAGTGCGTTCGGACACAGCGTGCGCACCAACACGGAGATGTACGGTGTGCATGGCATGGAGGACCTCGTTGTCACAGAGGGCCAGCTCGACTACTACATGATGAAGAAGCTGTGCCGCGAGTTCCAGAAGATGACAGATGGGCACTTGGAGGTTAATATGCGGAAGCGCTCCCTGAGCAGCAGCATCAGGGAGAGTGATATTGGCGACGCTGTGGACCTGGTGGCGGCAGGCGCGAGGTACTACAATGCGCCTGATTTCCAGTTTACCTCTCCCGACCAGATGGCATTCACTACTATGGTCCTGACATCTTCGCGGCCCATGCTGACGCTGCAGGCTGCCACGGGGTTTGGTAAGTCTCTCAGCTTTATTCTGCCGATGATGGTATTGCAAAAGACTCGCCCCGGGAGGTATGTGCACTTTGTCGGTGTTCCGTACGAGGCATTGAGACTGGCCACAGAGAACAAGCTGCGGAAGGCCGGGCTCACAGTCGAGAACGTCAATGTCGTCGGGACGTTCAGCGGCAATGCCAAGGTCCAGCAGGCGGATGTCCTCGTCGGGTGCTTCGATGCGTTTGGCTCCAACGCCCTGATGTCGATGCTGGCCAACTGGGAGCGGGTGTTCAAGGGCCAGAAGGCCCGGGGATACATGGTCCTTGACGAGGCGCACGTCTTCCTGACAGAGAAGTCGTTCCGGACGTCCTTCCGCCAGGTGAAGGGCTTGTACTGGGGCGAGTTTCTGAAGGTGCTGTTGGTGTCTGCCACCATACCACAAAGCTGCGTTGCAGAGATAGCCGCCGACAGGGGGATACCCACTGAGATCTGCAAGGACCACCACCGCTACTTCAACGCTGTGCGCAGGGTACCCAACGACGGGGTCAAGCAGCATGTCATTCACTGCAACATGGAGCAGGCACGGGAGCACGTCGAGTCATACACCACGAACTACGTGAGGAAGCGCGGCCATTCCGGCAAGGCGGTGTTCTTTTTCACCAGCAAGAGATTGATGGAGGCAATGTATGGAAGTGTAAGACACCTAGCACAGGTCGAGATGGTGAGTGCCATGTCGCCCGAGGAGGACAAACGGAGGGTGTTTGCCGAGTTTGAGAACGAGAGATCACCGGTACGTGTTGTCTACGGTACCAAGCTTATTTCCAATGGTCTAGACTGCGCGTCGGTCGACTTTGTCTGTCTCGTCGGCTGCCACATCGACTGCATTGATTACCTGCAGATGGTGGGTCGAATCAGAAAAACAGGAATGATGATTTCACTGGATGTACAGGGGCCTAGGGCGCGAACATCAGACCCCTCCAAGGTGGACTGGGGCACCTGCATTACCAAGCAAGTAGCGTCCTTCTACAATGTCGCGGAAGACTCTCACAGACAGTGTTGTGGTATGAATTCTGAATGGGAAAGTGATACAATCGCGGAAGTTGAAAGAGCTATACGTCACAGTGAGGACGTAGCAGAAGAGGAGGCGGAGGAGGAGGAGACACCACCGCCAACAAACGCCCTAGAAAAGATGCTGCGCGTCGAAGGCTCGGTATTCCTGGAGATGGAGCTGAACCAAGTACTGGCCAGGACGTGGGCCGAAAGTGGTATTAAGGATATGTGCGTTGGACTGTCTTATGCGGAGATGGCGCGTCTGTTTCTCGAGGTGTCCAGCAACATGTGCAACCAATGCTTCTACCCCAAGGACCGGTGCATGTGTCGGACGCAGATCGGTAAGGCTACGGGCTTGCTCGTCTGGCAGATAATGATACTGTACAGGATCGATGACAGAGATAAATACGCAACAAAGGTCCACTTGCTGAATGATATTGGCGGTTACAGGTTTGTTACTGCCGAGTTGCGTCAAAAGCATGAACTAAACACGCTGTACAGTGCGTGCGTTGCAAAGCACAAGAAGCACGGTACCATAGATTTACCAAGATATGCGTATGTCACCACTCCGCATATGGAGTTCGGACAGCACTTGACGAGGCTGTTCAACAGCAAGGCCAACGTATTCGATTTGGTGTTTGGCAAGAAGTATACATGTTCTCCAGAATTGTACGAGCCGCTGGCCGGTATTATGGAGGCTTCTTTTGCAGACAGTACCACTGTGAAGTCGTACTCCGCAGCCTACGATACAGGCACATTTACCACCGCTTCCAGAGAAATGATACAGAGAGTAGCGGGAACTGTGGATATACGGAAGGGCGATCCCTATCTGAAAATGTCCCTCTCCACCATCGAGCAGGCCAGGTATGTGGTGTTGCTGTTGTGGTGTTTGTTCACCGAGAAGGTGCAGCTGCTCAAGGCATACCAGAAACTGGTTCCGGAGGGGAGCCCACCTTTGGATCTATTCCCTGTGTTTTTCTACGATATTACGAGACACCGTGTCTGTCTTGCTGGAAAGCGATTCGCTCCCTTCATTGTTGTTATGAATATATGGATGAGGGGGCTGGGGTTTGTACCACGGAAGTAGTTATCTTGGTGTAGAATGTAGCTTTGTAATAGGGATAAGCATCCGCAATAATGACTTATGCGTGGTGGAGTGGATCTTTTAATGTATGTTTTGTAGAGATAATTCTGTCAAACGTGACTTTTGTATAATTGGAATAAACAGATTAAATATTAGTCGAAGGAGTGTCGTTCTGATGATCAAAAAATAATTTGTCTTTCCTAAGATAAGGGTAACCGTTAGAAAATATTTAAGGTGTCGTAAGCAATGTTAAAAGAAGAGTAGAGATGTGATGATACGTTGCAAGATTGTTATGTAGATAGTATGCTGTAGTTACTGTTAATAATCAAGAAGTTATATTTGGCAGTATGATGTAGTTACTGTTAATAATCAAGAAGTTATATTTGGCAGTATGGTATTGATGGGCAGACCAGTTCAAGAGTGTAGCCAAGAAGACAGGGTAGTATTCCCGAAGTAATAATAAGAATATGTTTTATAGTTCAAGTACAGCATGTAGGTTTGTTTGACGAAGATGTCGGTCAAAGTGATACAGGAGTAAGAAGAATGGTCTTAGGGAATATTTGTAACGTAGAGTGAAGGCAATGTTCCATATAGCTATGTGAAAGTTAGTCCTACAGTTCGAAATGGGGATGCGGGGTATCTCTATACTGTGCATAAAAGTAGAGGAACTGAACTCAACCAGAGGTCTAATGAGAAGACTCAGTTTTGGATCTAGTAGTCGAAAGGAAAGTTACGTTAGTGTTGAGTATTTTAATAGAAAATGCAAGAAGATCTCGTAGTTCTCGCAGGGGATATAATTGAATTATTGAGAAGTGGATAGCAAAAGGTAAACTGTCAATGAGGAAGTCTGAATTTAGGGTAGGTATATCCAGAGTAGATGTTTCTATTACGGATGCTATGGGAGGATACCATTCTCTTTCATGATTTAATCTGGTGTAAGGAAATATATTACTGGGAACGAGACTGCGCCACGGGGTTATGATTGATTACTCCTATATGTTTTGTGTTCAAGGAAATGTAGAAGATGGTGAAGACAATGTAATGTTGTTATGTTGATTGTAGTAAGTCGGTCTTACGAATGGTAGAACATTGACGTCTGTGGTAAAGTAGATGGTGTTGTAGTAATGCCGATCAAATAAAGTTTTATCGATAAGAGAAGGGATGGATCTGTAGGTAGCATGGAGATGATCATCTTTCTCTTGTCTCTTCAGATAATGACGGCATAGAAGCTATACCGTAGACCCTACTGGCTGTATATCTGAAAAGTGGGATATTATCAGAGGGATGGCAGATGAATAAATATGGTTAGAATGTAATCAAGGAATTGTCATATCGAGGGGAGGAAGTGCGAATCGTTGATACCAGAGGAGATATGCCCGTCTTTATTTGGGATAAGGCATGCGCTAGAAGTATAGAGTATAGTGAAATAAGTAAGTTAAAACAGGAATCTGCCCACAGACCGTTGCCGATTTTGATTTGGTGGGATATCTCATCAAAAACACTTATTGATTTATTATCGTCGTTCTTTCCAGCGATACCATTGCACGAATTGTATATTAGCTAGAGAGTAATTGTGATCTGCCCATAGCTTCAAGGGAATGGTTGGGCTATCCGATAAAGCGAGGAGGGGAAGTAATATCGCAATGAGATACGGAGGCGATGGAAGGTAAGTGGCTAAATCCACGATACAAGGAATGCATTAGGAGCTGTTATCTTCGGTAGCCACGTTATAGAAATGTTTAGACGTTAGCTTTATCGGTGTGCGAATGGTTCGCTTAGTAGATATGTTGCACTCAGGTAAAGAGCAAACACCAATGCATTTAGAGTATGATGGCAGGGATCAACTGGATACTTCGAGAGGACGACGGTATTATTTAATTATACCAGGCATGAGTAACTATGTTATAATGTAACGGAATACGTTTATTGTAGAGAGTTAATGAATAATCGAAGGAAGAGGAGATGTTATTGGGTGATACAATGATTAGTAAGGAACATTATAGTTAGCATTAGATGGTTATATGGTAGAATGCAATGATATATGGCTCTGGCAGGGCGTAGTTAGCATAGTTGTATTGATAGGAGGGGGTCATTTCAATGTGATCCTAGTTATCCGCACTGCAGAAAGACGTATGGGTCAATTGTGTCTAGGACGGCTAGGTGTACGAAGTGGGAATAGGAGCGGTAGTGTCGCATTCAGGAGTCATTGTTACGGATTAGTAGTGCATCATTTAGCAGGATGCCATCTCTATGCTGTTGTCCTCTGTCTAAAGTAGGGAAGTAGGAGTGAGTGTTGAGGAGACCCAAGTCAAAAGAAGTGGCAGTTGGTCATGGCAGGTCAATGTAGTAACGTTAGATAGGGAAGTGCATGTTTAATAGCTATGTGGAGTGTGAGCTTCAGAAAATACCGTTGACTGTTGCAGTCTCTTTGCAGTGCTTTGTTTTGTTGCCCTGCGCCGTCGCGTTGAAAATTGGCTGGCTGGTCCGGGCGGATTGTCCGGCGGGGCAGTCAGATGGCTGGCTCAGGCGGAAGCGATGGAGGCGGGGAAGTATAGAAGTGTAAGAGGGAAGAGTACGAAGCTACGAAGTTAAGATTGTATATAGGGAAAAGGACGCTGGGGAATACGATGGCAATAGTAAGAAATCTAGAAGATGGATAATGCAAGAGATAGGCGATGTCGAAGAGGGGGAAGTGGACGGCTAGTATAGAGGAAGAGCGGGGCGTTTACGAAAAGTTAGGGGCGGCGTTGGATAGCGCAATATTAGTATAGTCTAATCTTAGAATATGGGAACGGGGCAATGGTTGTAAGCGTCTCTGTCGCATTGTTTATTGTCTTTATGAGAGTCGCTAGAGCACGCGGATTTTTTGATCTGGTCCCGCGCGCGGCGAGAAATTTCTGGCTCGAGCAGTTTGGCAGGGCTGAGGCGCAAATAGATGAAGAAAGAGAGGAAGAGTAAAGAGGAAAGGCAGGGACGTATGATTTCATGAAGGGAGGTCGGGCATAATTCGATGATGGCAAATACGGATGTCAATCTTAGAAGATGGAAGGTTAATTATTGACGGAGTGATGCCGCCTTGAAGTTGGCGGAGCTAGCAAAAGCAAAAGAAGATACGTAAGGTGTCATGAAAAGTTAGAGGTGTCATCTTGTAGAGCGAGGTCGCTTTAGTAGTAGTGTAGAGTATGGGAACGATGCGGCTCTTGCAATTCTGTCTTCTCTGCTGTTAGTAGAGGTTGTCTTTTCTTAATGGTCGCTGGCGTTTCCCGAGGTCGGCGATGTCTCGGGTTGGCGAGCGAGAAAAAGCCGGTTGGGGCCGCCGTGAAAAATGACGGATCTCGGGCAGATGTCGTCCGAGCCGAATGCTTCGGCCGAAGATAATGAATCCGAATGAGTTCCGTCCGAAGTGACGGCAGTTCGGCCGAAAATGGAGGTCACGTGGAGAGATCACGTGGATGTCACGTGGGGAGATCATGTGGCTGTCACGTGGAGAGATCACGTGGATGTCACGTGTAGATATTCGTGGAAGGTGATTTCGGAGGGCGCGAAAAATAGGGGCGCAAAAAAAAGGGCGATGGCACGGCGCGAGCAGTGATCGGCGATGAGGCGGGGAAAAAAGGGGAGGCGCGTCGTTGCTATGGTGAATTGACGCATTAAAGCGGGGAGGGGGAAGGTAAAAATATTTTCGATGTTAAGTGTTAGTCCGGGGTAATCGGGGGCGGGGAATTCGTTTGTTGTGGTTAGAGATTAGCAAATGGCCAAATGATGGAGATACGGTAGGACGAAGTTAAGAGAGCGTTGGGGAGCAGGGGTTCGAAACGCGGGGGTTTTTGGTTTTTGAAGAAGATATTTTATTGTTGGGATAGATAGGGGAATTGTTAGTGGGCGGTTGGAGTTTAAGCTGTTTAATTGTTGGTAATTATGTAGTTAATATTAAGTGATGGGATTTATATATTGGAGAAAAGTGTAGGTTAATTTATATGGGTAAGTTTGTGAAAGTTCAGAGATAGATGGTAAATATAAAAATATAGGATGTAATGATAAGTATTGAATATTAAGTAGTTGGATTGATGAAGTAATATCGTAATAGTTGTAGGGGTAATTATTAGAGCTGTTATTTATGTGGGGAGTTATAGTGGGAATTATTGGAGTAGTATTCGTGGAGTTATGTGGGGTAATGTTTGAAGGTTGGAGGATTCGTTAGGCGGAAAGAGGGGGATGAAAAAGGTAGTTTCGATGGGCGTAGTAGTGGAATTATTGTATATAGTATTAAAATTGGAAAAAGGAGTGGCTAAGGTCGGGTGTGTGGTGGGGGTGTAAGTCGTGGTGGGTGTCGGGTGTGTGGTGGGGGTGTAAGTCGTGGTGGGTGTCGGGTGTGTGGTGGGGGTGTAAGTC